>CAMQGK010000505.1:0-576620 GCA_947000775.1 Pterois miles | reverse complement strand
GCAGAGACTCCGAGACCACCAACTTTACATTAAGGCGGAGAAGTGTGAGTGTCAGGCCACAAAAATCTCTTTTCTCGGGTTCGTTGTCACTCCTGACAACATTCAGATGGACCCGGAAAAGATCAGTGCAGTCGCCAATTGGCCGAACCCCACTAACCACAGGTTAGTCCAGCAGTTCCTGGGGTTTGCAAATTTTTACAGGAGGTTCATAAGAAACTTTAGCTCTATTGCGGCACCACTGCATGCTCTCTATTCTCCGCAGAATAAGTTCGAGTGGTCACCCCAAGCAAAAAAGGCATTTAACAAACTGAAAGAATGTTTTTCCACAGCACCCATTCTGACTATTCCTGAGCAGCAGCGACAGTTCGTGGTGGAGGTGGACGCCTCTGATACTGGCATTGGAGCTATACTGTCCCAGCGATCTCCTAGCGATAACAAGCTACACCCCTGTGCCTTCTTCTCTAGGAAGCTCTCTCCAGCCGAGAGAAACTACGATACTGGAAACCACGAATTATTGGCCGTTAAAGCGGCTCTGCAAGAAGGGCGCCACTGGCTTGAGGGAGCAGACCAGCCGTTCGTGGTCTGGACAGACCACAAAAATTTAGAATACATCCGAACGGCTAAACGTCTGAACTCCCGTCAAGCCAGGTGGGCGCTATTCTTCAATCGCTTTCACTTCACTTTGTCAAACCGCCCAGGTTCGAAAAATGTCAAACCCGACGCACTGTCCCGCCTACATGACCCTGATCCTGCTCCTAAGACCCCATCATACATCGTTGCACCATCCTGTGTGGTGGGTGCTCTCACCTGGAGCATAGAGAATAAGGTAAAAGAGGCCTTAAGGGGGGTGAATGTTCCTGAGGGGTGCCCCCCTAACAAATTATTTGTTCCAGTGTCTGTACGCCCCAGGTCATCCACTGGGCCCACACCTCACACCTCGCCTGCCACCCAGGAACCAGGAGAACAATGTTCTTCATTAAACAGAGGTTCTGGTGGCCCGCCATGGAGAAGGCAATGGGGGAATACGTGGCTGCTTGCCCCGTGTGTGCTAGGAGTAAATCCTCGCATCAACCCCCCTCAGGACTCCTTCAACCACTCCCTGTCTTGAGCTGCCCCTGGTCAGACATCTCTTTAGATTTCGTTACGGGACTTCCAGTGTCTGAAGGTAATACAACCATTCTCACAGTGGTAGACAGGTTTTCGAAAATGGTACATTTCATTCCACTGTCAAAATTACCCTCCGCCAAGAAGACGGCGGAGGTCTTGTTGTCTCAAGGTTTTCCGCTTACATGGTTTCCCCAGCGACATGGTCTCGGATCGAGGTTCCCAGTTCGTGTCCCGATTCTGGAAAGAGTTTTGCGCCCTGATAGGAGCCTCAGTAAGCCTTTCCTCCGGCTACCACCCTCAATCCAACGGCCAATCGGAGAGGTTAAATCAAGAATTAGAGACAGGTTTGAGGTGCCTGGTCTCTTAAAATAGAGGTCCTGGTGCCGTCAGCCCACGCTCTCGTCCGTCGGTGTCGTCGAGTATGGAGGGGAGCCCGACAACTGCTATTGAGAAGCGCAGCCCGATGGAAGACTGCCTCAGACCGTCATCGGACCGCGGCCCCCTCCTACCGACCGGGCCAGAGAGTGTGGCTGTCGACCAGGGATCTCCAATTGAGGGTCGAGTCACGTAAGCTAACTCCAAGGTTTGTGGGCCCCTTCCCAATCTCAAAAATTATTAATCCTGTAGCTATTAAACTACAACTTCCTAGGTCGATGCGCATTCACCCTACATTCCACGTAAGCCGCGTCAAACCAGTGAAAGAGAGTCAATGGAGCCTTTGCCCTGTGTTTGCCTTGTGTTTTAGAACGTTGCGTTACTTTGCATTGTGTTACTTTGCGTTGCGTGACTTTGCGTTGCATTACTTTGCGTTGCGTTACTTTGCGTTGTGTCACTTTGCATTGCGTTACTTTGCCTTGTGTTTCAGTGCGTTGTGTTACATTGCATTGTGTTACTTTGCGATGTGTTACTTTGCATTGTGTTGTAGTGTGTTGCAGTACTTTGCGTTATGTTACTTTGTGTTGTGTTACTTTGTTTTGCGTTACTTTGTTTTGCGTTACTTTTTGTTGCGTTACTTTGCATTGTGTTACTTTGCGTTGTGTTACTTTGCATTGCGTTACTTTGCGTTGTCTTACTTTGCGTTGCATTACTTTGCGTTGCATTACTTTCCGTTGCGTTACTTTGCATCGTGTTCGTTTTGCGTTGTGTCACTTTGCGTTGCGTTACTTTGCGTTGTGTCGTAGTGCAATGCGTTACTTTGCCTGATGTTGTAGTGTGTTGCGTTACTTAGCGTTGTGTTACTTTGCGTTGTGTTACTTTGCGTAGCGTTACTTTGCGCTGCGTTACTTTGCGTTGCGTTGCGTTGCGTTGCGCTGCGTTACTTTGCCTTGTGTTGTAGTGCTTTGTGTTACTTTGACTTGTGTTACTTCGGTTGCGTTACTTTGCCTTGTGTCGTAGTGCAATGCGTAACTTTGCCTGATGTTGTAGTGTGTTGCGTTACTTTGCGTTGTGTTACTTTGCGTTGTGTTACTTTGCGTTGTGTTACGTTGCGTTGTGTTACTTTGCGTTACGTTACTTTGCCTTTTTTGTAGTGCATTGTGTTACTTTGCGTTGCATTACTTTGTGTTGTGTTACTTTGCGTTGCGTTACTTTACCTTGTGTTGTAGAACTTTGCTTTACTTTGCATTGCGTTACTTTGCCTTTTTTGTAGTGCATTGTGTTACTTTGCGTTGCATTACTTTGTGTTGTGTTACTTTGCGTTGCGTTACTTTACCTTGTGTTGTAGAACTTTGCTTTACTTTGCATTGTGTTACTTTGCGTTGCGTTACTTTGCGTTGCGTTACTTTGCGTTGCGTTACTTTGCGTTGTGTCACTTTGCGCTGCGTTACTTTGCCTTGTGTTGTAGTGTGTTGCGTTATTTAGCGTTGCGTTACTTTGCGTAGCGTTACTTTGCGTTGCGTTACTTTGCGTTACGTTGTAATGCGTTGTTTTACGTTACTTTGCATTGTTACTTTGCGTTGTTACTTTGCATTGTTACTTTGCGTTGCATTACTTTGTGTTGTGTTACTTTGCGTTGCGTTACTTTACCTTGTGTTGTAATGGGTTGCGTTACTTTGCGTTGCGTTACTTTGCGTTGTGTTACTGTGCGTTGCGTTACTTTGCATTGTGTTCCTTTGCGTTGTGTTACTTTGCGTTGCGTTACTTTGCATTTTGTTGTAGTGCGTTACTTTGCGTTGCGTTATTTTGCGTTGTGTTGCAGTGCGATGCGTTGTAGTGCGTTGCGTTGTAGTGCGAAGCGTTGTAATGCGTTGTTTTGCGTTACTTTGTGTTGTTACTTTGCGTTGTTACTCTGCGTTGCATTACTTTGCGTTGCGTTAATTTGCATTACTTTGCGTTGCGTTACTTTGCATTGTGTTCGTTTGCGTTGTCACTTTGCGTTGCGTTACTTTGCCTTGTGTTGTAGAAAGTTGCGTTAGTTTGTTTTGTGTTATTTTGCGTTGATTACTTTCCGTTACTTTGCATTGTCTTACTTTGCGTTGTTTTACTTTGCGTTGCGTTACTTTGCATTTTGTTGTAGTGCGTTACTTTGCGTAGCGTTACTTTGCGTTGCGTTACTTTGCGTTGCGTTACTTTGCGTAGCGTTACTTTGCGTTGCGTTACTTTGCGTTACGTTGTAATGCATTGTTTTGCATTACTTTGCGTTGTTACTTTGCATTGTTACTTTGCGTTGCATTACTTTGTGTTGTGTTACTTTGCATTGCGTTACTTTACCTTTTGTTGTAATGGGTTGCGTTACTTTGCGTTGCGTTACTTTGCATTGTGTTCCTTTGCGTTGTGTTACTTTGCGTTGCCTTACTTTGCATTTTGTTGTAGTGCGTTACTTTGCGTTGCGTTACTTTGCGTTGCGTTACTTTGTGTTGCGTTACTTTGCGTTGTGTTGCAGAAAGTTGCGTTAGTTTGTGTTGTGTTATCTTGCGTTGGTTACTTTGCTTTGCGTTACTTTGTGTTGTGTTATCTTGCGTTGGTTACTTTGCTTTGCGTTACTTTGCATTGTGTTACTTTGCATTGTGTTACTTTGCGTTGTTACTTTGCGTTGCATTACTTTGCGTTGCATTACTTTGCGTTGCATTACTTTGCGTTGCGTTACTTTGCATTGTGTTCGTTTTGCGTTGTGTCACTTTGCGTTGCGTTACTTTGCGTTGTGTCGTAGTGCAATGCGTTACTTTGCCTGATGTTGTAGTGTGTTGCGTTACTTTGCGTTGTTACTTTGCTTTGCATTACTTTGTGTTGTGTTACTTTGTGTTGTGTTACTTTGCGTTGCGTTACTTTGCCTTGTGTTGCAGAAAGTTGCGTTAGTTTGTGTTGTGTTATCTTGCGTTGGTTACTTTGCTTTGTGTTACTTTGTGTTGTGTTATCTTGCGTTGGTTACTTTGCTTTGCGTTACTTTGCATTGTGTTACTTTGCATTGTGTTACTTTGCGTTGTTACTTTGCGTTGTGTTGTAGTGCGATGCGTTGTAGTGCGTTGCGTTGTATTGCGATGCATTGTAATGCGTTGTTTTGCGTTACTTTGCGTTGCTACTTTGCGTTGTTACTTTGCATTGTTACTTTGCGTTGCATTACTTTGTGTTGTGTTACTTTGCGTTGTGTTACCTTACCTTGTGTTGTAATGTGTTGCTTTACTTTGCGTTGCGTTACTATGCCTTGTGTTGTAGAACGTTGCGTTACTTTGCATTGCGTTACTTTGGGTTGCGTTACTTTGGGTTGCGTTACTTTGTGTTGCGTTACTTTGCATTGTGTTCCTTTGCGTTGTGTCACTTTCTGCTGCGTTACTTTGCGCTGCGTTACTTTGCGTTGCGTTACTTTGCCTTGTGTTGTAGAACGTTGCGTTACTTTGCATTGCGTTACTTTGCGTTGCGTTACTTTGCCTTGTGTTGTAGAACTTTGCTTTACTTTGCATTGCGTTACTTTGCCTTTTTTGTAGTGCATTGTGTTACTTTGCGTTGCATTACTTTGTGTTGTGTTACTTTGCGTTGCGTTACTTTACCTTGTGTTGTAGAACTTTGCTTTACTTTGCATTGTGTTACTTTGCGTTGCGTTACTTTGCGTTGCGTTACTTTGCGTTGCGTTACTTTGCGTTGTGTCACTTTGCGCTGCGTTACTTTGCCTTGTGTTGTAGTGTGTTGCGTTATTTAGCGTTGCGTTACTTTGCGTAGCGTTACTTTGCGTTGCGTTACTTTGCGTTACGTTGTAATGCGTTGTTTTACGTTACTTTGCATTGTTACTTTGCGTTGTTACTTTGCATTGTTACTTTGCGTTGCATTACTTTGTGTTGTGTTACTTTGCGTTGCGTTACTTTACCTTGTGTTGTAATGGGTTGCGTTACTTTGCGTTGCGTTACTTTGCGTTGTGTTACTGTGCGTTGCGTTACTTTGCATTGTGTTCCTTTGCGTAGCGTTACTTTGCGTTGCGTTACTTTGCATTTTGTTGTAGTGCGTTACTTTGCGTTGCGTTATTTTGCGTTGTGTTGCAGTGCGATGCGTTGTAGTGCGTTGCGTTGTAGTGCGAAGCGTTGTAATGCGTTGTTTTGCGTTACTTTGTGTTGTTACTTTGCGTTGTTACTCTGCGTTGCATTACTTTGCGTTGCGTTAATTTGCATTACTTTGCGTTGCGTTACTTTGCATTGTGTTCGTTTGCGTTGTCACTTTGCGTTGCGTTACTTTGCCTTGTGTTGTAGAAAGTTGCGTTAGTTTGTTTTGTGTTATTTTGCGTTGATTACTTTCCGTTACTTTGCATTGTCTTACTTTGCGTTGTTTTACTTTGCGTTGCGTTACTTTGCATTTTGTTGTAGTGCGTTACTTTGCGTAGCGTTACTTTGCGTTGCGTTACTTTGCGTTGCGTTACTTTGCGTAGCGTTACTTTGCGTTGCGTTACTTTGCGTTACGTTGTAATGCATTGTTTTGCATTACTTTGCGTTGTTACTTTGCATTGTTACTTTGCGTTGCATTACTTTGTGTTGTGTTACTTTGCATTGCGTTACTTTACCTTTTGTTGTAATGGGTTGCGTTACTTTGCGTTGCGTTACTTTGCATTGTGTTCCTTTGCGTTGTGTTACTTTGCGTTGCCTTACTTTGCATTTTGTTGTAGTGCGTTACTTTGCGTTGCGTTACTTTGCGTTGCGTTACTTTGTGTTGCGTTACTTTGCGTTGTGTTGCAGAAAGTTGCGTTAGTTTGTGTTGTGTTATCTTGCGTTGGTTACTTTGCTTTGCGTTACTTTGTGTTGTGTTATCTTGCGTTGGTTACTTTGCTTTGCGTTACTTTGCATTGTGTTACTTTGCATTGTGTTACTTTGCGTTGTTACTTTGCGTTGCATTACTTTGCGTTGCATTACTTTGCGTTGCGTTACTTTGCATTGTGTTCGTTTTGCGTTGTGTCACTTTGCGTTGCGTTACTTTGCGTTGTGTCGTAGTGCAATGCGTTACTTTGCCTGATGTTGTAGTGTGTTGCGTTACTTTGCGTTGTTACTTTGCTTTGCATTACTTTGTGTTGTGTTACTTTTGTGTTGTGTTACTTTGCGTTGCGTTACTTTGCCTTGTGTTGCAGAAAGTTGCGTTAGTTTGTGTTGTGTTATCTTGCGTTGGTTACTTTGCTTTGTGTTACTTTGTGTTGTGTTATCTTGCGTTGGTTACTTTGCTTTGCGTTACTTTGCATTGTGTTACTTTGCATTGTGTTACTTTGCGTTGTTACTTTGCGTTGTGTTGTAGTGCGATGCGTTGTAGTGCGTTGCGTTGTAGTGCGATGCATTGTAATGCGTTGTTTTGCGTTACTTTGCGTTGCTACTTTGCGTTGTTACTTTGCATTGTTACTTTGCGTTGCATTACTTTGTGTTGTGTTACTTTGCGTTGTGTTACCTTACCTTGTGTTGTAATGTGTTGCTTTACTTTGCGTTGCGTTACTATGCCTTGTGTTGTAGAACGTTGCGTTACTTTGCATTGCGTTACTTTGGGTTGCGTTACTTTGGGTTGCGTTACTTTGTGTTGCGTTACTTTGCATTGTGTTCCTTTGCGTTGTCACTTTCTGCTGCGTTACTTTGCGCTGCGTTACTTTGCGTTGCGTTACTTTGCCTTGTGTTGTAGAACGTTGCGTTACTTTGCATTGCGTTACTTTGCGTTGCGTTACTTTGCGTTGTTTCACTTTGCGCTGCGTTACTTTGCCTTGTGTTGTAGTGTGTTGCGATATTTAGCGTTGCGTTACTTTCCGTACTGTTACTTTGCGTTGCGTTACTTTGCGCTGCGTTACTTTGCGTTACGTTGTAATGCGTTGTTTTGCGTTACTTTGCGTTGTTACTTTGCATTGTTACTTTGCGTTGTTACTTTGCGTTGCGTTACTTTGCGCTGCGTTACTTTGCGTTGCGTTACTTTGCGTTGCGTTACTTTGCGTTGTGTCACTTTGAGCTGCGTTACTTTGCCTTGTGTTGTAGTGTGTTGCGATATTTAGCGTTGCGTTACTTTGCGTAGCGTTACTTTGCGTTGCGTTACTTTGCGTTACGTTGTAATGCGTTGTTTTGCGTTACTTTGCGTTGTTACTTTGCATTGTTACTTTGCGTTGTAACTTTGCGTTGTTACTTTGCGTTGCATTACTTTGTGTTGTGTTACTTTGCGCTGCGTTACTTTACCTTGTGTTGTAATGGGTTGCGTTACTTTGCGTTGCGTTACTTTGCGTTGCGTTACTTTGCATTTTGTTGTAGTGCGTTACTTTGCGTTGCGTTACTTTGCGTTGCGTTAATTTGCGTTGTGTTGTAGTGCGATGCGTTGTAGTGCGTTGCGTTGTAGTGCGATGCGTTGTAATGCGTTGTTTAGCGTTACTTTGCGTTGTTACTTGGCGTTGTTACTTTGCGTTGCATTACTTTGCGTTGCATTACTTTGCGTTGCGTTACTTTGCGTTACTTTGCGTTGCGTTACTTTGCGTTGCGTTACTTTGCGTTGCGTTACTTTGCGTTGCGTTACTTTGTGTTGTGTTCGTTTGCGTTGTGTCACTTTGCGTTGCGTTACTTTGCCTTGTGTTGTAGAAAGTTGCGTTAGTTTGTGTTATGTTATTTTGCATTTACTTTGTGTTACTTTGCGTTGTTTTACTTTGCGTTGCGTTACTTTGCGTTGCGTTACTTTGCGTTGCGTTACTTCGCGTAGCGTTACTTCGCGTAGCGTTACTTTGCGTTGCGTTACTTTGCGTAGCGTTACTTTGCGTTGCGTTACTTTACGTTACGTTTTAATGCGTTGTTTTGTGTTACTTTGCGTTGTTACTTTGCGTTGTTACTTTGCGTTGTTACTTTGTGTTGTGTTACTTTGTGTTGTGTTACTTTGCGTTGCGTTACTTTACCTAATGTTGTAATGGGTTGCGTTACTTTGCGTTGCGTTACTTTGCGTTGCGTTACTTTGCGTTGCGTTACTTTGCGTTGCGTTACTTTGTGTTGCGTTACTTTGCGTTGGGTTACTTTGCATTGTGTTCCTTTGCGTTGCGTTACTTTGCGTTGCGTTACTTTGCATTTTGTTGTAGTGCATTACTTTGCGTTGCGGTACTTTGCGTTGTGTTACTTTGCGTAGCGTTACTTTGCGTTGCGTTACCTTACCTTGTGTTGTAATGTGTTGCTTTACTTTGCGTTGCGTTGCTATGCCTTATGTTGTAGAACGTTGCGTTGTTACTTTAAGTGGTTATTTTGCGTTGTTACTTTGTGTTGTTACTTTGCGTTGCATTACTTTGTGTTGTGTTACTTTGCATTGCGTTACCTTACCTTGTGTTGTAATGTAGTGCGTTACTTTGCGTTGTGTTACTTTGCGTAGCGTTACTTTGCGTTGCGTTACTTTGCGTTGCGTTACTTTGCATTGCGTTACTTTGCATTGTGTTCGTTTGCGTTGCGTTACTTTGCCTTGTGTTGTAGTGCGTTGTGTTACTTTGCGTTGTGTTACTTTGCATTAGCTACTTTGCGTTGTGTCGTAGTGCTTTGCGTTACTTTGCCTTTTGTTGTGGTGTGTTGCGTTATTTAGCGTTGCGTTACTTTGCGTAGCGTTACTCTGCGTTGTGTTACTTTACGTTACATTGTAGTGTGTTGTTTCGCGTTACTTTGTGTTGTTACTTCGCGTTGTTACTTTGCGTTGTTAATTTGCGTTGTTACTTTGCGTTGCATTACTTTGTGTTGTGTTACTTTGCATTGCGTTACTTTACATTGTGTTCTTTTGCGTTGTGTTACTTTGCGTTGCGTTACTTTGCATTTTGTTGTAGTGCGTTACTTTGCGTTGCGTTATTTTGCGTTGTGTTACTTTGCATTTTGTTGTAGTGCGTTATTTTGCGTGGCGTGATTTTGCGTTGTGTTGTAGTGCGATGCCTTGTACTGCGTTACGTTGTAGTGCGATGCGTTGTAATACCTTGTTTTGCGTTACTTTGCGTTGTTACTTTGCGTTGTTACTTTGCGTTGTTACTTTGTGTTGCGTTACTTTGCGTTGCGTCTTTATGCCTTGTGTTGTAGAACGTTGCGTTAATTTGCGTTACTTTGTGTTGCGTTACTTTGCGTTGCGTTACTTTGCGTTGCGTTACTTTACATTGTGTTCTTTTGCGTTGTGTTACTTTGCGTTGCGTTACTTTGCGTTGCGTTACTTTGCGTTGCGTTACTTTGCATTTTGTTGTAGTGCGTTACTTTGCGTTGCGTTATTTTGCGTTGTGTTACTTTGCATTTTGTTGTAGTGCGTTATTTTGCGTGGCGTGATTTTGCGTTGTGTTGTAGTGCGTTGCGTTGTAGTGCGTTGCGTTGTAGTGCGTTGCGTTGTAGTGCGATGCATTGTAATGCGTTGTTTTGCGTTACTTTGCGTTGTTACTTTGCGTTGTTACTTTGCGTTGTTACTTTGTGTTGTGTTACTTTGTGTTGTGTTACTTTGCGTTGCGTTACTCTACCTAATGTTGTAATGGGTTGCGTTACTTTGCGTTGCGTTACTTTGCGTTGCGTTACTTTGCGTTGCGTTACTTTGTGTTGCGTTACTTTGCGTTGGGTTACTTTGCATTGTGTTCCTTTGCGTTGCGTTACTTTGCATTTTTTTTGTAGTGCATTACTTTGCATTTTTTTTGTAGTGCATTACTTTGCGTTGCGGTACTTTGCGTTGTGTTACTTTGCGTAGCGTTACTTTGCGTTGCGTTACCTTACCTTGTGTTGTAATGTGTTGCTTTACTTTGCGTTGCGTTGCTATGCCTTATGTTGTAGAACGTTGCGTTGTTACTTTAAGTGGTCATTTTGCGTTGTTACTTTGTGTTGTTACTTTGCGTTGCATTACTTTGTGTTGTGTTACTTTGCATTGCGTTACCTTACCTTGTGTTGTAATGTAGTGCGTTACTTTGCGTTGTGTTACTTTGCGTAGCGTTACTTTGCGTTGCGTTACTTTGCGTTGCGTTACTTTGCGTTGCGTTACTTTGCGTTGCGTTACTTTGCATTGCGTTACTTTGCATTGTGTTCGTTTGCGTTGCGTTACTTTGCCTTGTGTTGCAGTGCGTTGTGTTACTTTGCCTTGTGTTACTTTGCATTAGCTACTTTGCGTTGTGTCGTAGTGCTTTGCGTTACTTTGCCTTTTGTTGTAGTGTGTTGCGTTATTTAGCGTTGCGTTACTTTGCGTAGCGTTACTCTGCGTTGTGTTACTTTACGTTACATTGTAGTGTGTTGTTTCGCGTTACTTTGCGTTGTTACTTCGCGTTGTTACTTTGCGTTGTTAATTTGCGTTGTTACTTTGCGTCGCATTACTTTGTGTTGTGTTACTTTGCATTGCGTTACTTTACATTGTGTTCTTTTGCGTTGTGTTACTTTGCGTTGCGTTACTTTGCATTTTGTTGTAGTGCGTTACTTTGCGTTGCGTTATTTTGCGTTGTGTTACTTTGCATTTTGTTGTAGTGCGTTATTTTGCGTGGCGTGATTTTGCGTTGTGTTGTAGTGCGATGCCTTGTACTGCGTTACGTTGTAGTGCGATGCGTTGTAATACCTTGTTTTGCGTTACTTTGCGTTGTTACTTTGCGTTGTTACTTTGCGTTGTTTCTTTGTGTTGCGTTACTTTGCGTTGCGTCTTTATGCCTTGTGTTGTAGAACGTTGCGTTAATTTGCGTTACTTTGTGTTGCGTTACTTTGCGTTGCGTTACTTTGCGTTGCGTTACTTTACATTGTGTTCTTTTGCGTTGTGTTACTTTGCGTTGCGTTACTTTGCGTTCCGTTACTTTGCGTTGCGTTACTTTGCATTTTGTTGTAGTGCGTTACTTTGCGTTGCGTTATTTTGCGTTGTGTTACTTTGCATTTTGTTGTAGTGCGTTATTTTGCGTGGCGTGATTTTGCGTTGTGTTGTAGTGCGTTGCGTTGTAGTGCGATGCATTGTAATGCGTTGTTTTGCGTTACTTTGCGTTGTTACTTTGCGTTGTTACTTTGCGTTGTTACTTTGCGTTGCATTACTTTGCATTGCATTACTTTGCGTTGCGTTACTTTGCGTAGCGTTACTTTGCGTTGCGTTACTTTGCGTTGCGTTACTTTGCGTTGCGTTACGTTGCGTAGCGTTACTTTCTGTTGCGTTACTTTGCGTTGCGTTACTTTGCGTTACGTTGTAATGCGTTGTTTTGCGTTACTTTGCGTTGTTACTTTGCGTTGTTACTTTGCGTTGTTACTTTGCGTTGCATTACTATGTGTTTTGTTACTTTGTGTTGTGTTACTTTGCGTTGCGTTACTATACCTTGATAACGTGTTGTAGAAAGTTGCGTTAGTTTGTGTTGTGTTATTTTGCGTTGGTTATTGTGCTTTGTGTTACTTTGCATTGTGTTACTTTGCGTTGTGTTACTTTGCATTTTGTTGTAGTGCGTTACTTTGCGTTGCGGTACTTTGCGTTGTGTTACTTTGCGTAGCGTTACTTTGCATTGCGTTACTTTACGTTGCGTTACTTTGCGTTGTGTTGTCGTGCGATGCGTTGTAGTGCGTTGAGTTGTAGTGCGTTGCGTTGTAGTGCGTTGCGTTGTAGTGCGATGCGTGTTAATGCGTTGTATTGCGTTACTTTGCGTTGTTAGTTTGCGTTGTTACTTTGCGTTGTTACTTTGCGTTGCATTACTTTGTGTTGTTTTACTTTGCATTGCGTTACCTTACCTTGTGTTGTAATGTGTTGCTTTACTTTGCGTTGCATTACTATGCCTTGTGTTGTAGAACGTTGCGTTGTTACTTTGCGTTGTTACTTTGCGTTGTTACTTTGCGTTGCATTACTTTGTGTTGTTTTACTTTACATTGCGTTACCTTACCTTGTGTTGTAATGTAGTGCGTTACTTTGCGTTGCGTTACTTTGAGTTGTGTTACTTTGAGTTGTGTTACTTTGCGTTGCGTTACTTTGCGTTGCGTTACTTTGCGTTGCGTTACTTTGCGTTGCGTTACTTTGCATTTTATTGTAGTGCGTTACTTGCGTTGCGTTACTTAGCGTTGCGTTACTTTGCGTTGTGTTGTAGTGCGATGCCTTGTACTGCGTTACGTTGTAGTGCGATGCGTTGTAATACGTTGTTTTGCGTTACTTTGCGTTGTTACTTTGCATTGTTACTTTGCGTTGTTACTTTGTGTTGCGTTACTTTGCGTTGCGTCTTTATGCCTTGTGTTGTAGAACGTTGCGTTAATTTGCGTTACTTTGTGTTGCGTTACTTTGCGTTGCGTTACTTTGCGTTGCGTTACTTTGCGTTGCGTTACTTTGCGTTGCGTTACTTTGTGTTGCGTTACTTTGCGTTGCGTTACTTTGCATTGTGTTACTTTGCGTTGCGTTACTTTGCCTTGTGTTGTAGTGCGTTGTGTTACTTTGCCTTGTGTTACTTTGCATTAGATACTTTGCGTTGTGTCGTAGTGCGTTGTGTTACTTTGACTTGTGTTGTAGTGTGTTGCGTTATTTAGCGTTGCGTTACTTTGCGTAGCGTTACTTTGCGTAGCGTTACTTTGCGTAGCGTTACTTTGTGTATCGTTACTTTGCGTTGTGTTACTTTGCGTGACATTGTAATGCGTTGTTTTGCGTTACTTTGCGTTGTTACTTTGCGTTGATACTTTACGTTGTTACTTTGCGTTGCATTACTTTGTGTTGTGTTACTTTGCGTTCCGTTACTTTACATTGTGTTCCTTTGCGTTGTGTTACTTTGCCTTGTGTTGTAGTGCATTGTGTTACTTTGCCTTGTGTTACTTTGCATTAGTTACTTTACGTTGTGTCGCAGTGCGTTGCGTTACTTTGCCTTGTGTTGTAGTGTGTTGCGTTACTTTGCGTAGCTTTACTTTGCGTAGCTTTACTTTGCGTTGCGTTACTTTGCGTTGTGTTGTAGTGCGATGCGTTGTAGTGCGTTGCGTTGTAGTGCGATGCGTTGTAATGCGTTGTTTTGCGTTACATTTCGTTGTTACTTTGCGTTCTTACTTTGCTTTGCATTACTTTGTGTTGTGTTACTTTGCGTTGCGTTACTTTGCGTTGCGTTACTTTTCCTTGCGTTGTAGAACGTTGCGTTAGTTTTTCTTCTGTTTTCTTGCGTTGATTACTTTGCTTTGCGTTACTTTGTGTTGTGTTATCTTGCGTTGGTTACTTTTCTTTGCGTTACTTTGCATTGTGTTACTTTGCGTTGTGTTACTTTGCGTTGCGTTACTTTGCATTTTGTTGTAGTGCGTTACTTTGCGTTGCATTACTTTGCGTTGCGTTACTTTGCGTTGTGTTACTTTGCGTTGCGTTACTTTGCGTTGCGTTACTTTGCGTTGCGTTACTTTGCGTTGCATTACTTTGAGTTGCGTTACTTTGCGTTGCGTTACTTTGCGTTGTGTTACTTTGCATTGCGTTACTTTGCGTTGTGTTGTAGTGTGATGCGTTGTACTGCATTACGTTGTAGTGCGATCCGTTTTAATGCGTTTGCGTTGTTACTTTTTTTCGTTGTTACTTTGCGTTGCATTACTTTGTGTTGTGTTACTTTGCCTTGCTTTACTTTACCTTGTGTTGTAATGTGTTGCGTTACTTTGCGTTGCGTTACTATGCCTTGTGTTGTAGAACGTTGCGTTACTTTGCGTTGCATTACTTTGTGTTGCTTTACTTTGCGTTATTTTGCGTTGCGTTACTTTGCGTTGCGTTACTTTGTGTTGCGTTACTTTGTGTTGCGTTACTTTGTGTTGCGTTACTTTGCGTTGCGTTACTTTGCGTTGCGTTACTTTGCATTTTGTTGTAGTGCGTTACTTTGCGTTGCGTTATTTGGCGTTGTGTTACTTTGCATTTTGTTGTAGCGCGTTATTTTGCGTGGCGTGATTTTGCGTTGTGTTGTAGTGCGTTGCGTTGTAGTGCGTTGCGTTGTAGTGTGATGCATTGTAATGCGTTGTTTTGCGTTACTTTGCGTTGTTACTTTGCGTTGTTACTTTGTGTTGTGTTACTTTGTGTTGTGTTACTTTGCGTTGCGTTACTTTACCTAATGTTGTAATGGGTTGCGTTACTTTGCGTTGCGTTACTTTGCGTTGCGTTACTTTGCGTTGCGTTACTTTGTGTTGCGTTACTTTGCGTTGGGTTACTTTGCATTGTGTTCCTTTGCGTTGCGTTACTTTGCATTTTTTTTGTAGTGCATTACTTTGCATTTTTTTTGTAGTGCATTACTTTGCGTTGCGATACTTTGCGTTGTGTTACTTTGCGTAGCGTTACTTTGCGTTGCGTTACCTTACCTTGTGTTGTAATGTGTTGCTTTACTTTGCGTTGCGTTGCTATGCCTTATGTTGTAGAACGTTGCGTTGTTACTTTAAGTGGTCATTTTGCGTTGTTACTTTGTGTTGTTACTTTGCGTTGCATTACTTTGTGTTGTGTTACTTTGCATTGCGTTACCTTACCTTGTGTTGTAATGTAGTGCGTTACTTTGCGTTGTGTTACTTTGCGTAGCGTTACTTTGCGTTGCGTTACTTTGCGTTGCGTTACTTTGCGTTGCGTTACTTTGCATTGCGTTACTTTGCATTGTGTTCGTTTGTGTTGCGTTACTTTGCCTTGTGTTGCAGTGCGTTGTGTTACTTTGCCTTGTGTTACTTTGCATTAGCTACGTTGCGTTGTGTCGTAGTGCTTTGCGTTACTTTGCCTTTTGTTGTAGTGTGTTGCGTTATTTAGCGTTGCGTTACTTTGCGTAGCGTTACTCTGCGTTGTGTTACTTTACGTTACATTGTAGTGTGTTGTTTCGCGTTACTTTGCGTTGTTACTTCGCGTTGTTACTTTGCGTTGTTAATTTGCGTTGTTACTTTGCGTTGCATTACTTTGTGTTGTGTTACTTTGCATTGCGTTACTTTACATTGTGTTCTTTTGCGTTGTGTTACTTTGCGTTGCGTTACTTTGCATTTTGTTGAAGTGCGTTACTTTGCGTTGCGTTATTTTGCGTTGTGTTACTTTGCATTTTGTTGTAGTGCGTTATTTTGCGTGGCGTGATTTTGCGTTGTGTTGTAGTGCGATGCCTTGTACTGCGTTACGTTGTAGTGCGATGCGTTGTAATACCTTGTTTTGCGTTACTTTGCGTTGTTACTTTGCGTTGTTACTTTGCGTTGTTTCTTTGTGTTGCGTTACTTTGCGTTGCGTCTTTATGCCTTGTGTTGTAGAACGTTGCGTTAATTTGCGTTACTTTGTGTTGCGTTACTTTGCGTTGCGTTACTTTGCGTTGCGTTACTTTGCGTTCCGTTACTTTGCGTTGCGTTACTTTGCATTTTGTTGTAGTGCGTTACTTTGCGTTGCGTTATTTTGCGTTGTGTTACTTTGCATTTTGTTGTAGTGCGTTATTTTGCGTGGCGTGATTTTGCGTTGTGTTGTAGTGCGTTGCGTTGTAGTGCGTTGCGTTGTAGTGCGATGCATTGTAATGCGTTGTTTTGCGTTACTTTGCGTTGTTACTTTGCTTTGTTACTTTGCGTTGCATTACTTTGCATTGCATTACTTTGCGTTGCGTTACTTTGCGTTGCGTTACTTTGCGTAGCGTTACTTTGCGTTGCGTTACTTTGCGTTGCGTTACGTTGCGTAGCGTTACTTTCTGTTGCGTTACTTTGCGTTGCGTTACTTTGCGTTACGTTGTAATGCGTTGTTTTGCGTTACTTTGCGTTGTTACTTTGCGTTGTTACTTTGCGTTGTTACTTTGCGTTGCATTACTTTGTGTTTTGTTACTTTGTGTTGTGTTACTTTGCGTTGCGTTACTATACCTTGATAACGTGTTGTAGAAAGTTGCGTTAGTTTGTGTCGTGTTATTTTGCGTTGGTTATTGTGCTTTGTGTTACTTTGCATTGTGTTACTTTGCGTTGTGTTACTTTGCATTTTGTTGTAGTGCGTTACTTTGCGTTGCGGTACTTTGCGTTGTGTTACTTTGCGTAGCGTTACTTTGCATTGCGTTACTTTACGTTGCGTTACTTTGCGTTGTGTTGTCGTGCGATGCGTTGTAGTGCGTTGAGTTGTAGTGCGTTGCGTTGTAGTGCGTTGCGTTGTAGTGCGATGCGTGTTAATGCGTTGTATTGCGTTACTTTGCGTTGTTAGTTTCCGTTGTTACTTTGCGTTGTTACTTTGCGTTGCATTACTTTGTGTTGTTTTACTTTGCATTGCGTTACCTTACCTTGTGTTGTAATGTGTTGCTTTACTTTGCGTTGCATTACTATGCCTTGTGTTGTAGAACGTTGCGTTGTTACTTTGCGTTGTTACTTTGCGTTGTTACTTTGCGTTGCATTACTTTGTGTTGTTTTACTTTACATTGCGTTACCTTACCTTGTGTTGTAATGTAGTGCGTTACTTTGCGTTGCGTTACTTTGAGTTGTGTTACTTTGAGTTGTGTTACTTTGCGTTGCGTTACTTTGCGTTGCGTTACTTTGCGTTGCGTTACTTTGCGTTGCGTTACTTTGCATTTTATTGTAGTGCGTTACTTTGCGTTGCGTTACTTTGCGTTGCTTTACTTAGCGTTGCGTTACTTTGCGTTGTGTTGTAGTGCGATGCCTTGTACTGCGTTACGTTGTAGTGCGATGCGTTGTAATACGTTGTTTTGCGTTACTTTGCGTTGTTACTTTGCATTGTTACTTTGCGTTGTTACTTTGTGTTGCGTTACTTTGCGTTGCGTCTTTATGCCTTGTGTTGTAGAACGTTGCGTTAATTTGCGTTACTTTGTGTTGCGTTACTTTGCGTTGCGTTACTTTGCGTTGCGTTACTTTGCGTTGCGTTACTTTGCGTTGCGTTACTTTGCGTTGCGTTACTTTGTGTTGCGTTACTTTGCGTTGCGTTACTTTGCATTGTGTTACTTTGCGTTGCGTTACTTTGTCTTGTGTTGTAGTGCGTTGTGTTACTTTGCCTTGTGTTACTTTGCATTAGATACTTTGCGTTGTGTCGTAGTGCGTTGTGTTACTTTGACTTGTGTTGTAGTGTGTTGCGTTATTTAGCGTTGCGTTACTTTGCGTAGCGTTACTTTGCGTAGCGTTACTTTGCGTTGTGTTACTTTGCGTGACATTGTAATGCGTTGTTTTGCGTTACTTTGCGTTGTTACTTTGCGTTGATACTTTACGTTGTTACTTTGCGTTGCATTACTTTGTGTTGTGTTACTTTGCGTTCCGTTACTTTACATTGTGTTCCTTTGCGTTGTGTTACTTTGCCTTGTGTTGTAGTGCATTGTGTTACTTTGCCTTGTGTTACTTTGCATTAGTTACTTTACGTTGTGTCGTAGTGCGTTGTGTTACTTTGCCTTGTGTTGTAGTGTGTTGCGTTACTTTGCGTAGCTTTACTTTGCGTAGCTTTACTTTGCGTTGCGTTACTTTGCGTTGTGTTGTAGTGCGATGCGTTGTAGTGCGTTGCGTTGTAGTGCGATGCGTTGTAATGCGTTGTTTTGCGTTACATTTCGTTGTTACTTTGCGTTCTTACTTTGCTTTGCATTACTTTGTGTTGTGTTATCTTGCGTTGGTTACTTTGCTTTGCGTTACTTTGCATTGTGTTACTTTGCGTTGTGTTACTTTGCGTTGCGTTACTTTGCATTTTGTTGTAGTGCGTTACTTTGCGTTGCATTACTTTGCAATACGTTACTTTGCGTTGCGTTACTTTGCGTTGCGTTACTTTGCGTTGCGTTACTTTGCGTTGCATTACTTTGAGTTGCGTTACTTTGCGTTGCGTTGCGTTACTTTGCGTTGCGTTACTTTGCATTGCGTTACTTTGCGTTGTGTTGTAGTGTGATGCGTTGTACTGCATTACGTTGTAGTGCGATCCGTTTTAATGCGTTTGCGTTGTTACTTTTTTCGTTGTTACTTTGCGTTGCATTACTTTGTGTTGTGTTACTTTGCCTTGCTTTACTTTACCTTGTGTTGTAATGTGTTGCGTTACTTTGCGTTGCGTTACTATGCCTTGTGTTGTAGAACGTTGCGTTACTTTGCGTTGCATTACTTTGCGTTGCTTTACTTTGCGTTATTTTGCGTTGCGTTACTTTGCGTTGCGTTACTTTGTGTTGCGTTACTTTGTGTTGCGTTACTTTGCGTTGCGTTACTTTGCATTGTGTTCGTTTGCATTGTCACTTTGCGTTGCGTTACTTTGCCTTGTGTTGTAGAAAGTTGCGTTACTTTGTGTTGTGTTATTTTGCGTTGTGTTATTTTGCGTTTACTTTGCGTTACTTTGCGTTGTTTTACTTTGTGTTGCGTTACTTTGCATTTTGTTGTTGTGCGTTACTTTGCGTTGCGTTACTTTGCGTAGCGTTACTTTGCGTAGCGTTACTTTGCGTAGCGTTACTTTGCGTTGCATTACTTTGCGTTGCGTTACTTTGCGTTATGTTGTAATGCAATGTTTTGCGTTACTTTGCGTTGTTACTTTGCGTTGTTACTTTGCGTTGTTACTTTGCGTTGTTACTTTGCGTTGTTACTTTGCGTTGTTACTTTGCGTTGCATTACTTTGTGTTGTGTTACTTTGCGTTGCGTTACTTTACCTTTCGTTACTTTGCCTTGTGTTGTAATGGGTTGAGTCACTTTGCGTTGCGTTACTTTGCGTTGCGTTTCTTTGCATTGTCTTCCTTTGTGTTGTGTTACTTTGCGTTGCGTTACTTTGTGTTGTGTTATCTTGCGTTGGTTACTTTGCTTTGCGTTACTTTGCATTTTGTAGTAGTGCGTTACTTTGCGTTGCGTTACTTTGCGTTGTGTTGTAGTGCGATGCGTTGTAGTGTGTTGCGTTTTAGTGCGATGCGTTGTAATGCGTTGTTTTGCGTTACTTTGCGTTGTTACTTTGCGTTTTTACTTTGCGTTGTTACTTTGCGTTGTTACTTTGCGTTGCATTACTTTGCATTGCGTTACTTTACCTTGTGTTGTAATGGGTTGCGTTACTTTGCGTTGCGTTACTTTGCGTTGCGTTACTTTGCGTTGCGTTACTTTGCGTTGCGTTACTTTGCGTTGCGTTGCTTTGCGTTGCGTTACTTTGCGTTGCGTTACTTTGCACTTTACTTTGCATTTTGTTGTAGTGCGTTACTTTGCGTTGCGTTACTTTGCGTTGCGTTACTTTGCGTTGCGTTACTTTGCGTTGCGTTATTTTGTGTTGTGTTTTATTGCGATGCGTTGTAGTGCGTTGCGTTGTAGTGCGTTGCGTTGTAGTGCGATGCGTTGTAATGCATTGTTTTGCGTTATTTTGCGTTGTTACTTTGCTTTGCATTACTTTGTGTTGTGTTACTTTGCCTTGCGTTACTTTGCCTTGTGTTGTAGAAAGTTGCGTTAGTTTGTGTTGTGTTATCTTGCATTGGTTACTTTGCTTTGCATTACTTTGTGTTGTGTTATCTTGCATTGGTTACTTTGCTTTGCATTACTTTGTGTTGTGTTATCTTGCGTTGGTTACTTTGCTTTGCGTTACTTTGCATTTTGTTGTAGTGCGTTACTTTGCGTTGCGTTACTTTGCGTTGTGTTGTAGTGCGATGCGTTGTAGTGCGTTGCGTTGTAGTGCGATGCGTTGTAATGCATTGTTTTGCGTTACTTTGCGTTGTTACTTTGCGTTTTTACTTTGCGTTGTTACTTTGCGTTGTTACTTTGCGTTGTTACTTTGCGTTGCATTACTTTGCGTTGCGTTACTTTACCTTGTGTTGTAATGGGTTGCGTTACTTTGCGTTGCGTTACTTTGCGTTGCGTTACTTTGCGTTGCGTTACTTTGCGTTGCATTACTTTGCGTTGCTTTGCGTTGCGTTACTTTGCGTTGCGTTACTTTGCACTTTACTTTGCATTTTGTTATAGTGCGTTACTTTGCGTTGCGTTACTTTGCGTTGCGTTACTTTGCGTTGCGTTACTTTGCGTTGCGTTACTTTGCACTTTACTTTGCATTTTGTTGTAGTACGTTACTTTGCGTTGCGTTACTTTGTGTTGCGTTACTTTGCGTTGCGTTACTTTGTGTTGCGTTATTTTGCGTTGTGTTTCAGTGCGATGCGTTGTAGTGCGTTGCGTTGTAGTGCGTTGCGTTGTAGTGCGATGCGTTGTAATGCATTGTTTTGCGTTACTTTGCGTTGTTACTTTGTGTTTTTACTTTGCGTTGTTACTTTGCGTTGTTACTTTGCGTTGCATTACTTTGTGTTGTTTTACTTTGCATTGCGTTACCTTACCTTGTGTTGTAATGTGTTGCTTTACTTTGCGTTGCGTTACTATGCCTTGTGTTGTAGAACTTTGCGTTGCATTACTTTGTGTTGTTACTTTGCGTTGCATTACTTTGTGTTGTGTTACTTTGCATTGCGTTACCTTACCTTGTGTTGTAATGTAGTGCGTTACTTTGCGTTGTGTTACTTTGCGTAGCGTTACTTTGCGTTGCGTTACTTTGCATTTTATTGTAGTGCGTTATTTTGCGTTGCGTTACTTTGCGTTGCGTTACTTAGCGTTGCGTTACTTTGCGTTGTGTTGTAGTGCGATGCCTTGTACTGCGTTACGTTGTAGTGCGATGCGTTGTAATACGTTGTTTTGCGTTACTTTGCGTTGTTACTTTGCATTGTTACTTTGCGTTGTTACTTTGTGTTGCGTTACTTTGCGTTGCGTCTTTATGCCTTGTGTTGTAGAACGTTGCGTTAATTTGCGTTACTTTGTGTTGCGTTACTTTGCGTTGCGTTACTTTGCGTTGCGTTACTTTGCGTTGCGTTACTTTGCGTTGCGTTACTTTGCGTTGCGTTACTTTGTGTTGCGTTACTTTGCGTTGCGTTACTTTGCATTGTGTTACTTTGCGTTGCGTTACTTTGTCTTGTGTTGTAGTGCGTTGTGTTACTTTGCCTTGTGTTACTTTGCATTAGATACTTTGCGTTGTGTAGTAGTGCGTTGTGTTACTTTGACTTGTGTTGTAGTGTGTTGCGTTATTTAGCGTTGCGTTACTTTGCGTAGCGTTACTTTGCGTAGCGTTACTTTGCGTTGTGTTACTTTGCGTGACATTGTAATGCGTTGTTTTGCGTTACTTTGCGTTGTTACTTTGCGTTGATACTTTACGTTGTTACTTTGCGTTGCATTACTTTGTGTTGTGTTACTTTGCGTTCCGTTACTTTACATTGTGTTCCTTTGCGTTGTGTTACTTTGCCTTGTGTTGTAGTGCATTGTGTTACTTTGCCTTGTGTTACTTTGCATTAGTTACTTTACGTTGTGTCGTAGTGCGTTGCGTTACTTTGCCTTGTGTTGTAGTGTGTTGCGTTACTTTGCGTAGCTTTACTTTGCGTAGCTTTACTTTGCGTTGCGTTACTTTGCGTTGTGTCGTAGTGCGATGCGTTGTAGTGCGTTGCGTTGTAGTGCGATGCGTTGTAATGCGTTGTTTTGCGTTACATTTCGTTGTTACTTTGCGTTCTTACTTTGCTTTGCATTACTTTGTGTTGTGTTACTTTGCGTTGCGTTACTTTTCCTTGCGTTGTAGAACGTTGCGTTAGTTTGTCTTCTGTTTTCTTGCGTTGATTACTTTGGTTTGCGTTACTTTGTGTTGTGTTATCTTGCGTTGGTTACTTTGCTTTGCGTTACTTTGCATTGTGTTACTTTGCGTTGTGTTACTTTGCGTTGCGTTACTTTGCATTTTGTTGTAGTGCGTTACTTTGCGTTGCATTACTTTGCAATACGTTACTTTGCGTTGCGTTACTTTGCGTTGCGTTACTTTGCGTTGCGTTACTTTGCGTTGCGTTACTTTGCGTTGCGTTACTTTGCGTTGCGTTACTTTGCGTTGCATTACTTTGAGTTGCGTTACTTTGCGTTGCGTTACTTTGCGTTGCGTTACTTTGCATTGCGTTACTTTGCGTTGTGTTGTAGTGTGATGCGTTGTACTGCATTACGTTGTAGTGCGATCCGTTTTAATGCGTTTGCGTTGTTACTTTTTTCGTTGTTACTTTGCGTTGCATTACTTTGTGTTGTGTTACTTTGCCTTGCTTTACTTTACCTTGTGTTGTAATGTGTTGCGTTACTTTGCGTTGCGTTACTATGCCTTGTGTTGTAGAACGTTGCGTTACTTTGCGTTGCATTACTTTGCGTTGCTTTACTTTGCGTTATTTTGCGTTGCGTTACTTTGCGTTGCGTTACTTTGTGTTGCGTTACTTTGTGTTGCGTTACTTTGCGTTGCGTTACTTTGCATTGTGTTCGTTTGCATTGTCACTTTGCGTTGCGTTACTTTGCCTTGTGTTGTAGAAAGTTGCGTTACTTTGTGTTGTGTTATTTTGCGTTGTGTTATTTTGCGTTTACTTTGCGTTACTTTGCGTTGTTTTACTTTGCGTTGCGTTACTTTGCATTTTGTTGTTGTGCGTTACTTTGCGTTGCGTTACTTTGCGTAGCGTTACTTTGCGTAGCGTTACTTTGCGTAGCGTTACTTTGCGTTGCATTACTTTGCGTTGCGTTACTTTGCGTTATGTTGTAATGCGTTGTTTTGCGTTACTTTGCGTTGTTACTTTGCGTTGTTACTTTGCGTTGTTACTTTGCATTGTTACTTTGCGTTGTTACTTTGCGTTGCATTACTTTGTGTTGTGTTACTTTGCGTTGCGTTACTTTACCTTTCGTTACTTTGCCTTGTGTTGTAATGGGTTGAGTCACTTTGCGTTGCGTTACTTTGCGTTGCGTTTCTTTGCATTGTCTTCCTTTGTGTTGTGTTACTTTGCGTTGCATTACTTTGTGTTGTGTTATCTTGCGTTGGTTACTTTGCTTTGCGTTACTTTGCATTTTGTAGTAGTGCGTTACTTTGCGTTGCGTTACTTTGCGTTGTGTTGTAGTGCGATGCGTTGTAGTGTGTTGCGTTTTAGTGCGATGCGTTGTAATGCGTTGTTTTGCGTTACTTTGCGTTGTTACTTTGCGTTTTTACTTTGCGTTGTTACTTTGCGTTGTTACTTTGCGTTGCATTACTTTGCATTGCGTTACTTTACCTTGTGTTGTAATGGGTTGCGTTACTTTGCGTTGCGTTACTTTGCGTTGCGTTACTTTGCGTTGCGTTACTTTGCGTTGCATTACTTTGCGTTGCGTTGCTTTGCGTTGCGTTACTTTGCACTTTACTTTGCATTTTGTTGTAGTGCGTTACTTTGCGTTGCGTTACTTTGTGTTGCGTTACTTTGCGTTGCGTTACTTTGCGTTGTGTTATTTTGTGTTGTGTTTTATTGCGATGCGTTGTAGTGCGTTGCGTTGTAGTGCGTTGCGTTGTAGTGCGATGCGTTGTAATGCATTGTTTTGCGTTATTTTGCGTTGTTACTTTGCTTTGCATTACTTTGTGTTGTGTTACTTTGCCTTGCGTTACTTTGCCTTGCGTTGTAGAAAGTTGCGTTAGTTTGTGTTGTGTTATCTTGCATTGGTTACTTTGCTTTGCATTACTTTGTGTTGTGTTATCTTGCATTGGTTACTTTGCTTTGCATTACTTTGTGTTGTGTTATCTTGCGTTGGTTACTTTGCTTTGCGTTACTTTGCATTTTGTTGTAGTGCGTTACTTTGCGTTGCGTTACTTTGCGTTGTGTTGTAGTGCGATGCGTTGTAGTGCGTTGCGTTGTAGTGCGATGCGTTGTAATGCGTTGTTTTGCGTTACTTTGCGTTGTTACTTTGCGTTTTTACTTTGCGTTGTTACTTTGCGTTGTTACTTTGCGTTGTTACTTTGCGTTGCATTACTTTGCGTTGCGTTACTTTACCTTGTGTTGTAATGGGTTGCGTTACTTTGCGTTGCGTTACTTTGCGTTGCGTTACTTTGCGTTGCGTTACTTTGCGTTGCATTACTTTGCGTTGCGTTGCTTTGCGTTGCGTTACTTTGCGTTGCGTTACTTTGCACTTTACTTTGCATTTTGTTATAGTGCGTTACTTTGCGTTGCGTTACTTTGCGTTGCGTTACTTTGCGTTGCGTTACTTTGCGTTGCGTTACTTTGCGTTGCGTTACTTTGCACTTTACTTTGCATTTTGTTGTAGTACGTTACTTTGCGTTGCGTTACTTTGTGTTGCGTTACTTTGCGTTGCGTTACTTTGCGTTGCGTTATTTTGCGTTGTGTTTCAGTGCGATGCGTTGTAGTGCGTTGCGTTGTAGTGCGTTGCGTTGTAGTGCGATGCGTTGTAATGCATTGTTTTGCGTTACTTTGCGTTGTTACTTTGCGTTGTTACTTTGCGTTGTTACTTTGCGTTGTTACTTTGCGTTGTTACTTTGCGTTGTTACTTTGCGTTGCATTACTTTGTGTTGTTTTACTTTGCATTGCGTTACCTTACCTTGTGTTGTAATGTGTTGCTTTACTTTGCGTTGCGTTACTATGCCTTGTGTTGTAGAACGTTGCGTTGTTACTTTGCGTTGTTACTTTGCGTTGCATTACTTTGTGTTGTGTTACTTTGCATTGCGTTACCTTACCTTGTGTTGTAATGTAGTGCGTTACTTTGCGTTGCGTTACTTTGCGTTGCGTTACTTTGCGTTGCGTTACTTTGCGCTGTGTTACTTTGCGTAGCGTTACTTTGCGTTGTGTTACTTTGCGTTGTGTTACTTTGCGTTGTGTTACTTTGTGTTGTGTTGTAGTGCGATGCGTTGTAGTGCGTTGCATTGTAGTGCCATGCGTTGTTTTGCGTTACTTTGCGTTGTTACTTTGCGTTGTTACTTTGCTTTGCATTACTTTGTGTTGTGTTACTTTGCCTTGCGTTACTTTGCCTTGTGTTGTAGAAAGTTGCGTTAGTTTGTGTTGTGTTATCTTGCATTGGTTACTTTTCTTTGCATTACTTTGTGTTGTGTTATCTTGCGTTGGTTACTTTGCTTTGCATTACTTTGCATTTTGTTGTAGTGCGTTACTTTGCGTTGCGTTACTTTGCGTTGTGTTGTAGTGCGATGCGTTGTAGTGTGTTGCGTTGTTTGTGCGATGCGTTGTAATGCGTTGTTTTGCGTTACTTTGCGTTGTTACTTTGCGTTTTTACTTTGCGTTGTTACTTTGCGTTGTTACTTTGCGTTGCATTACTTTGCGTTGCGTTACTTTACCTTGTGTTGTAATGGGTTGCGTTACTTTGCGTTGCATTACTTTGCGTTGCGTTGCTTTGTGTTGCGTTACTTTGCACTTTACTTTGCATTTTGTTGTAGTGCGTTACTTTGCGTTGCGTTACTTTGCGTTGCATTACTTTGCGTTGCGTTGCTTTGCGTTGCGTTACTTTGCACTTTACTTTGCATTTTGTTGTAGTGCGTTACTTTGCGTTGCGTTACTTTGCGTTGCGTTACTTTGCGTTGCGTTACCTTACCTTGTGTTGTAATGTAGTGCGTTACTTTGCGTTGCGTTACTTTGCGTTGCGTTACTTTGCGTTGCGTTACTTTGCGCTGTGTTACTTTGCGTAGCGTTACTTTGCGTTGTGTTACTTTGCGTTGTGTTACTTTGTGTTGTGTTGTAGTGCGATGCGTTGTAGTGCGTTGCGTTGTAGTGCCATGCGTTGTTTTGCGTTACTTTGCGTTGTTACTTTGCGTTGTTACTTTGCTTTGCATTACTTTGTGTTGTGTTACTTTGCCTTGCGTTACTTTGCCTTGTGTTGTAGAAAGTTGCGTTAGTTTGTGTTGTGTTATCTTGCATTGGTTACTTTTCTTTGCATTACTTTGTGTTGTGTTATCTTGCGTTGGTTACTTTGCTTTGCGTTACTTTGCATTTTGTTGTAGTGCGTTACTTTGCGTTGCGTTACTTTGCGTTGTGTTGTAGTGCGATGCGTTGTAGTGTGTTGCGTTGTTTGTGCGATGCGTTGTAATGCGTTGTTTTGCGTTACTTTGCGTTGTTACTTTGCGTTTTTACTTTGCGTTGTTACTTTGCGTTGTTACTTTGCGTTGCATTACTTTGCGTTGCGTTACTTTACCTTGTGTTGTAATGGGTTGCGTTACTTTGCGTTGCGTTACTTTGCGTTGCGTTACTTTGCGTTGCGTTACTTTGCGTTGCGTTGCTTTGCGTTGCGTTGCTTTGCGTTGCGTTACTTTGCACTTTACTTTGCATTTTGTTGTAGTGCGTTACTTTGCGTTGCGTTACTTTGCGTTGCGTTACTTTGCGTTGCGTTACTTTGCGTTGCGTTACTTTGCGTTGCATTACTTTGCGTTGCGTTGCTTTGCGTTGCGTTACTTTGCACTTTACTTTGCATTTTGTTGTAGTGCGTTACTTTGCGTTGCGTTACTTTGCGTTGCGTTACTTTGCGTTGCGTTACTTTGCGTTGCGTTACTTTGCGTTGCGTTACTTTGCGTTGCGTTATTTCGCGTTGCGTTATTTTGCGTTGTGTTTTAGTGCGATGCATTGTAGTGCGTTGCGTTGTAGTGCGTTGCGTTGTAGTGCGATGCGTTGTAATGCATTGTTTTGCGTTACTTTACGTTGTTACTTTGCGTTGTTACTTTGCGTTGTTACTTTGCTTTGCATTACTTTGTGTTGTGTTACTTTGCCTTGTGTTGTAGAAAGTTGCGTTAGTTTGTGTTGTGTTAGCTTGCATTGGTTACTTTGCTTTGCATTACTTTGTGTTGTGTTATCTTGCGTTGGTTACTTTGCTTTGCGTTACTTTGCATTTTGTTGTAGTGCGTTACTTTGCGTTGCGTTACTTTGCGTTGTGTTGTAGTGAGATGCGTTGTAGTGTGTTGCGTTGTAGTGCGATGCGTTGTAATGCGTTGTTTTGCGTTACTTTGCGTTGTTACTTTGCGTTGCATTACTTTGCGTTGCGTTACTTTACCTTGTGTTGTAATGGGTTGCGTTACTTTGCGTTGCGTTACTTTGCGTTGCATTACTTTGCGTTGCGTTGCTTTGCGTTGCGTTACTTTGCGTTGCGTTACTTTGCGTTGCGTTACTTTGCGTTGCATTACTTTGCGTTGCATTACTTTGCGTTGCGTTACTTTGCGTTGCGTCATTTTGCGTTGTGTTTTAGTGCGATGCGTTGTAGTGCGTTGCGTTGTAGTGCGTTGCGTTGTGGTGCGATGCGTTGTAATGCATTGTTTTGCATTACTTTGCGTTGTTACTTTGCGTTGTTACTTTGCGTTGCATTACTTTGTCTTGTGTTACTTTGCGTTGCGTTACTTTACCTTGTGTTTTAATGGGTTGCGTTACTTTGCGTTGCGTTACTTTGCGTTACTTTGCGTTGCGTTACTTTGCATTGTGTTCCTTTGCGTTGTGTTACTTTGCATTAGTTACTTTGCGTTGTGTCGTAGTGCGATGCGTTGTAGTGCGTTGCGTTGTAGTGCGATGCGTTGTAATGCGTTGTTTTGCGTTACTTTGCGTTGTTACTTTGCGTTTTTACTTTGCGTTGTTACTTTGCGTTGTTACTTTGCGTTGCATTACTTTGCGTTGCATTACTTTGCGTTGCGTTACTTTACCTTGTGTTGTAATGGGTTGCGTTACTTTGCGTTGCGTTACTTTGCGTTGCGTTACTTTGCGTTGCATTACTTTGCATTGCGTTGCTTTGCGTTGCTTTGCGTTACTTTGCGTTGCGTTACTTTGCGTTGCGTTACTTTGCGTTGCATTACTTTGCGTTGCGTTTTAGTGCGTTGTGTTTTAGTGCGATGCGTTGTAGTGCGTTGCGTTGTAGTGCGTTGCGTTGTAATGCATTGTTTTGCGTTACTTTGCGTTGTTACTTTGCGTTGTTACTTTGCGTTGTTACTTTGCGTTGTTACTTTACGTTGCATTACTTTGTCTTGTGTTACTTTGCGTTGCGTTACTTTACCTTGTGTTTTAATGGGTTGCGTTACTTTGCGTTGCGTTACTTTGCGTTACTTTGCGTTGCGTTACTTTGCATTGCGTTACTTTGCATTGTGTTCCTTTGCATTGTGTTACTTTGCATTAGTTACTTTGCGTTGTGTCGTAGTGCGTTGCGTTATTTTGCCTTGTGTTGTAGTGTGTTGCGTTACTTAGCGTTGCGTTACTTTGCGTTGCGTTACTTTGCTTTGTGTTGTAGTGCGATGCGTTGTAGTGCGTTGCGTTGTAGTGCGATGCTTTTTACTGCGTTGTTTTGCGTTACTTTGCGTTTTTACTTTGCGTTGTTACTTTGCGTTGTTACTTTACGTTGCATTACTTTGTCTTGTGTTACTTTGCGTTGCGTTACTTTACCTTGTGTTTTAATGGGTTGCGTTACTTTGCGTTGCGTTACTTTGCGTTGCGTTACTTTGCGTTGCGTTACTTTGCGTTGCGTTACTTTGCGTTGTGTTACTCTGCGTTACGTTGTAATATGTTGTTTTGCGTTACTTTGCGTTGTTACTTTAATGTTGTTACTTTGCGTTGTTACTTTGCGTTTTTACTTTGCGTTGCATTACTTTGTGTTGTGTTACTTTGTGTTGCGTTACTTTACCTTGCGTTACTTTACCTTGTGTTGTAATGGGTTGTGTTACTTTGCGTTGCGTTACTTTGCGTTGCGTTACTTTGCGTTGCGTTACTTTGCGTTGCGTTTCTTTGCATTGTGTTCCTTTGCGTTGTGTTACTTTGCGTTGCGTTACTTTGTATTTTGTTGTAGTGCGTTACTCTGCGTTGCGTTACTTTACGTTGCGTTACTTTGCGTTGCGTTACTTTGCGTTACGTTGTAATACGTTGTTTTGCGTTACTTTGCGTTGTTACTTTGCGTTGTTACTTTGCGTTATTACTTTGCGTTGTTACTTTGCGTTGCATTACTTTGCATTGTGTTCCTTTGCGTTGTGTTACTTTTCATTTGTTACTTTGCGTTGTGTCGTAGTGCGTTGCGTTACTTTGCCTTGTGTTGTAGTGTGTTGCGTTACTTAGCGTTGCGTTACTTTGCGTTGCGTTACTTTGCTTTGTGTTGTAGTGCGATGCGTTGTAGTGCGTTGCGTTGTAGTGCAATGCGTTGTAATGCGTTGTTACTTTGCGCTGTTACTTTGCGTTGTTACTTTGCGTTGTTACTTTGCGTTGTTACTTTGCGTTGCATTACTTTGTGTTGTGTTACTTTGCGTTGCGTTACTTTACCTTGATAACTTGTTGTAGAAAGTTGCGTTAGTTTGTTTTGTGTTATCTTGCGTTGGTTACTTTGCTTTGCGTTACTTTGTGTTGTGTTACTTTGTGTTGTGTTACTTTGTGTTGTGTTACTTTGTGTTGTGTTACTTTGCGTTAAGTTACTTTGCATTTTGTTGTAGTGCGTTACTTTGCGTTGCGTTACTTTGCGTTGCGTTAATTTACCTTATGTTGTAATGTGTTGCGTTACTTTGCCTTGTTACTTTGCATTGTGTTCCATTGCGTTGTGTCACTTTGCGTTGCGTTACTTTGCCTTGTGTTGTAGTGCGTTGTGTTACTTTGCCTTGTGTTACTTTGCGTTGAGTTACTTTGCGTTGCGTTACTTTGCGTTGCGTTACTTTGCGTTGCGTTACTTTGCCTTGTGATGTAGTGCGTTGTGTTACTTTGCCTGGTGTTACTTTGGGTCGCGTTACTTTGCGTTGTGTCGTAGTGCGTTGCGTTACTTTGCCTTGTGTTGTAGTGTGCTGCGTTACTTAGCGTTGCGTTACTTAGCATTGTGTTACTTTGCGTTGGTTACTTTGCTTTGCGTTACTTTGCATTGTGTTACTTTGCATTGTATTACTTTGCGTTGCTTCACTGCCTTTTGTTCTAGTGCGTTGTGTTACTTTACGTTGGTTTACTTTACGTTGCGTTACATTGCGTTGCGTTACTTTGCATTGTGTTGTAGTGCGTTGCATTACTTTGCGTTGCGTTACTTTGCCTTGTGTTGTAGTGCGTTGTGTTACTTTGCCTTGTGTTATAGTGTGTTGCTTTACTTAGCGTTGCGTTACTTTGCGTTGGTTACTTTGCTTTGCGTTACTTTGCATTGTGTTACTTTGCGTTGTATTACTTTAAGTTGCGTCACTTTGCCTTTTGTTCTATTGCGTTGTATTACTTTACGTTGTGTTACTTTGCGTTGCGTTACTTTGCGTTGCGTTACTTTGCATTGTGTTCTGGTGCGTTGCGTTACTTTGCGTTGCGTTACTTTGCGTTGTGTTACTTTGCGTTGTGTTACTTTGTGTTGCGTTACTTTGCGTTGCGTTACTTTGCGTTGCGTTTCTTTGCATTGCGTTACTTTGCATTTTGTTAAGTTCTGTTGTTTTACTTTGCCTTGTGTTGGAGTTCGTTGTGTTGCGTTACTTTGTGTTGTGTTACATTGCGTTGTGTTACCTTGCGTTGTGTTGTAATGCGTTGCGTTGCATTAATTTGCGTTGTGTTACTTTGCCTTGTCTTACTTTGAGTTGCGTTACTTTGCTTTGCGTTACTTTGCATTGTGTTACTTTGCATGTGTTACTTTGCGTTGTGTTACTTTGCGTTGCGTTACTTTGCCTTTTGTTCTAGTGCATTGTGTTACTTTGAGTTGTGTTACTTTGAGTTGTGTTACTTTGAGTTGCGTTACTTTGCGTTATGTTACTTTGCCTTGTGTTACTTTGCGTTGTGTTTCTTTGTTTTGCATTACTTTGCTTTGCGTTACTTTGCATTGTGTTACTTTGCGTTGCGTTACTTTGCTTTGCGTACTTTGCGTTGCGTTACTTTGCGTTGTGTTACTTTGCCTTGTGTTGTAGTGCATTGTGTTAGTTTGCGTTGCGTTACTTTGCGTTGTGTCGTAGTCTGTTGCGTTAGTTTGTGTTGTGTTACTTTGCGCTGCGTTACTTTGCATAGTGTTGTAGTGCATTGCGTTACTTTGCCTTGTGTTGTAATGTGTTGCGTTACTTTGCGTTGCGTTACTTTGCATCGTTACTTTGGGTTACGTTACTTTGCGTCGTGTTACTTTGCGTCGTGTTACTTTGCGTTGCCTTACTTTGTCTTGTGTTGTAATGTGTTGCGTTACTTTGCGTTGCCTTACTTTGCATTGTGTTACTTTGTGTTGTGTTATTTTGCATTGCGTTACTTTGCCTTTTGTTGTAGCACATTGCATTACTTTGCGTTGCGTGACTTTGCGTTGCGTTACTTTGCGTTGTGTAACTTTGCCTTTTGTTACTTTGCGTTGTGTTATAGTAAGTTGCGTTGCATTACTTTGCGTTGTGTTAATTTGTGTTGCCTTACTTTGCGTTATAGTGCGTTGTTTTGCGTTACTTTGCGTTGTTACTTTGCGTTGTTACTTTGCGTTGTGTTTCTTTGCATTGTGTTACTTTGCGTTGTGTTACTTTACGTTGTGTTGTCATGTGTTTCGTTACTTTGCGTTGTTTTACTTTGCCTTGGGTTGTAGTGCGTTGCGTTTTGTTACTTTGGGTTGTGTTACTTTAAGTTGCCTTACTGGGTCTTGTGTTGTAATGTGTTGCGTTACTTTGCGTTGCCTTACTTTGCATTGTGTTACTTTGTGTTGTGTTATTTTGCATTGCGTTACTTTGCCTTTTGTTGTAGCACATTGCATTATTTTGCGTTGCGTTACTTTGCATTGCGTTACTTTGCGTTGCGTTACTTTGCGTTGCGTTACTTTGCCTTTTGTTACTTTGCGTTGTGTTATAGTAAGTTGCGTTGCATTACTTTGCGTTTTGTTAATTAGTGTTGCCTTACTTTGCCTTGGGTTGTACTGTGTTGCGTTACTTTGTCTTGTGTTACTTTGCCTTGTGTTACTTTACCTTGTGTTGTATTGCGTTGCGTTGCATTACTTTGCCTTGCGTTACTTTTCCTTGTTTTGTAGTGCGTTGTGTTACTTTGTCTTTTGTTATTTTGCGTTGCGTTACTTTGCGTTGTGTTGTACTGCGTTGCGTTACTTTGCCGTGTGTTGTAGAAAGTTGTGTTAGTTTGTGTTGTGTTACTTTGCGTTGTATAACTTTGCGTTGCATTACTTTGCCTTTTGTTGTAGTGCATTGTGTTACTTTGCCTTGTGTTACTTTGCATTGTGTTGTAGTGCGTTGCGTTCTAGTGCGATGCGTTGTAGTGCGTTGTTTTGCGTCACTTTGCGTTGTTACTTTGCGTTGTTACTTTGCGTTGTGTTTCTTTGCATTGTGTTACTTTGCGTTGTGTTACTTTACGCTGTGTTGTAATGTGTTGCGTTACTTTGCATTGTTTTACTTTGCCTTGTGTTGTAGTGCGTTGCGTTGTGTTACTTTGGGTTGTGTTTCTTTGCGTTGCGTTACTTTGCGTTGCATTACTTTGCGTTGCGTTACTTTGTGTTGTGTTCCTTTGCGTTGTGTCACTTTGCATTGCGTTACTTTGCCTTGTGTTGTAGTGCGTTGTGTTACTTTGCCTTGTGTCGTAGTGCGTTGCGTTACTTTGCCTTGTGTTGTACTGTGTTGCGTTACTTAGCGTTCCGTTACTTTACATTGTGTTACTTTGCGTTGCGTCACTTTGCCTTTTGTTGTGGTGCGTTGTGTTACTTTACGTTGCGTTACTTTGCGTTTCGTTACTTTGCGTTGTGTTACTTTGCCTTGTGTTTTAATGTGTTGTGTTGCATTACTTTGTGTTGTGTTACTTTGCGTTGTGTTAATTTACCTTATGTTGTAATGTGTTGCGTTACTTTGCGTTGTTACTTTGCATTGTGTTCCTTTGCGTTGTGTCACTTTGCGTTGTGTCACTTTGCGTTGCGTTACTTTGCCTTGTGTTGTAGTGCGTTGTGTTACTTTGCCTTGTGTTACTTTGCGTTGCGTTACTTTTCCGTTGTGTCGTAGTGCGTTGCGTTACTTTGCCTTGTGTTGCAGTGTGTTGCGTTACTTAGCGTTGCGTTACTTTGCTTTGTGTTACTTTGCGTTGCGTTACTTCGCGTTGCATTACTTTGCATTGCGTTACTTTGCGTTGTGTTACTTTACGTTGTGTTGTAGTGCGATGCGTTGTATTGCGTTGCGTTGTAGTTCCATGCGTTGTTTTGCGTTACTTTGCGTTGTTACTTTGCGTTGTTACTTTGCTTTGCATTACTTTGTGTTGTGTTACTTTGCCTTGCGTTACTTTGCCGTGTGTTGTAGAAAGTTCCGTTAGTTTGTGTTGTGCTATCTTGCATTGGTTACTTTGCTTTGCATTACTTTGTGTTGTGTTATCTTGCGTTGGTTACTTTGCTTTGCGTTACTTTGCATTTTGTTGTAGTGCGTTACTTTGCGTTGCGTTACTTTGCGTTGCGTTACTTTGCGTTATGTTGTAGTGCGATGAGTTGTAGTGTGTTGCGTTGTAGTGCGATGCGTTGTAATGCGTTGTTTTGCGTTACTTTGCGTTGTTACTTTGCGTTTTTACTTTGCGTTGTTACTTTGCGTTGTTACTTTGCGTTGCATTACTTTGCGTTGCATTACTTTGCGTTGCGTTACTTTAGCTTGTGTTGTAATGGGTTGCGTTACTTTGCGTTGCGTTACTTTGCGTTGCGTTACTTTGCGTTGCGTTACTTTGCGTTGCATTACTTTGCGTTGCGTTACTTTACCTTGTGTTGTAATGGGTTGCGTTACTTTGCGTTGCGTTACTTTGCGTTGCGTTATTTTGCGTTGCGTTACTTTGCGTTGCATTACTTTGCGTTGCGTTGCGTTGCGTTGCTTTGCGTTGCTTTGCGTTGCTTTGCGTTGCTTTGCGTTACTTTGCGTTGCGTTACTTTGCGTTGCGTTACTTTGCGTTGCATTACTTTGCGTTGCGTTTTAGTGCGTTGTGTTTTAGTGCGATGCGTTGTAGTGCGTTGCGTTGTAGTGCGTTGCGTTGTAATGCATTGTTTTGCGTTACTTTGCGTTGTTACTTTGCGTTGTTACTTTGCGTTGTTACTTTGCGTTGTTACTTTACGTTGCATTACTTTGTCTTGTGTTACTTTGCGTTGCGTTACTTTACCTTGTGTTTTAATGGGTTGCGTTACTTTGCGTTACTTTGCGTTGCGTTACTTTGCGTTGTTACTTTGCTTTGCATTACTTTGTGTTGTGTTAATTTGCGTTGCGTTACTTTGCATTTTGTTGTAGTGCGTTACTTTGCGTTGCGTTACTTTGCGTTGCGTTACTTTGCGTTGTGTTGTAGTGTGATGCGTTGTACTGCGTTACGTTGTAGTGCGATGCGTTGTAATGCGTTGTTTTGCGTTACTTTGCGTTTTTACTTTGCGTTGTTACTTTGCGTTGCATTACTTTGCGTTACATTGTGTTGCGTTACTTTGCGTTGTGTTCGTTTATGTTGCGTTACTTTGCCTTGTGTTGTAGTGCGTTGTGTTACTTTGCCTTGTGTTACTTTGCATTAGTTACTTTGCGTTGTGTCGTAGTGCGTTGCGTTATTTAGCGTTGCGTTACTTTGCGTAGCATTACTTTGCGTTGTGTTACTTTACGTTACATTGTAATGCGTTGTTTTGCGTTACTTTGCGTTGTTACTTCGCGTTGTTAATTTGCGTTACTTTGCGTTGTTACTTCGCGTTGTTACTTCGCGTTTTTACTCTGCGTTGCATTACTTTGCGTTACTTTGTGTTACTTTGCGTTGCGTTACTTTGCGTTGCGTTACTCTGCATTGCGTTACTTTGCATTGTGTTCGTTTGCGTAGTGTCACTTTGCGTTGCGTTACTTTGCCTTGTGTTGTAGTGCGTTGTGTTACTTTGCCTTGTGTTACTTTGCATTAGTTACTTTACGTTGTGTCGTAGTGTGTTGCGTTACTTTGCCTTGTGTTGTAGTGTGTTGTGTTACTTTGCCTTGTGTTACTTTGCCTTTTTTGTAGTGCATCGTGTTACTTTGCGCTGTGTTACTTTGCGCTGTGTTACTTTGCATTGCGTTGTAGAAAGTTGCGTTAGTTTGATTTGTGTTAATTTGCGTTGCGTTACTTTGCTTTGCGTTACTTTGCATTGTGTTACTTTGCGTTGTGGTACTTTGCATTGCGTTACTTTGCATTGTGTTGTAGTGCGATGCGTTGTAGTGCGTTACGTTGTAGTGCGATGCGTTGTAATGCGTTGTTTTATGTTACTTTGCGTTGTTACTTTGCGTTGTTACTTTACCTTGTGTTACTTTGCGTTGCATTACTTTGTGTTGCGTTACTTTGTGTTGCGTTACTTTGCGTTGCGTTACTTTGCATTATGTTACTTTGCGTTGCGTTACTTTGCCTTGTGTTGTAGTGCGTTGTGTTACTTTGCCTTGTGTTACTTTGCATTAGTTACTTTGCGTTGTGTCGTAGTGCGTTGCGTTACTTTGACTTGTATTGTAGTGTTTTGCGTTATTTAGCGTTGCGTTACTTTGCGTAGCGTTACTTTGCGTTGTGTTACTTTGCGTTACATTGTAATGCGTTGTTTTGCGTTACTTTGCGTTGTTACTTTGCGTTGTTACTTTGCGTTGCATTAGTTTGTGTTATGTTACTTTGCGTTGCGTTACTTTATATTGTGTTCCTTTGCGTTGTGTTACTTTGCGTTGCGTTACTTTGCGTTGCGTTACTTTGCATTTTGTTGTAGTGCGTTACTTTGCGTTGCGTTATTTTGTGTTGTGTTACTTTGCATTTTGTTGTAGTGCGTTACTTTGCGTTGCGTTATTTTTTGCGTTGTGTTGTAGTGCGATGCGTTGTAGTGCGTAGCGTTGTAGTGCGATGCATTGTAATGCGTTGTTTTGCGTTGTTTTGCGTTACTTTGCGTTGTTACTTTGTGTTGTTACTTTGCGTTTTTACTTTGCGTTGTTACTTCGCGTTGCATTACTTTGCGTTGCATTACTTTCTGTTGCGTTACTTTGCGTTGCGTTACTTTGCGTAGCGTTACTTTGCGTTGCGTTACCTTACCTTGTGTTGTAATGTGTTGCGTTACTTTGCGTTGCGTTACTATGCCTTGTGTTGTAGAACGTTGCGTTGTTACTTTGCGTTGTTACTTTGCGTTGTTACTTTGCTTTGCATTACTTTGTGTTGTGTTACTTTGCGTTGCGTTACTTTGCGTTGCGTTACTTTTCCTTGCGTTGTAGAACGTTGCGTTAGTTTGTCTTCTGTTTTCTTGCGTTGATTACTTTGCTTTGCGTTACATTGTGTTGTGTTATGTTGCGTTGGTTACTTTGCTTTGCGTTACTTTGCATTGTGTTACTTTGCGTTGTGTTACTTTGCGTTGTGTTACTTTGCGTTGCGTTACTTTGCATTTTGTTGTAGTGCGTTACTTTGCGTTGCATTACTTTGCAATACGTTACTTTGCGTTGCGTTACTTCGCGTTGCGTTACTTTGCGTTGCGTTACTTTGCGTTGCGTTACTTTGCGTTGCGTTACTTTGCGTTGCATTACTTTGAGTTGCGTTACTTTGCGTTGCGTTACTTTGCGTTGCGTTACTTTGCATTGCGTTACTTTGCGTTGTGTTGTAGTGTGATGCGTTGTACTGCATTCCGTTGTAGTGCGATCCGTTTTAATGCGTTTGCGTTGTTACTTTTTTCGTTGTTACTTTGCGTTGCATTACTTTGTGTTGTGTTACTTTGCCTTGCTTTACTTTACCTTGTGTTGTAATGTGTTGCGTTACTTTGCGTTGCGTTACTATGCCTTGTGTTGTAGAACGTTGCGTTACTTTGCGTTGCTTTACTTTGCGTTATTTTGCGTTGCGTTACTTTGCGTTGCGTTACTTTGTGTTGCGTTACTTTGTGTTGCGTTACTTTGTGTTGCGTTACTTTGCGTTGCGTTACTTTGCATTGTGTTCGTTTGCATTGTCACTTTGCGTTGCGTTACTTTGCCTTGTGTTGTAGAAAGTTGCGTTACTTTGTGTTGTGTTATTTTGCGTTGTGTTATTTTGCGTTTACTTTGCGTTACTTTGCGTTGTTTTACTTTGCGTTGCGTTACTTTGCATTTTGTTGTTGTGCGTTACTTTGCGTGGCGTTACTTTGCGTAGCGTTACTTTGCGTAGCGTTACTTTGCGTAGCGTTACTTTGTGTTGCGTTACTTTGCGTTGCGTTACTTTGCGTTATGTTGTAATGCGTTGTTTTGCGTTACTTTGCGTTGTTACTTTGCGTTGTTACTTTGCGTTTTTACTTTGCGTTGCATTACTTTGTGTTGTGTTACTTTGCGTTGCGTTGCGTTACTTTACCTTTCGTTACTTTGCCTTGTGTTGTAATGGGTTGAGTCACTTTGCGTTGCGTTACTTTGCGTTGCGTTTCTTTGCATTGTGTTCCTTTGTGTTGTGTTACTTTGCGTTGCGTTACTTTGTGTTGTGTTATCTTGCGTTGGTTACTTTGCTTTGCGTTACTTTGCATTTTGTAGTAGTGCGTTACTTTGCGTTGCGTTACTTTGCGTTGTGTTGTAGTGCGATGCGTTGTAGTGTGTTGCGTTTTAGTGCGATGCGTTGTAATGCGTTGTTTTGCGTTACTTTGCGTTGTTACTTTGCGTTTTTACTTTGCGTTGTTACTTTGCGTTGTTACTTTGCGTTGCATTACTTTGCATTGCGTTACTTTACCTTGTGTTGTAATGGGTTGCGTTACTTTGCGTTGCGTTACTTTGCGTTGCGTTACTTTGCGTTGCATTACTTTGCGTTGCGTTGCTTTGCGTTGCGTTACTTTGCACTTTACTTTGCATTTTGTTGTAGTGCGTTACTTTGCGTTGCGTTACTTTGCGTTGCGTTACTTTGCGTTGCGTTACTTTGCGTTGCGTTACTTTGCGTTGCGTTATTTTGTGTTGTGTTTTATTGCGATGCGTTGTAGTGCATTGCGTTGTAGTGCGTTGCGTTGTAGTGCGATGCGTTGTAATGCATTGTTTTGCGTTATTTTGCGTTGTTACTTTGCTTTGCATTACTTTGTATTGTGTTACTTTGCCTTGCGTTACTTTGCCTTGCGTTGTAGAAAGTTGCGTTAGTTTGTGTTGTGTTATCTTGCATTGGTTACTTTGCTTTGCATTACTTTGTGTTGTGTTATCTTGCATTGGTTACTTTGCTTTGCATTACTTTGTGTTGTGTTATCTTGCGTTGGTTACTTTGCTTTGCGTTACTTTGCATTTTGTTGTAGTGCGTTACTTTGCGTTGCGTTACTTTGCGTTGTGTTGTAGTGCGATGCGTTGTAGTGCGTTGCGTTGTAGTGCGATGCGTTGTAATGCGTTGTTTTGCGTTGTTTTGCGTTACTTTGCGTTGTTACTTTGCGTTTTTACTTTGCGTTGTTACTTTGCGTTGCATTACTTTGCGTTGCATTACTTTGCGTTGCGTTACTTTACCTTGTGTTGTAATGGGTTGCGTTACTTTGCGTTGCGTTACTTTGCGTTGCATTACTTTGCGTTGCGTTGCTTTGCGTTGCGTTACTTTGCGTTGCATTACTTTGCGTTGCATTACTTTGCGTTGCATTACTTTGCGTTGCGTTACTTTGCGTTGCGTCATTTTGCGTTGTGTTTTAGTGCGATGCGTTGTAGTGCGTTGCGTTGTAGTGCGTTGCGTTGTGGTGCGATGCGTTGTAATGCATTGTTTTGCGTTACTTTGCGTTGTTACTTTGCGTTGTTACTTTGCGTTGCATTACTTTGTCTTGTGTTACTTTGCGTTGCGTTACTTTACCTTGTGTTTTAATGGGTTGCGTTACTTTGCGTTGCGTTACTTTGCGTTGCGTTACTTTGCGTTACTTTGCGTTGCGTTACTTTGCATTGTGTTCCTTTGCGTTGTGTTACTTTGCATTAGTTACTTTGCGTTGTGTCGTAGTGCGTTGCGTTACTTTGCCTTGTGTTGTAGTGTGTTGCGTTACTTAGCGTTGCGTTACTTTGCGTAGCGTTACTTTGCGTTGCGTTACTTTGCTTTGTGTTGTAGTGCGATGCGTTGTAGTGCGTTGCGTTGTAGAGCGATGCGTTGTACTGCGTTGTTTTGCGTTACTTTGCGTTTTTACTTTGCTTTGTTACTTTGCGTTGTTACTTTACGTTGCATTACTTTGTCTTGTGTTACTTTGCGTTGTGTTACTTCACCTTGTGTTTTAATGGGTTGCGTTACTTTGCGTTGCGTTACTTCGCGTTGCATTACTTTGCATTGCGTTACTTTGCGTTGTGTTACTTTACGTTGTGTTGTAGTGCGATGCGTTGTATTGCGTTGCGTTGTAGTGCCATGCGTTGTTTTGCGTTACTTTGCGTTGTTACTTTGCGTTGTTACTTTGCTTTGCATTACTTTGTGTTGTGTTACTTTGCCTTGCGTTACTTTGCCTTGTGTTGTAGAAAGTTCCGTTAGTTTGTGTTGTGTTATCTTGCATTGGTTACTTTGCTTTGCATTACTTTGTGTTGTGTTATCTTGCGTTGGTTACTTTGCTTTGCGTTACTTTGCATTTTGTTGTAGTGCGTTACTTTGCGTTGCGTTACTTTGCGTTGCGTTACTTTGCGTTGCGTTACTTTGCGTTGCGTTACTTTGCGTTATGTTGTAGTGCGATGCGTTGTAGTGTGTTGCGTTGTAGTGCGATGCGTTGTAATGCGTTGTTTTGCGTTACTTTGCGTTGTTACTTTGCGTTTTTACTTTGCGTTGTTACTTTGCGTTGTTACTTTGCGTTGTTACTTTGCGTTGCATTACTTTGCGTTGCGTTACTTTACCTTGTGTTGTAATGGGTTGCGTTACTTTGCGTTGCGTTACTTTGCGTTGCGTTACTTTGCGTTGCATTACTTTGCGTTGCGTTGCTTTGCGTTGCTTTGCGTTACTTTGCGTTGCGTTACTTTGCGTTGCGTTACTTTGCGTTGCATTACTTTGCGTTGCGTTTTAGTGCGTTGTGTTTTAGTGCGATGCGTTGTAGTGCGTTGCGTTGTAGTGCGTTGCGTTGTAATGCATTGTTTTGCGTTACTTTGCGTTGTTACTTTGCGTTGTTACTTTGCGTTGTTACTTTGCGTTGTTACTTTACGTTGCATTACTTTGTCTTGTGTTACTTTGCGTTGCGTTACTTTACCTTGTGTTTTAATGGGTTGCGTTACTTTGCGTTGCGTTACTTTGCGTTACTTTGCGTTGCGTTACTTTGCATTGCGTTACTTTGCATTGTGTTCCTTTGCATTGTGTTACTTTGCATTAGTTACTTTGCGTTGTGTCGTAGTGCGTTGCGTTATTTTGCCTTGTGTTGTAGTGTGTTGCGTTACTTAGCGTTGCGTTACTTTGCGTTGCGTTACTTTGCTTTGTGTTGTAGTGCGATGCGTTGTAGTGCGTTGCGTTGTAGTGCGATGCTTTTTACTGCGTTGTTTTGCGTTACTTTGCGTTTTTACTTTGCGTTGTTACTTTGCGTTGTTACTTTACGTTGCATTACTTTGTCTTGTGTTACTTTGCGTTGCGTTACTTTACCTTGTGTTTTAATGGGTTGCGTTACTTTGCGTTGCGTTACTTTGCGTTGCGTTACTTTGCGTTGCGTTACTTTGCGTTGCGTTACTTTGCGTTGTGTTACTCTGCGTTACGTTGTAATATGTTGTTTTGCGTTACTTTACGTTGTTACTTTAATGTTGTTACTTTGCGTTGTTACTTTGCGTTTTTACTTTGCGTTGCATTACTTTGTGTTGTGTTACTTTGTGTTGCGTTACTTTACCTTGCGTTACTTTACCTTGTGTTGTAATGTGTTGTGTTACTTTGCGTTGCGTTACTTTGCGTTGCGTTACTTTGCGTTGCGTTACTTTGCGTTGCGTTACTTTGCGTTGCGTTTCTTTGCATTGTGTTCCTTTGCGTTGTGTTACTTTGCGTTGCGTTACTTTGTATTTTGTTGTAGTGCGTTACTCTGCGTTGCGTTACTTTGCGTTGCGTTACTTTGCGTTGCGTTACTTTGCGTTACGTTGTAATACGTTGTTTTGCGTTACTTTGCGTTGTTACTTTGCGTTGTTACTTTGCGTTGTTACTTTGCGTTGCATTACTTTGCATTGTGTTCCTTTGCGTTGTGTTACTTTTCATTTGTTACTTTGCGTTGTGTCGTAGTGCGTTGCGTTACTTTGCCTTGTGTTGTAGTGTGTTGCGTTACTTAGCGTTGCGTTACTTTGCGTTGCGTTACTTTGCTTTGTGTTGTAGTGCGATGCGTTGTAGTGCGTTGCGTTGTAGTGCAATGCGTTGTAATGCGTTGTTACTTTGCGTTGTTACTTTGCGTTGTTACTTTGCGTTGCATTACTTTGTGTTGTGTTACTTTGCGTTGCGTTACTTTACCTTGATAACTTGTTGTAGAAAGTTGCGTTAGTTTGTGTTGTGTTATCTTGCGTTGGTTACTTTGCTTTGCGTTACTTTGTGTTGTGTTACTTTGTGTTGTGTTACTTTGTGTTGTGTTACTTTGCGTTGCGTTACTTTGCATTTTGTTGTAGTGCGTTACTTTGCGTTGCGTTACTTTGCGTTGCGTTAATTTACCTTATGTTGTAATGTGTTGCGTTACTTTGCCTTGTTACTTTGCATTGTGTTCCATTGCGTTGTGTCACTTTGCGTTGCGTTACTTTGCCTTGTGTTGTAGTGCGTTGTGTTACTTTGCCTTGTGTTACTTTGCGTTGAGTTACTTTGCGTTGCGTTACTTTGCGTTGCGTTACTTTGCGTTGCGTTACTTTGCCTTGTGATGTAGTGCGTTGTGTTACTTTGCCTGGTGTTACTTTGGGTCGCGTTACTTTGCGTTGTGTCGTAGTGCGTTGCGTTACTTTGCCTTGTGTTGTAGTGTGCTGCGTTACTTAGCGTTGCGTTACTTAGCATTGTGTTACTTTGCGTTGGTTACTTTGCTTTGCGTTACTTTGCATTGTGTTACTTTGCATTGTATTACTTTGCGTTGCTTCACTGCCTTTTGTTCTAGTGCGTTGTGTTACTTTACGTTGGTTTACTTTACGTTGCGTTACATTGCGTTGCGTTACTTTGCATTGTGTTGTAGTGCGTTGCATTACTTTGCGTTGCGTTACTTTGCCTTGTGTTGTAGTGCGTTGTGTTACTTTGCCTTGTGTTGTAGTGTGTTGCTTTACTTAGCGTTGCGTTACTTTGCGTTGGTTACTTTGCTTTGCGTTACTTTGCATTGTGTTACTTTGCGTTGTATTACTTTAAGTTGCGTCACTTTGCCTTTTGTTCTATTGCGTTGTATTACTTTACGTTGTGTTACTTTGCGTTGCGTTACTTTGCGTTGCGTTACTTTGCATTGTGTTCTGGTGCGTTGCGTTACTTTGCGTTGCGTTACTTTGCGTTGTGTTACTTTGCGTTGTGTTACTTTATGTTGCGTTACTTTGCGTTGCGTTACTTTGCGTTGCGTTTCTTTGCATTGCGTTACTTTGCATTTTGTTACGTTCTGTTGTTTTACTTTGCCTTGTGTTGGAGTTCGTTGTGTTGCGTTACTTTGTGTTGTGTTACATTGCGTTGTGTTACCTTGCGTTGTGTTGTAATGCGTTGCGTTGCATTAATTTGCGTTGTGTTACTTTGCCTTGTCTTACTTTGAGTTGCGTTACTTTGCTTTGCGTTACTTTGCATTGTGTTACTTTGCATGTGTTACTTTGCGTTGTGTTACTTTGCGTTGCGTTACTTTGCCTTTTGTTCTAGTGCATTGTGTTACTTTGAGTTGTGTTACTTTGAGTTGTGTTACTTTGAGTTGCGTTACTTTGCGTTATGTTACTTTGCCTTGTGTTACTTTGCGTTGTGTTTCTTTGTTTTGCATTACTTTGCTTTGCGTTACTTTGCATTGTGTTACTTTGCGTTGCGTTACTTTGCTTTGCGTACTTTGCGTTGCGTTACTTTGCGTTGTGTTACTTTGCCTTGTGTTGTAGTGCATTGTGTTAGTTTGCGTTGCGTTACTTTGCGTTGTGTCGTAGTCTGTTGCGTTAGTTTGTGTTGTGTTACTTTGCGCTGCGTTACTTTGCATAGTGTTGTAGTGCATTGCGTTACTTTGCCTTGTGTTGTAATGTGTTGCGTTACTTTGCGTTGCGTTACTTTGCATCGTTACTTTGGGTTACGTTACTTTGCGTCGTGTTACTTTGCGTCGTGTTACTTTGCGTTGCCTTACTTTGTCTTGTGTTGTAATGTGTTGCGTTACTTTGCGTTGCCTTACTTTGCATTGTGTTACTTTGTGTTGTGTTATTTTGCATTGCGTTACTTTGCCTTTTGTTGTAGCACATTGCATTACTTTGCGTTGCGTGACTTTGCGTTGCGTTACTTTGCGTTGTGTAACTTTGCCTTTTGTTACTTTGCGTTGTGTTATAGTAAGTTGCGTTGCATTACTTTGCGTTGTGTTAATTTGTGTTGCCTTACTTTGCGTTATAGTGCGTTGTTTTGCGTTACTTTGCGTTGTTACTTTGCGTTGTTACTTTGCGTTGTGTTTCTTTGCATTGTGTTACTTTGCGTTGTGTTACTTTACGTTGTGTTGTCATGTGTTTCGTTACTTTGCGTTGTTTTACTTTGCCTTGGGTTGTAGTGCGTTGCGTTTTGTTACTTTGGGTTGTGTTACTTTAAGTTGCCTTACTTGGTCTTGTGTTGTAATGTGTTGCGTTACTTTGCGTTGCCTTACTTTGCATTGTGTTACTTTGTGTTGTGTTATTTTGCATTGCGTTACTTTGCCTTTTGTTGTAGCACATTGCATTATTTTGCGTTGCGTTACTTTGCATTGCGTTACTTTGCGTTGCGTTACTTTGCGTTGCGTTACTTTGCCTTTTGTTACTTTGCGTTGTGTTACAGTAAGTTGCGTTGCATTACTTTGCGTTTTGTTAATTAGTGTTGCCTTACTTTGCCTTGGGTTGTACTGTGTTGCGTTACTTTGTCTTATGTTACTTTGCCTTGTGTTACTTTACCTTGTGTTGTATTGCGTTGTGTTGCATTACTTTGCCTTGCGTTACTTTTCCTTGTTTTGTAGTGCGTTGTGTTACTTTGTCTTTTGTTATTTTGCGTTGCGTTACTTTGCGTTGTGTTGTACTGCGTTGCGTTACTTTGCCTTGTGTTGTAGAAAGTTGTGTTAGTTTGTGTTGTGTTACTTTGCGTTGTATAACTTTGCGTTGCATTACTTTGCCTTTTGTTGTAGTGCATTGTGTTACTTTGCCTTGTGTTACTTTGCATTGTGTTGTAGTGCGTTGCGTTCTAGTGCGATGCGTTGTAGTGCGTTGTTTTGCGTCACTTTGCATTGTTACTTTGCGTTGTTACTTTGCGTTGTGTTTCTTTGCATTGTGTTACTTTGCGTTGTGTTACTTTACGCTGTGTTGTAATGTGTTGCGTTACTTTGCATTGTTTTACTTTGCCTTGTGTTGTAGTGCGTTGCGTTGTGTTACTTTGGGTTGTGTTTCTTTGCGTTGCGTTACTTTGCGTTGCATTACTTTGCGTTGCGTTACTTTGTGTTGTGTTCCTTTGCGTTGTGTCACTTTGCATTGCGTTACTTTGCCTTGTGTTGTAGTGCGTTGTGTTACTTTGCCTTGTGTCGTAGTGCGTTGCGTTACTTTGCCTTGTGTTGTACTGTGTTGCGTTACTTAGCGTTCCGTTACTTTACATTGTGTTACTTTGCGTTGCGTCACTTTGCCTTTTGTTGTGGTGCGTTGTGTTACTTTACGTTGAGTTACTTTGCGTTTCGTTACTTTGCGTTGTGTTACTTTGCCTTGTGTTTTAATGTGTTGTGTTGCATTACTTTGTGTTGTGTTACTTTGCGTTGTGTTAATTTACCTTATGTTGTAATGTGTTGCGTTACTTTGCGTTGTTACTTTGCATTGTGTTCCTTTGCGTTGTGTCACTTTGCGTTGTGTCACTTTGCGTTGCGTTACTTTGCCTTGTGTTGTAGTGCGTTGTGTTACTTTGCCTTGTGTTACTTTGCGTTGCGTTACTTTTCCGTTGTGTCGTAGTGCGTTGCGTTACTTTGCCTTGTGTTGCAGTGTGTTGCGTTACTTAGCGTTGCGTTACTTTGCTTTGTGTTACTTTGCGTTGCGTTACTTTCCGTTGTGTTTCTTTGCCTTGTGTTGTAATGTGTTGCGTTACTTTGCGTTGCGTTACTTTGCCTTGTGTTGTAGAAAGTTGCGTGAGTTTGTTGTGTTACTTTGCGTTGTATAACTTTGCGTTGCGTTACTTTGCGTTGCGTTACTTTGCGTTGTGTTACTTTGCCTTGTGTTGTAGTGCATTGTGTTAGTTTGCGTTGCGTTACTTTGCGTTGTGTCGTAGTCTGTTGCGTTAGTTTGTGTTGTGTTACTTTGCGCTGCGTTACATTGCATAGTGTTGTAGTGCATTGCGTTACTTTGCCTTGTGTTGTAATGTGTTGCGTTACTTTGCGTTGCATTACTTTGCATCGTTACTTTGGGTTACGTTACTTTGCGTCGTGTTACTTTGCGTCGTGTTACTTTGCGTTGCCTTACTTTGCATTGTGTTACTTTGTGTTGTGTTATTTTGCATTGCGTTACTTTGCCTTTTGTTGTAGCACATTGCATTACTTTGCGTTGCGTGACTTTGCGTTGCGTTACTTTGCGTAGTGTAACTTTGCCTTTTGTTACTTTGCGTTGTGTTATAGTAAGTTGCGTTGCATTACTTTGCGTTGTGTTAATTTGTGTTGCCTTACTTTGCGTTGTAGTGCGTTGTAGTGCGTTGTTTTGCGTTACTTTGCGTTGTTACTTTGTGTTGTTACTTTGCGTTGTTACTTTGCGTTGTGTTACTTTACGTTGTGTTGTCATGTGTTGCGTTACTTTGCGTTGTTTTACTTTGCCTTGGGTTGTAGTGCGTTGCGTTTTGTTACTTTGGGTTGTGTTACTTTGCGTTGCCTTACTTGGTCTTGTGTTGTAATGTGTTGCGTTACTTTGCGTTGCCTTACTTTGCATTGTGTTACTTTGTGTTGTGTTATTTTTCATTGCGTTACTTTGCCTTTTGTTGTAGCACATTGCATTATTTTGCGTTGCGTTACTTTGCATTGCGTTACTTTGCGTTGCGTTACTTTGCGTTGCGTTACTTTGCCTTTTGTTACTTTGCGTTGTGTTATAGTAAGTTGCGTTGCATTACTTTGCGTTTTGTTAATTAGTGTTGCCTTACTTTGCCTTGGGTTGTAATGTGTTGCGTTACTTTGCCTTGTGTTGTAATGTGTTGCGTTACTTTGCCTTGTATTACTTTGCCTATTGTTACTTTACCTTGTGTTGTATTGCTTTGCGTTTCATTACTTTGCGTTGCGTTACTTTGCGTTGTGTTACTCTGCATTGAGTTACTTTGCGTTGCGTTACTTTGCCTTGTATTGTAGAACGTTGCGTTACTTTGCGGTGTGTTACTTTGCGTTGACTTACTTTGCGTTGAGTTACTTTGCTTTGTGTTGTAGAACGTTGCGTTACTTAGCAGTGTGTTACTTTGCGTTGCGTTACTTTGCCTTGTGTTGTAGTGTGTTGTGTTACTTTGCCGTGTGTTACTTTGCATTAGTTACTTTGCGTTGTGTCGTAATGCGTCGCGTTACTTTGCCTTGTGTTGTAGTGTGGTGCGATACTGAACGTTGCGTTACTTTGCATTGTGTTGCTTTGCCTTGTATTGTAATGTGTTGCGTTACTTTGCGTTGTCTTACTTTGTTTTACATTACTTTGCGTTGCGTTACTTTGCCTTGTGTTGTAATGTGTTGCGTTACTTTGCGTTGTGTTACTTTGCGTTGTGTTACTTTGCGTTGCGTTACTTTGCCTTTTTTTGTAGTGCGTCGTGTTACTTTGCAATGTGTCAGTTTGCGTTGTTTTACTTTGCATTGCGTTACTTTGCATTGTGTTGTAGTGCGTTGCGTTACTTTGCGTTGCGTTACTTTGCGTTGCGTTACTTTACCTTGTGTTGTAATGTGTTGCGTTACTTTGCATTGTTACTTTGCGTTGCGTTACTTTGCGTTGCGTTACTTTGCGTTGCGTTACTTTGCGTTGCGTTACTTTGCGTTGCGTTACTTTGCGTTGCGTTACTTTGAGTTGTGTTACTTTGCCTTGTGTTAATTTGCCTTGTGTTGTATTGCGTTGCGTTGCGTTACTTTGCATTGTGTTACTTTGCGTTGTCTTACTTTGCGTTGTATTACTTTGCGTTGCGTTACTTTGCCCTGTGTTGTAGTGCGTTGCGTTGTGTTACTTTGCGTTGTGTTACTTTGCATTGTTACTTTGCGTTGTGTTACTTTGCGTTGCGTTACTTTGCGTTGTCTTACTTTGCGTTGCGTTACTTTGCCCTGTGTTGTTGTACGTTGCATTGTGTTACTTTGCGTTGTGTTACTTTTCGTTGCGTTACTTTGCGTTGTGTTACTTTGCCTTGTGTTACTTTGCCTTGTTTTGTAGTGCTTTGTGTTACTTTGCCTTGTGTTACTTTGCGTTGCATTACTTTGCGTTGTGTTACTTTGCGTTGTGTTGTAGTGCACTGCGTTGTGTTACTTTGCGTTGTGTTACTTTGCGTTGTGTTACTTTGCGTTGTGTTACTTTGCGTTGTGTTACTTTGCGTTGCGTTACTTTGCCTTTTGTTATAGTGCGTTACTTTGCGTTACTTTGCGTTACTTTGCGTTGCTTTACTTTGCGTTGCGTTACTTTGCGTCGTGTTACTTTGCGTCGCGTTACTTTGCGTCGCGTTACTTTGCGTCGCGTTACTTTGCTTTGTGTTTTAGTGCGATGCGTTGTAGTGCGTTGTTTTGCGTTACTTTGCGTTGTTACTTTGCATTGTTACTTTGCGTTGCGTTACTTTGCGTTGTGTTACTTTCCCTTGTGTTACTTTGCCTTGTTTTGTAGTGCTTTGTGTTACTTTGCCTTGTGTTACTTTGCCTTGTCCTTACTTTGCCTTGTGTTACTTTGCCTTGTGTTACTTTGCGTTACGTTACTTTGCGTTGTGTTTTAGAACGTTGTGTTACTTTGCGGTGTGTTACTTTGCGGTGTGTTACTTTGCGTTGTATTACTTTGCGTTGAGTTACTTTGCCTTGTGTGGTAGAACGTTGCGTTACTTAGCGGTGTGTTACTTTGCGTTGCGTTACTTCGCCTCGTGTTGTAGTGTGTTGTGTTACTTTGCCTTGTGTTGTAGTGTGGTGCGATACTTAACGTTGCTTTACTTTGCGTTGCATTACTTTGCCTTGTGTTGTAATGTGTTGCGTTACTTTGCGTTGTCTTACTTTGCGTTACATTACTTTGCGTTGCGTTATTTTGCCTTGTGTTGTAATGTGTTGCGTTACTTTGCGTTGTGTTACTTTGCGTTGTGTTACTTTGCGTTGCGTTACTTTGCTTTGCGTTACCTTGCATTGTGTTACTTTGCGTTGTGTTACTTTGCGTTGCGTTACTTTGCCTTTTGTTGTAGTCTGTTACTTTGCGTTATTTTGCGTTGCTTTACTTTGCGTTGCGTTACTTTGCGTTGCGTTACTTTGCGTAGCGTTACTTTGCTTTGTGTTTTAGTGCGATGCGTTGTAGTGCGTTGCGTTGTAGTGTGATGCGTTGTAATGCGTTGTTTTGCGTTACTTTGCGTTGTGTTACTTTGCATTGCATTACTTTGCATTGCATTACTTTGCCTTGTGTTGTAATGTGTTGCCTTACTTTGCGTTGTCTTACTTTGCATTACATTACTTTGCGTTGCGTTACTTTGCCTTGTGTTTTAATGTGTTGCGTTACTTTGCGTTGTGTTACTTTGCGTTGTGTTACTTTGCGTTGTGTTACTTTGCGTTGCGTTACTTTGCCTTTTGTTGTAGTGCGTTACTTTGCGTTACTTTGCGTTGCTTTACTTTGCGTTGCGTTACTTTGCGTTGCGTTACTTTGCGTTGCGTTACTTTGCGTTGTTTTACTTTGCGTTGTGTTACTTTGCGTTGCGTTACTTTGCCTTTTGTTGTAGTGCGTTACTTTGCGTTACTTTGCGTTGCTTTACTTTGCGTTGCTTTACTTTGCGTTGCATTACTTTGCGTCGCGTTACTTTGCGTCGCGTTACTTTGCGTTGCGTTACTTTGCTTTGTGTTTTAGTGCGATGCGTTGTTTTGCGTTACTTTGCGTTGTTACTTTGCATTGTTACTTTGCGTTGCGTTACTTTGCGTTGTGTTACTTTCCCTTGTGTTACTTTGCCTTGTTTTGTAGTGCTTTGTGTTACTTTGCCTTGTGTTACTTTGCGTTGTGTTACTTTGCGTTGTGTTACTTTGCGTTGCGTTACTTTGCGTTGTGTTACTTTGCCTTGTGTTACTTTGCCTTGTTTTGTAGTGCTTTGTGTTACTTTGCCTTGTGTTACTTTGCCTTGTGTTACTTTGCGTTGCGTTACTTTGCGTTGTGTTGTAGAACGTTGTGTTACTTTGCGGTGTGTTACTTTGCGTTGTATTACTTTGCGTTGAGTTACTTTGCCTTGTGTGGTAGAACGTTGCGTTACATAGCGGTGTGTTACTTTGCGTTGCGTTACTTCGCCTTATGTTGTAGTGTGTTGTGTTACTTTGCCTTGTGTTGTAGTGTGGTGCGATACTTAACGTTGCTTTACTTTGCGTTGCATTACTTTGCGTTGCATTACTTTGCCTTTTGTTGTAATGTGTTGCGTTACTTTGCGTTGTCTTACTTTGCGTTACATTACTTTGCGTTGCGTTACTTTGCCTTGTGTTGTAATGTGTTGCGTTACTTTGCGTTGTGTTACTTTGCGTTGTGTTACTTTGCGTTGCGTTACTTTGCTTTGCGTTACCTTGCGTTGTGTTACTTTGCGTTGTGTTACTTTGCGTTGCGTTACTTTGCGTTGCGTTCTTTTGCTTTGCGTTACTTTGCCTTTTGTTGTAGTCTGTTACTTTGCGTTACTTTGCTTTGCTTTACTTTGCGTTGCGTTACTTTGCGTTGCGTTACTTTGCGTTGCGTTACTTTGCGTAGCGTTACTTTGCTTTGTGTTTTAGTGCGATGCGTTGTAGTGCGTTGCGTTGTAGTGTGATGCGTTGTAATGCGTTGTTTTGCGTTACTTTGCGTTGTTACTTTGCCTTGTGTTGTAATGTGTTGCGTTACTTTGTGTTGCGTTACTATGCCTTGTGTTGTAGAACGTTGCTTTACTGTGCATTGTGTTACTTTGCGTTGTGTCACTTTGCGTTGCGTTACTTTGCATTGTGTTACTTTGCCTTGTGTTACTTTGCGTTGTGTTACTTTGCGTTGCGTCACTTTGCGTTGCGTTACTATGCCTTTTGTTGTAGTCTGTTACTTTGCGTTACTTTGCGTTGCTTTACTTTGCGTTGCGTTACTTTGCGTTGCGTTACTTTGCGTTGCGTTACTTTGCTTTGTGTTTTAGTGCGATGCGTTGTAGTGCGTTGCGTTGTAGTGTGATGCGTTGTAATGCGTTGTTTTGCGTTACTTTGCGTTGTTACTTTGCCTTGTGTTGTAATGTGTTGCGTTACTTTGTGTTGCGTTACTATGCCTTGTGTTGTAGAACGTTGCTTTACTGTGCATTGTGTTACTTTGCGTTGTGTCACTTTGCGTTGCGTTACTTTGCATTGTGTTACTTTGCCTTGTGTTACTTTGCGTTGTGTTACTTTGCGTTGAGTCGTAGTGCATTGCGTTACTTTGCCTTGTGTTGTAGTGTGTTGCTTTTACTTACCGTTGCTTTACTTTGCCTTATGTTACTTTGCGTTGCGTTACTTTGCGTTGCGTTACTTTGTGTTGCGTTACTTTGCGTTGCGTTACTTTGCGTTGCGTTACTTTGCGTTGCGTTACTTTGCCTTTTTTGTACTGCATTGTGTTACTTTGCGCTGTGTTACTTTGCGCTGTTACTTTGCGTTGCGTTACTTTGCCTTGTGTTGTAGAAAGATGCGTTAGTTTGTGTTGTGTTAATTTCCGTTGCGTTACTTTCCTTTGCGTTACTTTGCATTGTGTTACTTTGCATTGTGTTACTTTGCGTTGTGTTACTTTGCATTACGTTACATTTTATTGTGTTGTACTGCGTTACGTTACTTTGCGTTGCATTACTTTGCGTTGTGTTACTTTGCGTTGTGTTGTAGTGCACTGCGTTGTGTTACTTTGCGTTGTGTTACTTTCCCTTGTGTTACTTTCCCTTGTGTTACTTTGCCTTGTTTTGTAGTGCTTTGTGTTACTTTGCCTTGTGTTACTTTGCCTTGTGTTACTTTTTGTTGCGTTACTTTGCGTTGTGTTGTAGAACGTTGCGTTACTTTGCGGTGTGTTACTTTGCGTTGTATTACTTTGCGTTGAGTTACTTTGCCTTGTGTTGTATAACGTTGCGTTACTTAGCGGTGTGTTACTTTGCGTTCCGTTACTTCGCCTTGTGTTGTAGTGTATTGTGTTACTTTGCCTTGTGTTACTTTGCATTAGTTAGTTTGCATTGTGTCGTAGTGCGTTGCGTTACTTTGCCTTGTGTTATAGTGTGGTGCGATACTTAACGTTGCTTTACTTTGCGCTGTGTTACTTTGCGTTGCATTACTTTGCGTTGCATTACTTTGCCTTGTGTTACTTTGCGTTGTGTTGTAGCACGTTGCATTACTTTGCATTGTGTTACTTTGCGTTGCGTTACTTTGCCTTGTGTTGTAGTGTGTTGTGTTACTTTGCCTTGTGTTACTTTGCATTAGTTACTTTGCGTTGTGTCGTAATGCGTCGCGTTACTTTGCCTTGTGTTGTAGTGTGGTGCGATACTTAACGTTGCGTTACTTTGCATTGTGTTGCTTTGCCTTGTGTTGTAATGTGTTGCGTTACTTTGCGTTGTGTTACTTTGCGTTGTGTTACTTTGCGTTGCGTTACTTTGCCTTTTTTTGTAGTGCGTCGTGTTACTTTGCAATGTGTCAGTTTGCGTTGTTTTACTTTGCATTGCGTTACTTTGCATTGTGTTGTAGTGCGTTGCGTTACTTTGCGTTGTGTTACTTTGCGTTGCATTACTTTACCTTGTGTTGTAATGTGTTGCGTTACTTTGCATTGTTACTTTGCGGTGCGTTACTTTGCGTTGCGTTACTTTGCGTTGCGTTACTTTGCGTTGCGTTACTTTGCGTTGCGTTACTTTGCCTTGTGTTACTTTGCCCTGTGTTGTAGTGCGTTGCGTTGTGTTACTTTGCGTTGTGTTACTTTGCGTTGTGTTACTTTGCATTGTTACTTTGCGTTGTGTTACTTTGCGTTGCGTTACTTTGCGTTGCGTTACTTTGCGTTGTCTTACTTTGCGTTGCGTTACTTTGCCCTGTGTTGTTGTGCGTTGCGTTGTGTTACTTTGCGTTGTGTTACTTTGCGTTGTGTTACTTTGCGTTGCGTTACTTTGCGTTTTGTTACTTTGCCTTGTGTTACTTTGCCTTGTTTTGTAGTGCTTTGTGTTACTTTGCCTTGTGTTACTTTGCCTTGTGTTACTTTGCGTTGCGTTACTTTGCGTTGTGTTGTAGAATGTTGCGTTACTTTGCGGTGTGTTACTTTGCGTTGTATTACTTTGCGTTGAGTTACTTTTTCTTGTGTTGTAGAACATTGCGTTACTTAGCGGTGTGTTACTTTGCATTGCGTTACTTCACCTTGTGTTGTAGTGTGTTGTGTTACTTTGCCTTGTGTTACTTTGCATTAGTTACTTTGCGTTGTTTCGTAGTGCGTTGCGTTACTTTGCCTTGTGTTGTAGTGTGGTGCGATACTTAACGTTGTGTTACTTTGCGTTGTGTTACTTTGCGTTGTGTTACTTTGCGTTGCATTACTTTGTGTTGCATTACTTTGCCTTGTGTTACTTTGCGTTGTGTTGTAGCATGTTGCATTACTTTTGCATTGCGTTACTTTGCGTTGCGTTACTTTGCGTTATGTTACGCTGCCTCATGTTACTTTGCGTTGTGTTGTAGTGCGTTGCGTTGCATTACTTTGCGATGTGTTAATTTGAGTTGCCTTACTTTGCCTTGTGTTTTACTGTGTTGCGTTACTTTGCCTTGTGTTACTTTGCCTTGTGTTACTTTACCTTGTGTTGTATTGCTTTGCATTTCATTACTTTGCGTTGCGTTACTTTGCGTTGTGTTACCCTGCATTGAGTTACTTTGCGTTGCGTTACTTTGCCTTGTATTGCAGAACGTTGCGTTACTTTGCGTTGTGTTACTTTGCGTTGCATTACTTTGCCTTGTGTTACTTTGCGTTGTGTTGTAGCACGTTGCATTACTTTGCATTGTGTTACTTTGCGTTGCGTTACTTTGCCTTGTGTTGTAGTGTGTTGTGTTACTTTGCCTTGTGTTACTTTGCATTAGTTACTTTGCGTTGTGTCGTAATGCGTCGCGTTACTTTGCCTTGTGTTGTAGTGTGGTGCGATACTTAACGTTGCGTTACTTTGCATTGTGTTTCTTTGCCTTGTGTTGTAATGTGTTGCGTTACTTTGCGTTGTGTTACTTTGCGTTGTGTTACTTTGTGCTGCGTTACTTTGCCTTTTTTTGTAGTGCGTCGTGTTACTTTGCAATGTGTCAGTTTGCGTTGCGTTACTTTGCGTTGCGTTACTTTACCTTGTGTTGTAATGTGTTGCGTTACTTTGCATTGTTACTTTGCGTTGCGTTACTTTGCGTTGCGTTACTTTGCGTTGCGTTACTTTGCCTTGTGTTACTTTGCTCTGTGTTGTTGTGCGTTGCGTTGTGTTACTTTGCGTTGTGTTACTTTGCGTTGTGTTACTTTGCATTGTTACTTTGCGTTGTGTTACTTTGCGTTGCGTTACTTTGCGTTGCGTTACTTTGCGTTGTCTTACTTTGCGTTGCGTTACTTTGCCCTGTGTTGTTGTGCGTTGCGTTGTGTTACTTTGCGTTGTGTTACTTTGCGTTGTGTTACTTTGCGTTGTGTTACTTTGCGTTGCGTTACTTTGCGTTGTGTTACTTTGCCTTGTGTTACTTTGCCTTGTTTTGTAGTGCTTTGTGTTACTTTGCCTTGTGTTACTTTGCCTTGTGTTACTTTGCGTTGCGTTACTTTGCGTTGTGTTGTAGAATGTTGCGTTACTTTGCGGTGTGTTACTTTGCGTTGTATTACTTTGCGTTGAGTTACTTTGCCTTGTGTTGTAGAACATTGCGTTACTTAGCGGTGTGTTACTTTGCATTGCGTTACTTCACCTTGTGTTGTAGTGTGTTGTGTTACTTTGCCTTGTGTTACTTTGCATTAGTTACTTTGCGTTGTTTCGTAGTGCGTTGCGTTACTTTGCCTTGTGTTGTAGTGTGGTGCGATACTTAACGTTGTGTTACTTTGCGTTGTGTTACTTTGCGTTGCATTACTTTGTGTTGCATTACTTTGCCTTGTGTTACTTTGCGTTGTGTTGTAGCATGTTGCATTACTTTTGCATTGCGTTACTTTGCGTTGCGTTACTTTGCGTTATGTTACGCTGCCTCATGTTACTTTGCGTTGTGTTGTAGTGCGTTGCGTTGCATTACTTTGCGATGTGTTAATTTGAGTTGCCTTACTTTGCCTTGTGTTTTACTGTGTTGCGTTACTTTGCCTTGTGTTACTTTGCCTTGTGTTACTTTACCTTGTGTTGTATTGCTTTGCGTTTCATTACTTTGCGTTGCGTTACTTTGCGTTGTGTTACCCTGCATTGAGTTACTTTGCGTTGCGTTACTTTGCCTTGTATTGTAGAACGTTGCGTTACTTTGCGTTGTGTTACTTTGCGTTGCGTTACTTTAAGTTGCGTTACTTTGCCTTTTGTTGTAGTGCGTTACTTTGCGTTACTTTGCGTTGCTTTACTTTGCGTTGCGTTACTTTGCGTTGCGTTACTTTGCGTTGCGTTACTTTGCGTTGCGTTACTTTGCGTTGTGTTACTTTGCGTTGCGTTACTTTGCGTTGTGTTACTTTGCGTTGTGTTACTTTGCGTTGCGTTACTTTGCCTTTTGTTGTAGTGCGTTACTTTGCGTTACTTTGCGTTGCTTTACTTTGCGTTGCGTTACTTTGCGTTGCGTTACTTTGCGTTGCGTTACTTTGCGTCGCGTTACTTTGCGTCGCGTTACTTTGCGTCGCGTTACTTTGCGTTGCGTTACTTTGCTTTGTGTTTTAGTGCGATGCGTTTTAGTGCGTTGTTTTGCGTTACTTTGCGTTGTTACTTTGCATTGTTACTTTGCGTTGCGTTACTTTGCGTTGTGTTACTTTCCCTTGTGTTACTTTGCCTTGTTTTGTAGTGCTTTGTGTTACTTTGCCTTGTGTTACTTTGCCTTGTCCTTACTTTGCCTTGTGTTACTTTGCGTTGCGTTACTTTGCGTTGTGTTGTAGAACGTTGTGTTACTTTACGGTGTGTTACTTTGCGTTGTGTTACTTTGCGTTGTATTACTTTGCGTTGAGTTACTTTGCCTTGTGTGGTAGAACGTTGCGTTACTTAGCGGTGTGTTACTTTGCGTTGCGTTACTTCGCCTTGTGTTGTAGTGTGTTGTGTTACTTTGCCTTGTGTTGTAGTGTGGTGCGATACTTAACGTTGCTTTACTTTGCGTTGCATTACTTTGCGTTGCATTACTTTGCCTTTTGTTGTAATGTGTTGCGTTACTTTGCGTTGTCTTACTTTGCGTTACATTACTTTGCGTTGCGTTACTTTGCCTTGTGTTGTAATGTGTTGCGTTACTTTGCGTTGTGTTACTATGCGTTGTGTTACTTTGCGTTGCGTTACTTTGCTTTGCGTTACCTTGCGTTGTGTTACTTTGCGTTGTGTTACTTTGCCTTGCGTTACTTTGCGTTGCGTTACTTTGCCTTTTGTTGTAGGCTGTTACTTTGCGTTACTTTGCGTTGCTTTACTTTGCGTTGCGTTACTTTGCGTTGCGTTACTTTGCGTAGCGTTAGTTTGCTTTGTGTTTTAGTGCGATGCGTTGTAGTGCGTTGCGTTGTAGTGTGATGCGTTGTAATGCGTTGTTTTGCGTTACTTTGCGTTGTTACTTTGCCTTGTGTTGTAATGTGTTGCGTTACTTTGTGTTGCGTTACTATGCCTTGTGTTGTAGAACGTTGCTTTACTTTGCATTGCGTTACTTTGCGTTGCGTTACTTAGCGTTGCGTTACTGTGCATTGTGTTACTTTGCGTTGTGTCACTTTGCGTTGCGTTACTTTGCATTGTGTTACTTTGCCTTGTGTTACTTTGCGTTGTGTTACTTTGCGTTGTGTCGTAGTGCATTGCGTTACTTTGCCTTGTGTTGTAATGTGTTGCTTTTACTTACCGTTGCTTTACTTTGCCTTATGTTACTTTGCGTTGCGTTACTTTGCGTTGCGTTACTTTGCGTTGCGTTACTTTGTGTTGCGTTACTTTGCGTTGCGTTACTTTGCGTTGCGTTACTTTGCGTTGCGTTACTTTGCGTTGCGTTACTTTGCCTTTTTTGTACTGCATTGTGTTACTTTGCGCTGTGTTACTTTGCGCTGTTACTTTCCTTTGCGTTACTTTGCATTGTGTTACTTTGCATTGTGTTACTTTGCGTTGTGTTACTTTGCATTACGTTACATTTTATTTTGTTGTACTGCGTTACGTTACTTTGCGTTGCATTACTTTGCGTTGTGTTACTTTGCGTTGTGTTGTAGTGCACTGCGTTGTGTTACTTTGCGTTGTGTTACTTTGCGTTGTGTTACTTTCCCTTGTGTTACTTTCCCTTGTGTTACTTTGCCTTGTTTTGTAGTGCTTTGTGTTACTTTGCCTTGTGTTACTTTGCCTTGTGTTACTTTTTGTTGCGTTACTTTGCGTTGTGTTGTAGAACGTTGCGTTACTTTGCGGTGTTACTTTGCGTTGTATTACTTTGCGTTGAGTTACTTTGCCTTGTGTTGTATAACGTTGCGTTACTTAGCGGTGTGTTACTTTGCGTTCCGTTACTTCGCCTTGTGTTGTAGTGTATTGTGTTAATTTGCCTTGTGTTACTTTGCATTAGTTAGTTTGCATTGTGTCGTAGTGCGTTGCGTTACTTTGCCTTGTGTTATAGTGTGGTGCGATACTTAACGTTGCTTTACTTTGCGCTGTGTTACTTTGCGTTGCATTACTTTGCGTTGCATTACTTTGCCTTGTGTTACTTTGCGTTGTGTTGTAGCACGTTGCATTACTTTGCATTACTTTGCATTGTGTTGTAGTGTGGTGCGATAATGAACGTTGCGTTACTTTGCATTGTGTTGCTTTGACTTGTGTTGTAATGTGTTGCGTTACTTTGCGTTGTCTTACTTTGCGTTACATTACTTTGCGTTGCTTTACTTTGCCTTATGTTGTAATGTGTTGCGTTACTTTGCGTTGTGTTACTTTGCGTTGTGTTACTTTGCGTTGTGTTACTTTGTGTTGCGTTACTTTGCCTTTTTTTGTAGTGCGTCGTATTACTTTGCAATGTGTCAGTTTGCGTTGTTTTACTTTGCATTGCGTTACTTTGCATTGTGTTGTAGTGCGTTGCGTTACTTTGCGCTGCGTTACTTTGCGTTGCGTTACTTTGCGTTGCGTTACTTTACCTTGTGTTGTAATGTGTTGCGTTACTTTGCATTGTTACTTTGCGTTGCGTTACTTTGCGTTGCGTTACTTTGCGTTGCGTTACTTTGCCTTGTGTTACTTTGCCTTGTGTTGTATTGCGTTGCGTAGCGTTACTTTGCATTGTGTTACTTTGCGTTGTCTTACTTTGCGTTGTATTACTTTGCGTTTTTTAACTTTGCCCTGTGTTGTAGTGCGTTGCGTTGTGTTACTTTGCGTTGTGTTACTTTGCATTGTTACTTTGCGTTGTGTTACTTTGCGTTGCATTACTTTGCGTTGCGTTACTTTGCGTTGTCTTACTTTGCGTTGCGTTACTTTGCCCTGTGTTGTTGTGCGTTGCGTTGTGTTACTTTGCGTTGTGTTACTTTGCGTTGTGTTACTTTGCGTTGCGTTACTTTGCGTTGTGTTACTTTGCCTCGTGTTACTTTGCGTTGTTTTGTAGTGCTTTGTGTTACTTTGCCTTGTATTACTTTGCCTTGTGTTACTTTGCCTTGTGTTACTTTGCGTTGCGTTACTTTGCGTTGTGTTGTAGAATGTTGCGTTACTTTGCGGTGTGTTACTTTGCGTTGTATTACTTTGCGTTGAGTTACTTTGGCTTGTGTTGTAGAACGTTGCGTTACTTAGCGGTGTGTTACTTTGCATTGCGTTACTTCACCTTGTGTTGTAGTGTGTTGTGTTACTTTGCCTTGTGTTACTTTGCATTAGTTACTTTGTGTTGTTTCGTAGTGCGTTGCGTTACTTTGCCTTGTGTTGTAGTGTGGTGCGATACTTAACGTTGTGTTACTTTGCGTTGTGTTACTTTGCGTTGCATTACTTTGTGTTGCATTACTTTGCCTTGTGTTACTTTGCGTTGTGTTGTAGCATGTTGCATTACTTTTGCATTGCGTTACTTTGCGTTGCGTTACTTTGCGTTATGTTACGCTGCCTCGTGTTACTTTGCGTTGTGTTGTAGTGCGTTGCGTTGCATTACTTTGCGATGTGTTAATTTGAGTTGCCTTACTTTGCCTTGTGTTTTACTGTGTTGCGTTACTTTGCCTTGTGTTACTTTGCCTTGTGTTACTTTACCTTGTGTTGTATTGCTTTGCGTTGCATTACTTTGCATTGCGTTACTTTGCGTTGTCTTACTTTGCGTTGCATTACTTTGCGTTGCGTTACTTTGCCCTGTGTTGTAGTGCGTTGCCTTGTGTTATTTTGCGTTGTGTTGTAGCACGTTGCATTACTTTGCATTGCGTTACTTTGTGTTGCGTTACTTTGCGTTATGTTACGTTGCCTCGTGTTACTTGACCTTGTATTGTAAAACGTTGCGTTACTTTGCGGTGTGTTACTTTGCGTTGTATTACTTTGCGTTGAGTTACTTTGCCTTGTGTTGTAGAACGTTGCGTTACTTAGCAGTGTGTTACTTTGCGTTGCGTTACTTTGCCTTGTGTTGTAGTGTGGTGCGATACTTAACGTTGCGTTACTTTGCATTGTGTTGCTTTGCCTTGTGTTGCTTTGCCTTGTGTTGTAATGTGTTGCGTTACTTTGCGTTGTCTTACTTTGCGTTACATTACTTTGCGTTGCGTTACTTTGCCTTGTGTTGTTATGTCTTGCGTTACTTTGCGTTGTGTTACTTTGCGTAGCATTACTTTGCCTTTTTTTGTAGTGCGTCGTGTTACTTTACAATGTATCAGTTTGCGTTATTTTACTTTGCATTGCGTTACTTTGCATTGTGTTGTAGTGCGTTGCGTTACTTTGCGTTGCGTTACTTTGCGTTGCGTTACTTTGCGTTGCGTTACTTTGCCTTGTGTTACTTTGCCTTGTGTTGTATTGCGTTGCGTTGCGTTACTTTGCATTGTGTTACTTTGCGTTGTCTTACTTTGCGTTGTATTACTTTGCGTTGTATTACTTTGCGTTGCGATACTTTGCCCTGTGTTGTAGTGCGTTGCTTTGTGTTACTTTGCGTTGTGTTACTTTGCATTGTTACTTTGCGTTGCGTTACTTTGCGTTGCGTTACTTTGCTTTGCGTTACTTTGCGTTGCGTTACTTTGCGTTGTCTTACTTTGCGTTGCGTTACTTTGCCCTGTGTTGTTGTGCGTTGCGTTGTGTTACTTTGCGTTGTGTTACTTTGCGTTGTGTAACTTTGCGTTGCGTTACTTTGCGTTGTGTTACTTTGCCTTGTGTTACTTTGCCTTGTTTTGTAGTGCTTTGTGTTACTTTGCCTTGTGTTACTTTGCCTTGTGTTACTTTGCCTTGTGTTACTTTGCCTTGTGTTACTTTGCGTTGTGTTACTTTGCCTTGTGTTACTTTGCCTTGTGTTACTTTGCGTTGTATTACTTTGCGTTGAGTTACTTTGCGCATTGTGTTGTAGAACGTTGCGTTACTTAGCGGTGTGTTACTTTGCATTGCGTTACTTCACCTTGTGTTGTAGTGTGTTGTGTTACTTTGCATTAGTTACTTTGCGTTGTTTCGTAGTGCGTTGCGTTACTTTGCCTTGTGTTGTAGTCTGGTGCGATACTTAACGTTGTGTTACTTTGCGGTGTGTTACTTTGCGTTGCATTACTTTGTGTTGCATTACTTTGCCTTGTGTTACTTTGCGTTGTGTTGTAGCATGTTGCATTACTTTTGCATTGCGTTACTTTGCGTTGCGTTACTTTGCGTTATGTTACGCTGCCTCGTGTTACTTTGCGTTGTGTTGTAGTGCGTTGCGTTGCATTACTTTGCGATGTGTTTTACTGTGTTGCGTTACTTTGCCTTGTGTTACTTTGCCTTGTGTTACTTTACCTTGTGTTGTATTGCTTTGCGTTGCATTACTTTGCATTGCGTTACTTTGCGTTGTCTTACTTTGCGTTGCATTACTTTGCGTTGCGTTACCTTGCCCTGTGTTGTAGTGCATTGCGTTGCGTTACTTTGCGTTGTGTTACTTTGCGTTGTGTTACTTTGCATTGAGTTACTTTGCGTTACGTTACTTTGCCTTGTATTGTAGAACGTTGCGTTACTTTGCGGTGTGTTACTTTGCGTTGTATTACTTTGCGTTGAGTTACTTTGCCTTGTGTTGTATAACGTTGCGTTACTTAGCGGTGTGTTACTTTGCGTTGCATTACTTTGTGTTGCATTACTTTGCCTTGTGTTACTTTGCGTTGTGTTGTAGCATGTTGCATTACTTTTGCATTGCGTTACTTTGCGTTGCGTTACTTTGCGTTATGTTACGCTGCCTCGTGTTACTTTGCGTTGTGTTGTAGTGCGTTGCGTTGCATTACTTTGCGATGTGTTAATTTGAGTTGCCTTACTTTGCCTTGTGTTGTAGTGTGTTGTGTTACTTTGCCTTGTGTTACTTTGCATTAGTTAGTTTGCATTGTGTCGTAGTGCGTTGCATTACTTTGCCTTGTGTTATAGTGTGTTGCGATACTTAACGTTGCTTTACTTTGCGCTGTGTTACTTTGCGTTGCATTACTTTGCGTTGCATTACTTTGCCTTGTGTTACTTTGTGTTGTGTTGTAGCACGTTGCATTACTTTGCATTGTGTTACTTTGTGTTGCGTTACTTTGCGTTATGTTACGTTGCCTCGTGTTACTTTGCGTTGTGTTGTAGTGCGTTGCGTTGCATTATTTTGCGATGTGTTAATTTGAGTTGCCTTACTTTGCCTTGTGTTTTACTGTGTTGCGTTACTTTGCCTTGTATTACTTTGCCTATTGTTACTTTACCTTGTGTTGTATTGCTTTGCGTTTCATTACTTTGCGTTGCGTTACTTTGCGTTGTGTTACCCTGCATTGACTTACTTTGCGTTGCGTTACTTTGCCTTGTATTGTAGAACGTTGCGTTACTTTGCGGTGTGTTACTTTGCGTTGACTTACTTTGCGTTGAGTTACTTTGCCTTGTGTTGTATAACGTTGCGTTACTTAGCAGTGTGTTACTTTGCGTTGCGTTACTTTGCCTTGTGTTGTAGTGTGTTGTGTTACTTTGCCTTGTGTTACTTTGCATTAGTTAGTTTGCATTGTGTCGTAGTGCGTTGCGTTACTTTGCCTTGTGTTACATTGTGGTGCGATACTTAACGTTGCTTTACTTTGCGCTGTGTTACTTTGCGTTGCATTACTTTGCGTTGCATTACTTTGCCTTGTGTTACTTTGCGTTGTGGTGTAGCACGTTGTCTTACTTTGCATTACTTTGCATTGTGTTGTAGTGTGGTGCGATACTGAACGTTGCGTTACTTTGCATTGTGTTGCTTTGCCTTGTGTTGTAATGTGTTGCGTTACTTTGCGTTGTCTTACTTTGCGTTACATTACTTTGCGTTGCGTTACTTTGCCTTGTGTTGTAATGTGTTGCGTTACTTTGCGTTGTGTTACTTTGCGTTGTGTTACTTTGCGTTGTGTTACTTTGCGTTGCGTTACTTTGCCTTTTTTTGTAGTGCGTCGTATTACTTTGCAATGTGTCAGTTTGCGTTGTTTTACTTTGCATTGCGTTACTTTGCATTGTGTTGTAGTGCGTTGCGTTACTTTGCGTTGCGTTACTTTGCGTTGCGTTACTTTACCTTGTGTTGTAATGTGTTGCGTTACTTTGCATTGTTACTTTGCGTTGCGTTACTTTGCGTTGCGTTACGTTGCGTTGCGTTACTTTGCCTTGTGTTACTTTGCCTTGTGTTGTATTGCGTTGCGTACCGTTACTTTGCATTGTGTTACTTTGCGTTGTCTTACTTTGCGTTGTATTACTTTGCGTTTTTTTACTTTGCCCTGTGTTGTAGTGCGTTGCGTTGTGTTACTTTGCGTTGTGTTACTTTGCATTGTTACTTTGCGTTGTGTTACTTTGCGTTGCGTTACTTTGCGTTGCGTTACTTTGCGTTGCGTTACTTTGTGTTGTCTTACTTTGAGTTGCCTTACTTTGCCTTGTGTTTTACTGTGTTGCGTTACTTTGCCTTGTATTACTTTGCCTATTGTTACTTTACCTTGTGTTGTATTGCTTTGCGTTTCATTACTTTGCGTTGCGTTACTTTGCGTTGTGTTACCCTGCATTGACTTACTTTGCGTTGCGTTACTTTGCCTTGTATTGTAGAACGTTGCGTTACTTTGCGGTGTGTTACTTTGCGTTGACTTACTTTGCGTTGAGTTACTTTGCCTTGTGTTGTATAACGTTGCGTTACTTAGCAGTGTGTTACTTTGCGTTGCGTTACTTTGCCTTGTGTTGTAGTGTGTTGTGTTACTTTGCCTTGTGTTACTTTGCATTAGTTAGTTTGCATTGTGTCGTAGTGCGTTGCGTTACTTTGCCTTGTGTTACATTGTGGTGCGATACTTAACGTTGCTTTACTTTGCGCTGTGTTACTTTGCGTTGCATTACTTTGCGTTGCATTACTTTGCCTTGTGTTACTTTGCGTTGTGGTGTAGCACGTTGTCTTACTTTGCATTACTTTGCATTGTGTTGTAGTGTGGTGCGATACTGAACGTTGCGTTACTTTGCATTGTGTTGCTTTGCCTTGTGTTGTAATGTGTTGCGTTACTTTGCGTTGTCTTACTTTGCGTTACATTACTTTGCGTTGCGTTACTTTGCCTTGTGTTGTAATGTGTTGCGTTACTTTGCGTTGTCTTACTTTGCGTTGCGTTACTTTGCGTTGTGTTACTTTGCCTTGTGTTACTTTGCCTTGTTTTGTAGTGCTTTGTGTTACTTTGCCTTGTGTTACTTTGCCTTGTGTTACTTTGCCTTGTGTTACTTTGCCTTGTGTTACTTTGCGTTGTGTTACTTTGCCTTGTGTTACTTTGCCTTGTGTTACTTTGCGTTGTATTACTTTGCGTTGAGTTACTTTGCGCATTGTGTTGTAGAACGTTGCGTTACTTAGCGGTGTGTTACTTTGCATTGCGTTACTTCACCTTGTGTTGTAGTGTGTTGTGTTACTTTGCATTAGTTACTTTGCGTTGTTTCGTAGTGCGTTGCGTTACTTTGCCTTGTGTTGTAGTCTGGTGCGATACTTAACGTTGTGTTACTTTGCGGTGTGTTACTTTGCGTTGCATTACTTTGTGTTGCATTACTTTGCCTTGTGTTACTTTGCGTTGTGTTGTAGCATGTTGCATTACTTTTGCATTGCGTTACTTTGCGTTGCGTTACTTTGCGTTATGTTACGCTGCCTCGTGTTACTTTGCGTTGTGTTGTAGTGCGTTGCGTTGCATTACTTTGCGATGTGTTTTACTGTGTTGCGTTACTTTGCCTTGTGTTACTTTGCCTTGTGTTACTTTACCTTGTGTTGTATTGCTTTGCGTTGCATTACTTTGCATTGCGTTACTTTGCGTTGTCTTACTTTGCGTTGCATTACTTTGCGTTGCGTTACCTTGCCCTGTGTTGTAGTGCATTGCGTTGCGTTACTTTGCGTTGTGTTACTTTGCGTTGTGTTACTTTGCATTGAGTTACTTTGCGTTACGTTACTTTGCCTTGTATTGTAGAACGTTGCGTTACTTTGCGGTGTGTTACTTTGCGTTGTATTACTTTGCGTTGAGTTACTTTGCCTTGTGTTGTATAACGTTGCGTTACTTAGCGGTGTGTTACTTTGCGTTGCATTACTTTGTGTTGCATTACTTTGCCTTGTGTTACTTTGCGTTGTGTTGTAGCATGTTGCATTACTTTTGCATTGCGTTACTTTGCGTTGCGTTACTTTGCGTTATGTTACGCTGCCTCGTGTTACTTTGCGTTGTGTTGTAGTGCGTTGCGTTGCATTACTTTGCGATGTGTTAATTTGAGTTGCCTTACTTTGCCTTGTGTTGTAGTGTGTTGTGTTACTTTGCCTTGTGTTACTTTGCATTAGTTAGTTTGCATTGTGTCGTAGTGCGTTGCATTACTTTGCCTTGTGTTATAGTGTGTTGCGATACTTAACGTTGCTTTACTTTGCGCTGTGTTACTTTGCGTTGCATTACTTTGCGTTGCATTACTTTGCCTTGTGTTACTTTGTGTTGTGTTGTAGCACGTTGCATTACTTTGCATTGTGTTACTTTGTGTTGCGTTACTTTGCGTTATGTTACGTTGCCTCGTGTTACTTTGCGTTGTGTTGTAGTGCGTTGCGTTGCATTATTTTGCGATGTGTTAATTTGAGTTGCCTTACTTTGCCTTGTGTTTTACTGTGTTGCGTTACTTTGCCTTGTATTACTTTGCCTATTGTTACTTTACCTTGTGTTGTATTGCTTTGCGTTTCATTACTTTGCGTTGCGTTACTTTGCGTTGTGTTACCCTGCATTGACTTACTTTGCGTTGCGTTACTTTGCCTTGTATTGTAGAACGTTGCGTTACTTTGCGGTGTGTTACTTTGCGTTGACTTACTTTGCGTTGAGTTACTTTGCCTTGTGTTGTATAACGTTGCGTTACTTAGCAGTGTGTTACTTTGCGTTGCGTTACTTTGCCTTGTGTTGTAGTGTGTTGTGTTACTTTGCCTTGTGTTACTTTGCATTAGTTAGTTTGCATTGTGTCGTAGTGCGTTGCGTTACTTTGCCTTGTGTTACATTGTGGTGCGATACTTAACGTTGCTTTACTTTGCGCTGTGTTACTTTGCGTTGCATTACTTTGCGTTGCATTACTTTGCCTTGTGTTACTTTGCGTTGTGGTGTAGCACGTTGTCTTACTTTGCATTACTTTGCATTGTGTTGTAGTGTGGTGCGATACTGAACGTTGCGTTACTTTGCATTGTGTTGCTTTGCCTTGTGTTGTAATGTGTTGCGTTACTTTGCGTTGTCTTACTTTGCGTTACATTACTTTGCGTTGCGTTACTTTGCCTTGTGTTGTAATGTGTTGCGTTACTTTGCGTTGTGTTACTTTGCGTTGTGTTACTTTGCGTTGTGTTACTTTGCGTTGCGTTACTTTGCCTTTTTTTGTAGTGCGTCGTATTACTTTGCAATGTGTCAGTTTGCGTTGTTTTACTTTGCATTGCGTTACTTTGCATTGTGTTGTAGTGCGTTGCGTTACTTTGCGTTGCGTTACTTTGCGTTGCGTTACTTTACCTTGTGTTGTAATGTGTTGCGTTACTTTGCATTGTTACTTTGCGTTGCGTTACTTTGCGTTGCGTTACGTTGCGTTGCGTTACTTTGCCTTGTGTTACTTTGCCTTGTGTTGTATTGCGTTGCGTACCGTTACTTTGCATTGTGTTACTTTGCGTTGTCTTACTTTGCGTTGTATTACTTTGCGTTTTTTTACTTTGCCCTGTGTTGTAGTGCGTTGCGTTGTGTTACTTTGCGTTGTGTTACTTTGCATTGTTACTTTGCGTTGTGTTACTTTGCGTTGCGTTACTTTGCGTTGCGTTACTTTGCGTTGCGTTACTTTGTGTTGTCTTACTTTGAGTTGCCTTACTTTGCCTTGTGTTTTACTGTGTTGCGTTACTTTGCCTTGTATTACTTTGCCTATTGTTACTTTACCTTGTGTTGTATTGCTTTGCGTTTCATTACTTTGCGTTGCGTTACTTTGCGTTGTGTTACCCTGCATTGACTTACTTTGCGTTGCGTTACTTTGCCTTGTATTGTAGAACGTTGCGTTACTTTGCGGTGTGTTACTTTGCGTTGACTTACTTTGCGTTGAGTTACTTTGCCTTGTGTTGTATAACGTTGCGTTACTTAGCAGTGTGTTACTTTGCGTTGCGTTACTTTGCCTTGTGTTGTAGTGTGTTGTGTTACTTTGCCTTGTGTTACTTTGCATTAGTTAGTTTGCATTGTGTCGTAGTGCGTTGCGTTACTTTGCCTTGTGTTACATTGTGGTGCGATACTTAACGTTGCTTTACTTTGCGCTGTGTTACTTTGCGTTGCATTACTTTGCGTTGCATTACTTTGCCTTGTGTTACTTTGCGTTGTGGTGTAGCACGTTGTCTTACTTTGCATTACTTTGCATTGTGTTGTAGTGTGGTGCGATACTGAACGTTGCGTTACTTTGCATTGTGTTGCTTTGCCTTGTGTTGTAATGTGTTGCGTTACTTTGCGTTGTCTTACTTTGCGTTACATTACTTTGCGTTGCGTTACTTTGCCTTGTGTTGTAATGTGTTGCGTTACTTTGCGTTGTGTTACTTTGCGTTGTGTTACTTTGCGTTGTGTTACTTTGCGTTGCGTTACTTTGCCTTTTTTTGTAGTGCGTCGTATTACTTTGCAATGTGTCAGTTTGCGTTGTTTTACTTTGCATTGCGTTACTTTGCATTGTGTTGTAGTGCGTTGCGTTACTTTGCGTTGCGTTACTTTGCGTTCCGTTACTTTACCTTGTGTTGTAATGTGTTGCGTTACTTTGCATTGTTACTTTGCGTTGCGTTACTTTGCGTTGCGTTACGTTGCGTTGCGTTACTTTGCCTTGTGTTACTTTGCCTTGTGTTGTATTGCGTTGCGTACCGTTACTTTGCATTGTGTTACTTTGCGTTGTCTTACTTTGCGTTGTATTACTTTGCGTTTTTTTACTTTGCCCTGTGTTGTAGTGCGTTGCGTTGTGTTACTTTGCGTTGTGTTACTTTGCATTGTTACTTTGCGTTGTGTTACTTTGCGTTGCGTTACTTTGCGTTGCGTTACTTTGCGTTGCGTTACTTTGTGTTGTCTTACTTTGCGTTGCGTTACTTTGCCCTGTGTTGTTGTGCGTTGCGTTGTGTTACTTTGCGTTGTGTTACTTTGCGTTGTGTTACTTTGCGTTGCGTTACTTTGCATTGTGTTACTTTGCCTTGTGTTACTTTGCCTTGTTTTGTAGTGCTTTGTGTTACTTTGCCTTGTATTACTTTGCCTTGTGTTACTTTGCCTTGTGTTACTTTGCGTTGCGTTACTTTGCGTTGTGTTGTAGAATGTTGCGTTACTTTGCGGTGTGTTACTTTGCGTTGTATTACTTTGCGTTGAGTTACTTTGGCTTGTGTTGTAGAACGTTGCGTTACTTAGCGGTGTGTTACTTTGCATTGCGTTACTTCACCTTGTGTTGTAGTGTGTTGTGTTACTTTGCCTTGTGTTACTTTGCATTAGTTACTTTGTGTTGTTTCGTAGTGCGTTGCGTTACTTTGCCTTGTGTTGTAGTGTGGTGCGATACTTAACGTTGTGTTACTTTGCGTTGTGTTACTTTGCGTTGCATTACTTTGTGTTGCATTACTTTGCCTTGTGTTACTTTGCGTTGTGTTGTAGCATGTTGCATTACTTTTGCATTGCGTTACTTTGCGTTGCGTTACTTTGCGTTATGTTACGCTGCTTCGTGTTACTTTGCGTTGTGTTGTAGTGCGTTGCGTTGCATTACTTTGCGATGTGTTAATTTGAGTTGCCTTACTTTGCCTTGTGTTTTACTGTGTTGCGTTACTTTGCCTTGTGTTACTTTGCCTTGTGTTACTTTACCTTGTGTTGTATTGCTTTGCGTTGCATTACTTTGCATTGCATTACTTTGCGTTGTCTTACTTTGCGTTGCATTACTTTGCGTTGCGTTACTTTGCCCTGTGTTGTAGTGCGTTGCCTTGTGTTATTTTGCGTTGTGTTGTAGCACGTTGCATTACTTTGCATTGCGTTACTTTGTGTTGCGTTACTTTGCGTTATGTTACGTTGCCTCGTGTTACTTTGCGTTGTGTTGTAATGCGTTGCGTTGCATTATTTTGCGATGTGTTAATTTGAGTTGCCTTACATTGCCTTGTGTTTTACTGTGTTGCGTTACTTTGCCTTGTATTACTTTGCCTTGTGTTACTTTACCTTGTGTTGTATTGCTTTGCGTTTCATTACTTTGCGTTGCGTTACTTTGCGTTGTGTTACTTTGCATTGAGTTACTTTGCGTTGCGTTACTTGACCTTGTATTGTAAAACGTTGCGTTACTTTGCGGTGTGTTACTTTGCGTTGTATTACTTTGCGTTGAGTTACTTTGCCTTGTGTTGTAGAACGTTGCGTTACTTAGCAGTGTGTTACTTTGCGTTGCGTTACTTTGCCTTGTGTTGTAGTGTGGTGCGATACTTAACGTTGCGTTACTTTGCATTGTGTTGCTTTGCCTTGTGTTGCTTTGCCTTGTGTTGTAATGTGTTGCGTTACTTTGCGTTGTCTTACTTTGCGTTACATTACTTTGCGTAGCGTTACTTTGCCTTGTGTTGTAATGTCTTGCGTTACTTTGCGTTGTGTTACTTTGCGTTGTGTTACTTTGCGTAGCATTACTTTGCCTTTTTTTTGTAGTGCGTCGTGTTACTTTACAATGTGTCAGTTTGCGTTATTTTACTTTGCATTGCGTTACTTTGCATTGTGTTGTAGTGCGTTGCGTTACTTTGCGTTGCGTTACTTTGCGTTGCGTTATTTTACCTTGTGTTGTAATGTGTTGCGTTGCTTTGCATTGTTACTTTGCATTGTTACTTTGCGTTGCGTTACTTTGCGTTGCGTTACTTTGCGTTGCGTTACTTTGCCTTGTGTTACTTTGCCTTGTGTTGTATTGCGTTGCGTTGCGTTACTTTGCATTGTGTTACTTTGCGTTGTCTTACTTTGCGTTGTATTACTTTGCGTTGCGATACTTTGCCCTGTGTTGTAGTGCGTTGCTTTGTGTTACTTTGCGTTGTGTTACTTTGCATTGTTACTTTGCGTTGCGTTACTTTGCGTTGCGTTACTTTGCGTTGCGTTACTTTGCGTTGCGTTACTTTGCGTTGCGTTACTTTGCGTTGTCTTACTTTGCGTTGCGTTACTTTGCCCTGTGTTGTTGTGCGTTGCGTTGTGTTACTTTGCGTTGTGTTACTTTGCGTTGTGTAACTTTGCGTTGCGTTACTTTGCGTTGTGTTACTTTGCCTTGTGTTACTTTGCCTTGTTTTGTAGTGCTTTGTGTTACTTTTTCTTGTGTTACTTTGCCTTGTGTTACTTTGCCTTGTGTTACTTTGCCTTGTGTTACTTTGCGTTGTGTTACTTTGCCTTGTGTTACTTTGCCTTGTGTTACTTTGCGTTGTATTACTTTGCGTTGAGTTACTTTGCGCCTTGTGTTGTAGAACGTTGCGTTACTTAGCGGTGTGTTACTTTGCATTGCGTTACTTCACCTTGTGTTGTAGTGTGTTGTGTTACTTTGCATTAGTTACTTTGCGTTGTTTCGTAGTGCGTTGCGTTACTTTGCCTTGTGTTGTAGTCTGGTGCGATACTTAACGTTGTGTTACTTTGCGGTGTGTTACTTTGCGTTGCATTACTTTGTGTTGCATTACTTTGCCTTGTGTTACTTTGCGTTGTGTTGTAGCATGTTGCATTACTTTTGCATTGCGTTACTTTGCGTTATGTTACGCTGCCTCGTGTTACTTTGCGTTGTGTTGTAGTGCGTTGCGTTGCATTACTTTGCGATGTGTTTTACTGTGTTGCGTTACTTTGCCTTGTGTTACTTTGCCTTGTGTTACTTTACCTTGTGTTGTATTGCTTTGCGTTGCATTACTTTGCATTGCGTTACTTTGCGTTGTCTTACTTTGCGTTGCATTACTTTGCGTTGCGTTACCTTGCCCTGTGTTGTAGTGCATTGCGTTGCGTTACTTTGCGTTGTGTTACTTTGCGTTGTGTTACTTTGCATTGAGTTACTTTGCGTTACGTTACTTTGCCTTGTATTGTAGAACGTTGCGTTACTTTGCGTTGTGTTACTTTGCGTTGCATTACTTTGTGTTGCATTACTTTGCCTTGTGTTACTTTGCGTTGTGTTGTAGCATGTTGCATTACTTTTGCATTGCGTTACTTTGAGTTGCGTTACTTTGCGTTATGTTACGCTGCCTCGTGTTACTTTGCGTTGTGTTGTAGTGCGTTGCGTTGCATTACTTTGCGATGTGTTAATTTGAGTTGCCTTACTTTGCCTTGTGTTGTAGTGTGTTGTGTTACTTTGCCTTGTGTTACTTTGCATTAGTTAGTTTGCATTGTGTCGTAGTGCGTTGCGTTACTTTGCCTTGTGTTGTAGTGTGGTGCGATACTTAACGTTGCTTTACTTTGCGCTGTGTTACTTTGCGTTGCATTACTTGGCGTTGCATTACTTTGCCTTGTGTTACTTTGTGTTGTGTTGTAGCACGTTGCATTACTTTGCATTGTGTTACTTTGTGTTGCGTTACTTTGCGTTATGTTACGTTGCCTCGTGTTACTTTGCGTTGTGTTGTAGTGCGTTGCGTTGCATTATTTTGCGATGTGTTAATTTGAGTTGCCTTACTTTGCCTTGTGTTTTACTGTGTTGCGTTACTTTGCCTTGTATTACTTTGCCTATTGTTACTTTACCTTATGTTGTATTGCTTTGCGTTTCATTACTTTGCGTTGCGTTACTTTGCGTTGTGTTACCCTGCATTGAGTTACTTTGCGTTGCGTTACTTTGCCTTGTATTGTAGAACGTTGCGTTACTTTGCGGTGTGTTACTTTGCGTTGACTTACTTTGCGTTGAGTTACTTTGCCTTGTATTGTAGAACGTTGCGTTACTTAGCAGTGTGTTACTTTGCGTTGCGTTACTTTGCCTTGTGTTGTAGTGTGTTGTGTTACTTTGCCTTGTGTTACTTTGCATTAGTTACTTTGCGTTGTGTCGTAATGCGTCGCGTTACTTTGCCTTGTGTTGTAGTGTGGTGCGATACTTAACGTTGCGTTACTTTGCATTGTGTTGCTTTGCCTTGTGTTGTAATGTGCTGCGTTACTTTGCGTTGTCTTACTTTGCGTTACATTACTTTGCGTTGCGTTACTTTGCCTTGTGTTGTAATGTGTTGCGTTACTTTGCGTTGTGTTACTTTGCGTTGTGTTACTTTGCGTTGTGTTACTTTGCGTTGTGTTACTTTGCGTAGCGTTACTTTGCCTTTTTTTTTTAGTGCGTCGTGTTACTTTGCAATGTGTCAGTTTGCGTTATTTTACTTTGCATTGCGTTACTTTGCATTGTGTTGTAGTGCGTTGCGTTACTTTGCGTTGCGTTACTTTGCGTTGCCTTACTTTACCTTGTGTTGTAATGTGTTGCGTTACTTTGCATTGTTACTTTGCGTTGCGTTACTTTGCATTGCGTTACTTTGCGTTGCGTTACTTTGCCTTGTGTTACTTTGCCTTGTGTTGTATTGCGTTGTGTTGCGTTACTTTGCATTGTGTTACTTTGCCCTGTGTTGTAGTGCGTTGCTTTGTGTTACTTTGCGTTGTGTTACTTTGCATTGTTACTTTGCATTGCGTTACTTTGCGTTACGTTACTTTGCGTTGCGTTACTTTGCGTTGCGTTACTTTGCGTTGTCTTACTTTGCGTTGCGTTACTTTGCCCTGTGTTGTTGTGCGTTGCGTTGTGTTACTTTGCGTTGTGTTACTTTGCGTTGTGTTACTTTGCGTTGCGTTACTTTGCGTTGTGTTACTTTGCCTTGTGTTACTTTGCCTTGTTTTGTAGTGCTTTGTGTTACTTTGCCTTGTGTTACTTTGCCTTGTGTTACTTTGCGTTGCGTTACTTTGCGTTGTGTTGTAGAATGTTGCGTTACTTTGCGGTGTGTTACTTTGCGTTGTATTACTTTGCGTTGAGTTACTTTGCGCCTTGTGTTGTAGAACGTTGCGTTACTTAGCGGTGTGTTACTTTGCATTGCGTTACTTCACCTTGTGTTGTAGTGTGTTGTCTTACTTTGCCTTGTGTTACTTTGCATTAGTTACTTTGCGTTGTTTCGTAGTGCGTTGCGTTACTTTGCCTTGTGTTGTAGTGTGGTGCGATACTTAACGTTGTGTTACTTTGCGTTGTGTTACTTTGCGTTGTGTTACTTTGCGTTGCATTACTTTGTGTTGCATTACTTTGCCTTGTGTTACTTTGCGTTGTGTTGTAGCATGTTGCATTACTTTTGCATTGCGTTACTTTGCGTTGCGTTACTTTGCGTTATGTTACGCTGCCTCGTGTTACTTTGCGTTGTGTTGTAGTGCGTTGCGTTGCATTACTTTGTGATGGTTAATTTGAGTTGCCTTACTTTGCCTTGTGTTGTAGTGTGTTGTGTTACTTTGCCTTGTGTTACTTTGCATTAGTTAGTTTGCATTGTGTCGTAGTACGTTGCGTTACTTTGCCTTGTGTTATAGTGTGGTGCGATACTTAACGTTGCTTTACTTTGCGCTGTGTTACTTTGCGTTGCATTACTTTGCGTTGCATTACTTTGCCTTGTGTTACTTTGCGTTGTGTTGTAGCACGTTGCATTACTTTGCATTGTGTTACTTTGTGTTGCGTTACTTTGCGTTATGTTACGATGCCTCGTGTTACTTTGCGTTGTGTTGTAGTGCGTTGCGTTGCATTACTTTGCGATGTGTTAATTTGAGTTGCCTTACTTTGCCTTGTGTTTTACTGTGTTGCGTTACTTTGCCTTGTGTTACTTTGCCTTGTGTTACTTTACCTTGTGTTGTATTGCTTTGCGTTGCATTACTTTGCATTGCGTTACTTTGCGTTGTCTTACTTTGCGTTGCATTACTTTGCGTTGCGTTACCTTGCCCTGTGTTGTAGTGCATTGCGTTGCGTTACTTTGCGTTGTGTTACTTTGCATTGAGTTACTTTGCGTTACGTTACTTTGCCTTGTATTGTAGAACGTTGCGTGACTTTGCGGTGTGTTACTTTGCGTTGTATTACTTTGCGTTAAGTTACTTTGCCTTGTGTTGTATAACGTTGCGTTACTTAGCGGTGTGTTACTTTGCGTTGCATTACTTTGTGTTGCATTACTTTGCCTTGTGTTACTTTGCGTTGTGTTGTAGCATGTTGCATTACTTTTGCATTGCGTTACTTTGCGTTGCGTTACTTTGCGTTATGTTACGCTGCCTCGTGTTACTTTGCGTTGTGTTGTAGTGCGTTGCGTTTCATTACTTTGCGATGTGTTAATTTGAGTTGCCTTACTTTGCCTTGTGTTGTAGTGTGTTGTGTTACTTTGCCTTGTGTTACTTTGCATTAGTTAGTTTGCATTGTGTCGTAGTGCGTTGCGTTACTTTGCCTTGTGTTATAGTGTGGTGCGATACTTAACGTTGCTTTACTTTGCGCTGTGTTACTTTGCGTTGCATTACTTTGCGTTGCATTACTTTGCCTTGTGTTACTTTGCGTTGTGTTGTAGCACGTTGCATTACTTTGCATTGTGTTACTTTGTGTTGCGTTACTTTGCGTTATGTTACGTTGCCTCGTGTTACTTTGCGTTGTGTTGTAGTGCGTTGCGTTGCATTATTTTGCGATGTGTTAATTTGAGTTGCCTTACTTTGCCTTGTGTTTTACTGTGTTGCGTTACTTTGCCTTGTATTACTTTGCCTATTGTTACTTTACCTTGTGTTGTATTGCTTTGCGTTTCATTACTTTGCGTTGCGTTACTTTGCGTTGTGTTACCCTGCATTGAGTTACTTTGCGTTGCGTTACTTTGCCTTGTATTGTAGAACGTTGCGTTACTTTGCGGTGTGTTACTTTGCGTTGACTTACTTTGCCTTGTGTTGTAGTGTGTCGTGTTACTTTGCCTTGTGTTACTTTGCATTAGTTACTTTGCGTTGTGTCGTAATGCGTCGCGTTACTTTGCCTTGTGTTGTAGTGTGGTGCGATACTTAACGTTGCGTTACTTTGCATTGTGTTGCTTTGCCTTGTGTTGTAATGTGTTGCGTTACTTTGCGTTGTCTTACTTTGCGTTACATTACTTTGCGTTGCGTTACTTTGCCTTGTGTTGTAATGTGTTGCGTTACTTTGCGTTGTGTTACTTTGCGTTGTGTTACTTTGCGTTGCGTTACTTTGCCTTTTTTTGTAGTGTGTCGTGTTACTTTGCAATGTGTCAGTTTGCGTTGTTTTACTTTGCATTGCGTTACTTTGCATTGTGTTGTAGTGCGTTGCGTTACTTTACCTTGTGTTGTAATGTGTTGCGTTACTTTGCATTGTTACTTTGCGTTGCGTTACTTTGCGTTGCGTTACTTTGCGTTGCGTTACTTTGCGTTGCGTTATTTTGCATTGCGTTACTTTGCCTTGTGTTACTTTGCCTTGTGTTACTTTGCCTTGTGTTGTATTGCGTTGCGTTACTTTGCATTGTGTTACTTTGCGTTGTCTTACTTTGCGTTGTATTACTTTGTGTTGCGTTACTTTGCCCTGTGTTGTAGTGCGTTGCGTTGTGTTACTTTGCGTTGTGTTACTTTGCATTGTTACTTTGCGTTGTGTTACTTTGCGTTGCGTTACTTTGCGTTGTCTTACTTTGACTTGCGTTACTTTGCCCTGTGTTGTTGTGCGTTGCGTTGTGTTACTTTGCGTTGTGTTACTTTGCGTTGCGTTACTTTGCGTTGTGTTACTTTGCCTTGTGTTACTTTGCCTTGTTTTGTAGTGCTTTGTCTTACTTTGCCTTGTGTTACTTTGCCTTGTGTTACTTTGCGTTGCGTTACTTTGCGTTGTGTTGTAGAACGTTGCGTTACTTAGCGGTGTGTTACTTTGCATTGCGTTACTTCACCTTGTGTTGTAGTGTGTTGTGTTACTTTGCCTTGTGTTACTTTGCATTAGTTACTTTGCGTTGTTTCGTAGTGCGTTGCGTTACTTTGCCCTGTGTTGTTGTGCGTTGCTTTGTGTTACTTTGCGTTGTGTTACTTTGCGTTGTGTTACTTTGCGTTGTGTTACTTTGCGTTGTGTTACTTTGCGTTGCGTTACTTTGCCTTGTGTTACTTTGCCTTGTTTTGTAGTGCTTTGTGTTACTTTGCCTTGTGTTACTTTGCCTTGTGTTACTTTGCGTTGCGTTACTTTGCATTGTGTTGTAGAATGTTGCGTTACTTTGCGGTGTGTTACTTTGCGTTGTATTACTTTGCGTTGAGTTACTTTGCCTTGTGTTGTAGAACGTTGCGTTACTTAGCGGTGTGTTACTTTGCATTGCGTTACTTCACCTTGTGTTGTAGTGTGTTGTGTTACTTTGCCTTGTGTTACTTTGCATTAGTTACTTTGCGTTGTTTCGTAGTGCGTTGCGTTACTTTGCCTTGTGTTGTAGTGTGGTGCGATACTTAACGTTGTGTTACTTTGCGTTGTGTTACTTTGCGTTGTGTTACTTTGCGTTGTGTTACTTTGCGTTGCATTACTTTGTGTTGCATTACTTTGCCTTGTGTTACTTTGCGTTGTGTTGTAGCATGTTGCATTACTTTGCATTGCTTTGTGTTGCGTTACTTTGCGTTATGTTACGTTGCCTCGTGTTACTTTGCGTTGTGTTGTAATGCGTTGCGTTGCATTATTTTGCGATGTGTTAATTTGAGTTGCCTTACTTTGCCTTGTGTTTTACTGTGTTGCGTTACTTTGCGTTGTATGACGTTACTTTGCCTTGTATTACTTTGCCTTGTGTTACTTTACCTTGTGTTGTATTGCTTTGCGTTTCATTACTTTGCGTTGCGTTACTTTGCGTTGTGTTACTTTGCATTGAGTTACTTTGCATTGAGTTACTTTGCGTTGCGTTACTTGACCTTGTATTGTAAAACGTTGCGTTACTTTGCGGTGTGTTACTTTGCGTTGTATTACTTTGCGTTGAGTTACTTTGCCTTGTGTTGTAGAACGTTGCGTTACTTAGCAGTGTGTTACTTTGCGTTGCGTTACTTTGCCTTGTGTTGTAGTGTGGTGCGATACTTAACGTTGCGTTACTTTGCATTGTGTTGCTTTGCCTTGTGTTGCTTTGCCTTGTGTTGTAATGTGTTGCGTTACTTTGCGTTGTCTTACTTTGCGTTACATTACTTTGCGTTGCGTTACTTTTCCTTGTGTTGTAATGTGTTGCGTTACTTTGCGTTGTGTTACTTTGCGTTGTGTTACTTTGCGTAGCGTTACTTTGCCTTTTTTTTTAGTGCGTCGTGTTACTTTGCAATGTGTCAGTTTGCGTTATTTTACTTTGCATTGCGTTACTTTGCATTGTGTTGTAGTGCGTTGCGTTACTTTGCGTTGCGTTACTTTGTGTTTCGTTACTTTGCGTTGCGTTACTTTACCTTGTGTTGTAATGTGTTGCGTTACTTTGCATTGTTACTTTGCGTTGCGTTACTTTGCGTTGCGTTACTTTGCGTTGCGTTACTTTGCCTTGTGTTACTTTGCCTTATGTTGTATTGCGTTGCGTTGCGTTACTTTGCATTGTGTTACTTTGCGTTGCCTTACTTTGCGTTGTATTACTTTGCGTTGCGTTACTTTGCCCTGTGTTGTAGTGCGTTGCTTTGTGTTACTTTGCGTTGTGTTACTTTGCATTGTTACTTTGCGTTGCGTTACTTTGCGTTGCGTTACTTTGCGTTGCGTTACTTTGCGTTGTCTTACTTTGCGTTGCGTTACTTTGCCCTGTGTTGTTGTGCGTTGCGTTGTGTTACTTTGCGTTGTGTTACTTTGCGTTGCGTTACTTTGCGTTGTGTTACTTTGCCTTGTGTTACTTTGCCTTGTTTTGTAGTGCTTTGTGTTACTTTGCGTTGTGTTACTTTGCCTTGTGTTACTTTGCGTTGCGTTACTTTGCGTTGTGTTGTAGAATGTTGCGTTACTTTGCGGTGTGTTACTTTGCGTTGTATTACTTTGCGTTGAGTTACTTTGCGCCTTGTGTTGTAGAACGTTGCGTTACTTAGCGGTGTGTTACTTTGCATTGCGTTACTTCACCTTGTGTTGTAGTGTGTTGTGTTACTTTGCCTTGTGTTACTTTGCGTTGTGTTGTAGCATGTTGCATTACTTTTGCATTGCGTTACTTTGCGTTGCGTTACTTTGCGTTATGTTACGCTGCCTCGTGTTACTTTGCGTTGTGTTGTAGTGCATTGCGTTGCATTACTTTGTGATGTGTTAATTTGAGTTGCCTTACTTTGCCTTGTGTTGTAGTGTGTTGTGTTACTTTGCCTTGTGTTACTTTGCATTAGTTAGTTTGCATTGTGTCGTAGTGCGTTGCGTTACTTTGCCTTGTGTTATAGTGTGGTGCGATACTTAACGTTGCTTTACTTTGCGCTGTGTTACTTTGCGTTGCATTACTTTGCGTTGCATTACTTTGCCTTGTGTTACTTTGCGTTGTGTTGTAGCACGTTGCATTACTTTGCATTGTGTTACTTTGTGTTGCGTTACTTTGCGTTATGTTACGATGCCTCGTGTTACTTTGCGTTGTGTTGTAGTGCGTTGCGTTGCATTATTTTGCGATGTGTTAATTTGAGTTGCCTTACTTTGCCTTGTGTTTTACTGTGTTGCGTTACTTTGCCTTGTATTACTTTGCCTATTGTTACTTTACCTTGTGTTGTATTGCTTTGCGTTTCATTACTTTGTGTTGCGTTACTTTGCGTTGTGTTACCCTGCATTGAGTTACTTTGCGTTGCGTTACTTTGCCTTGTATTGTAGAACGTTGCGTTACTTTGCGGTGTGTTACTTTGCGTTGACTTACTTTGCGTTGAGTTACTTTGCCTTGTGTTGTAGAACGTTGCGTTACTTAGCAGTGTGTTACTTTGCGTTGCGTTACTTTGCCTTGTGTTGTAGTGTGTTGTGTTACTTTGCCTTGTGTTACTTTGCATTAGTTACTTTGCGTTGTGTCGTAATGCGTCGTGTTACTTTGCCTTGTGTTGTAGTGTGGTGCGATACTTAACGTTGCGTTACTTTGCATTGTGTTGCTTTGCCTTGTGTTGTAATGTGTTGCGTTACTTTGCGTTGTCTTACTTTGCGTTACATTACTTTGCTTTGCGTTACTTTGCCTTGTGTTGTAATGTGTTGCGTTACTTTGCGTTGTGTTACTTTACGTTGTGTTACTTTGCGTTGCGTTACTTTGCCTTTTTTTATAGTGCGTCGTGTTACTTTGCAATGTGTCAGTTTGCGTTGTTTTACTTTGCATTGCGTTACTTTACATTGTGTTGTAGTGCGTTGCGTTACTTTACCTTGTGTTGTAATGTGTTGCGTTACTTTGCATTGTTACTTTGCGTTGCGTTAGTTTGCGTTGCGTTAGTTTGCGTTGCGTTACTTTACCTTGTGTTGTAATGTGTTGCGTTACTTTGCATTGTTACTTTGCGTTGCGTTACTTTGCGTTGCGTTACTTTGCGTTGCGTTACTTTGCGTTGCGTTACTTTGCGTTGCGTTACTTTGCCTTGTGTTACTTTGCCTTGTGTTGTATTGCGTTGCGTTGCGTTACTTTGCATTGTGTTACTTTGCGTTGTCTTACTTTGCGTTGTATTACTTTGTGTTGCGTTACTTTGCCCTGTGTTGTAGTGCGTTGCGTTGTGTTACTTTGCGTTGTGTTACTTTGCATTGTTACTTTGCGTTGTGTTACTTTGCGTTGCGTTACTTTGCGTTGCGTTACTTTGCGTTGTCTTACTTTGCGTTGCGTTACTTTGCCCTGTGTTGTTGTGCGTTGCGTTGTGTTACTTTGCGTTGTGTTACTTTGCGTTGCGTTACTTTGCGTTGTGTTACTTTGCCTTGTGTTACTTTGCCTTGTTTTGTAGTGCTTTGTCTTACTTTGCCTTGTGTTACTTTGCCTTGTGTTACTTTGCGTTGCGTTACTTTGCGTTGTGTTGTAGAATGTTGCGTTACTTTGCGGTGTGTTACTTTGCGTTGTATTACTTTGCGTTGAGTTACTTTGCCTTGTGTTGTAGAACGTTGCGTTACTTAGCGGTGTGTTACTTTGCATTGCGTTACTTCACCTTGTGTTGTAGTGTGTTGTGTTACTTTGCCTTGTGTTACTTTGCATTAGTTACTTTGCGTTGTTTCGTAGTGCGTTGCGTTACTTTGCCTTGTGTTGTAGTGTGGTGCGATACTTAACGTTGTGTTACTTTGCGTTGTGTTACTTTGCGTTGCATTACTTTGTGTTGCATTACTTTGCCTTGTGTTACTTTGCGTTGTGTTGTAGCATGTTGCATTACTTTTGCATTGCGTTACTTTGCGTTGCGTTACTTTGCGTTATGTTACGCTGCCTCGTGTTACTTTGCGTTGTGTTGTAGTGCGTTGCGTTGCATTACTTTGCGATGTGTTAATTTGAGTTGCCTTACTTTGCCTTGTGTTTTACTGTGTTGCGTTACTTTGCCTTGTGTTACTTTACCTTGTGTTGTATTGCTTTGCGTTGCATTACTTTGCATTGCGTTACTTTGCGTTGTGTTACTTTGCGTTGCATTACTTTGCGTTGCGTTACTTTGCCCTGTGTTGTAGTGCGTTGCCTTGTGTTACTTTGCGTTGTAGCACGTTGCATTACTTTGCATTGCGTTACTTTGTGTTGCGTTACTTTGCGTTATGTTACGTTGCCCCGTGTTACTTTGCGTTGTGTTGTAATGCGTTGCGTTGCATTATTTTGCGATGTGTTAATTTGAGTTGCCTTACTTTGCCTTGTGTTTTACTGTGTTGCGTTACTTTGCCTTGTATTACTTTGCCTTGTGTTACTTTACCTTGTGTTGTATTGCTTTGCGTTTCATTACTTTGCGTTGCGTTACTTTGCGTTGCGTTACTTTGCATTGAGTTACTTTGCGTTGCGTTACTTGACCTTGTATTGTAGAACGTTGCGTTACTTTGCGGTGTGTTACTTTGCGTTGTATTACTTTGCGTTGAGTTACTTTGCCTTGTGTTGTAGAACGTTGCGTTACTTAGCAGTGTGTTACTTTGCGTTGCGTTACTTTGCCTTGTGTTGTAGTGTGGTGCGATACTTAACGTTGCGTTACTTTGCATTGTGTTGCTTTGCCTTGTGTTGCTTTGCCTTGTGTTGTAATGTGTTGCGTTACTTTGCGTTGTCTTACTTTGCGTTACATTACTTTGCGTTGCGTTACTTTGCCTTGTGTTGTAATGTGTTGCGTTACTTTGCGTTGTGTTACTTTGCATTGTGTTACTTTGCGTTGTGTTACTTTGCGTAGCGTTACTTTGCCTTTTTTTGTAGTGCGTCGTGTTACTTTGCAATGTGTCAGTTTGCGTTATTTTACTTTGCATTGCGTTACTTTGCATTGTGTTGTAGTGCGTTGCGTTACTTTGCGTTGCGTTACTTTGCGTTGCGTTACTTTGCGTTGCGTTACTTTACCTTGTGTTGTAATGTGTTGCGTAACTTTGCATTGTTACTTTGCGTTGCGTTACTTTGCGTTGCGTTACTTTGCGTTGCGTTACTTTGCATTGAGCTACTTTGCGTTGCGTTACTTTGCCTTGTATTGTAGAACGTTGCGTTACTTTGCGGTGTGTTACTTTGCGTTGTATAACTTTGCGTTGAGTTACTTTTCCTTGTGTTGTAGAACGTTGCGTTACTTAGCAGTGTTTTACTTTGCGTTGCGTTACTTTGCCTTGTGTTTTAGTGTGTTGTGTTACTTTGCCTTGTGTTACTTTGCATTACTTACTTTGCGTTGTGTCGTAGTGCGTTGCGTTACTTTGCCTTGTGTTGTAGTGTGATGCGATACTTAACGTTGCGTTACTTTGCGTTGTGTTACTTTGCATTGTTACTTTGCGTTGCGTTACTTTACCTTGTGTTGTAATGTGTTGCGTTACTTTGAGTTGCATTACTATGCCTTGTGTGGTAGAACGTTGCTTTGCATTGTTACTTTGCGTTGCGTTGCTTTGCGTTGCGTTACTTTGCGTTGCGTTACTTTGCCTTGTGTTGTAATGTGTTGCGTTACTTTGCATTGTGTTAATTTGCGTTGTGTTACTTTGCGTTGTGTTACTTTGCATTGTGTTACTTTGCGTTGCGTTACTTTGCCTTTTTTGTAGTGCGTCGTGTTACTTTGCAATGTGTTAGTTTGCGTTGTTTTACTTTGCATTGCGTTACTTTGCATTGTGTTGTAGTGCGTTGCGTTACTTTGCGTTGCGTTACTTTGCGTTGCGTTACTTTGCGTTGCGATACTTTGCCTTGTGTTGTAATGTGTTGCGTTACTTTGCGTTGCGTTACTTTGCATTGTTACTTTGCGTTGCGTTACTTTGCGTTGCGTTACTTTGCGTTGCGTGACTTTGCGTTGCGTTACTTTGCCTTGTGTTACTTTGCGTTGTGTTACTTTGCGTTGCGTTACTTTGCCTTTTTTGTAGTGCGTCGTGTTACTTTGCAATGTGTTAGTTTGCGTTGTTTTACTTTGCATTGCGTTACTTTGCATTGTGTTGTAGTGCGTTGCGTTACTTTGCCTTGCGTTACTTTGCGTTGCGTTACATTGCGTTGCGTTACTTTGCGTTGCGTTACTTTGCCTTGTGTTGTAATGTGTTGCGTTACTTTGCGTTGCGTTACTTTGCATTGCGTTATTTTGCGTTGCGTTACTTTGCCTTGTGTTGTAATGTGTTGCGTTACTTTGCGTTGTTACTTTGCGTTGTGTTACTTTGCGTTGTGTTACTATGCGTTGTGTTACTTTGCGTTGCGTTACTTTGCCTTTTTTTGTAGTGCGTCGTGTTACTTTGCAATGTCTTAGTTTGCGTTGCGTTACTTTGCATTGTGTTGTAGTGCGTTGCGTTACTTTGCGTTGCGTTACTTTGCGTTGCGTTACTTTGCCTTGTGTTGTAATGTGTTGCGTTACTTTGCGTTGTGTTACTTTGCATTGTTACTTTGCGTTGCGTTACTTTGCGTTGCGTGACTTTGCTTTGCGTTACTTTGCCTTGTGTTACTTTGCCTTGTGTTGTATTGCGTTGTGTTGCATTCCTTTGCATTGTGTTACTTTGCGTTGTCTTACTTTGCGTTGCATTACTTTGAGTTGCATTACTTTGCGTTGCATTACTTTGCGTTGCGTTACTTTGCATTGTGTTGTAGTGCGTTGCGTTACTTTGCGTTGCGTTACTTTGCGTTGCGTTACTTTGCGTTGCGTTACTTTGCATTGTTACTTTGCGTTGCGTTACTTTGCGTTGCGTGACTTTGCGTTGCGTTACTTTGCCTTGTGTTACTTTGTCTTGTGTTGTATTGCGTTGCGTTGCATTCCCTTGCATTGCGTTGCGTTGCATTCCTTTGCATTGCGTTACTTTGCGTTGTCTTACTTTGCGTTGCGTTACTTTGCGTTGCGTTACTTTGCGGTGTGTTACTTTGCGTTACTTTGCGTTGCGTTACTTTGCGTTGCGTTACTTTGCGTTGCGTTACTTTGCGTTGCATTACTTTGCGTTGCGTTACTTTGCATTGTGTTACTTTGCGTTGTGTTACTATGCATTGCGTTACTTTGCCTTTTGTTGTAGTGCGTTACTTTGCGTTGCGTTACTTTGCGTTGCGTTACTTTGCGTTCTGTTGTAGTGCCATGCGTTGTAGTGCGTTGCGTTGTACAGCGATGCGCTGTAATGCGTTGTTTTGCGTTACTTTGCATTGTTACTTTGCGTTGTTAGTTTGCGTTGAATTACTTTGTGTTGTGTTACTCTGCGTTGCGTTACTTTACCTTATGTTGTGTTGTAGAAAGTTGCGTTACTTTGTGTTGTGTTATTTTGCGTTGGTTACTTTGCTTTGCGTTACCTTGCATTGTGTTACTTTGCGTTGTGTTACTTTGCGTTGCGTTACTTTGCCTTTTGTTGTAGTGCGTTACTTTGCGTTACTTTGCGTTGCTTTACTTTGCATTGCGTTACTTTGCGTAGTGTTACTTTGCTTTGCGTTACTTTGCTTTGTGTATTAGTGCGATGCGTTGTAGTGCGTTGTTTTGCGTTACTTTGCGTTGTTACTTTGCATTGTTACTTTGCGTTGCTTTACTTTGCATTGCGTTACTTTGCGTAGTGTTACTTTGCTTTGCGTTACTTTGCTTTGTGTTTTAGTGCGATGCGTTGTAGTGCGTTGTTTTGCGTTACTTTGCGTTGTTACTTTGCATTGTTACTTTGCGTTGCGTTACTTTACCTTGTGTTGTAATGTGTTGCGTTACTTTGCTTTGTGTTGTAGAACGTTGCTTTACTTTGCATTGCATTACTTTGCGTTGCGTTACTTAGCGTTGCGTTACTTTGCATTGTGTTCCTTTGCGTTGTGTCACTTTGTGTTGCGTTACTTTGCCTTGTGTTGTAGTGCTTTGTGTTACTTTCCTTGTGTTACTTTGCCTTGTGTTACTTTGCGTTGTGTTACTTTGCGTTGTTGTCAGGACAGGTAACACTGGAGTGGATTCAAATGCAGACTGAAACAGTTCCAAGTTACAAAAACAGAGTTTATTTTCGGTCCAGGTCGGTACACAGATAGGCAGGCAGAACAGGCAGACAAAATCCAAATCACGAGGCTAAGGCAAGGTCAAAAACAGGCTAGGTTCAGTTCACTGGAGTATAAAGATTTAGACACGAGGAAATGGCGGGTACGCTTCGCTAAGGACGGCAAAAGACGAACTGGCACAGGAGGAAAAGGGAGGACACATTATATACTAGTGAGGGAGGTGAATAACTATGCACAGGTGGACACAATCAGGGCAGGGGATGACGCTCAGACGCAGGTGACTAGTGATGATAATCAGGTCAGGAGGAGGTGCTCTAACGTGAAGGCAGGAGGCATGCAGGGCAGGGAGTGAAGTGAACTGCAACGAGAGGAGAGGTTAGAATGCAAACCAAAACAGGAAGTGCGCCAAAATAAAAGCATGCAACAGGAAATGACAAATTAACACTTATACTTCCTGACAGAACCCCCCCTTTAGGGACGGCTCCTGACGTCCCAGGAAGCTCTGCTCGCTGACTGTTGAAGTCTTTTATTAGTTGAGGATCCATGATGTTTCTGGCTGAAACCCACGATCTCTCCTCTGGTCCGTACCCCTCCCAGTCGACAAGATACTGTCTACCCCGCCCCCGGCGCCGGACGTCCAGCAGACGCTTGACCGTGTAGGCAGGGCTTCCGTCGATGATCCGGGGGGGCGGGGGGACCTTGGAGGTAGGGACCAGAGGGCTGTCGACCGCAGGCTTCAGCCGTCCGACATGAAACGTCGGGTGGATCCTCATAGACTTGGGCAGCTTTAACTGGACAGAGACAGGGTTGATTACTTTAAGTATGGGAAAGGGACCCACATACCTGGGAGCGAGCTTCTTGGAACTGACGTGGAGAGGCAGATCTCGGGCGGACAACCAGACCATCTGCCCAGGTTGGTAGATGGGGGCTGGAGTCCGCCGTCGATCTGCCATCTCCTTGTACCGAGCCGTGTTCTTCAGTAGGGTCCGCCTCGCCCCCCTCCAGATGTGCTGGCAGCGTTTGACCAAGGCGTGAGCCGAGGGAACGGAAGACTCCCCCTCCAGGTCTGGGAACAGAGGGGGTTGGTAGCCGTACGCACACTGGAAGGGGGAGAGACCAGACGAAGAACACGGCAGGGTATTGTGGGCGTATTCCACCCACAGCAGATGTTTACTCCAGGAGACCGGGTTTTGCGCCACTAGGCATCTCAACCCGGTCTCCAGTTCCTGGTTTAATCTCTCAGTCTGTCCATTAGTTTCCGGGTGGTAACCCGAGGACAGACTGACAGATGCCCCCAGCAGCGAACAAAACTCTTTCCAAAAGCTAGAGATAAATTGTGGCCCCCGGTCCGACACCACATCCCTAGGGAAGCCGTGAATACGAAATACATGTGTTAATATCACCTCAGCTGTTTCTTTGGCTGAGGGCAGCTTCGGTAGGGCAATGAAATGAGCCATTTTAGAAAAGCGGTCCACCACTGTGAGGACAGTGGTGTTACCATCAGAGGTAGGCAACCCAGTTACAAAGTCTAGGGATATGTCGGACCAGGGGCGGTGAGGCACAGGAAGAGGCTGTAATAAGCCGGCAGGAGGTCGGTGGGAGGGCTTACTCCGGGCGCACACAGGACAGGCAGAGACGTACTCCTTGACATCTCTCTCCATCGCCGGCCACCAGAACCTCTGCCTCACCACAAACAGGGTGCGGCGAGATCCCGGGTGGCAGGCGATGCGAGAGGTGTGGGCCCAGTGGATGATCCTGGAGCGGAGAGAGACAGGAACAAATAGTCTGTTATGAGGACACCCCTCAGGTGTCGGAACCTGTGTCAGGGCCCTCTTCACCTCCTCTTCGATTCCCCATGTGACTGCTCCGACTACGCAGGAGGGGGGAATGATGTGAGTGGGACCCAGAGGGGCGTCCACCGAGTCGAACTGGCGGGAGAGAGCATCCGGTTTCCCGTTCTTCGACCCTGGCCGGTAGGAAAGAGTAAAGACAAATCGATTAAAGAACAGGGCCCACCTAGCTTGTCGGGAGTTGAGTCTCTTGGCAGATCGGATGTACTCAAGGTTCTTGTGGTCGGTCCAGACGAGAAACGGATGCTCTGCTCCCTCCAGCCAGTGGCGCCACTCCTCCAACGCCGCTTTAACGGCCAGCAGCTCCCTGTTGCCAATATCATAGTTCCTCTCCGCAGAGGAAAGCTTTCTGGAGAGGTAGGCACATGGGTGAAGTTTATTGTCGGCTAATGTTCTTTGAGAGAGGACAGCGCCGATGCCAGAGTTGGAGGCATCCACCTCCACAACGAATTGTCTGCTGGGGTCCGGCAGAGTCAGGATGGGAGCGGAGCTGAACGCCCCCTTGAGTTTGTGAAAGGCATTGGCGCACTCAGGGGACCAGATGAAACTGCTTTTCGGTGACGTCAGCGCATGTAGCGGGGCTGCGATGGAGCTGAAATTTCTAATGAAACGTCTATAGAAATTAGCGAACCCCAAGAACCGCTGAACCGACTTGCGGTTCGTTGGGGTGGGCCAGTCCGCTACAGCGCTGATCTTAGCTGGGTCCATGTGAATTCTGTCAGGGGAAATTACAAAGCCGAGGAAGGAGACTGTTGGAGCATGGAACTCGCATTTTTCAGCTTTGACAAAGAGCTGATGCTCCAACAGTCTCCGGAGAACCTGGCGGACATGAAGGATATGGGATTGCTCATCTGGGGAGAAGATTAGGATGTCGTCTAAGTAGACGAACACAAAATGATTTAACTTGTCCCGGAGGACGTCATTAACCAGGGCCTGGAAGACGGCAGGGGCGTTAGTGAGCCCAAATGGCATCACGAGATATTCATAGTGCCCGCTAGGGGTGTTAAATGCCGTCTTCCACTCGTCCCCCTCCCTTATCCTAACGAGGTGGTACGCGTTGCGCAAATCGAGCTTTGAAAAGATTTTAGCTCCCTTTAAAAGCTCGAATGCGGAGGATATCAAAGGGAGGGGGTAACGGTTCTTAACGGTTATCTCATTGAGCCCACGGTAGTCTATACATGGTCTGAGTGTCTTGTCTTTCTTTTCAACAAAGAAAAAACCTGCACCGGCAGGCGAGGAGGACGAGCGAATTATCCCAGCCGCCAGGGAGGACTCTATATACTCTCTCATTGCCTCCCTTTCAGGGGCAGAGAGAGAATATAGCCTCCCTTTAGGCGGGGAGGTACCTGGGAGGAGGTCGATGCCGCAGTCGTACGGCCGATGGGGAGGTAGACAGGTGGCGCTGGACTTGCTGAACACTTCTCTAAGGTCGAGGTAGCAAGAAGGGACCCCGGCCAACTCCGGGGTGGTGGCGCCATCTGGTGGAGCCAGAGGCGCGGAACATGGAGTGATTGAAGTTAGCCAGTTTATGTGTGGGTTATGTCTTTTTAGCCAAGGAAGACCCAGAATTAACGGGTGCAAGGCCGACTCAAAAATGTGGAAACTGATGGACTCTGTGTGATTATTAGAGATAGATAGATGTACTGGTGAGGTGTAGTGAGTGATTTTACACAAAAGTCTGCCATCCAACGCACTTGCCTCCAGAGTCTCTTTGAGGGGGAAGCGTTGGAGGCCAAGTGTCTTGACCAGGTCTCCGTCGATGAGGTCTTCATCCGACCCTGAGTCCACCAGGGCCGGGTAGGACAGGGAGCCCCCAGCGACGGAGATGCGGACCTGCAGCAGAGGACGAGAGGAAGAGGGCAAGGCAGTAGTGGGACTCACCAGGACCCTCTTCTTCCCTGGTGAGTCTCCTCTTTTAACGGACAGGAGGACAAAAAATGACCAGGCTGCCCGCAGTATATGCAAAGGCCCTCCCGCAGGCGCCGCTGGCGTTCTTCAGGAGATAGTTTCGCCCTGCCGATCTGCATGGGCTCATCCGTCCCACTAGGGGGAGATGGAGAGCCCTCGGCGGCGACAGGGGAAGAAGAACGCCAACCGACGCGCTGGCCGGGAGGCTGCCTCGACTGGGCGGGCGGTGGAACGGCGCCCCGGCGTCTGTTCCTCTCCTTCTCTCTCTCTCTCTCCCATAGACGGTTGTCGATGCGGATGGCGAGGGCGATGACGGAGTCGGGGTCTGCTGGCAGGTCCAGCGGGGCGAGCTGGTCCTTGACGGGATCTGACAGGCCGTGCAGGAATGTGTCCATTAATGACGCGTCGTTCCATCCACTGTCAGCGGCAAGAGTACGGAACTCTATGGCGTAGTCTGACACCCGTCTCTTGCCTTGCCGAAGTGACACCAGAGCCCGGGCGGCTTCACGACCTGGGGCAGAGTGATCGAAAATTTTCCGCAAAGAGTCAGTGAATAATTTAAGTGAAGCACATACCGGAGAGCCCCGAGCCCATTCAGTGGTGGCCCACGCCTCCGCCCGGCCGGCCAGGTGGGTAATAATGAAGGCCACCTTGGAGCGCTCGGATGGAAACTGGGCTGCCTGCAGTTCGAAATGAAGGCTGCATTGCACCAGGAATGCGCGGCAGTTGTCGGAGTTCCCCGTGAATCTCTCAGGTTTGGCGAGGTGAGGAGACGTGGGGAAGGGCCCCACGGGAGCGAGCGTCGGAACCGGGGCCGGCGTCTCGGGGCGGGCCGGTGCCGGTGGCGGAGCGGCATCTGCTCCGGGAGTCGGGAGAGTGTTCATCATATTAAGCAGAGTCTGCATCTGTGTACTTAGCTGCGCGATCTGTTCACCAACGTTGGCACGAAACTGTCCTTGTTGTTCGTTTATCAGTTTAACTTCTTGAAAAACGGCGGAGAGGCGATCTTCTTGCCGATCTAAACGACCGCCCTGGGCAAGGATAGCGGATCGAACTTGTTCAGAATCTGCTGAATCCATGGTGGCCAGTTCGTTCTGTCAGGACAGGTAACACTGGAGTGGATTCAAATGCAGACTGAAACAGTTCCAAGTTACAAAAACAGAGTTTATTTTCGGTCCAGGTCGGTACACAGATAGGCAGGCAGAACAGGCAGACAAAATCCAAATCACGAGGCTAAGGCAAGGTCAAAAACAGGCTAGGTTCAGTTCACTGGAGTATAAAGATTTAGACACGAGGAAATGGCGGGTACGCTTCGCTAAGGACGGCAAAAGACGAACTGGCACAGGAGGAAAAGGGAGGACACATTATATACTAGTGAGGGAGGTGAATAACTATGCACAGGTGGACACAATCAGGGCAGGGGATGACGCTCAGACGCAGGTGACTAGTGATGATAATCAGGTCAGGAGGAGGTGCTCTAACGTGAAGGCAGGAGGCATGCAGGGCAGGGAGTGAAGTGAACTGCAACGAGAGGAGAGGTTAGAATGCAAACCAAAACAGGAAGTGCGCCAAAATAAAAGCATGCAACAGGAAATGACAAATTAACACTTATACTTCCTGACAGTTGTGTCGTAGTGCATTGCGTTACTTTGCCTTGTGTTGTAGTGTGTTGCTTTTACTTACCGGTTGCTTTACTTTGCCTTGTGTTACTTTGCGTTGCGTTACTTTGCGTTACGTTACTTTGCGTTGCGTTACTTTGCGTTGCGTTACTTTGCCTTTTTGTGTACTGCATTGCGTTACTTTGCATTGTGTTACTTTGCGTTGTGTTACTTTGCATTACGTTACATTTCATTGTGTTGTAGTGCGTTACGTTACTTTGCGTTGCATTACTTTGCGTTGTGTTACTTTGCGTTGTGTCGTAGTGCACTGCGTTGTGTTACTTTGCGTTGTGTTACTTTGCGTTGTGTTACTTTGCGTTGTGTTACTTTCCCTTGTGTTACTTTCCCTTGTGTTACTTTGCCTTGTTTTGTAGTGCTTTGTGTTACTTTGCCTTGTGTTACTTTGCCTTGTGTTACTTTGCCTTGTGTTACTTTGCGTTGTGTTGTAGAACGTTGCTTTACTTTGCGGTGTGTTACTTTGCGTTGTATTACTTTGCGTTGAGTTACTTTGCCTTGTCTTGTATAACGTTGCGTTACTTATCGGTGTGTTACTTTGCGTTCCCTTACTTCGCCTTGTGTTGTAGTGTGTTGTGTTACTTTGCCTTGTGTTACTTTGCATTAGTTACTTTGCATTGTGTCGTAATGCGTTGCGTTACTTTGCCTTGTGTTATAGTGTGGTGCGATACTTAACGTTGCTTTACTTTGCGATGTGTTACTTTGCGTTGCATTACTTTGCATTGTCTTACTTTGCGTTGCATTACTTTGCGTTGCGTTACTTTGCCCTGTGTTGTAGTGCGTTGCGTTGCGTTACTTTGCGTTGTGTTACTTTGCGTTACTTTGCGATGCGTTACTTTGCCTTGTAGTGTAGTGCGTTGTGTTACTTTGCCTTGTGTTACTTTGCGTTAATTACTTTGCGTTGTGTCTTACTGCGTTGCGTTACTTTGCATTGTGTTGTAGTGTGTTGCGATACTTAACGTTGCGTTACTTTCCGTTGTGTTACTTTGCTTTGCATTACTTTGCCTTGTGTTGTAATGTGTTGCGTTACTTTGCGTTGTCTTACTTTGCGTCGCATTACTTTGCGTTGCATTACTTTGCGTTGCGTTACTTTGCCGTGTTGTAGTGCGTTGCCTTGCGTTACTTTGCGTTGTGTTACTTTGCATTGAGTTACTTTGCGTTGCGTTACTTTTCCTTGTATTGTAGAACGTTGCGTTACTTTGCGGTGTGTTACTTAGCGTTGCGTTACTTTGCATTGTGTTCCTTTGCGTTGTGTCACTTTGCGTTACGTTACTTTGCCTTGTGTTGTAGTGCTTTGTGTTACTTTGCCTTCTGTTACTTTGCCTTGTGTTACTTTGCCTTGTGTTACTTTGCGTTGTGTCGTAGTGCATTGCGTTACTTTGCTTTGTGTTGTAGTGTGTTGGTTTTACTTACCGTTGCTTTACTTTGCCTTGTGTTACTTTGCGTTGCGTTACTTTGCGTTGCGTTACTTTGCGTTGCGTTACTTTGCGTTACGTTACTTTGCCTTTTTTGTACTGCATTGTGTTACTTTGCGCTGTGTTACTTTGCGTTGCGTTACTTTGCCTTGTGTTGTAGAAAGATGCGTTAGTTTGTGTTGTGTTAATTTGCGTTGCGTTACATTCCTTTGCGTTACTTTGCATTGTGTTACTTTGCATTGTGTTACTTTGCGTTGTGTTACTTTGTATTACGTTACATTTCATTGTGTTGTAGTGCGTTACGTTACTTTGCGTTGCATTACTTTGGGTTGTGTTACTTTGCGTTGTGTTGTAGTGCACTGCGTTGTGTTACTTTGCGTTGTGTTACTTTGCGTTGTGTTACTTTGTGTTGTGTTACTTTGCCTTGTTTTGTAGTGCTTTGTGTTACTTTGCCTTGTGTTACTTTGCCTTGTGTTACTTTGCCTTGTGTTACTTTGCGTTGCGTTACTTTGCGTTGTGTTGTAGAACGTTGCTTTACTTTGCGGTGTGTTACTTTGCGTTGTATTACTTTGCGTTGAGTTACTTTGGCTTGTCTTGTATAACGTTGCGTTACTTATCGGTGTGTTACTTTGCGTTCCGTTACTTCGCCTTGTGTTGTAGTGTGTTGTGTTACTTTGCCTTGTGTTACTTTGCATTAGTTACTTTGCATTGTGTCGTAGTGCGTTGCGTTACTTTGCCTTGTGTTGTAGTGTGTTGTGTTACTTTGCCTTGTGTTACTTTGCATTAGTTACTTTGCATTGTGTCGTAGTGCGTTGCGTTACTTTGCCTTGTGTTGTAGTGTGTTGCTTTTACTTACCGTTGCGTTACTTTGCCTTGTCTTACTTTGCGTTGCGTTACTTCGCGTTGCGTTACTTTGCGTTGCGTTACTTTGCCTTTTTTGTACTGCATTGTGTTAGTTTGCGCTGTGTTACTTTGCATTGCGTTACTTTGCCTTGTTTTGTAGAAAGATGCGTTAGTTTGTGTTGTGTTAATTTGCATTGCGTTACTTTGCTTTGCATTACTTTGCAATGTGTTACTTTGCGTTTTGTTACTTTGCGTTGTGTTACTTTGCGTCGTGTTACTTTGCATTACCTTAATTTTCATTGTGTTGTAGTGCGTTGCATTACTTTGCGTTGTGTTACTTTGCGTTGTGTTGTAGTGCACTGCGTTGTGTTAGTTTGCGTTGTGTTACTTTGCGTTGCGTTACTTTGCGTTGCGTTACTTTGCGTTGCGTTACTTTGCGTTGCGTTACTTTGCGTTGTGTTACTTTGCATTACGTTACATTTTATTGTGTTGTAGTGCGTTACGTTACTTTGCGTTGCATTACTTTACGTTGTGTTACTTTGCGTTGTGTTGTAGTGCACTGCGATGTGTTACTTTGCGTTGTGTTACTTTCCCTTGTGTTACTTTCCCTTGTGTTACTTTGCCTTGTTTTGTAGTGCTTTGTGTTACTTTGCCTTGTGTTACTTTGCCTTGTGTTACTTTGTGTTGCGTTACTTTGCGTTGTGTTGTAGAACGTTGCGTTACTTTGCGGTGTGTTACTTTGCGTTGTATTACTTTGCGTTGAGTTACTTTGCCTTGTGTTGTATAATGTTGCGTTACTTTGCATTGTGTTACTTTGCCTTGTTTTACTTTGCGTTGTGTTACTTTGCGTTGTGTCGTAGTGCATTGCGTTACTTTGCCTTGTGTTGTAGTGTGTTGCTTTTACTTACCGTTGCTTTACTTTGCCTTGTGTTACTTTGCGTTGCGTTACTTTGCGTTGCGTTACTTTGTGTTGCGTTACTTTGCGTTGCGTTACTTTGCGTTGCGTTACTTTGCGTTGCGTTACTTTGCCTTTTTTTTACTGCATTGTGTTACTTTGCGCTGTGTTACTTTGCGCTGTTACTTTGCGTTGCGTTACTTTGCCTTGTGTTGTAGAAAGATGCGTTAGTTTGTGTTGTGTTAATTTCCGTTGCGTTAATTTCCGTTGCGTTACTTTCCTTTGCGTTACTTTGCATTGTGTTACTTTGCATTGTGTTACTTTGCGTTGTGTTACTTTGCATTACGTTACATTTTATTGTGTTGTAGTGCGTTACGTTACTTTGCGTTGCATTACTTTGCGTTGTGTTACTTTGCGTTGTGTTACTTTCCCTTGTGTTACTTTCCCTTGTGTTACTTTGCCTTGTTTTGTAGTGCTTTGTGTTACTTTGCCTTGTGTTACTTTGTGTTGCGTTACTTTGCGTTGTGTTGTAGAACTTTGCGTTATTTTGCGGTGTGTTACTTTGCGTTGTATTACTTTGCGTTGAGTTACTTTGCCTTGTGTTGTATAATGTTGCGTTACTTAGCGGTGTGTTACTTTGCGTTCCGTTACTTCGCCTTGTGTTGTAGTGTATTGTGTTACTTTGCATTAGTTAGTTTGCATTGTGTTGTAGTGCGTTGCGTTACTTTTCCTTGTGTTATAGTGTGGTGCGATACTTAACGTTGCTTTACTTTGCGCTGTGTTACTTTGCGTTGCATTACTTTGCGTTGCATTACTTTGCCTTGTGTTACTTTGCGTTGTGTTGTAGCACGTTGCATTACTTTGCATTGTGTTACTTTGTGTTGCGTTACTTTGCGTTATGTTACGTTGCCTCGTGTTACTTTGCGTTGTGTTGTAGTGCGTTGCGTTGCATTATTTTGCAATGTGTTAATTTGAGTTGCCTTACTTTGCCTTGTGTTTTACTGTGTTGCGTTACTTTGCCTTGTATTACTTTGCCTATTGTTACTTTACCTTGTGTTGTATTGCTTTGCGTTTCATTACTTTGCGTTGCGTTAGTTTGCGTTGTGTTACTCTGCATTGAGTTACTTTGTGTTGCGTTACTTTGCCTTGGATTGTAGAACGTTGCGTTACTTTGCGGTGTGTTACTTTGCGTTGACTTACTTTGCGTTGAGTTACTTTGCCTTGTGTTGTAGAACGTTGCGTTACTTAGCAGTGTGTTACTTAGCAGTGTGTTACTTTGCGTTGCGTTACTTTGCCTTGTGTTGTAGTGTGTTGTGTTACTTTGCCTTGTGTTACTTTGCATTAGTTACTTTGCGTTGTGTCGTAATGCGTCGCGTTACTTTGCCTTGTGTTGTAGTGTGGTGCGATACTTAACGTTGCGTTACTTTGCATTGTGTTGCTTTGCCTTGTGTTGTAATGTGTTGCGTTACTTTGCGTTGTCTTACTTTGCGTTACATTACTTTGTGTTGCGTTACTTTGCCTTGTGTTGTAATGTGTTGCGTTACTTTGCGTTGTGTTACTTTGCGTTGTGTTACTTTGCGTTGTGTTACTTTGCGTTGTGTTACTTTGCGTTGTGTTACTTTGCGTTGCGTTACTTTGCCTTTTTTTGTAGTGCGTCGTGTTACTTTGCAATGTGTCAGTTTGCGTTGTTTTACTTTGCATTGCGTTACTTTGCATTGTGTTGTAGTGTGTTGCGTTACTTTGCGTTGCGTTACTTTGCGTTGCGTTACTTTACCTTGTGTTGTAATGTGTTGCGTTACTTTGCATTGGTACTTTGCGTTGCGTTACTTTGCGTTGCGTTACTTTGCGTTGCGTTACTTTGCGTTGCGTTACTTTTCGTTGCTTTACTTTGCCTTGTGTTACTTTGCCTTGCGTTGCGTTACTTTGCATTGTGTTACTTTGCATTGTGTTACTTTGCGTTGTCTTACTTTGCGTTGTATTACTTTGCGTTGCGTTACTTTGCCCTGTGTTGTAGTGCGTTGCGTTGTGTTACTTTGCGTTGTGTTACTTTGCATTGTTACTTTGCGTTGTGTTACTTTGCGTTGCGTTACTTTGCGTTGCGTTACTTTGCGTTGTCTTACTTTGCGTTGCGTTACTTTGCCCTGTGTTGTTGTGCGTTGCGTTGTGTTACTTTGCGTTGTGTTACTTTGCGTTGTGTTACTTTGCGTTGCGTTACTTTGCCTTGTGTTACTTTGCCTTGTGTTACTTTGCCTTGTTTTGTAGTGCTTTGTGTTACTTTGCCTTGTGTTACTTTGCCTTGTGTTACTTTGCGTTGCGTTACTTTGCGTTGTGTTGTAGAATGTTGCGTTACTTTGCGGTTTGTTATTTTGCGTTCTATTACGTTGCGTTGAGTTACTTTGCCTTGTGTTGTAGAAAGTTGCGTTACTTAGCGGTGTGTTACTTTGCATTGCGTTACTTCACCTTGTGTTGTAGTGTGTTGTGTTACTTTGCCTTGTGTTACTTTGCGTTGTTTCGTAGTGCGTTGCGTTACTTTGCCTTGTGTTGTAGTGTGGTGCGATACTTAACGTTGTGTTACTTTGCGTTGTGTTACTTTGCGTTGCATTACTTTGTGTTGCATTACTTTGCCTTGTGTTACTTTGCGTTGTATTGTAAGATAAGAGATAAGATTGAACTTTATTCATCCCGAAGGAAATTGTTGATGTAGCATGTTGCATTACTTTTGCATTGCGTTACTTTGCGTTGCGTTACTTTGCGTTATGTTACGTTGCCTCGTGTTACTTTGCGTTGTGTTGTAGTGCGTTGCGTTGCATTACTTTGCGATGTGTTAATTTGAGTTGCCTTACTTTGCCTTGTGTTTTACTGTGTTGCGTTACTTTGCCTTGTGTTACTTTGCCTTGTGTTACTTTGTGTTGCGTTACTTTGCGTTGTGTTGTAGAACGTTGCATTACTTTGCGTTGTGTTACTTTGCGTTGTGTTGTAGTGCACTGCGTTGTGTTACTTTGCGTTGTGTTACTTTGCGTTGTGTTACTTTGCGTTGTTTTACTTTGCGTTGTGTTACTTTCCCTTGTGTTACTTTCCCTTGTGTTACTTTGCCTTGTTTTGTAGTGCGTTGTCTTACTTTGCCTTGTGTTACTTTGCCTTGTGTTACTTTGCCTTGTGTTACTTTGCGTTGTGTTGTAGAACGTTGCTTTACTTTGCGGTGTGTTACTTTGCGTTGTATTACTTTGCGTTGAGTTTCTTTGCCTTGTCTTGTATAACGTTGCGTTACTTATCGGTGTGTTACTTTGCGTTCCCTTACTTCGCCTTGTGTTGTAGTGTGTTGTGTTACTTTGCCTTGTGTTACTTTGCATTAGTTACTTTGCATTGTGTCGTAATGCGTTGCGTTACTTTGCCTTGTGTTATAGTGTGGTGCGATACTTAACGTTGCTTTACTTTGCGTTGTGTTACTTTGCGTTGCATTACTTTGCATTGTCTTACTTTGCGTTGCATTACTTTGCGTTGCGTTACTTTGCCCTGTGTTGTAGTGCGTTGCGTTGCGTTACTTTGCGTTGTGTTACTTTGCGTTACTTTGCGTTGCGTTACTTTGCCTTGTAGTGTAGTGCGTTGTGTTACTTTGCCTTGTGTTACTTTGCGTTAATTACTTTGCGTTGTGTCTTACTGCGTTGCGTTACTTTGCATTGTGTTGTAGTGTGTTGCGATACTTAACGTTGCGTTACTTTCCGTTGTGTTACTTTGCTTTGCATTACTTTGCCTTGTGTTGTAATGTGTTGCGTTACTTTGCGTTGTCTTACTTTGCGTTGCATTACTTTGCGTTGCATTACTTTGCGTTGCGTTACTTTGCCGTGTTGTAGTGCGTTGCCTTGCGTTACTTTGCGTTGTGTTACTTTGCATTGAGTTACTTTGCGTTGCGTTACTTTTCCTTGTATTGTAGAACGTTGCGTTACTTTGCGGTGTGTTACTTAGCGTTGCGTTACTTTGCATTGTGTTCCTTTGCGTTGTGTCACTTTGCGTTACGTTACTTTGCCTTGTGTTGTAGTGCTTTGTGTTACTTTGCCTTCTGTTACTTTGCCTTGTGTTACTTTGCCTTGTGTTACTTTGCGTTGTGTCGTAGTGCATTGCGTTACTTTGCTTTGTGTTGTAGTGTGTTGGTTTTACTTACCGTTGCTTTACTTTGCCTTGTGTTACTTTGCGTTGCGTTACTTTGCGTTGCGTTACTTTGCGTTGCGTTACTTTGCGTTACGTTACTTTGCCTTTTTTGTACTGCATTGTGTTACTTTGCGCTGTGTTACTTTGCGTTGCGTTACTTTGCCTTGTGTTGTAGAAAGATGCGTTAGTTTGTGTTGTGTTAATTTGCGTTGCGTTACATTCCTTTGCGTTACTTTGCATTGTGTTACTTTGCATTGTGTTACTTTGCGTTGTGTTACTTTGTATTACGTTACATTTCATTGTGTTGTAGTGCGTTACGTTACTTTGCGTTGCATTACTTTGGGTTGTGTTACTTTGCGTTGTGTTGTAGTGCACTGCGTTGTGTTACTTTGCGTTGTGTTACTTTGCGTTGTGTTACTTTGTGTTGTGTTACTTTGCCTTGTTTTGTAGTGCTTTGTGTTACTTTGCCTTGTGTTACTTTGCCTTGTGTTACTTTGCCTTGTGTTACTTTGCGTTGCGTTACTTTGCGTTGTGTTGTAGAACGTTGCTTTACTTTGCGGTGTGTTACTTTGCGTTGTATTACTTTGCGTTGAGTTACTTTGGCTTGTCTTGTATAACGTTGCGTTACTTATCGGTGTGTTACTTTGCGTTCCGTTACTTCGCCTTGTGTTGTAGTGTGTTGTGTTACTTTGCCTTGTGTTACTTTGCATTAGTTACTTTGCATTGTGTCGTAGTGCGTTGCGTTACTTTGCCTTGTGTTGTAGTGTGTTGTGTTACTTTGCCTTGTGTTACTTTGCATTAGTTACTTTGCATTGTGTCGTAGTGCGTTGCGTTACTTTGCCTTGTGTTGTAGTGTGTTGCTTTTACTTACCGTTGCGTTACTTTGCCTTGTCTTACTTTGCGTTGCGTTACTTCGCGTTGCGTTACTTTGCGTTGCGTTACTTTGCCTTTTTTGTACTGCATTGTGTTAGTTTGCGCTGTGTTACTTTGCATTGCGTTACTTTGCCTTGTTTTGTAGAAAGATGCGTTAGTTTGTGTTGTGTTAATTTGCATTGCGTTACTTTGCTTTGCATTACTTTGCAATGTGTTACTTTGCGTTTTGTTACTTTGCGTTGTGTTACTTTGCGTCGTGTTACTTTGCATTACCTTAATTTTCATTGTGTTGTAGTGCGTTGCATTACTTTGCGTTGTGTTACTTTGCGTTGTGTTGTAGTGCACTGCGTTGTGTTAGTTTGCGTTGTGTTACTTTGCGTTGCGTTACTTTGCGTTGCGTTACTTTGCGTTGCGTTACTTTGCGTTGCGTTACTTTGCGTTGTGTTACTTTGCATTACGTTACATTTTATTGTGTTGTAGTGCGTTACGTTACTTTGCGTTGCATTACTTTACGTTGTGTTACTTTGCGTTGTGTTGTAGTGCACTGCGATGTGTTACTTTGCGTTGTGTTACTTTCCCTTGTGTTACTTTCCCTTGTGTTACTTTGCCTTGCTTTGTAGTGCTTTGTGTTACTTTGCCTTGTGTTACTTTGCCTTGTGTTACTTTGTGTTGCGTTACTTTGCGTTGTGTTGTAGAACGTTGCGTTACTTTGCGGTGTGTTACTTTGCGTTGTATTACTTTGCGTTGAGTTACTTTGCCTTGTGTTGTATAATGTTGCGTTACTTTGCATTGTGTTACTTTGCCTTGTTTTACTTTGCGATGTGTTACTTTGCGTTGTGTCGTAGTGCATTGCGTTACTTTGCCTTGTGTTGTAGTGTGTTGCTTTTACTTACCGTTGCTTTACTTTGCCTTGTGTTACTTTGCGTTGCGTTACTTTGCGTTGCGTTACTTTGTGTTGCGTTACTTTGCGTTGCGTTACTTTGCGTTGCGTTACTTTGCGTTGCGTTACTTTGCCTTTTTTTTACTGCATTGTGTTACTTTGCGCTGTGTTACTTTGCGCTGTTACTTTGCGTTGCGTTACTTTGCCTTGTGTTGTAGAAAGATGCGTTAGTTTGTGTTGTGTTAATTTCCGTTGCGTTAATTTCCGTTGCGTTACTTTCCTTTGCGTTACTTTGCATTGTGTTACTTTGCATTGTGTTACTTTGCGTTGTGTTACTTTGCATTACGTTACATTTTATTGTGTTGTAGTGCGTTACGTTACTTTGCGTTGCATTACTTTGCGTTGTGTTACTTTGCGTTGTGTTACTTTCCCTTGTGTTACTTTCCCTTGTGTTACTTTGCCTTGTTTTGTAGTGCTTTGTGTTACTTTGCCTTGTGTTACTTTGTGTTGCGTTACTTTGCGTTGTGTTGTAGAACTTTGCGTTATTTTGCGGTGTGTTACTTTGCGTTGTATTACTTTGCGTTGAGTTACTTTGCCTTGTGTTGTATAATGTTGCGTTACTTAGCGGTGTGTTACTTTGCGTTCCGTTACTTCGCCTTGTGTTGTAGTGTATTGTGTTACTTTGCATTAGTTAGTTTGCATTGTGTTGTAGTGCGTTGCGTTACTTTTCCTTGTGTTATAGTGTGGTGCGATACTTAACGTTGCTTTACTTTGCGCTGTGTTACTTTGCGTTGCATTACTTTGCGTTGCATTACTTTGCCTTGTGTTACTTTGCGTTGTGTTGTAGCACGTTGCATTACTTTGCATTGTGTTACTTTGTGTTGCGTTACTTTGCGTTATGTTACGTTGCCTCGTGTTACTTTGCGTTGTGTTGTAGTGCGTTGCGTTGCATTATTTTGCAATGTGTTAATTTGAGTTGCCTTACTTTGCCTTGTGTTTTACTGTGTTGCGTTACTTTGCCTTGTATTACTTTGCCTATTGTTACTTTACCTTGTGTTGTATTGCTTTGCGTTTCATTACTTTGCGTTGCGTTAGTTTGCGTTGTGTTACTCTGCATTGAGTTACTTTGTGTTGCGTTACTTTGCCTTGGATTGTAGAACGTTGCGTTACTTTGCGGTGTGTTACTTTGCGTTGACTTACTTTGCGTTGAGTTACTTTGCCTTGTGTTGTAGAACGTTGCGTTACTTAGCAGTGTGTTACTTAGCAGTGTGTTACTTTGCGTTGCGTTACTTTGCCTTGTGTTGTAGTGTGTTGTGTTACTTTGCCTTGTGTTACTTTGCATTAGTTACTTTGCGTTGTGTCGTAATGCGTCGCGTTACTTTGCCTTGTGTTGTAGTGTGGTGCGATACTTAACGTTGCGTTACTTTGCATTGTGTTGCTTTGCCTTGTGTTGTAATGTGTTGCGTTACTTTGCGTTGTCTTACTTTGCGTTACATTACTTTGTGTTGCGTTACTTTGCCTTGTGTTGTAATGTGTTGCGTTACTTTGCGTTGTGTTACTTTGCGTTGTGTTACTTTGCGTTGTGTTACTTTGCGTTGTGTTACTTTGCGTTGCGTTACTTTGCCTTTTTTTGTAGTGCGTCGTGTTACTTTGCAATGTGTCAGTTTGCGTTGTTTTACTTTGCATTGCGTTACTTTGCATTGTGTTGTAGTGTGTTGCGTTACTTTGCGTTGCGTTACTTTGCGTTGCGTTACTTTACCTTGTGTTGTAATGTGTTGCGTTACTTTGCATTGGTACTTTGCGTTGCGTTACTTTGCGTTGCGTTACTTTGCGTTGCGTTACTTTGCGTTGCGTTACTTTGCGTTGCGTTACTTTTCGTTGCTTTACTTTGCCTTGTGTTACTTTGCCTTGCGTTGCGTTACTTTGCATTGTGTTACTTTGCATTGTGTTACTTTGCGTTGTCTTACTTTGCGTTGTATTACTTTGCGTTGCGTTACTTTGCCCTGTGTTGTAGTGCGTTGCGTTGTGTTACTTTGCGTTGCGTTACTTTGCATTGTTACTTTGCGTTGTGTTACTTTGCGTTGCGTTACTTTGCGTTGCGTTACTTTGCGTTGTCTTACTTTGCGTTGCGTTACTTTGCCCTGTGTTGTTGTGCGTTGCGTTGTGTTACTTTGCGTTGTGTTACTTTGCGTTGTGTTACTTTGCGTTGCGTTACTTTGCCTTGTGTTACTTTGCCTTGTGTTACTTTGCCTTGTTTTGTAGTGCTTTGTGTTACTTTGCCTTGTGTTACTTTGCCTTGTGTTACTTTGCGTTGCGTTACTTTGCGTTGTGTTGTAGAATGTTGCGTTACTTTGCGGTTTGTTATTTTGCGTTCTATTACGTTGCGTTGAGTTACTTTGCCTTGTGTTGTAGAAAGTTGCGTTACTTAGCGGTGTGTTACTTTGCATTGCGTTACTTCACCTTGTGTTGTAGTGTGTTGTGTTACTTTGCCTTGTGTTACTTTGCGTTGTTTCGTAGTGCGTTGCGTTACTTTGCCTTGTGTTGTAGTGTGGTGCGATACTTAACGTTGTGTTACTTTGCGTTGTGTTACTTTGCGTTGCATTACTTTGTGTTGCATTACTTTGCCTTGTGTTACTTTGCGTTGTATTGTAGCATGTTGCATTACTTTTGCATTGCGTTACTTTGCGTTGCGTTACTTTGCGTTATGTTACGTTGCCTCGTGTTACTTTGCGTTGTGTTGTAGTGCGTTGCGTTGCATTACTTTGCGATGTGTTAATTTGAGTTGCCTTACTTTGCCTTGTGTTTTACTGTGTTGCGTTACTTTGCCTTGTGTTACTTTGCCTTGTGTTACTTTGTGTTGCGTTACTTTGCGTTGTGTTGTAGAACGTTGCATTACTTTGCGTTGTGTTACTTTGCGTTGTGTTGTAGTGCACTGCGTTGTGTTACTTTGCGTTGTGTTACTTTGCGTTGTGTTACTTTGCGTTGTTTTACTTTGCGTTGTGTTACTTTCCCTTGTGTTACTTTCCCTTGTGTTACTTTGCCTTGTTTTGTAGTGCGTTGTCTTACTTTGCCTTGTGTTACTTTGCCTTGTGTTACTTTGCCTTGTGTTACTTTGCGTTGTGTTGTAGAACGTTGCTTTACTTTGCGGTGTGTTACTTTGCGTTGTATTACTTTGCGTTGAGTTACTTTGCCTTGTCTTGTATAACGTTGCGTTACTTATCGGTGTGTTACTTTGCGTTCCCTTACTTCGCCTTGTGTTGTAGTGTGTTGTGTTACTTTGCCTTGTGTTACTTTGCATTAGTTACTTTGCATTGTGTCGTAATGCGTTGCGTTACTTTGCCTTGTGTTATAGTGTGGTGCGATACTTAACGTTGCTTTACTTTGCGTTGTGTTACTTTGCGTTGCATTACTTTGCATTGTCTTACTTTGCGTTGCATTACTTTGCGTTGCGTTACTTTGCCCTGTGTTGTAGTGCGTTGCGTTGCGTTACTTTGCGTTGTGTTACTTTGCGTTACTTTGCGTTGCGTTACTTTGCCTTGTAGTGTAGTGCGTTGTGTTACTTTGCCTTGTGTTACTTTGCGTTAATTACTTTGCGTTGTGTCTTACTGCGTTGCGTTACTTTGCCTTGTGTTGTAGTGTGTTGCGATACTTAACGTTGCGTTACTTTCCGTTGTGTTACTTTGCTTTGCATTACTTTGCTTTGCATTACTTTGCCTTGTGTTGTAATGTGTTGCGTTACTTTGCGTTGTCTTACTTTGCGTTGCATTACTTTGCGTTGCATTACTTTGCGTTGAGTTACTTTGCCTTGTCTTGTATAACGTTGCGTTACTTATCGGTGTGTTACTTTGCGTTCCCTTACTTCGCCTTGTGTTGTAGTGTGTTGCGATACTTAACGTTGCGTTACTTTCCGTTGTGTTACTTTGCTTTGCATTACTTTGCTTTGCATTACTTTGCCTTGTGTTGTCATGTGTTGCGTTACTTTGCGTTGTCTTACTTTGCGTTGCATTACTTTGCGTTGCATGACTTTGCGTTGCGTTACTTTGCCGTATTGTAGTGCGTTGCGTTGCGTTACTTTGCGTTGTGTTACTTTGCCTTGTAGTGTAGTGCGTTGTGTTACTTTGCCTTGTGTTACTTTGCGTTAATTACTTTGCGTTGTGTCTTACTGCGTTGCGTTACTTTGCCTTGTGTTGTACTGTGTTGCGATACTTAACGTTGCGTTACTTTCCGTTGTGTTACTTTGCTTTGCATTACTTTGCCTTGTGTTGTAATGTGTTGCGTTACTTTGCGTTGTCTTACTTTGCGTTGCATTACTTTGCGTTGCATTACTTTGCGTTGCGTTACTTTGCCGTGTTGTAGTGCGTTGCGTTGCGTTACTTTGCGTTGTGTTACTTTGCATTGAGTTACTTTGCGTTGCGTTACTTTTCCTTGTATTGTAGAACGTTGCGTTACTTTGCGGTGTGTTACTTAGCGTTGCGTTACTTTGCATTGTGTTCCTTTGCGTTGTGTCACTTTGCGTTGCATTACTTTGCCTTGTGTTGTAGTGCTTTGTGTTACTTTGCCTTGTGTTACTTTGCCTTGTCTTACTTTGCGTTGTGTTACTTTGCGTTGCATTACTTTGCGTTGCATTACTTTGCGTTGCGTTACTTTGCCGTATTGTAGTGCGTTGCGTTGCGTTACTTTGCGTTGTGTTACTTTGCCTTGTAGTGTAGTGCGTTGTGTTACTTTGCCTTGTGTTACTTTGCGTTAATTACTTTGCGTTGTGTCTTACTGCGTTGCGTTACTTTGCCTTGTGTTGTAGTGTGTTGCGATACTTAACGTTGCGTTACTTTCCGTTGTGTTACTTTGCTTTGCATTACTTTGCCTTGTGTTGTAATGTGTTGCGTTACTTTGCGTTGTCTTACTTTGCGTTGCATTACTTTGCGTTGCATTACTTTGCGTTGCGTTACTTTGCCGTGTTGTAGTGCGTTGCGTTGCGTTACTTTGCGTTGTGTTACTTTGCATTGAGTTACTTTGCGTTGCGTTACTTTTCCTTGTATTGTAGAACGTTGCGTTACTTTGCGGTGTGTTACTTAGCGTTGCGTTACTTTGCATTGTGTTCCTTTGCGTTGTGTCACTTTGCGTTGCGTTACTTTGCCTTGTGTTGTAGTGCTTTGTGTTACTTTGCCTTGTGTTACTTTGCCTTGTGTTACTTTGCGTTGTGTTACTTTGCGTTGCATTACTTTGCGTTGCATTACTTTGCGTTGCGTTACTTTGCCGTATTGTAGTGCGTTGCGTTGCGTTACTTTGCGTTGTGTTACTTTGCCTTGTAGTGTAGTGCGTTGTGTTACTTTGCCTTGTGTTACTTTGCGTTAATTACTTTGCGTTGTGTCTTACTGCGTTGCGTTACTTTGCCTTGTGTTGTAGTGTGTTGCGATACTTAACGTTGCGTTACTTTCCGTTGTGTTACTTTGCTTTGCATTACTTTGCCTTGTGTTGTAATGTGTTGCGTTACTTTGCGTTGTCTTACTTTGCGTTGCATTACTTTGCGTTGCATTACTTTGCGTTGCGTTACTTTGCCGTGTTGTAGTGCGTTGCGTTGCGTTACTTTGCGTTGTGTTACTTTGCATTGAGTTACTTTGCGTTGCGTTACTTTTCCTTGTATTGTAGAACGTTGCGTTACTTTGCGGTGTGTTACTTAGCGTTGCGTTACTTTGCATTGTGTTCCTTTGCGTTGTGTCACTTTGCGTTGCGTTACTTTGCCTTGTGTCGTAGTGCATTGCGTTACTTTCCTTGTGTTGTAGTGTGTTGGTTTTACTTACCGTTGCTTTACTTTGCCTTGTGTTTTAGTGCGATGCGTTGTAGTGCGTTGTTTTGCGTTACTTTGCGTTGTTACTTTGCATTGTTACTTTGCGTTGCGTTACTTTGCGTTGTGTTACTTTCCCTTGTGTTACTTTGCCTTGTTTTGTAGTGCTTTGTGTTACTTTGCCTTGTGTTACTTTGCCTTGTGTTACTTTGCGTTGCATTACTTTGCGTTGTGTTGTAGAACGTTGTGTTACTTTGCGGTGTGTTACTTTGCGTTGTATTACTTTGCGTTGAGTTACTTTGCCTTGTGTGGTAGAACGTTGCGTTACTTAGCGGTGTGTTACTTTGCGTTGCGTTACTTCGCCTTGTGTTGTAGTGTGTTGTGTTACTTTGCCTTGTGTTGTAGTGTGGTGCGATACTTAACGTTGCTTTACTTTGCGTTGCATTACTTTGCGTTGCATTACTTTGCGTTGCATTACTTTGCGTTGCATTACTTTGCCTTGTGTTACTTTGCGTTGTGTTGTAGCACGTTGCATTACTTTTGCATTGCGTTACTTTGCGTTGCGTTACTTTGCGTTATGTTACGTTGCCTCCTGTTACTTTGTGTTATGTTGTAGTGCGTTGCGTTGCATTTCTTTGCGATGTGTTAATTTGAGTTGCCTTACTTTGCCTTGTGTTTTACTGTGTTGCGTTACTTTGCCTTGTGTTACTTTGCCTTGTGTTACTTTACCTTGTGTTGTATTGCTTTGCGTTTCATTACTTTGCATTGCGTTACTTTGCGTTGTCTTACTTTGCGTTGCATTAATTTGCGTTGCGTTACTTTGCCCTGTGTTGTAGTGCGTTGCGTTGCGTTACTTTGCGTTGTGTTACTTTGCATTGAGTTACTTTGCGTTGCGTTACTTTGCGTTGCGTTACTTAGCAGTGTGTTACTTTGCGTTGCGTTACTTTGCCTTGTGTTGTAGTGTGTTGTGTTACTTTGCCTTGTGTTACTTTGCATTAGTTACTTTGCGTTGTGTCGTAGTGCGTTGCGTTACTTTGCCTTGTGTTGTAGTGTGGTGCGATACTTAGCGTTGCGTTACTTTGCGTTGTGTTACTTTGCATTGCATTACTTTGCGTTGCATTACTTTGCCTTGTGTTGTAATGTGTTGCGTTACTTTGCGTTGTGTTACTTTGCGTTGTGTTACTTTGCGTTGCGTTACTTTGCTTTGCGTTACCTTGCGTTGTGTTACTTTGCGTTGTGTTACTTTGCGTTGTGTTACTTTGCGTTGCGTTACTTTGCCTTTTGTTGTAGTCTGTTACTTTGCGTTACTTTGCGTTACTTTGCGTTGCGTTACTTTGCGTTGCGTTACTTTGCTTTGTGTTTTAGTGTGATGCGTTGTAGTGCGTTGCGTTGTAGTGCGATGCGTTGTAATGCTTTGTTTTGCGTTACTTTGCGTTGTTACTTTGCCTTGTTACTTTGCCTTGTGTTGTAATGTGTTGCGTTACTTTGCGTTGCGTTACTTAGCGTTGCGTTACTTTGCATTGTGTTACTTTGCCTTGTGTTACTTTGCGTTGTGTCGTAGTGCATTGCGTTACTTTGCCCTGTGTTGTAGTGTGTTGCTTTTACTTACCGTTGCTTTACTTTGCGTTGCGTTACTTTGCGTTGCGTTACTTTGCGTTGCGTTACTTTGCGTTGCGTTACTTTGCGTTGCGTTACTTTGCGTTGCGTTACTTTGCCTTTTTTGTACTGCATTGTGTTACTTTGCGCTGTGTTACTTTGCGCTGTTACTTTGCGTTGCGTTACTTTGCCTTGTGTTGTGGAAAGATGCGTTAGTTTGTGTTGTGTTAATTTTCGTTGCGTTACTTTCCTTTACGTTACTTTGCATTGTGTTACTTTGCATTGTGTTACTTTGCGTTGTGTTACTTTGCATTACGTTACATTTTATTGTGTTGTAGTGCGTTACGTTACTTTGCGTTGCATTACTTTGCGTTGTGTTACTTTGCGTTGTGTTGTAGTGCACTGCGTTGTGTTACTTTGCGTTGTGTTACTTTGCGTTGTGTTACTTTGCGTTGTGTTACTTTCCCTTGTGTTACTTTGCCTTTTGTTACTTTGCCTTGTGTTACTTTGTGTTGCGTTACTTTGCGTTGTGTTGTAGAACGTTGCGTTACTTTGCGGTGTGTTACTTTGCATTGTATTACTTTGCATTGAGTTACTTTGCCTTGTGTTGTATAATGTTGCGTTACTTTGCATTGTGTTACTTTGCCTTGTTTTACTTTGCGTTGTGTTACTTTGCGTTGTGTCGTAGTGCATTGCGTTACTTTGCCTTGTGTTGTAGTGTGTTGCTTTTACTTACCGTTGCTTTACTTTGCCTTATGTTACTTTGCGTTGCGTTACTTTGCGTTGCGTTACTTTGTGTTGCGTTACTTTGCGTTGCGTTACTTTGCCTTGTGTTGTAGAAAGATGCGTTAGTTTGTGTTGTGTTAATTTCCGTTGCGTTACTTTCCTTTGCGTTACTTTGCATTGTGTTACTTTGCATTGTGTTACTTTGCGTTGTGTTACTTTGCATTACGTTACATTTTATTGTGTTGTAGTGCGTTACGTTACTTTGCGTTGTGTTACTTTGCGTTGTGTTGTAGTGCACTGCGGTGTGTTACTTTGCGTTGTGTTACTTTGCGTTGTGTTACTTTCCCTTGTGTTACTTTCCCTTGTGTTACTTTGCCTTGTTTTGTAGTGCTTTGTGTTACTTTGCCTTGTGTTACTTTGCCTTGTGTTACTTTGTGTTGCGTTACTTTGCGTTGTGTTGTAGAACGTTGCGTTATTTTGCGTTGTGTTACTTTGTGTTGCCTTACTTTGCCTTGTGTTACTTTGCATTGTGTTACAAAAACTGAGTGTGAACTGGTAGCTGGAGAGGTGCCAGTTTACCTCTTGGGCACTGCCGAGGTGCCCCTGACCAAGGCACCAAACCCCCAACTGCTCGGGGCGCTTGTCTGGAGCAGCCTCCTCACTCTGACATCTCTCCATTAATGCATGTGTGTGTGTGTTTGTGTGCATGTACCATGTATAAGTTAAACAGAGTGTAAATTGAATTTCCCCACTGTGGGACTAATAAAGGTAGATCTTCTTTGTGTTACTCTGCGTTTTGTTACTTTGCCATATGATGTAGAACGTTGCGTTGTGTGACTTTGCCTTGTGTTACTTTGCCCTGTGTTACTTTGCCTTGTGTTACTTTGCCTTGTGTTGTAATGCGTTGCGTGCATTACTTTGCGTTGTGTTACTTTGCGTTGCGTTACTTTGCCTTGTTTTGTAATGTATTACATTACTTTGCGTTGCGTTACTTTGCCTTGTGTTGTGGAACGTTGCGTTACTTTGCGTTGCGTTACTTTGCGTTGCGTTACTTTGCGTTGTGTTGTCATGTGTTGTGTTACTTTGCGTTGTGTTACTTTGCGTTGTGTTACTTTGCGTGGTGTTACTTTGCGTTGGAGCTCTGCCGCCTCAAAACAGACAAATAGGCTCGTCAGCTAACGAAACAACGATCCCGCCGCCAGTCCGTGGTCACAATGAGACAACCACACTTCCGGGTCCAAGTACTTCCGGTCTGGTTTTTCATTTTAAAGTGACAGAAAGTCGCCACCTGGAGGTCAGGAGGGAAACAACAGCTTCACATAGTATAAACTGATAGTGATGAAAGCTGCAGCGGGTTGAAAAGGAGCAAATCTGATTAAAAAGTGATTTTGATGAAACGGTCACGATATCCTGACAGCATATATTAAAGCTGCAGTATACGCACACAGCTGCATACAGAATACAAGGTATGTAGATCGATGCACATATGGAGAAGTTCAGAAACTTTTAGCTGTCACTCATTAGCAGCCAAGACCCATGAAAGGAGGCTGGGCACCGGTGGACCCGGGTCTGAGGCTATGGGGTAGAACACATACGCAGTTTAACTGAAGCTGCGCTTGTGTGTTGCGATCGGCTCAGTTTCGTCGATTTCAATAAATTGTGCCTGATTTTATACAGATAAAGAGCTCAGAAGGATCGCCACTGATAACCTGGAAACAAAGTTCATGGCAAAACTGGACCTGTGTTCCCCCAAAATACTGTCCTTGGCCTCGTCAGCAGGGCAGCTGTAAAAATGAAGATCCAGTGGATAAGGAGCTAGGAGCTGCTAGAGGATGTATAATTGTTGGTTGGTGACAAAAGCTGCCACCATAGTTTACGTCGCCTGCTGCCAGATCAGCAGAGTTAAAGTCAACTGCAAGCTGCGTTTCAACCAGTAGAGGGCAGTAACTATGCATATTTATCACACAATATGTAGAATTCAAATACTTTACACTAAAATGTCAAGATTTGGGCCATCAACAGCACTACTAAATACACACACACATTAGTTTTATTTAATACCAGGCATGCTGGATGTCTCCTGTGCCTTAATAAACCGTTTTCTAACACAGATTAAAGAAACAACTATAAATACTAAAGCAGCAAACAAATGAACTGTGAGTGGAATCAATGTAATCATTAAAAACATCCTCATGGAGGAGCACTTTTAAGATTTTTTCTTTTCTCTGTCAAGTACAAAACATACAAATGTCACATCTTGAGTTGAGAAGCTTATAGAGAAGCAAAATCATCAACCCAGTAACAAGTACATCAGCTGTGATATATGATGTGATGATCCACAAACAAACATTTCACTAACAACTGTTTGATCATAGAAATGGAAGAACTGAAATGTCTTATTTATTTTAACTTAAGTGAAATGATTTAGTAATACTCAAAAAATGAAGGTAACAATTTGTATGGACGTTTTTGAGTGGGATGGACTTAAATACATCAGTAAGAATAGTTTAAATAAAGTAATTTTACAACCTGATATCACCACAATGTTTGGATTCATATTAAGTTGGTTGAACTCACCTGCTGTTTCCAGATCAGTGAATATTCAGCATGACAGCATGTGCTACGTAACGTATAGAAGGGAGGATGTGATTATGATCATATAATCAACCTGATCAATACGCTCACTGACCGCTGGCTCTTGTGTTTACTTTGAGTCTGCTCACAGAGGTCAGATTGCTGCCCCTGATCTACCGCTAGGTCCCAACGCCAGCTAGTTTAACACAGCTAGATAACTTTGACACCGCTAACACTAAGCTAGCTCACTGTAGCTAACAGCAGTCAAGGCTAAGCGAGCACAGCACAGCAAACTCACCTGGAGATGATGAATCTGATCCTAAATCAGGACCGTTGGGTTAAAGAAAGATGTTCCACGTGGTCTTACAGGCAGCTGGTTGTCTCCTGGTGGTTGGACTGACTCTTGTTCTTGCTTTCTGCCAGCAGCTGTAGACTGTAGTTCCTTCAGCTCATGTGAGGGCATGTCGCCACCTTCTGGTGGAGCTGCTAAATACACCTCATACTGACACATCTTTCCTGCAGGTCTCTTGTGGTGTTAATTGGACAAAATTACGTAAACACAAGGAGGGAAGTTGCAAATGTCATGTGGCCCATAAATGCACAGAAAGCGATCTGCAAATAGACAGATATCATTTCATGTGCATAAACTGATGCACAAATATGTTTATATCATTTTACATGCAAACCTTAAAATACATATTTACAGAGTGAATTACGCATATTTGCAAATCACCATTTATTTCTGTGGATATAACAATGTGCATTTGTGAATAGTGAAATATTTAGAAATTACAGTACAGATTTGTGGATTGTCTTCTGTGGCTTACAACTAATAAAGTCCAACAAAAACTTCCATATAGAAACAGATGTCAGGGCCTTTAACCCATCAGTCAACAATCAGATCAAATGTTACAGGATGGGTACTACGTCTTGTGGTTGTTTTTCCTCTGTGAGCTTAACCAGGCTGGTTGTAAATGAATAATCTCACGACTAAGAGTTCAGGTAAAGTTTCTGGAAGGAGGCTCAGTAATCTGGAAGACTCTTCCAGACGTATTGACAGCTCAGCCAAGTCCCACTAGGAACTTTCTGGTGGTGCAAATACGTAGTCACAGCCATGAAAATATACATGAATTTACTTTTGGTCAGCCCACAATTTGGAGAGAAGCTCAGAATATCACAACACATCTATCAGAGCGTTGGTGCAATTTAAGGGAACGACTTTGAGAAAAAGTTTTCCCACATTGATCACACCTGTACGGTTTCTCTCCAGTGTGTATACATCGATGCTTCTTCAGGTTACCTGATGTGGTAAAAGCTGCCCCACACTGATCACACCTGTATGGTTTCTCTCCAGTGTGAATACGCTGATGCTTTTGCAGGTCACCTGATGTGGTGAAAGCTGCCCCACATTCATCACACCAGTACGGTTTCTCTCCAGTGTGACTGCGTTGGTGGACTTTGAAGGTGCTATAGTGCGAAAAAGTTTTCCCACATTGAACACACCTGTGTGGTTTCTCTCCAGTGTGAATGCGTTGGTGTGATTTCAGGTGACTAGCGCAAGAAAATGTTTTCCCACATTGATCGCACCGGTACGGTTTCTCTCCAGTATGAATACGTTTATGCTTATTCAGGTAACTTGATGTATTGAAAGCTGCCCCACATTCGTCACACCAGTACGGTTTCTCTCCTCTGTGAATGCGTTGATGCACTTTTAGATCACTTGATGTAGTAAAAGCTGCCCCACATTCTGCACAGCTGTAGGGTTTCTCTCCAGTGTGAATACGTTGATGCTTTTTCATATTATCTGATGTCGTGAACACTGCTCCACAGTCAGCACAGCTGTAGGGTTTTTCTTCGGTGTGTACACGTTGATGCTGTTTTAGGGTACCTGACTGAGCAAAAGCTGCACCACATTCATCACAGCTGTAAGGTTTCTCTCCAGTGTGAATACGTTGATGCTGTTTTAGGGCACCTGACTGAGCGAAAGCTGCACCACATTCATCACAGCTGTAGGGTTTCTCTTCGGTGTGAATACGTTGATGCTGTTTTAGGGCACCTGACTGAGCGAAAGTTGTACCACATTCATCACAGCTGTAGGGTTTCTCTCTGGTGTGAATGCGTCGATGCTGTTTTAGGGTACCTGCCTGAACGAAAGCTGCACCACATTCATCACAGCTGTAGGGTTTCTCTCCAGTGTGAATGCGTCGATGCTGTTTTAGGGTATCTGACCGAGTGAAAGCTGCACCACATTCATCACAGCTGTAGGGTTTCTCTCCAGTGTGAATGCGTTGGTGGGATTTCAGGTGAGTAGTGCGAGAAAATGTTTTCCCACATTGATCGCACCAGTATGGTTTCTCTCCAGTGTGAATACGTTGATGTTGTTTTAGGGTATCTGACCGAGCGAAAGCTGCACCACATTCACCACAGCTGTAGGGTTTCTCTCCAGTGTGAATGCATTGGTGGACACTGCGTTTGCTCCCTGCAGTGAAGGTTTTCCCACATTGGTCACAGCTGTGTAGTTTCTCTCCACTCTTTCTTCTTCCTCTCTGTTTCTATAGCAACAGACATACAGAGAGAGAGTCAGTGAGAAGCCATGGTGGAATGACTTATCTACAACCATAAAAACATTTAGAACATGTCAGTGGAACACAACCCACAATGCTCCAGTCTGACTAATGCGCTACCACCTGAGACAACCAAATGCAGGGCCGTGTCCCTCTGGAGACATTTGATTGGTCACCACAGACGCCCCCTTGACATTCATTAATTATCACATGACATCCCCATTATCGAGTTGCATTATGGGAAATGTAAGACCCAGTAGAGTTGAAGATGAATTCATACCACAGACTAAGTCACTCATTCAGTTTATTTGAACTCAGAAACACATTGAGGTTCAAACCTCATTTCCTACTTAAAATAAAAGCACTGCTGTGTTCTGTTGCTCTTCCTGAGGTTTCTTCCATTTGTTTTCTTTTTCCCTGTTAAAAGTTTGGTTGGGGAGTCTTTCCTTATCTGATGAGAGGGTTGTTCTGTAAAGGACAGAGGGTGTCGTATCCTGTACAGAGTGTAAAGCCCCCTGAGGCTTAACTGTGATTTGTGAATTTGGGCTATATGAATAAAACTGACTTGATTCTTGTTTATCTGCTTTACTCACAGGTGTGTGACTTGACCTGGATATGAAGCATCTGCACAAAATCATGTAACGTTACTTTCTAAAGAGATGAGATGAGATGGAGCCCTCTCCTCTCCTCTCCTCTCATAGAAAACATCAGCAGCAGCGCTGGTCGGATTGTAGCAGCGATGCTGCTGCTGCATATAGAGGAAACACTGCTGAGGCTGCAGGTCGGATCCCCGCCGACCCTCCACCATTTTCTGCTCTCTACCTTCGGCTTTGTTTTGCTTTTGAACAGATATGACGCCACGTTACTCAGACTACACAATAAAATAAGTGACTTCCATCTACCTGTATGTGTCATTTTTCAACAGATTTCAGTTTAATGTTGTTCAAACAGTAATTTATTCAGTTCCTGACTTGTCCTCGTGTCTTTAGTGTCGTTATGAAGCCATGAAGTCATGAAAACTGACCTGAACATCGGTGGTCTCAGAGGACGAGTCTGCTGCTGGTCTTCTGGGGACCTTGTTGCTCTGCTGGTCCAGGTTCTTCTGGTCCTCCTCAGTTTCACTCTTGAAGTGCTCCAGGTTCTGGTCCTGGTCTCTGTTTCAGAGAGTGTGAATGGTGTTTTATGTCTTCATTCTTTCAGTCCATATTGAAGGTTTACTGTGTGTCAGATATTAGATTGGTACTCAGGACTGTCTAAAGTTACTCTGTTATGTGCTGTCAGTCATTTCTTTGATGTCGACTATTTCAAATGGACTCTGGTGAACCTTTAAATCACCAAACACATTATTACTGGATCAGACTGAGAGCTTACAGTCATGTCTCCATGTCTCTGATAGACATGTTTGATAGTTTTCATCGTCAGCTGCTGCTCCTGTGTTTTGTCCCGTCACATTAAAGCTGAATAAATCTATTTAAATGTAATGGAGGCTACAGTCTGATACATAGTGACAATCACCACTTTATCATCCATATAGAAAATGTCAGTCTGCTGAAAGATGAATTAATGGACGACACTCTATTCAGCTTCATTGTGTTATTGACACTTCATTATAGATAAATGTGCTCAGTCATCATATAAATACATTAATATCTCTACGTGGACTGGATTCAGATGGAGGCTCTGCCTCTCATTTACCTGTTGCCATGGTGACTCGTAGTCTCACAGCTCCATTGATGATGGCTGTTTTCATCCTCACATTTGATTGAACAAACTCTGATCAGCTGTTCTGGAACCGAAAACTTTTCCATCTCAGTTTGTTGAAGCTGCTTTCTGAAACGGGCTCCTGGTCCTGGTCTCTGAGATCCTGTTGTCCTGGACTCACTACAAATCAGAGCACACAGAGGTATTCAGGTCCTGCTGTCTCCTCTGGTTCTACTCTGATAACATGGTCCATGTTAGCCTGAAAACATCGGAGTTAGCATCGGAGCCAGCACAGCGTGATGACGCCATATCCGCTTTGATTCCCGGCTCAAAACAACAACAAAAAAAATTATTAAAGTGTTATTAGCCTGTTAGCTTCAGAGGAACAGGAAGCTCAATCCGTGAAAACAAGCACACATTACAGAGAGCTAATGCTAGCGCTAGCAGCTAGCCACACAGCAGCAGGCCGAAGCTAACAGCGGCTAATTAGCTGGTTAGCATCGGAGCTAGCCCAGCGTGCTAACGCTATTCCCGCTTTGATTTCCCGCTCAAAGAAACATTATCAAAGTGTTTACCTGAGTGTGTGCAGGTTCACCTGGAAATCTGCCGCCTCAAAACGGACAAATATGCTCTTCAGCTATCGAAACAACGATCACGCCGCCAGACCGAGGTCACAATGAGACAACCACACTTCCGTTTAGAAGTACTTCCGGTCTGGTTTTTCAGTTTAAAGTGACAGGAAGTCGCCACCTGGAGGTCAGAAGAAGAAGAAGAAGATGAACCTTTATTAGTCCCACAGTGGGGAAATTCAATTTACACTTACATTTACTTACATTTCTTTGGGGGCGGCAGTAGCTCAGTCCGTAAGGACTTGGGTTAGGATGTGGAGGACACGGGTTCAAATCCCCCATGGACCAAGACCAACTGGTTGCTGGAGAGGTGCCAGTTTACCTCTTGGGCACTGCCGAGGTGCCCCTGAGCAAGGCACCAAACCCCCAACTGCTCTGGGCGCTTGTCAGGAGCAGCCCCATCACTCTGACATCTCTCCATTGACATGTATATGTACTGTGTGAACTGTACTGTGTGACCAACAGAGTGTAAAACTGAATTTCCCCACTGTGGGACTAATAAAGGAATATCTTTCTTTCTTCTTTCTTTAACTTATACATGGTACATGCACTCAAACACATGCAGTAATGGAGAGGTGTCAGAGTGAGGGGGCTGCTCCAGACAAGTGCCCCGAGCAGTTGGGGGTTTGGTGCCTTGCTCAGGGGCACCTCGGCAGTGCCCAAGAGGTAAACTGGCACCTCTCCAGCTACCAGTTCACACTCAGTTTTTGGTCCATGTCGGGACTTGAACCGGTGACCCTCCGGTTCCCAAGCCAACTCCCTACAGACTGAGCTACTGCCGCCCCCAAGATACGAACCTGTGCGGGGAAACCCCATTGGATTTCGAGTCCAACGCCTTAACCTCTCGGCCACCGTGACTACAGGACTACAGGAGGGAAACAACAGCTTCACATAGTATAAACTGATAGTGATGAAAGCTGCAGCGGGTTGAAAAGGAGCAAATCTGATTAAAAAGCTATTTTGATAAAACGGTCACTATATCCTGACAGTAGTTCATGAGACAGGTGATCTGAATAAATTCATGGTCCTCTGTGTCCTCTGGTGTCCTAACGGCATCTGGAAGATTTCACAGACTGGAGGAAAACAACCAGTTAGAGCTGATCTCCAACATCTTTTAGTCTAGTAAACTCCCCATAGGTGTGAATGTGAGCGTGAATGGTTATCTGTCACTGTGTCGGTCCTGTGATGGTCTGGAGCATGGGTCTCAAACTCATAGCCCGCGGGCCAGTTGCGACCTTCCTATTTTACTCCACCTGCAAGAGCATCTAGGATGCTGTTGGTCCTTTTAAAATGATGGAGTCCAAACCTGAATGTGAACCCTGGTTAAATGACACCACTCGTGCTGCCAGACAGGAATGCAGGAGAGCTGAACGTAGGTGGATAAAAGATAAACTCCAGGTATCTTTTGACATTTTAAGGGACAGCTGGTGCAGAAACCAGAAAATCATTAAAATCTAACAAATTCACTATTTCTCTGGTATTATTTGGACTAACTGTCACAAACCTTGTGTTCATTTTAGCACCATCAGTATGTTCTTTATACTCCAACCTGCTTGTTTTGACGTCTCCTCAGAAGCCTGTGACAAATTTCTCAAGTTTATTGTGGACAAGATGAGACCATTTGGACAAACATCTCTCTTCCTTTGCATGATCCATCCGTCACCTTCAGCTGCTCTGCTGTTTTTAACCAGTTTGAGCTTGTGTCACTTACTTCCCTTAAACAAACAATGGATCATCTAAACCTTCTGCCTGTCCCACAGATTTTGTACCGCCTCGCCTCTTTAAAGGGGTTTTTGAGGTCACTGGACGAGCATCCAGGCGATTATTAACAGTAGCCTGGCCTCTCATTTTAAATATGCTATAGTGCCGCCACTTAAAAAAAAAAAAAAGCCACTCTCCCATGTGGAGTCCCCTATCCGTGGTCCCATTTTATTTTCCTTGTACATGCTTCCTCTGGGGTCCAGTCTTAGAAAGTAGGGAATATCCCTCCACTTTTATACAGTTGACACACAATGGTACCTGCCCTTGAAAAAGAGAAAACTCCTTGGGCTCTGATGTCCTGTCTTAAAGGCATCAAAGACGGGAGGGCTTTAAATTTTCTAAATTCAAATTTTAGTTTCAGTTTTCTTAAGTTATTCTTTGTGGATCCAGTGGAGGAAGAAACGACCCCATCATGACCTTTCTCCCCTTGAACCTTTTATCAGTCCTTCTGTGAAGAATCCAGACCATGGGTCTCAAACTCCATATTTTGTGGCCCCCAACTTGATATGAAAGTTTAATATTCGTGTGGCTCGCAAGTTTTATGTGTACGGCACTTTGCCGCATTGTGTGTGGAAGGTCCCTTTGTTGCGCGAGCCCGGAGCTGAACGAATCGACCAATCACAGTGGGCTATATGGCTCTTGGGCGCGAGCAATCGGCCGGGCTTGACGCAAGAAGAGAAACATTTCACTACGGTGGCGCCCATGTAACATTGCATAAGCTTGATTATATGTATATATCCTTTATTTAGCCAGGTGAGAAAGTCATTGAGATTAAAATCTCTTTTCCAACCTGGCCAAGAGGGCAGCAGAAACATTGTTACATCAATAAAAACAAACAATACAAACAGACAAATACAACAGTCACACACCACGAGTAAACAAATATCATATGCAATTATGTATGCAACACAACAACAGCTGTGCTGCACAAACAGATCAATATCAACAATTTAATGACAAAAATCAGAAGCAGTTACAACGACCAATAGTGCTATTTCCTTGATTCTTTATTATGGACTTAAATTCACCCAAAGTAATCAATTCTGACAGTTTCAGGTCCTTCTGCATGACATTCCACGATGAAAGAGCAGCGTATTTAAACACATTTTAGCCTTGCTCTGTTCTAACCTCTGGGACCAACATCTGGAGAACATCTGGAGGCCAGATTGATTGTGGTTTGTACACATGTATGTACACAGATACGACGGCACCAGCCCAAGGAGAGATTTCTATATTTCTATGTATTATTTATAAGAGTCGACCAATGTGAAAATCTGCGGACGTACAACAGCAGCATAAAGGGTTCAATGGTGAACCAGATTTCCACAGCCAGTAAGGAAACGTAACGCACAGTGGTGACCAGTATCCAGCCTCTTCAGGCTCTGGTCAGGCCTTCATGTAAAGCAGATCACCATAATCCAATGCAGATAAAAATGAAACTTTATTAAAGCTTGATTTATACTTCTGCGTTGAATTGACGCCGTGGCCTGACGTGCGCCTCTCCAGAAATGTAACTACACGTCGCAGTGACGCACACCTCAACAGCTGTGATTGGTCCAGTCTCTCAGCAGTGCTGAGTGGCCAAGACAGCCACAGAAAGTTCAGCTTCTCTCTGCCTTCATCTTTTCAATGTTCGCTCACATAAATCGAATCAGGAATAGTCTCTGTTTTCTAGTAATGTCAGCAAAAGTTGTTCAGCAGTTACTAGCTCCAACTCTGCTCAGTTTCTCTTTGTAGTACAAGAAGAAGGAAGCTCATAGAGATGCCGCTGCCAACCAGCAGTTTGCTGGTGTAATTGCAGGGCAACACAAACACAGCAGGCACAACTTTATTGCAGAGTCCAGACCAGATCATGTGCAGGAAATGCAGAGAAACTGGTCATACCTTTGAGGAGTGTACAATGGCAGAAAGTGCAATCTTTGTGGAGAAATAAATCACCTCTGAAACTGCCCAAAGTCTTTTGCCAACAAACTACAGGTTGCTAAAAAATGAAAAGGAGCAAAATGGAGGAGAGAAGGAAGCATTTAGAGAGCTATTTGAAGAGGTTTGTCTGGGAAATTCAAATCTCCCTCCAAGTCCTGTGATTGGAGAAGAAGGATCAGCTGTGGAGGGAGAAGGGAGGGGCCTGAAACTGCCCCACCAATGGAGAGTGGTGGGGAAGAACAGGAAACACAGGTAGAGGGCGGACCAAACCCAGAACATGAATCCGACCAGTCACAAAGTGATAGCAAGGATGCCACCCTCCCAAACGCCCAGAAGTCCAAGAGACAGAATGGGCTAATATTTATTAGTCCAACAGGGAAATGAAGCTAAACACTGTCACTTTTCAGCCATAAGAGTGAAGGAAGAGCTGCACTCACATGAAATTTTCACTTGTAAAGAGATTTTAACACTGATAATACTTGAATGTGGCCCTCGGTTTTTCAGCCTATGCAGACAGTGGGAAGAGGTATGGCCACAACTATCAGTATGGAGCGGCTCCAACAAGAAAAAAAATGATCTACTGGCCATTTTAATCAAAACCCCCCTAGTCTTGGTGAAGGGCAGCACTGTGGTGAGAGATGGCCGGGCACTTTTAGCACACTTGACTTTTATGGGAAAGTATTTTAATGTCCTAAATATTTATGGTTTTAACGACAAAAATGAAGACTTGCAGTTCCACATGCTAGGTAGGGCACCATTAGGGGAGATACTAACTGTATTTCAAGCAGGAAAGACAGGAAAAAAGCGGAGACTATTTAAGAGCTGACAAACATACATTTTGTGGCTGTGATCTCGGCCCACCGCCTGCAGATAAGGTTACTTGGACCGGCGCTGCTGCCATCCGGATCGCAGCCACAGGGGGGATCTGGAATTGCTGGGCTCTAACTCTCGACTTCACACTTCTCACATTGATGGTTGAGAAGGTGAGGGTCATGAGTATAGTTAAAAATAACACTCTTACAGGTGAAAGGGGACGGGATCAAGCTCCATTTCCCTGTCGGACTCTGGGTGTTGGCCTTTGACGCAGCGTAGCATTGAATTTTGAGTCCTTTGGGGTTGATTGCAGTGCTATCGTTAAAAATGAGACCTCATTTGGGGAATTTGGGGGGAAGAATCTGTCCTCCTCAACAGGGGAACTATCTGAAGAGTACTCAGCTCTTCCCCTCTTCTCTAAAACTATCGGAGAGTCAGGAGTCAATTCTGAAACAGGTCTCTTGTACTGGTTGGCAGTGGGGGGATCCTCACTGTCAGTTTCTGCCTGGTCTGATTCCTTGTCTGGGTTTGGACCGCCCACTTCCTGCCTTGCCCCTTCTTCCCCACCACTCTCCATTGGTGGGGCTCTTGCAGGACCCTCCCCTTCCTCCTCACCTGATCCCTGTTCTCCAATCACCAGATTTGGAGGGAGATTTGAATTTTTCAGCCCAGTCTCTTGAAATGGCTCTCTCTGTGTCGCTTGGTCTCCGCCATTTTGTTCTGTTTCCTTTCTTTTAGGAGCTTTTAGTTTGTTGGCAAAGGATTTTGGGCAATCTCTGAAGAGGTGATTTGTTTCTCCGCAAAGATTGCACTTTCTGCCATTGGTACACTCCTCAAAAGTATGCCCAATTTCTCTGCATTTCTTGCAAATTATCTGCTGGCATGCTTCTGCCAGGTGCCCATGCTCACCACACTTGCGGCAGAGCTTTGGCTGACCCTGGTAGTTAATGTCGCCCCTGTTGTTACCAAGAACGATCATGGATGGCAGATGTTTAAGGCCATGGAAGCCCTGGGGGTCCTGCCATTGTTGAATGGGGACCCTCCAGGCACAGTACCAAATGCCATCTTCATCTCTCACCTTGGTAGCCTGGCCTTTAACAGTGCAATATCTACCCAGCCACATACAAATGTCATCAGCATTCACTGTCTCATTGAACATTCTGACAATAACCACTTTAGAGGCATTGTCGGTCAGTTTCTCAACAGTAAAAGCAGAGAACTGGGATTTAACATTATAAAAACGATTCCAGAATTCCTTAAGTGCAACCCTCCTCCCACTCATTTACATGAGATACTTGGATGACATCTGGGGCGTATGGACACACCCACGCTCTGAATTTGACACCTTTGTTTATACTCTCAATGCACACCACGAGTCAATCACCCTGGAACCTCATATACATGAACACACAACGAATTTCCTGGACACCACCACCTTCAAAGCACCCAATTTCAACACCACCGGAAAACTGGAAACTAAACACTTCTTTAAACCAACAGACACACACGCTCTGTGTAACCCCATAACCCTAACCCCCGACCTCTAACCCTACCCTAACTCTAATCCTTACCCTAGCGACTCCTTACTTCACCCACCCCTATATACCCACCACCACTAGATCCCTCCCCTCCCTGACCACACCTACCCCCCCTCCAACTCCTTCCCCACCCCATCCCTACTTCCTTTGCCACACCCCTACAGGACCCCTACCCAATCCACTCCCTCACTAACACATATCTCCTAACACCCTACCACAGGTATACCAACATACACTACCCACACTTCCCATACCCTCTGCTATAAAGTCCCCACTTCCCTATATACCCACCTCCACTCCCACATCCCTCCTTCGGACTCCTCCCCTACCCCCCTTCTCCCACATCCACCACCACACCCCTCCATAACCTCCATCCCATCCACCCCCTCCTCATTTACATACAAGAAACTCACTTTTCCCAAAACCCTACTCAAGGGACGCTACCCCCCCAAGCACACAATCCTCTACCACTACCACGGCTATCCACTCAACAGACTCCTGACACCCCTCAAAAGAACCCTCTTTCTCAATTTACTACCACACTACTCCATTACCCCCCTATATGCCCACCACCTCTCTTAAACCCCTCCCCTCCCTCACCACACCTACCCTCCCTTAATCTCTTTGCCCACCCCATTCCCACACCCAATACCACATCCCTACAGGACCCCAGACCTAACCACCCCCCTCCCAACCTACACACAAATCACAAAATGGGAACACAACCCTTCAATATGGGGCATGTACCACTCACCAAGTACCCTCTATCTCACTTTAATACTGCACTACTCCATTACATCACCCCCCTACACCCCCACCACCTCTTTTAAATCCCTCCTCACCTACCCTCCCTCATCTCTTTGCCCACCCCATTCCCACACCCAATGCCGCACCCTTCCAGGACCCCTGACCAACCCACCCCCCTTCCAACTTACACAATGGTAATACAACCCTTTGGTATGGGGCATGCAACACCAATCTCCTATCTTCCACCTGTCCTTCTACAACCCACCCATACATTACAGGCCCCCATGCAATATACAGGCCACTGGGATTTACGGCCTTCAGCCCAACCCGCCTTACACATAGAGTACAGACCCCTCCAAACTAACTTTACTCCCTCACACCACTCCCCTATATACCCACCACCACCCTCTAATCCCTCCTCTCCCTTACCACACCCACTCTTCCTTAGCTTCCTTTCCCCACACCCATGACCACACCCCTCCTCAACCCCTGCCAAATCCACTCCCTCACAATTTACATACAAACAACACACATACAACTGCACCCTACCAAAGGAATACAGCCCCGACACACACTACCACTGCCCATACTCCCTTCTACTCACTGAACAGATTCACTTCTGGTAAGTCCACCTCTCCCACTCTCTCTCTCTCTCTCTCTCTCTCTCTCTCTCTCTCTCTCTCTCTCTCTCTCTCTCTCTCTCTCTCTCTCTCCCAAGATCTGGGGTTGTGCGGTGTATGGAACACAGATCTTAATCTTTCACTCTCCTAATCTAAGCAGACTCTGGGGTCGTGCAGTGTATGGGACACTGAGATCTGCTCTTTTCAAATCTATCTTCAGACTGTCCAGACCTGCTTGGGCTGACCCCTGATACCTCACGGTGCCAACAAAAGGGTACATGCCTCACAGGTGGTAAGTATGCGGCCCCCCGTGTCCCGACTCTAGGGCAGCACTGCGGGAGTGGTGGTTCAGGGTATCAGAACCTTAAACGTCACCCAGTCTTCTATGAGGAATAGCCTCACACACACCACAGCCCATACCACACCACACACACCAACCACCCTGGACCTCTCCATCCCACAATCCATGTAGGGACTGTGCCGTGGATGCACCGGGACCTAGGACCTCAACTCCTACTTAATTCATTAGATTTCTAAAAATACTAGTGGCTAGAGTAGTGTAGTTAAGGAGGGACACACCCGGAAGACTGCGCATCTTCGGTGGGACCTACTATACCTAACCCTAGGCCACACTCTCCTTCTACTACACACACAGTACACAGCCTCCAGTCCACCCCTTAACTACGGGGTTCAGACTAAGAAAACCCTATAATACACACTCACTGTCTGAAACGCACAGCAACTGTCTTGCATCACAGACAACCACAAACTACCTGCACTTCCAACCTTCACCCTAACACATATAAGGAACCAGCAACTGTAGCCCCCCTTCCACCACACCACACACCGTACACACCACACCTACCCATGACCACTCATCTCTCTTTTTTTCTCTCTCTCCTTCTCCCCTCTCCTTCTCCTTTTTTCTTAACCCCCCCCCCCAGATCTACAATGGCTCACACGAATGACTTCGTCAAACTTGTGCACCTTCTTCAGAGACACATCCTGGCCCACCAAGAGGCAAGACTACTCCCAACATGGCCAGGTGACCCACTCCCATCCTTCATTCAACGAATGGAGGACTGCATCATCTTGGCCGTGACACCATTTAGCCCATCTGAAAGAACCAACCTTTGGGCTCACCACAATGCCAAAACTTGGTCTGCTGCAACTGTGGAAATGCTTAAGGAACACTACCAACAACTGCAAGACCAAACCAAACAAGACATCTTCCCCCTACTGGTACCCAACTGGAACAGAGCGCTGGCGGTGGCCAAACGAAGAGCCCTGATCAACAATCCACAGATCCAGGACTCCTCCTTCAACGCCACCAAACACATGCTGACAACAATCATGACCTCAGCATCCCCTGAGGACTCACCCGGACGCCACTGGGGTACCTCCCAGCTACCCACACCCGTACCAATCCCCCCTCCCCTCCCTACCGACACCACAACCCAGACCCCCCCACCCCCTGCCCCCACCCCCCAACCTAACCACCCTGACGACTTCAGCGAACTGGTGCACCACCTTGGAAGACACATCATTGCCCATCACAAGGCAACATTCTTACCTTCACTCCCGGGAGAACCAATCCCATCCTTCATAAAACAAATCGAGGACTACCTTATCTTGGCCATTAAGCCCTTCTGCCCATCTGAGGTAAGTAACTTGTGGGCCCACAACAATGCAAAAATCTGGTCTTCGGCCACCGTAGCCATGCTGAAGGAACATTATCAGCATATACTGGAACAGACAAAAAAAGACATCTTTGCCCTTCTAGTCCCCAACTGGAACAGGGCTTTAGCAGTAGCCAAAAGGAGAGCCCTATCTAACAATCCACGTATCCGGGACGCCTCCTTTGAGGCCACCAAGCACATGCTAACCACCACCCTGTTCTCACCCCACCCGGAAGACGAAGAAGACTGCACCCCACCACCCCTTTCCACTCCCCCACCAACTAACAACAACTCCCGACCCTCCTACCCTCCCCCCCGCTCTACATGCCAATCCCATCCCCGACCCTCTCCCTCTCAACCCCAGACACTGGACGACATGGACAGTGAAGAAATGCTAAACACGCTTCTCCGCTTAGCAGGACTCTCCGCCCTCCCTCCAAGAGACCAAGAATAGACCCCAACACAACGGTTCACGCAGTACACCCCCACCACGGAGACTAACACAACCGCTCTGGAGGAACTCAAACGTGGCATCAACACGTCACAACTCCAAGATACACAACTAGGAAAGCAGGAGGCCTCAACCCACCTATCCAACAGGACAAACCACATCCTAACCCATAACTACTCCTCCCCATACCCTGCCGTTTTTTTTTTTTCTTTTTAAGTTATGGAAATGAAGCTCAACTGATCCATAACACATCATTTTTTTTTTTCCTCAAACCTTCCCTCACCCCTACAAGAAATGCTTTCAGCCACGAACGTAACCAACGTAACAGTTTATTGAACAGTGTTTAAGGGTTAAAGGGATGGGGCGGCAGTAGCTCAGTCTGTAAGGACTTGGGTTAGGACGTGGACGTCACGGGTTCAAGACCCCCATGGACCAAGACCAACTGGTTGCTGGAGAGGTGCCAGGTTACCTCTTGGGCACTGCCGAGGTGCCCCTGAGCAAGGCACCAAACCCCCAACTGCTCTGGGTGCTTGTCAGGAGCAGCCCCCTCACTCTGACATCTCTCCATTGACGCATGTATATGTACTGTGTGAACAACAGAGTGTAAAACTGAATTTCCCCACTGTGGGACTAATAAAGGAATATCTTTCTTTCTTTCTTCTTTCTAAAATAACAAAAACCTGCTCCAGAACACATCTGTTCAACAATATTTATATCTGAAGTGTTTCTATGTACTTAGTAGTATATTGATCGTCTTTCTTTTGTCTAGAGGCTGATCACCTGCTGCTACACTGTTGAAGGGCTCCTGTAAAGTCAGTCTCTTAGGAGGTAAAGGAAGGTGTGAGTAATACTACAGACGGTAGTCAGGCGCCTGGCGGAGTAATACTACAGACGGTAGTCAGGCGCCTGGCGGAGTAATACGACAGACGGTAGTCAGGCGCCTGGCGGAGTAATACGACAGACGGTAGTCAGGCGCCTGGCGGAGTAATACTACAGACGGTAGTCAGGCGCCTGGCGGAGTAACAATACAGACGGTAGTCAGGCGCCTGGCGGAGTAATACTACAGACGGTAGTCAGGCGCCTGGCGGCTGTGAAGAGACATGCTGATGAAGCAGATTTCCAGCTTCAGGCTATCAGTCAGCAGCAGAACATGGGAGTAGAGCAGCGGAGAGAGAATTTCATATTAATGAATCAATGGTACGAAGTGGAGGAAGAAGAAGATGAGCTGCACCACCAGAGCTGGACATGAACATCAGCCACTTTCCAGGAGGAGAAACCAAGAGACCCAACGGCTTTTTCCACAACTCTCCGTCCGAGCTCGCCGTCATTCCGGGTGGATGAACTGGGAACGGCAGTAGCTCAGTCTGTAGGGAGTTGTCTTGGGAAGCGGAGGGTCACCGGTTCAAGTCCCGACATGGACCAAGAACTGAGTGTGAACTGGTAGCTGGAGAGGTGCCAGTTTACCTCTTGGGCACTGCCGAGGTGCCCCTGAGCAAGGCACCAAACCCCCAACTGCTCGGGGCGCTTGTCAGGAGCAGCCCCCTCACTCTGACATCTCTCCATTGATGCATGTGCATGTGTGTGTTTCAGGTCTGCACGTACCGTGTATAAGTTAACAAACAGAGTGTAAAAGCTGAATTTCCCCTCGCGGGACTAATAAAGGTTGATCTTCTAAAGAACTCGAACCGCCAGGGAGGCAACGCCGGGCCAGTTCCTCCTCTATCTGCCAATGGATCAGGAAGGCAGGAATCATCACTGAACAGCTACGTTACAGCAACCAGACTGACTTGATAATGACCACACTGACTTGATGATGACCAGACTGACTCGATAACGACCAGACGGATTCGGGCTCGATGCCGAAGTCGCCCGACTGTTTAACTCAGACACTGATGATGAAGGATTTGGTGGATTTGTGGACGAGGAATGAACTGAAAAAAACTGAAAGTGAGAGTATTGTTTTGTATTTAGTGTGTTTCAGATGAAAAATGTTAAGTTATTGAAGTTATTGAGTTGTTAAATTAATAGAATAAAGTTTGACTATCTGACCGTTTTGTGTCACTTATAATCCAGTGCGCCTTATAAATGAAAAAAGGCAGTGATATTGATATTTATTGACAGTGCACCTTTTAATCCGGTGCACCGTATGGTCTGGAAAATATGGTAATATTTCAGTTAAACTTCTTCTGCAGGACCGAAACTAATTAATTTGTTTCTTATAATTAATTCTACCATATTTTTCATGTGGGCTTCATCTGCTGCAAAACGGTATCAACCATTTATATGATATAAACCACTGAATAAAACCTGATCAACTGAATTAAAACAACACATAAACCTTGTTATAGGTATACAAACACTACAACAGGCAGGCCTCTATATGTGCATATATATATATATATATATATATATATATATATATATATATATATATATATATATATATTGAGCACTAACTACACGGTAAATGAGAGGATGTGATTGATGTCAACATGTGGCACAGATCAGTCTAGATGACAGCAAGAGGCCAAAGGGAAGAGATCGCTCCATGAAGCAGACCGGTCTGTGAGACTGGGCCTCAGGGAGATACAAGTTACCAACATGACAGGAAGACTTCATCTGAGACCACATAAAACACATGGATCAGGAAAAAGGGTCAATTTGTGTAGGCGTGACCCATAAAATCACAAAGGGTATATTAATGGGAAATACATCAGTTTGAAATAAAACAGAATGTCCTTTAAGATGTTTAAAGGTTTTTGGTTGGTTCTCCTCCTTGTAACTGGAAAACTTTTCCAAATGTTTTGACAGTTCAGCCACATAACAGAGTCCCACTGGGAAGTTTCTGGTGGTTCAAGTATGTGGTCATAGCCACGAAAACATACATAAGAAGATGCTGATGTGTTTTTAGGTGACTTCTTTGAGTGAAGGCAGCCCCACATTCATCACAGCTGTAGGGTTTCACTCCAAAGTGAATGCGTTGATGCTGTTTTAGGGAACCTGATGTAGTGAAAGCTGCTCCACATTCGGCACAGCTGTAGGGTTTCACTCCAAAGTGAATGCGCTGGTGGACTTTGAGGCTCCTCTGGAAAGCATAACTTTTCCCACATTGGTCACAGCTGTGTAGTTTCTCTCCAGTGTGCACTCTCTGATCAATCAGTCTCTTTCTTCTTCCCCTCCGCTTCTAAAGCAACAGACATGACGCCGTGTGAGTGGCAGCCTGTTACAGCAGCTCTTGCTCATTCTAGAGCTTTTCTCTTTAAAAACTTTTTAATCTTTTCTTTCATTTGCCAGTATTAAGTCCTTTAATTCAACAGTCTTTCCGGCATTATGGAGACCAAAGCAGCAACTTTGGTCGTAACTTTTCATCACTTTTTACAATGTTTACGACCGTGTACGGGTACCCAATGAGCTGACCCATTGTTTACACCAGGGATTAGCTGTTGGCGCTCCGCAACACAGCGCTGCTGCACCCCGAGGAGAGACCCGATGTTCCCCCGGTTCCCCCGGAGATAAAGAGGAGAAGAAGGGGATGCCGGGCTGGAGCTCAGCGTCGCGCACGGAGGATGAAATACAAACCAGTCCTCCCGTCTGTTTTGATGGGGAATGTGAGATCTCTCACCAACAAGATGGACGAGCTGACGGCGCTGACCCGACATCAGCGGGAGTACCGGGAGTGCAGCGTGATGGTGGTCACCGAGACGTGGCTGACAGCGGCGACCACAGACACGGTGACGGAGCTGGACGGGTTTAAGTTGGTGCGGGCGGACAGGACGAGAGACAGCGGTAAGAGGAAAGGAGGAGGACTGGCGGTGTTTGTGAATGATAGATGGTGTAACCCTGGTCACATCACTGTTAAAGACCAGCACTGCAGCAGGGACATCGAGCTGGTGGCTGTTAGTATGAGGCCGTATTATTTACCGAGGGAATTTACACATGTTATTATGATGGCTGTGCATGTTCCCCCCTCTGCTAACGGTGACACAGCTTGTGATGTGGTCTATTCAGTCACTAGCAGGCTGCAGACCCAGCACCCTCAGGCCCTCCTCCTGGTCTCTGGAGACTTTAATCATGTCTCTCTGTCCTCCACTCTACCAACTTTCACCCAGTATGTTTCATGCTGCACACGGGGCAGTAAAATCCTGGACTTATTGTATGCCAACTGCAAGGAGGCATACACATCATGCCTCATCATGCATCATTTGAACCACTACTTTAACAGGTTCAATGAGTCACCTGCCCCTCCCCCGGCCCAGTCCACCCTGCTGCAGCCCCCTTCATCTGCCACTTCAAGACAGTGCCCTCTCCTCGTCCTTCACCACCTTTAGCTCAACACCAGCCCCCCCACTGACATTGACACCTACAGCTCTTCACACGGCTCCAGCTCTACTCTCAGCAGGCCCGTCCCACAGTCAACCCCCCTCTGCTCCACTACTCAGCTCTGCCCCCCCACCCCCCTCCACTGCCTCTGACACACAGCCCCCCTGCTCCAGTTTGTCCTTCACAACACTTCAGGTGAAGAACCAGTTCAAGAAGATGAATGTGAGGAAGGCTACGGGTCCAGATGGCATCAGCTCCAGGCTCCTGAAGTCCTGCGCAGACCAGCTGTGTGGGACTTTTGGACACCTATTCAACCTGAGCCTGAGGCTGAGGAAGGTACCACAACTGTGGAAGACATCCTGCGTGGTACCTGTGCCCAAGACCCCACACCCCAAGGACCCCAGCAGCTTCAGGCCGGTGGCATTAACATCCCACCTGATGAAGGCCCTGGAGCGCCTGGTCCTCCAACATCTCCGCCCTGTGGTGAGTCCATCCAGGGACCCATTACAGTTTGCCTACCAACCTGGCATTGGGGTGGATGATGCCATCATCTTCCTGTTACACTGAGCTCTGTCTCACCTGGAGAAACCTGGCAGCACTGTGAGGATCATGTTCTTTGATTTCTCCAGTGCTTTCAACACCATCCAGCCGACACTTCTGAGGGACAAACTGGAGACTGCAGGGGTAGATCAACATCTTACATCCTGGATACTGGACTACCTCACAAACCGCCCACAGTATGTGAGGACACAGGACTTCAATTCAGACACGGTGGTCTGCAGTGTGGGGGCCCCGCAGGGAACGGTTCTGGCTCCGTTCCTCTTCACGCTCTACACTGCAGACTTCTCCTACAACTCACCAACCTGTCACCTGCAGAAGTTCTCTGATGACTCTGCTATCGTCGGCCTCATCACTGATGGGGACGATGGGGAGTACAGAGAACTTTCCCAGGACTTTGTGGACTGGTGCCTGCGGAACCACCTCCAGATCAACGCGGGGAAAACTAAGTGAGCTACATGTTTGGTTTCTATTCAAATAGCTAGTGCTGTTGACTTCATGCTTTCCAACTAGATACTAATGACTTGCTTTGCCTCATTTTCCTGGTCGTAGACTGGGACAGTGATATGGCTTCTCTGCTGCTCCTTCTCCATCTCTTGCCACCTACAGCTGGACAGAAGAGGGCCAAAATAAGTGCAAGTGATGCAGTGGACAAAGTTGTGCACTTTCACAAGGTATGTATCTCTCCTTTGTTAAAATCCTATCACCTATTTTTTTTTTTTTTTTTTTACATTTTTAACAAAGTTAGTGACCATGGGGAAACAGCTTCCTGGAGACCACAGACAAAACCTAATAAAAGTACCCAAAAACCTTCAAAATCCTCCAAACTTCTCGTCTGCCACCATCCAGATGTCCAGAACCCCCAGGTTGCTGAATTAAGTTGAAGAGACAACATTTCCTGTATGTTTACAGGCTAAATATTGACTTGTTGAATTTTCTGGTGTCCTACAGTCCCACAGTTTCTGGTGACCCAAGTATGCAGAGAGCAGTTGAACATTTTCTAGCAGAAACCAGAATCTGAACAATCACTTTAAGGTGTTCATGTTATTTTTCTGTTTTTCAGTCACGCTGCAGCATTGACGAACACCTCCAGGAGCTGCCGTTAACGGGCGTGGCCAGTGCTGGTACTGGATCCCAGGCTACTCCATCCTGTGCTGCCTTGGAGTCAGCAGGGTCGACGCTGGAATGAAGGCAGTTAGTTGTTGGGCGTGTCTCCTCGTCACCAGCTTCAACAGTCTTCAGTGATTCCTATCTGAGTAATACCGGTGGGACTGAAGATGGGACCCGTTAAACGGAGAGCTGGTCGGTATATCCCAACAGGCGTATATCGCCGGCTCTAACAAAGTGTTTCATTTGTCAAGCTGTACATGTTCCCTGTCAGTCCTTGATAACCCATTTACGAATGGATCCCAGTTTCTATCCCAGCACCAGGTTTAAGTTGGTTTGTGAACGAGGTCGCTGTAGGCGTCAGTTTTCAACAGATTCTGGGTTCAAAAACACTTAATTAGTGTGGATGAGAAGGATTGTTGTCAAAGTGCAGATGCAGCAAACTCAGAGTCACTTCAAGCTGATTTTCAGTCTCCAAGATGCTACAGAAGTTGCTGGAACAAGTGTCATGCAGAGCCCAGAGGCTGGCTGTTTTCAGAGCAATGGATCAAGTGAAAGAAACAAAGAAAATACAGAAAAAATCTGCACCTCAACTGTAGTGGCAATCTTTCCTCATCCTGGCTCCAGTACTCCGCTTTTACCACCACTATTCAGCAGTCCCTTGGCAATAAGCTTGACACTAAAGGATCTTCTGAGGCTCGAACTGCGTTCAAAAAACTTTACTTATGCAAATAAAAACAAAGGTACAAAATTCTCTTTTGGGCTCAACTTGGCGTGTGGTCAAAAACTGTCTCTGGCTCCTTTGGCTGCTTCACCTGGTCTGAGAGCTACAAGGCTGTGATGTGACCAGTAGCATCATTAAAGGAGCATTTCCACCAGCATTTTTAAAGGAAACCCACTAAACGACCACCAGCAGGATCAATATGGCTCTTACATTTCCAGCCCCTAATTGCTTATGTTAAATGCAAAACAATTACCAAATATTATCCAACATGAGAGCCATATAACATTCAACATATTATTTATGGTGCTGTTACATGTACATCATAATACACAAAGATGAAAAACTATATACATAACCTCTTATTCTCCTTTTCAAAGTGTTCGTATTGCATGTTTCAGCAGGCAGTTTGTTTATAGGTCTGTCCAGTACGTTAGTCTTAGTCTTCACGCTGACTCGCCTCACTGCACCACTGGAGTCTGGTAATGTCTTTATCACTCCACCCATATTCCAGGAGTTGTGAGGGGCAGCTTCATCCATTATCAGGACAATATCTCCTGGCAAGAAGTCCTTTTGCGGTGTCAGCCACTTTTGTCGCTCCTGAAGCAGCGGCAAATATTCTCTCGTCCATCTAGTCCAAAACAGATGGGCCACATACTGTGTGTGTCTCCATCGCCGCCGTGCACACTGATCATCTTTGTCAAAGACCCCTGGTGGAATGTTGGGTTGTGTTTTCATCAGTAACAGGTGATTCGGTGTTAAGGCCTCCACATCATTAGGGTCATCTGATGAGTGTGTTATTGGTCTGTTATTGATGATGGCTTCAACTTCACACATTACAGTCTGGAGTCCTTCATCATCTAGTGTCTGTTGCTGTAACACAGAGTTCAAGACTTTTCTTACAGTACGGATTTGTCTTTCCCACACGCCGCCTTGGTGTGAGGCCGCTCGGGCGTTGAAAATCCACTTGATGCCCTTTTTTGTCATGGTGTTCTGTATTTTGATCTGGTCCAGGTTTTCCATGCTTTGTGCAGATCTTTTTCTGCTGTAACCAAGTTTGTTCCATTGTCTGAGCGTATAATTTTTACTTGTCCCCTTCAGCATATAAACCTACGTATGGCGTTGATGCAGGAATCTGTATCCAGGCTGTGAGCTATCTCAATGTGAACAGTTCTTACAGTGAGACAAGTGAACATCACACCATATCGTTTAACAAGGCTTCTTCCACGTTTAACTTCAAGCGGCCCGAAGAAGTCAACCCCCACGTTGGTAAGGGGTGGCTGATCAGGTAGTAGCCTGTCTTCAGGCAGGTCTGCCATTCTTTGTCTTCCAGCTTTAGCATTGAGCCTTCTGCACACAATGCACTTGGAGATAATCCTTCCTACAGCTGAGTTAGCTTGAGGGATCCAGTATTTTTGTGGCAGCATTGCTAGCATATAGTTGCGACCACAGTGCCCAACTTCTTGGTGGAGGTGTTGCAGTATCAGGCTGGCTATAGGTGAACTTTTAGCGAGGATGGCTGGGTGTTTAGCCTCTTGTGGCACTGCAGCTTTATTAAGCCGGCCTCCAACTCTTAGTATACCATCCTGCAACATGGGGTCAAGTTGGTAGATCTGGCTCTTTTTCTTGATTGGAGCATTTCCTCTCAGAGCACAGATTTCTTCAGTGTAGTCCTGTAATTGACTCATCCATATGAGCTCTGTTTCTGCTTCAGTCAGCTCTTCCAGTGTCAACGCATGCTGTCGAATTGTTGATTTGAATTTCTTCATGTGCTGCGCGATGAGCTTATTCTGATTTTCGGGGTCTCGGACTGACTGATGGTAGTTTCGAGCTGCTTTCTCTGGTTTTTCAGTAACCTTAGTGTCTCTTTTAGTCTGAGAAACCATGCAACCGCCTTTTTTAGTCGTTGCCATGTCGAGTAGTAAGCGATAAGCTTATTGATAGTGTCGTAGCCCTCTTGTGTGCTAGTTGTGATCACTCTGGCACATGTTGTGATTTCTGGGTCTTCTTCTGTTGTCAAATCCTTTTCATTCAGTTGTTTCCAGCCACTCATGCTCGGGTTTCAGCATGAAAGCCGGGCTGTGTATCCCGACTTTGTTCTGCATGAACCTGTTCACCTTGACTCCTCTTGAGCCCTGATCTGCTGGATTTAGCGCTGAGTTCACATAGCGCCACTGGGTAGGATGAGAATGATCTCTTATTGTAGTGACTCTGTTCGCTACAAAAGTTTTGAAGCGAGCACTTTCATTTGAAAGATATGTGAGCACTGTAGTGCTATCAGTCCAGAAGACAGATTCCTGTAATGGGACCTTAAGCTCCTGTCTCAACATCCTGTCCATTTTGACAGCCACGACTGCCGCCGTCAGCTCCAGTCTTGGTATTGTGACGTGTTTCAGAGGTGTCACTCTTGATTTTCCAAGTAAAAGGGAACAGTGTTTTTTGTTTTCATGACTAGTAAGCAATATGTAGGAAGCTGTAGCATATCCATCCTCACTAGCATCAGCAAAGTGATGCAACTGAGCTGATTGTGTGGATCCAAACTCTTCTGTTTTGATGCATCTGGGTATGATGAACTCTGCCAAACTCTCCAAGTCTGCTAACCATTCATGCCGTCTTTTTGCATGTTTACCTTCAATCTCTTCATCCCAACTATGTTTCTTTTTGCACAGGTCGCGCAAGATGAGTTTTGCTGTTAATGTGAGTGGTGCCAAAAAGCCGAGGGGGTCGAAGACAGCACTTACTGTGGATAAGATTCCACGTCTGGTGACAGGCTTGTTTTGCATGTTTATCTGGAAGTTGAACCTGTCAGTCTCTGTGCACCACTGCACACCAAGCGCACGCTCCACTGGGAGTGTGTCGAGTCTCAAGTCCAGGTCTTTGACTTCAGGTGCTCTTTCGTTATCTGGAATAGACAACAAGACGGTGAGACAGAAACCTCCCCTGGCCCACAAGGCTTTGAGTTCTTGTACCAGGCTGACTGCCTGATCACTTGTTTCCACTGCTTTTAGGCAATCATCAACATAAAAATGTCTCAGCACAGTGTCAATGCCTCTGCACTCATAATCTCTTTTGCATCTTCCGCAGTTCTTCTCAGCGCATAGATGGCGCAACTGGGTGAGGATGTAGCACCAAAAAGGTGAACTTTCATCCTAAACTCTTCCACTTGGCTGTTAAGATCACCCTCTGTCCACCACAGAAACCGCAGTAGATCTGTGTCTTCCTCTGGAACCCTCACTTGATAAAACATGGACTCTACATCCACCATCAGCACCACTGGATGCTCTCTGAACCTTAACAGAGCACCAATGAGGTTGTTAGTGAGACCTGGTCCTTGGAGCAACTGTTCATTTATTGAGACACCCTGATATGAAGCCATGCAATCAGAAACTACTCTTGATTTCTTTTTCTTGGGATGATACGCCCCGTGGTGAGGGATGTACCACACACGACCATCACTGCGACTGAGCTGTTCAGCTGCTGTTTTCTCAGCATAGTCTTTGTCAGTGAAGTCTCTCATGAATGCTATGTAGTCTTTCTGGAAGTCTGGGTTTCTCTTTAACTTCCTCTTGTGGCTGTCCAATCACTGCTGAGCCATGCAGCAATTATCTGGCATCTTGATGTTTTCATTTCTCAGACTGTAATGACCATCAACTAACTTTGCTGAACTTGACACCAGGTGCATGAACCTGTGATCATCCTGGGACATTTCCTCTTTTTCTTCACAGCTTTGTTCTGGGAAATCTGTGTTGTCCTGTTTCACTAACAGTTCTTCTATTTGGCTCACCAGAATGCAATTAGCTGTGTAGCTCTGCAGCTTACCATTGTCTGTTTTTGGGCCCTCGTCTCTTCTAAGAGCTCCATTGATCACCCATCCCAGGGCAGTTTTAACTGCATATGGCCCTTTCTCATCACTATTTATGACTTGCCATGGCTCAATGGCTTTTGGGACGTTGGCACCAATAAGCATTCCCACTTCTGCTTTAATACATGGCAGGCGTACTTCCTTCAGATACTGCCATTGTGCAATATCTTCCTGTCATGGTATATTTTCTTTCTTCTCTGGGATGTGGCTGTGTGGAAACGCCTTCAGGAGTTCAATGTAGGTGTTTTCTTCAAGACCACACACCTCAAGATCTGAAAGAGCAGCACTCTTCATCAACTTGTGACTATCAGAGCTGTCTTGAGCCATTGTGTCAAGAAGAAACTGGCTGCTCTTTGCTTTGAGATTTAGTTTTCTCTGAATGTCTTCAGTGCAAAATGTTGCTGTGCTGCCAGGATCTATAAAGTCATATGTTTCCACATATCTCTCACTCTTTCTCGACTTAAGCTGAACCGGTACAACAGCAAGCACACATTCTTCTTCTCCAGCCCCAGTGTTTCCACATGACTCCTGACCAAACCACACATGAGCACTAGACACTACATCTTTCTCAGTATTGTTTTCTTCCATCTTTTCTGAAGCTCTGTTATCCTCTGTCTTGACATGGAGTATGTCTGGATGTGACTGACAACAAATCTGACACTAGAGTCTCTTTTTGCAGTTTTTACTAAGGTGTCCAAAGGTAAGACATCCAAAACACAGGCCTGTAGATTTCAGGAAGTCTATCCGTTCTAAGTTTGTCAGCTCTTTAATTCTACTGCAGACAGAAAGAGCTTGATGCTTCTGGCAGAATAGGCCAGGTTTGTGAAAGGCTGTTACACCTTTTACAGGGCTGCTTCTCTTTGCAGTTGCCTCCATGGTTGTGTCCTGCACACTTGTAGCAAATGTGCTTTCTCTGTGTCCCGTCTTCCTGATGTTTCTTTCTTTTGTAGCCTTTTCTTTTCCTCTGATGGTTCGTGAACCTTCTATAACATCTCCAAAAAGAGGATCCAAGGCTACCTTTGCTTGCCGATCAATGAAGTCGACTAGGTGAGAAAACCTTGCTCGTCCTCTTCCTGTCTCATGGATTTCAAATGCAGTTGTTCTCCACTTCTCTCTTATCTTGTAGGGAAGCTTTGAAATAACAACTCACGGGTTATCCATGTCTTCCATGAACTCAATATCATCGATCGTATTCCTACATCCAATCAGAAAGAGAGCATAGGCACTCAGCGATTTACCATCTTCTGCTCTGATCTGAGGCCATCTCAAGGCTTTCTCCATGTATGCGTTTGCTATCTTCAACTCATCACCATATTGCCTCTGGAGTAACTTTCTGGCCTCATGGTAGCCTCTGTCAGCTGACATATGCTCACAGCTACCAACAAGTTGTTGCGGCTCCCTGCTGGTATACTGCTCCATGTAGTACAACTTGTCCTGATGACTGTCAGTGTTGCTATCCACCGCATGCTCAAAGGCCCTGATGAAAGACTTGTCAGTGAGAGGGTCACCTTTAAAAACTGGAATGCCTTTAGAAGGGACATAAGAGCTTGTCTGTTGCCTTACAAGCATCTCAGAAATAGCATTTTGCTTCTGCATGACTTCATATAGTCCTCTTTCATTGCTTGCTGTCTGTGGGTGGCTATTGCCACGAGGTTCATTTGGTTTTGTGTCTGGTAAAAACTGCACCAACAAACCAGGAACATGTGCTGTGTGTTCTCCTGCAGCAGCATTTGAGATTAGCAGAGCACCATCACTCTCTTCTTTCAGCCTACATTGTGGATGCTTCTTTGACAGATTACTGTAAGTGCTTCCTTCATATTCCTCAAACACCTTGAGCTTTGCCTTGGACTCTGCAATAGCTGTGTTAAGAGCAAGCTGTTCCATTTTAGCCTTCAGCTGCAGCTGTCCGATCTCCAGCTCTCGTTTCTTTTCTAAAGCTGCTGAACGTGCCATCAAGGCTGCATGCTCTGCTTCTTCCTTCATACGCTCTGAAGACCCGTTGTTGATGAAGCAGCTGAGGATTTCTTTTTATTACGATGACAATTTTTTGCAGCTTGAGCTACGCTGTCTCCTGTTTTGATGTCATCCTGACTGATCCTGTCTCCTGGTTATCATTTGCACCTTTAACTTCATTTACATTATTTTTATCTGTTGATTTCTTTCTCATTGCAGCACAGCAGTTTTCAGTGTTCTCAACAAAGTCTTTCAAAGGTGCTGTTCTTGGTTCATACCAGTTATGCTGATCTGCTTGGCCTTCATCTTCATCCAGTAAAGCAACAACTGCAGCATCCATGCGTTAATCCTCGTTAGTCCGTTCTTCTTTCCAAGAGCGGAGTTTTTTGACTCATGTAGTGGCAGTCTTTCCTCATTTTTACCACCACTATTCAGCAGTCACTTGGCAATAAGCTTGACACTAAAGGATCTTCTGAGGCTCTAACTCCGTTCAAAAAACTTTACTTATGCAAATAAAAACAAAGGTACAAAATTCTCTTTTGGGCTGAACTTGGCGTGTGGTCAAAAACTGTCTCTGGCTCCTTTGGCTGCTTAACCTGGTCTGAGAGCTACAAGGCTGTGATGTGACCAGTAGCATCATTAAAGGAGCATTTCCACCAGCATTTTTAAAGGAAACCCACTAAACCACCACCAGCAGGATCAATATGGCTCTTACATCAATTAATGCTAAACTCAAGGAAGTGGTACGGCAGATAGTCTGGTTTCAACTATTGTCAGTGATCTGGAAGAACTTGGGACTGAACTGCCTCCCAAATCCAACATGAAGTGCTGTCTGCTGCATAAAGACGATCCTGTAAGATCTACGTTGAGTAAAAGTCTGGAGAATGTTGAAAACCCATTTAGCTTTAACACTGAGACTAAAAGGATGAAATACTTCAGTGAGAAATGGGGGGTTGTGGAGCCAGTAGAAAAGATCTTAGGAGTTTGATATGATACAAGGAGAAATAAGCAAACAGGTACGTCTGATCAAGTCCCAGTGAATGACACGTTTGTTTACATTCCAGTTATGGAAACAATCAAATTTAAGAAGAAGAAGAAGAACCTTTATTAGTCCCACTAAGGGAAATTCAATTTTTACACTTAACTTATACACGGTACATGCAGACCTGAACACACACATGCAACAATGGAGAGACGTCAGAGTGAGGGGGCTGCTCCTGACAAGCACCCCGAGCAGATGGGAGTTTGGTGCCTTGCTCAGGGGCACCTCGGCAGTACCCAAGAGGTAAACTGGCACCTCTGCAGCAACCAGTTCACACTCAGTTCTTGGTTCATGTCGGGACTTGAACCGGTGACCCTCCGGTTGCCAAGACAACTCCCTAGAGACTGAGCTACTGCCGCCCCCAGATGAATCTTTAATCCCCGGAGGAAAATTCAGGAAATTAGGTTCCACCGAGATTTGAACTCTGATCGCTGGATTCAGAGTCCAGAGTGCTAACCATTACACCATGGAACCACTGTATATATATGTGATATTTGTAAACTGCTTGTGTATCAAACACTGACAGATATGAAGACTTCTGCGATGGAAGTTATTTTAAGACTCATCCATCGTTCTCTAAACAACAGACTTTACAGATTCAGCTGTACTATGACGACTTTGAAACTGCTCACCCACTGGGGTCAAAACCTGGTATTCACAAAATGGCTGCTCTCCATTTAGTCCTCAGAAATCTGCCACCAAAGTTTAACTCTGCTGTGATGAACATTCATTTGGTTGCACTGTTTGATACAGAAGATGTGAACAAATCTGGTTTGATCTCATTCTACAGCCTCTGATCAATGACATGAAAACACTGGAGAGTCCTGGCATTGATTTGCCTTTCTCCACTGAAAAAGTCTATGGTACTGTCTGTCAGATAACAGGGGACAATGTGGGAATGCACAGTATTTTAGGTTTTACAGAGTCTTTTAGTGGACGTTATATCTGTCGTTTGTGTTTGATGGAAAAACATGACGGCCAAAATGTTAACAGTGAGGATGATCCCAAGATAATCTTGGTGGAAAAGAGCTTTTTGAAATGCACTACAATGAGCTGCAGTCAGACCCACAGCAGTTATCAGTGTTTGGTTTGAGTTTGTTACAAGGGCCATTTCTGTTATTACAGTGAGAATATTTGATTGTGTTCCTGACAATGTGCAGCTGCCACTTGCATAGACGGAGTAAGAAAAGGTGGTTGTAATGGGATGTTTAAAAGGCCCTTTTGTAGGTACAGCTGTGGCTTACGGCCATACCACCCTGAACACGCCCGATCTCGTCTGATCTCGGAAGCTAAGCAGGGTCGGGCCTGGTCAGTACTTAGATGGGAGACCGCTTGGGAATACCAGGTGCTGTAAGCTTTTTCACTTCTCATTACAAACAGCAGAGGGCTCTGCTGCTTGGTCTTCGGACGCTGACGGGCACAGATGACAGTCAGTAGAATGGCTGTACACACACTATGTCAGTTTGTTTCAAAATCTTTTTCAAGAGTACATCATGAGTTACAGGTGTAGCTGTGGCAGACTGAAGTTGTTGGCCTTTCTTTTAGTTTCCCCCTGTTTGTATAAAATAAAATGTTATTCAACAATTAAAGGCCAGGGCATGTTCAGAATTCTCGATGGAGGAGAAAGACACACAGTAATTCCAATGAGGACAACACAACGACAAGTTAAAATCACAACACTGATATATTGAGGAAAAGAAGAGTTACAGAGCTCTGGAGGATACTTCTGTTAGCCTTAGCGTCTGAACTAGTACATAGAGTTCGGTTCTCAGCTGTTCAGCAGTCAGAGTCCCGTCTGTCTGATCAAATCCTCCTCTTCTTATAGTGAACAAATCATGTGACTGTGTCTGCAGGTGCGTGCGAGGTTTAGGGTAAGTGTGTATTGCTGTTGGGTCCGGCGGTCCAGCGTAGGTGGGTCGTTATCTTGTCGTACAGTACTTGTTTCTTCTTTCCACATTCTTGGGCCTGCTGGTGCCTGATTGTCGTAACCTTGGTCCCTGTTTCACTGATAATACTCATGTGAAAGCTTCATTTGTGTTATTGTTCCCAGAATTAATGTTCATGTGCTGTAGTAAGCAGCTGTATTTAGCATGATAGATTGCGGTTAATAGCGTTATACATTAGATTAATATGTATCTGATCAGGTGACATATATTTACACTACAACTCCCCCTGTTGAACTCAGATCCCTGAGTTCATCTGCACTATATCTATTGATTAATGCTCTCCTGTCACCTGTAGATATCCTGATTCTAAGGGATTTGCTCTTCTCTACCATTCATTCAGCTGAGTATATGCGGTGTGTGCTTGTGTTTATGCTGCCCTCAGCCCGACCCAGGACGACCGACAAACTTAACGCTGGCGAGCCTGTGCCCTGAGCCTGACCCAGGGCGACGGACAAACCCAACACTGGAGAGCCTGTGCCCTCAGCCCGACCCAGGATGACCGACACACCCAACACTGGCGAGCCTGTGCCCTGAGCCTGACCCAGGGAGACGGACAAACCCAACGCAGGCGAGCCTATGCCCTCAGCCCGACCCAGGATGACCGACTACAACAACGCTGGCGAGCCTGTGCCCTCAGCTCGACCCAGGATGACCGATTGCGACAACGCTGGCGAGCCTGTGCCCTCAGCCCGACCCAGGACCGCCGACTACAACAACGCTGGCGAGCCTGTTCCCTCAGCCCGACCCAGGACCGCCGACTACAACAATGCTGGCGAGCCTGTGCCCTCAGCCCGACCCAAGACGACCGACTACAACAACGCTGGCGAGCCTGTGCCCTCAGCTCGACCCAGGACGACCGACTGCAACAACGCTGGCGAGCCTGTGCCCTCAGCCCGACCCAGGACCGCCGACTACAACAACGCTGGCGAGCCTGTGCCCTCAGCCCGACCCAAGACGACCGACTACAACAACGCTGGCGAGCCTGTGCCCTCAGCTCGACCCAGGACGACCGACTGCAACAACGCTGGCGAGCCTGTGCCCTCAGCCCGACCCAGGACCGCCGACTACAACAACGCTGGCGAGCCTGTGCCCTCAGCCCGACCCAGGACCGCCGACTACAACAACGCTGGCGAGCCTGTGCCCTCAGCCCGACCCAGGACCGCCGACTACAACAACGTTGGCGAGCCAGTGCCCTCAGCCGGACCCAGGACCGCTGACTACAACAACGCTGGCGAGACTGTGCCCTGAGCCTGACCCAGGGCGATGGACAAACCCAACGCAGGCGAGCCTGTGCCCTCAGCCCGACCCAGGACCGCCGACTACAACAACGCTGGCGAGCCTGTGCCCTCAGCCCGACCCAGGACCGCCGACTACAAAAACGCTGTCGAGCCTGTGCCCTCAGCCCGACCCAGGATCGCAGACTACAACAACGCTGCAGAGCCTGTGCCCTAAGCCCGACCCAGGACGACCGACAAACCCAAAGCTGGCGAGCCTGTGCCCTCAGCCCGACCCAGGACGACCGACACACCCAACGCTGGCGAGCCTGTGCCCTGAGCCTGACCAAGGGCGACGGACAAACCCAACGCAGGCGAGCCTGTGCCCTCAGCCCGACCCAGGACCACCGACTACAAAAACGCTGGCGAGCCTGTGCCCTCAGCCCGACCCAGGACCGCCGACTACAACAACGCTGGCGAGCCTGTGCCCTCAGCCCGACCCAGTACCGCCGACTACAACAACGCTGGCGAGCCTGTGCCTTCAGCCCGACTGAGGACAGCCGACTAGAACAACCCTGGCGAGCCTGTGCCCTCAGCCCGACCCAGGACCGCCGACTACAACAACGCTGGCGAGCCTGTGCCCTCATCCAGACCCAGTACCGCCGACTACAACAACGCTGGCGAGCCTGTGCCTTCAGCCCGACTGAGGACAGCCGACTAGAACAACCCTGACGAGCCTGTGCCCTCAGCCCGACCCAGGACCGCCGACTACAACAACGCTGGCGAGCCTGTGCCCTCAGCCCGACCCAGGACCGCCGACTAACACAACGCTGGCGAGCCTGTGCCCTCAGCCCGACCCAGGACCGCCGACTACAACAACGCTGGCGAGCCTGTGCCCTCAGCCCGACCAGGACCGCCAACTACAACAACGCTGGCGAGCCTGTGCCCTCAGCCCGACTCAGGATCGCCGACTACAACAACGCTGGAGAGCCTGTGCCCTCAGCCCGACCCAGGACGACCGACAAACCCAACACTGGCGAGCCTGTGCCCTCAGCCCGACCCAGGACGACCGACACACCCAACGCTGGCGAGCCTGTGCCCTGAGCCTGACCCAGGGCGACGGACAAACCCAACGCAGGCGAGCCTGTGCCCTCAGCCCGACCCAGGACTACCGACTACAACAACGCTGGCGAGCCTGTTCCCTCAGCCTGACCAAGAACGACCGACTACAACAACGCTGGCGAGCTGTGCCCTCAGCCCGACCCAGGACCGCCGACTACAACAACGCTGGCGAGCCTGTGCCCTCAGCCCGACCCAGTACCGCCGACTACAACAACGCTGGCGAGCCTGTGCCTTCAGCCCGACTTAGGACAGCCGACTAGAACAACCCTGGCGAGCCTGTGCCATCAGCCCGAACCAGGACTGCCAACTACAACAACGCTGGCGAGCCTATGCCCTCAGCCCGACTCAGGACCGCCGACTACAACAACGCTGGCGAGCCTGTGCCCTCAGCCCGACCCAGGACCGCCGACTACAACAACGCTGGTGAGCCTGTGCCCTCAGCCCGACCCAGGACCGCCGACTACAACAACGCTGGTGAGCCTGTGCCCTCAGCCCGACCCAGGACCGCCGACCACAACAACGCTGGCGAGCCTGTGCCCTCAGCCAGACCCAGGACCGCCGACTACAACAACGCTGGCGAGCCTGTGCCCTCAGCCCGACCCAGGACCGCCAACTACAACAACGCTGGCGAGCCTGTGCCCTCAGCCCGACCCAGGATCGCAGACTACAACAACGCTGCAGAGCCTGTGCCCTCAGCCCGACCCAGGACGACCGACAAACCCAACGCTGGCGAGCCTGTGCCCTCAGCCCGACCCAGGACGACCGACACACCCAACGCTGGCGAGCCTGTGCCCTGAGCCTGACCCAGGGCGACGGACAAACCCAACGCAGGCAAGCCTGTTCCCTCAGCCCGACCCAGGACGACCGACTACAACAACGCTGGCGAGCCTGTGCCCTCAGCCCGACCAAGAACGACCGACTACAACAACGCTGGCGAGCCTGTGCCCTCAGCCCGACCCAGGACGACCAACTACAACAACGCTGGCGAGCCTGTGCCCTCAGCCCGACACAGGACCGCCGACTACAACAACGCTGGCGAGCCTGTGCCCTCAGCCCGACCCAAGACCGCCGACTACAACAACGCTGGCGAGCCTGTGCCTTCAGCCCGACTGAGGACAGCAGACTAGAACAACCCTGGCGAGCCTGTGCCCTCAGCCCGACAAGGACCGCCAACTACAACAACGCTGGCGAGCCTGTGCCCTCAGCCCGACCCAGGATCGCCGACTACAACAACGCTGGAGAGCCTGTGCCCTCAGCCCGACCCAGGACGACCGACAAACCCAACACTGGCGAGCCTGTGCCCTCAGCCCGACCCAGGACGACCGACACACCCAACGCTGGCGAGCCTGTGCCCTGAGCCTGAGCCAGGGCGACGGACAAACCCAACGCAGGCGAGCCTGTGCCCTCAGCCCGACCCAGGACGACCGACTACAACAACACTGGCGAGCCTGTTCCCTCAGCCTGACCAAGAACGACCGACTACAACAACGCTGGCGAGCTGTGCCCTCAGCCCGACCCAGGACCGCCGACTACAACAACGCTGGCAAGCCTGTGCCCTCAGCCCGACCCAGTACCGCCGACTACAACAACGCTGGCGAGCCTGTGCCTTCAGCCCGACTTAGGACAGCCGACTAGAACAACCCTGGCGAGCCTGTGCCATCAGCCCGAACCAGGACTGCCAACTACAACAACGCTGGCGAGCCTGTGCCCTCAGCCCGACCCAGGACCGCCGACTACAACAACGCTGGCGAGCCTGTGCCCTCAGCCCGACCCAGGACCGCCGACTACAACAACGCTGGCGAGCCTGTGCACTCAGACTGACCCAGGACCGCCGACTAACACAACGCTGGCGAGCCTGTGCCCTCAGCCCGACCCAGGACCGCCGACTACAACAACGCTGGCGAGCTTGTGCCCTCAGCCCGACCCAGGACCGCCGACTACAACAACGCTGGCGAGCCTGTGCCCTCAGCCCGACCCAGGACCGCCGACTACAACAACGCTGGCGAGCCTGTGCACTCAGACTGACCCAGGACCGCCGACTAACACAACGCTGGCGAGCCTGTGCCCTCAGCCCGAACCAGGACCGCCTACTACAACAACGCTGGCGAGCCTGTGCCCTCAGCCCGACCCAGGACCGCCAACTACAACAACGCTGGCGAGCCTGTGCCCTCAGCCCGACCCAGGACCGCCGACTACAACAACGCTGGCGAGCCTGTGCACTCAGACTGACCCAGGACCGCCGACTAACACAACGCTGGCGAGCCTGTGCCCTCAGCCCGAACCAGGACCGCCTACTACAACAACGCTGGCGAGCTTGTGCCCTCAGCCCGACCCAGGACCGCCAACTACAACAACGCTGGCGAGCCTGTGCCCTCAGCCCGACCCAGGATCGCAGACTACAACAACGCTGCAGAGCCTGTGCCCTCAGCCCGACTGAGGACAGCAGACTAGAACAACCCTGGCGAGCCTGTGCCATCAGCCCGAACCACGACCGCCGACTACAACAACGCTGGCGAGCCTGTGCCCTCAGCCTGTGCCCTCAGCCCGACCCAGTACCGCCGACTACAACAACGCTGGCGAGCCTGTGCCCTCAGCCCGACCCAGGACCGCCGACTACAACAACGCTGGCGAGCCTGTGCCCTCAGCCCGACCCAGGACCGCCGACTACAACAACGCTGGCGATCCTTTGCCCTCAGCCCGACCAGGACCGCCAACTAAAACAATGCTGGCGAGCCTGTGCCCTCAGACCGACCCAGGATCGCCGACTACAACAACGCTGGAGAGCCTGTGCCCTCAGCCCGACCCAGGACGACCGACAAACCCAACACTGGCGAGCCTGTGCCCTCAGCCCGACCCAGGACGACCGACACACCCAACGCTGGCGAGCCTGTGCCCTGAGCCTGACCCAGGGCGACGGACAAACCCAACGCAGGCGAGCCTGTGCCCTCAGCCCGACCCAGGACGACCGACTACAACAACGCTGGCGAGCCTGTTCCCTCAGCCTGACCAAGAACGACCGACTACAACAACGCTGGCGAGCCTGTGCCCTCAGCCCGACCCAGGACCGCCAACTACAACAACGCTGGCGAGCCTGTGCCATCAGCCCGACCCAGGATCGCAGACTACAACAACGCTGGCGAGCCTGTGCCCTCAGCCCGACCCAGTACCGCCGACTACAACAACGCTTGCGAGCCTGTGCCTTCAGCCTGACTTAGGACAGCCGACTAGAACAACCCTGGCGAGCCTGTGCCATCAGCCCGAACCAGGACTGCCAACTACAACAACGCTGGCGAGCCTGTGCCCTCAGCCCGACTCAGGACCGCCGACTACAACAACGCTGGCGAGCCTTTGCCCTCAGCTCGACCCAGGACCGCCGACTATAACAACGCTGGCGAGCCTGTGCCCTCAGCCCGACCCAGGACCGCCGACTACAACAACGCTGGCGAGCCTGTGCCCTCAGCCTGACCCAGGATCGCCGACTACAACAATGCTGGAGAGCCTGTGCCCTCAGCCCGACCCAGGACGACCGACAAACCCAACGCTGGCGAGCCTGTGCCCTCAGCCCGACCCAGGACGACCGACACACCCAACGCTGGCGAGCCTGTGCCCTGAGCCTGACCCAGGGAGACGGACAAACCCAACGCAGGCGAGCCTGTGCCCTCAGCCCGACCCAGGACGACCGACTACAACAACGCTGGCGAGCCGGTGCCCTCAGCCCGACCAAGAACCACCGACTACAACAACGCTGGCGAGCCTGTGCCCTCAGCCCGACCCAGGATTGCAACTACAAAAACGCTGGCGAGTCTTTGCCCTCAGCCCGACCCAGGACCGCCGACCACAACAACGCTGGCGAGCCTGTGCCCTCAGCCTAACCCAGTACCGCCGACTACAACAACGCTGGCGAGCCTGTACCTTCAGCCCGACTGAGGACAGCCGACTAGAACAACCCTGGCGAGCCTGTGCCATCAGCCCGAACCAGGACTGCCGACTACAACAACGCTGGCGAGCCTGTGCCCTCAGCCCGACTCAGGACCACCGACTACAACAACGCTGGCGAGCCTGTGCCCTCAGCCCGACCCAGGACCGCCGACTACAACAACGCTGGCGAGCCTGTGCCCTCAGCCCGACCCAGGACCGCCGACTACAACAACGCTGGCGAGCCTGTGCCCTCAGCCCAACCAGGACCGCCAACTACAACAACACTGGAGAGCCTGTGCCCTCAGCCCGACCCAGGGTCGCCGACTACAACAACGCTGGAAAGCCTGTGCCCTCAGCCCGACCCAGGACGACCGACAAACCTAACACTGGCGAGCCTGTGCCCTCAGCCCGACCCAGGACGACCGACACACCCAACGCTGGCGAGCCTGTGCCCTGAGCCTGACCCAGGGCGACGGACAAACCCAACGCAGGCGAGCCTGTGCCCTCAGCCCGACCCAGGACGACCGACTACAACAACGCTGGCGAGCCTGTTCCCTCAGCCTGACCAAGAACGACCGACTACAACAATGCTGGCGAGCCTGTGCCCTCAGCCCGACCCAGGACCGCCGACTACAACAACGCTGGCGAGCCTGTGCCCTCAGCCCGACCCAGTACCGCCGACTACAACAACGCTGGCGAGCCTGTGCCCTCAGCACGACTCAGGACCGCCGACTACAACAACGCTGGCGAGCCTGTGCCCTTAGCCCGACCCAGGACCGCCGACTACAACAACGCTGGCGAGCCTGTGCCCTCAGCCCGACCCAGGACCGCCGACTAACACAACGCTGGCGAGCCTGTGCCCTCAGCCCGACCCAGTACCGCCGACTACAACAACGCTGGCGAGCCTGTGCCCTCAGCCCGACCCAGGACCCCCAACTACAACAACGCTGGCGAGCCTGTGCCCTCAGCCCGACCCAGGATCGCAGACTACAACAACGCTGCAGAGCTAGTGCCCTCAGCCCGACCCAGGACGACCGACAAACCCAACGCTGGCGAGCCTGTGCCCTCAGCCCGACCCAGGACGACCGACACACCCAACGCTGGCGAGCCTGTGCCCTGAGCCTGACCCAGGGCGACGGACAAACCCAACGCAGGCAAGCCTGTTCCCTCAGCCCGACCCAGGACGACCGACTACAACAACGCTGGCGAGCCTGTGCCCTCAGCCCGACCAAGAACGACCGACTACAACAACGCTGGCGAGCCTGTGCCCTCAGCCCGACCCAGGACGACCAACTACAACAACGCTGGCGAGCCTGTGCCCTCAGCATGACACAGGACCGCCGACTACAACAACGCTGGCGAGCCTGTGCCCTCAGCCCGACCCAGGACCTCCGACTACAACAACGCTGGCGAGCCTGTGCCCTCAGCCCGACCCAGGACCGCCGACTACAACAACGCTGGCGAGCCTGTGCCCTCAGCCCGACTGAGGACAGCCGACTAGAACAACCCTGGCGAGCCTGTGCCCTCAGCCCGAACCAGGACTGCCGACTACAACAACGCTGGCGAGCCTGTGCCCTCAGCCCGACTCAGGACCGCCGACTACAACAACGCTGGCGAGCCTGTGCCCTCAGCCCGACCCAGGACCACCGACTACAACAACGCTGGCGAGCCTGTGCCCTCAGCCCGACCCAGGACCGCCGACTACAACAACGCTGGCGAGCCTGTGCCCTCAGCCCGACCAGGACCGCCAACTACAACAACGCTGGCGAGCCTGTACCCTCAGCCCGACCCAGGATCGCCGACTACAACAACGCTGGAGAGCCTGTGCCCTCAGCCCGACCCTGTGTCCTCAGCCTGACCCAGGACCGCCGACTAACACAACGCTGGCGAGCCTGTGCCCTCAGCCCGACCCAGGACGACCGACAAACCCAACGCTGGCGAGCCTGTGCCCTCAGCCCGACCCAGGATCGCCGACTACAACAACGCTGGAGAGCCTGTGCCCTCAGCCCGACCCAGGACGACCGATAAACCCAACGCTGGCGAGCCTGTGCCCTCAGCCCGACCCGGGACGACCGACACACCCAACGCTGGCGAGCCTGTGCCCTGAGCCTGACCCAGGGCGACGGACAAACCCAACGCAGGCGAGCCTGTGCCCTCAGCCCGACCCAGGACGACCGACTACAACAACGCTGGCGAGCCTGTGCCCTCAGCCCGACCAAGAACGACCGACTACAACAACGCTGGCGAGCCTGTGCCCTCAGCCCGACCCAGGATTGCAACTACAAAAACGCTGGCGAGCCTGTGCCCTCAGGCCGACCCAGGACCGCCGACCACAACAACGCTGGCGAGCCTGTGCCCTCAGCCCGACCCAGTACCGCCGACTACAACAACGCTGGCGAGCCTGTGCCTTCAGCCCGACTGAGGACAGCCGACTAGAACAACCCTGGCGAGCCTGTGCCATCAGCCCGAACCAGGACTGCCGACTACAACAACGCTGGCGAGCCTGTGCCCTCAGCCCGACTCAGGACCGCCGACTACAACAACGCTGGCGAGCCTGTGCCCTCAGCCCGACCCAGGACCGCCGACTACAACAACGCTGGCGAGCCTGTGCCCTCAGCCCGACCCAGGACCGCCGACTACAACAACGCTGGCGAGCCTGTGCCCTCAGCCTGACCCAGGACCGCCGACTAACACAACGCTGGCGAGCCTGTGCCCTCAGCCCGACCCAGGACCGCCGACTACAACAACGCTGGCGAGCCTGTGCCCTCAGCCCGACCCAGGACCGCCAACTACAACAACGCTGGCGAGCCTGTGCCCTCAGCCCAACTCAGGATCGCAGACTACAACAACGCTGCAGAGCCTGTGCCCTCAGCCCGACCCAGGACGACCGACAAACCCAACGCTGGCGAGCCTGTGCCCTCAGCCCGACCCAGCACGACCGACACACCCAACGCTGGCGAGCCTGTGCCCTGAGCCTGACCCAGGGCGACGGACAAACCCAACGCAGGCGAGCCTGTGCCCTCAGCCCGACCCAGGACGACCGACTACAACAACGCTGGCGAGCCTGTGCCCTCAGCCCGACCCAGTACCGCCGACTACAACAACGCTGGCGAGCCTGTGCCTTCAGCCCGACTTAGGACAGCCGACTAGAACAACCCTGGCGAGCCTGTGCCATCAGCCCGAACCAGGACTGCCAACTACTACAACGCTGGCGAGCCTGTGCCCGCAGCCCGACCCAGGACCGCCGACTACAACAACGCTGGCGAGCCTGTGCCCTCAGCCTGACCCAGGATCGCCGACTACAACAACGCTGGAGAGCCTGTGCCCTCAGCCCGACCCAGGACGACCGACAAACCCAACGCTGGCGAGCCTGTGCCCTCAGCCTGACCCAGGACGACCGACACACCCAACGCTGGCGAGCCTGTGCCCTGAGCCTGACCCAGGGCGACAGACAAACCCAACGCAGGCGAGCCTGTGCCCTCAGCCCGACCCAGGACGACCGACTACAACAACGCTGGCGAGCCTGTGCCCTCAGCCCGACCAAGAACGACCGACTACATCAACGCTGGCGAGCCTGTGCCCTCAGCCCGACCCAGGATTGCAACTACAACAACGCTGGCGAGCCTGTTCCCTCAGCCTGACCAAGAACGACCGACTACAACAACGCTGGCGAGCCTGTGCCCTCAGCCCGACCCAGGACCGCCGACTACAACAATGCTGGCGAGCCTGTGCACTCAGCCCGACCCAGTACTGCCGACTACAACAACGCTGGCGAGCCTGTGCCTTCAGCCCGACTTAGGACAGCCGACTAGAACAACCCTGGCGAGCCTGTGCCATCAGCCCGAACCAGGACTGCCAACTACAACAACGCTGGCGAGCCTGTGCCCTCAGCCCGACTCAGGACCGCCGACTACAACAACGCTGGCGAGCCTGTGCCCTCAGCCCGACCCAGGACCGTCGACTACAAAGACGCTGGCGAGCCTGTGCCCTCAGCCCGACCCAGGACCGCCGACTACAACAACGCTGGCGAGCCTGTGCCCTCAGCCCGACCAAGAACCACCGACTACAACAACGCAGGAGAGCCTGTGCCCTCAGCCCGACCCAGGATTGCAACTACAAAAACGCTGGCGAGTCTGTGCCCTCAGCCCGACTCAGGACCGCCGACTACAACAACGCTGGCGAGCCTGTGCCCTCAGCCCGACCCAGGACCGCCGACTACAACAACGCTGGCGAGCCTGTGCCCTCAGCCCGACCCAGGACCGCCGACTACAACAACACTGGCGAGCCTGTGCCCTCAGCCCGACCAGGACCGCCAACTACAACAACGCTGGCGAGCCTGTGCCCTCAGCCCGACCCAGGATAGCCGACTACAACAACGCTGGAGAGCCTGTGCCCTCAGCCCGACCCAGGACGACCGACAAACCCAACACTGGTGAGCCTGTGCCCTCAGCCCGCCCCAGGACGACCGACACACCCAACGCTGGCGAGCCTGTGCCCTGAGCCTGACCCAGGGCGACGGACAAACCCAACGCAGGCGAGCCTGTGCCCTCAGCCCGACCAAGGACGACCGACTACAACAACGCTGGCGAGCCTGTTCCCTCAGCCTGACCAAGAACGACTGACTACAACAACGCTGGCGAGCCTGTGCCCTCAGCCCGACCCAGGACCGCCGACTACAACAACGCTGGCGAGCCTGTGCCCTCAGCCCGACCCAGTACCGCCGACTACAACAACGCTGGCGAGCCTGTGCCTTCAGCCCGACTTAGGACAGCCGACTAGAACAACCCTGGCGAGCCTGTGCCATCAGCCTGAACCAGGACTGCCAACGACAACAACGCTGCCGAGCCTGTGCCCTCAGCCCGACTCAGGACCGCCGACTACAACAACGCTGGCGAGCCTGTGCCCTCAGCCCGAACCAGGACCGTCGACTACAACAACGCTGGCGAGCCTGTGCCCTCAGCCCGACCCAGGACCGCCGACTACAACAACGCTGGCGAGCCTGTGCCCTCAGCCTGACCCAGGACCGCCGACTAACACAACGCTGGCGAGCCTGTGCCCTCAGCCTGACCCAGGACCGCCGACTACAACAACGCTGGCGAGCCTGTGCCCTCAGCCCGACCAGGACCGCCAACTACAACAACGCTGGCGAGCCTGTGCCCTCAGCCCGACCCAGGATCGCCGACTACAACAACGCTGGAGAGCCTGTGCCCTCAGCCCGACACAGGACGACCGACAAACCCAACGCTGGCGAGCCTGTGCCCTCAGCCCGACCCAGGACGACCGACACACCCAACGCTGGCGAGCCTGTGCCCTGAGCCTGACCCAGGGCGACGGACAAACCCAACGCAGGCAAGCCTGTTCCCTCAGCCCGACCCAGGACGACCGACTACAACAACGCTGGCGAGCCTGTGCCCTCAGCCCGACCAAGAACGACCGACTACAACAACGCTGGCGAGCTTGTGCCCTCAGCCCGACCCAGGACGACCAACTACAACAACGCTGGCGAGCCTGTGCCCTCAGCCCGACTGAGGACCGCCGACTACAACAACGCTGGCGAGCCTGTGCCCTCAGCCCGACTGAGGACAGCCGACTAGAACAACCCTGACGAGCCTGTGCCATCAGCCCGAACCAGGACTGCCGACTACAACAACGCTGGCGAGCCTGTGCCCTCAGCCCGACTCAGGACCGCTGACTACAACAACGCTGGCGAGCCTGTGCCCTCAGCCCGACCCAGGACCGCCGACTACAACAACGCTGGCGAGCCTGTGCCCTCAGTCCGACCCAGGACCGCCGACTACAACAACGCTGGCGAGCCTGTGCCCTCAGCCCGACCAGGACCGCCAACTACAACAACGCTGGCGAGCCTGTGCCCTCAGCCCGACCCAGGATCGCCGACTACAACAACGCTGGAGAGCTTGTGCCCTCAGCCCGACCCAGGACGACCGACACACCCAACGCTGGCGAGCCTGTGCCCTGAGCCTGACCCAGGGCGACGGACAAACCCAACGCAGGCGAGCCTGTGCCCTCAGCCCGACCCAGGACGACCGACTACAACAACGCTGGCGAGCCTGTTCCCTCAGCCTGACCAAGAACGACCGACTACAACAACGCTGGCGAGCCTGTGCCCTCAGCCCGACCCAGGACCGCCGACTACAACAACGCTGGCGAGCCTGTGCCGTCAGCCCGACCCAGTACCGCCGACTACAACAACACTGGCGAGCCTGTGCCTTCAGCCCGACTTAGGACAGCCGACTAGAACAACCCTGGCGAGCCTGTGCCCTCAGCCCGACCCAGGACGACCGACACACCCAACGCTGGCGAGCCTGTGCCCTGAGCCTGACCCAGGGCGACGGACAAACCCAACGCAGGCGAGCCTGTGCCCTCAGCCCGACCCAGGACGACCGACTACAACAACGCTGGCGAGCCTGTTCCCTCAGCCTGACCAAGAACGACCGACTACAACAACGCTGGCGAGCCTGTGCCCTCAGCCCGACCCAGGACCGCCGACTACAACAACGCTGGCGAGCCTGTGCCGTCAGCCCGACCCAGTACCGCCGACTACAACAACACTGGCGAGCCTGTGCCTTCAGCCCGACTTAGGACAGCCGACTAGAACAACCCTGGCGAGCCTGTGCCATCAGCCCGAACCAGGACTGCCAACTACAACAACGCTGGCGAGCCTGTGCCCTCAGCCCGACTCAGGACCGCCGACTACAACAACGCTGGCGAGCATGTGCCCTCAGCCCGACCCAGGACCGCCGACTACAACAACGCTGGCGAGCCTGTGCCCTCAGCCCGACCCAGGACCGCCAACTACAACAACGCTGGCGAGCCTGTGCCCTCAGCCCGACCCAGGACCGCCGACTACAACAACGCTGGCGAGCCTGTGCCCTCAGCCCGACCCAGGATCGCAGACTACAACAACGCTGCAGAGCCTTTGCCCTCAGCCCGACCCAGGACGACCGACAAACCCAACGCTGGCGAGCCAGTGCCCTCAGCCCGACCCAGGACGACCGACACACCCAACGCTGGCGAGTCTGTGCCCTGAACCTGACCCAGGGCGACGGACAAACCCAACGCAGGCAAGCCTGTTCCCTCAGCCCTACCCAGGACGACCTACTACAACAACGCTGGCGAGCCTGTGCCCTCAGCCCGACCAAGAACGACCGACTACAACAACGCTGGTGAGCCTGTGCCCTCAGCCCGACCCAGGACGACCAACTACAACAACGCTGGCGAGCCTGTGCCCTCAGCCCGACACAGGACCGCCGACTACAACAACGCTGGCGAGCCTGTGCCCTCAGCCCGACCCAAGACCGCTGACTACAACAACGCTGGCGAGCCTGTGCCTTCAGCCCGACTGAGGACAGCCGACTAGAACAACCCTGGCGAGCCTGTGCCATCAGCCCGAACCAGGACCGCCGACTACAACAACGCTGGCGAGCCTGTGCCCTCAGCCCGACTCAGGACCGCCGACTACAACAACGCTGGCGAGCCTGTTCCCTCAGCCCGACCCAGGACCGCCGACTACAACAACGCTGGCGAGCCTGTGCCCTCAGACCGACCCAGGACCGCCGACTACAACAACGCTGGCGAGCCTGTGCCCTCAGCCCGACCCAGGACCGCCGACTAACACAACGCTGGCGAGCCTGTGCCCTCAGCCCGACCCAGGATTGTCGACTACAACAACGCTGGCGAGCCTGTGCCCTCAGCCCGACCCAGGACGACCAACTACAACAACGCTGGCGAGCCTGTGCCCTCAGCCCGACACAGGACCGCCGACTACAACAACGCTGGCGAGCCTGTGCCCTCAGCCCGACCCAAGACCGCCGACTACAACAACGCTGGCGAGCCTGTGCCCTCAGCCCGACTCAGGACCGCCGACTACAACAACGCTGGCGAGCCTGTTTCCTCAGCCCGACCCAGGACCGCCGACTACAACAACGCTGGCGAGCCTGTGCCCTCAGACCGACCCAGGACCGCCGACTACAACAACGCTGGCGAGCCTGTGCCCTCAGCCCGACCCAGGACCGCCGACTAACACAACGCTGGCGAGCCTGTGCCCTCAGCCCGACCCAGGATTGTCGACTACAACAACGCTGGCGAGCCTGTGCCCTCAGCCCGACCCAGGACGACCGACAAACCCAACGCTGGCGAGCCTGTGCCCTCAGCCCGACCAAGAACGACCGACTACAACAACGCTGGCGAGCCTGTGCCCTCAACCCGACCCAGGATTGCAACTACAAAAACGCTGGCGAGCCTGTGCCCTCAGCCCGACCCAGGACCGCCGACCACAACAACGCTGGCGAGCCTGTGCCCTCAGCCCGACCCAGTACCGCCGACTACAACAACGCTGGCGAGTCTGTGCCTTCAGCCCGACTGAGGACAGCCGACTAGAACAACCCTGGCCAGCCTGTGCCATCAGCCCGAACCAGGACTGCCGACTACAACAACGCTGGCGAGCCTGTGCCCTCAGCCCGACTCAGGACCGCCGACTACAACAACGCTGGCGAGCCTGTGCCCTCAGCCCGACCCAGGACCGCCGACTACAACAACGCTGGCGAGCCTGTGCCCTCAGCCCGACTCAGGACCACCGACTACAACAACGCTGGCGAGCCTGTGCCCTCAGCCCGACCCAGGACCGCCGACTACAACAACGCTGGCGAGCCTGTGCCCTCAGCCCGACCCAGGACCGCCGACTACAACAACGCTGGCGAGCCTGTGCCCTCAGCCCAACCAGGACCGCCAACTACAACAACACTGGAGAGCCTGTGCCCTCAGCCCGACCCAGGGTCGCCGACTACAACAACGCTGGAAAGCCTGTGCCCTCAGCCCGACCCAGGACGACCGACAAACCTAACACTGGCGAGCCTGTGCCCTCAGCCCGACCCAGGACGACCGACACACCCAACGCTGGCGAGCCTGTGCCCTGAGCCTGACCCAGGGCGACGGACAAACCCAACGCAGGCGAGCCTGTGCCCTCAGCCCGACCCAGGACGACCGACTACAACAACGCTGGCGAGCCTGTTCCCTCAGCCTGACCAAGAACGACCGACTACAACAATGCTGGCGAGCCTGTGCCCTCAGCCCGACCCAGGACCGCCGACTACAACAACGCTGGCGAGCCTGTGCCCTCAGCCCGACCCAGTACCGCCGACTACAACAACGCTGGCGAGCCTGTGCCTTCAGCCCGACTTAGGACAGCCGACTAGAACAACCCTGGCGAGCCTGTGCCATCAGCCCGAACCAGGACTGCCAACTACAACAACGCTGGCGAGCCTGTGCCCTCAGCACGACTCAGGACCGCCGACTACAACAACGCTGGCGAGCCTGTGCCCTTAGCCCGACCCAGGACCGCCGACTACAACAACGCTGGCGAGCCTGTGCCCTCAGCCCGACCCAGGACCGCCGACTAACACAACGCTGGCGAGCCTGTGCCCTCAGCCCGACCCAGTACCGCCGACTACAACAACGCTGGCGAGCCTGTGCCCTCAGCCCGACCCAGGACCCCCAACTACAACAACGCTGGCGAGCCTGTGCCCTCAGCCCGACCCAGGATCGCAGACTACAACAACGCTGCAGAGCTAGTGCCCTCAGCCCGACCCAGGACGACCGACAAACCCAACGCTGGCGAGCCTGTGCCCTCAGCCCGACCCAGGACGACCGACACACCCAACGCTGGCGAGCCTGTGCCCTGAGCCTGACCCAGGGCGACGGACAAACCCAACGCAGGCAAGCCTGTTCCCTCAGCCCGACCCAGGACGACCGACTACAACAACGCTGGCGAGCCTGTGCCCTCAGCCCGACCAAGAACGACCGACTACAACAACGCTGGCGAGCCTGTGCCCTCAGCCCGACCCAGGACGACCAACTACAACAACGCTGGCGAGCCTGTGCCCTCAGCCTGACACAGGACCGCCGACTACAACAACGCTGGCGAGCCTGTGCCCTCAGCCCGACCCAAGACCGCCGACTACAACAACGCTGGCGAGCCTGTGCCTTCAGCCTGACTGAGGACAGCCGACTAGAACAACCCTGGCGAGCCTGTGCCATCAGCCCGAACCAGGACCGCCGACTACAACAACGCTGGCGAGCCTGTGCCCTCAGCCCGACTCAGGACCTCCGACTACAACAACGCTGGCGAGCCTGTGCCCTCAGCCCGACCCAGGACCGCCGACTACAACAACGCTGGCGAGCCTGTGCCCTCAGCCCGACTGAGGACAGCCGAATAGAACAAGCCTGGCGAGCCTGTGCCCTCAGCCCGAACCAGGACTGCCGACTACAACAACGCTGGCGAGCCTGTGCCCTCAGCCCGACTCAGGACCGCCGACTACAACAACGCTGGCGAGCCTGTGCCCTCAGCCCGACCCAGGACCACCGACTACAACAACGCTGGCGAGCCTGTGCCCTCAGCCCGACCCAGGACCGCCGACTACAACAACGCTGGCGAGCCTGTGCCCTCAGCCCGACCAGGACCGCCAACTACAACAACGCTGGCGAGCCTGTACCCTCAGCCCGACCCAGGAACGCCGACTACAACAACGCTGGAGAGCCTGTGCCCTCAGCCCGACCCTGTGTCCTCAGCCTGACCCAGGACCGCCGACTAACACAACGCTGGCGAGCCTGTGCCCTCAGCCCGACCCAGGACGACCGACAAACCCAACGCTGGCGAGCCTGTGCCCTCAGCCCGACCCAGGATCGCCGACTACAACAACGCTGGAGAGCCTGTGCCCTCAGCCCGACCTAGGACGACCGATAAACCCAACGCTGGCGAGCCTGTGCCCTCAGCCCGACCCGGGACGACCGACACACCCAACGCTGGCGAGCCTGTGCCCTGAGCCTGACCCAGGGCGACGGACAAACCCAACGCAGGCGAGCCTGTGCCCTCAGCCCGACCCAGGACGACCGACTACAACAACGCTGGCGAGCCTGTGCCCTCAGCCCGACCAAGAACGACCGACTACAACAACGCTGGCGAGCCTGTGCCCTCAGCCCGACCCAGGATTGCAACTACAAAAACGCTGGCGAGCCTGTGCCCTCAGGCCGACCCAGGACCGCCGACCACAACAACGCTGGCGAGCCTGTGCCCTCAGCCCGACCCAGTACCGCCGACTACAACAACGCTGGCGAGCCTGTGCCTTCAGCCCGACTGAGGACAGCCGACTAGAACAACCCTGGCGAGCCTGTGCCATCAGCCCGAACCAGGACTGCCGACTACAACAACGCTGGCGAGCCTGTGCCCTCAGCCCGACTCAGGACCGCCGACTACAACAACGCTGGCGAGCCTGTGCCCTCAGCCCGACCCAGGACCGCCGACTACAACAACGCTGGCGAGCCTGTGCCCTCAGCCCGACCCAGGACCGCCGACTACAACAACGCTGGCGAGCCTGTGCCCTCAGCCTGACCCAGGACCGCCGACTAACACAACGCTGGCAAGCCTGTGCCCTCAGCCCGACCCAGGACCGCCGTCTACAACAACGCTGGCGAGCCTGTGCCCTCAGCCCGACCCAGGACCGCCAACTACAACAACGCTGGCGAGCCTGTGCCCTCAGCCCAACTCAGGATCGCAGACTACAACAACGCTGCAGAGCCTGTGCCCTCAGCCCGACCCAGGACGACCGACAAACCCAACGCTGGCGAGCCTGTGCCCTCAGCCCGACCCAGCACGACCGACACACCCAACGCTGGCGAGCCTGTGCCCTGAGCCTGACCCAGGGCGACGGACAAACCCAACGCAGGCGAGCCTGTGCCCTCAGCCCGACCCAGGACGACCGACTACAACAACGCTGGCGAGCCTGTGCCCTCAGCCCGACCCAGTACCGCCGACTACAACAACGCTGGCGAGCCTGTGCCTTCAGCCCGACTTAGGACAGCCGACTAGAACAACCCTGGCGAGCCTGTGCCATCAGCCCGAACCAGGACTGCCAACTACTACAACGCTGGCGAGTCTGTGCCGTCAGCCCGACTCAGGACCGCCGACTACAACAACGCTGGCGAGCCTGTGCCCTCAGCCCGACCCAGGACCGCCGACTACAACAACGCTGGCGAGCCTGTGCCCGCAGCCCGACCCAGGACCGCCGACTACAACAACGCTGGCGAGCCTGTGCCCTCAGCCTGACCCAGGATCGCCGACTACAACAACGCTGGAGAGGCTGTGCCCTCAGCCCGACCCAGGACGACCGACAAACCCAACGCTGGCGAGCCTGTGCCCTCAGCCTGACCCAGGACGACCGACACACCCAACGCTGGCGAGCCTGTGCCCTGAGCCTGACCCAGGGCGACAGACAAACCCAACGCAGGCGAGCCTGTGCCCTCAGCCCGACCCAGGACGACCGACTACAACAACGCTGGCGAGCCTGTGCCCTCGGCCCGACCAAGAACGACCGACTACATCAACGCTGGCGAGCCTGTGCCCTCAGCCCGACCCAGGATTGCAACTACAACAACGCTGGCGAGCCTGTTCCCTCAGCCTGACCAAGAACGACCGACTACAACAACGCTGGCGAGCCTGTGCCCTCAGCCCGACCCAGGACCGCCGACTACAACAATGCTGGCGAGCCTGTGCACTCAGCCCGACCCAGTACTGCCGACTACAACAACGCTGGCGAGCCTGTGCCTTCAGCCCGACTTAGGACAGCCGACTAGAACAACCCTGGCGAGCCTGTGCCATCAGCCCGAACCAGGACTGCCAACTACAACAACGCTGGCGAGCCTGTGCCCTCAGCCCGACTCAGGACCGCCGACTACAACAACGCTGGCGAGCCTGTGCCCTCAGCCCGACCCAGTACCGTCGACTACAAAGACGCTGGCGAGCCTGTGCCCTCAGCCCGACCCAGGACCGCCGACTACAACAACGCTGGCGAGCCTGTGCCCTCAGCCCGACCAAGAACCACCGACTACAACAACGCAGGAGAGCCTGTGCCCTCAGCCCGACCCAGGATTGCAACTACAAAAATGCTGGCGAGTCTGTGCCCTCAGCCCGACTCAGGACCGCCGACTACAACAACGCTGGCGAGCCTGTGCCCTCAGCCCGACCCAGGACCGCCGACTACAACAACGCTGGCGAGCCTGTGCCCTCAGCCCGACCCAGGACCGCCGACTACAACAACACTGGCGAGCCTGTGCCCTCAGCCCGACCAGGACCGCCAACTACAACAACGCTGGCGAGCCTGTGCCCTCAGCCCGACCCAGGATAGCCGACTACAACAACGCTGGAGAGCCTGTGCCCTCAGCCCGACCCAGGACGACCGACAAACCCAACACTGGTGAGCCTGTGCCCTCAGCCCGCCCCAGGACGACCGACACACCCAACGCTGGCGAGCCTGTGCCCTGAGCCTGACCCAGGGCGACGGACAAACCCAACGCAGGCGAGCCTGTGCCCTCAGCCCGACCAAGAACGACCGACTACAACAACGCTGGCGAGCCTGTTCCCTCAGTATGACCAAGAACGACTGACTACAACAACGCTGGCGAGCCTGTGCCCTCAGCCCGACCCAGGACCGCCGACTACAACAACGCTGGCGAGCCTGTGCCCTCAGCCCGACCCAGTACCGCCGACTACAACAACGCTGGCGAGCCTGTGCCTTCAGCCCGACTTAGGACAGCCGACTAGAACAACCCTGGCGAGCCTGTGCCATCAGCCTGAACCAGGACTGCCAACGACAACAACGCTGCCGAGCCTGTGCCCTCAGCCCGACTCAGGACCGCCGACTACAACAACGCTGGCGAGCCTGTGCCCTCAGCCCGAACCAGGACCGTCGACTACAACAACGCTGGCGAGCCTGTGCCCTCAGCCCGACCCAGGACCGCCGACTACAACAACGCTGGCGAGCCTGTGCCCTCAGCCTGACCCAGGACCGCCGACTAACACAACGCTGGCGAGCCTGTGCCCTCAGCCTGACCCAGGACCGCCGACTACAACAACGCTGGCGAGCCTGTGCCCTCAGCCCGACCAGGACCGCCAACTACAACAACGCTGGCGAGCCTGTGCCCTCAGCCCGACCCAGGATCGCCGACTACAACAACGCTGGAGAGCCTGTGCCCTCAGCCCGACACAGGACGACCGACAAACCCAACGCTGGCGAGCCTGTGCCCTCAGCCCGACCCAGGACGACCGACACACCCAACGCTGGCGAGCCTGTGCCCTGAGCCTGACCCAGGGCGACGGACAAACCCAACGCAGGCAAGCCTGTTCCCTCAGCCCGACCCAGGACGACCGACTACAACAACGCTGGCGAGCCTGTGCCCTCAGCCCGACCAAGAACGACCGACTACAACAACGCTGGCGAGCTTGTGCCCTCAGCCCGACCCAGGACGACCAACTACAACAACGCTGGCGAGCCTGTGCCCTCAGCCCGACTGAGGACCGCCGACTACAACAACGCTGGCGAGCCTGTGCCCTCAGCCCGACTGAGGACAGCCGACTAGAACAACCCTGACGAGCCTGTGCCATCAGCCCGAACCAGGACTGCCGACTACAACAACGCTGGCGAGCCTGTGCCCTCAGCCCGACTCAGGACCGCTGACTACAACAACGCTGGCGAGCCTGTGCCCTCAGCCCGACTCAGGACCGCCGACTACAACAACGCTGGCGAGCCTGTGCCCTCAGTCCGACCCAGGACCGCCGACTACAACAACGCTGGCGAGCCTGTGCCCTCAGCCCGACCAGGACCGCCAACTACAACAACGCTGGCGAGCCTGTGCCCTCAGCCCGACCCAGGATCGCCGACTACAACAACGCTGGAGAGCTTGTGCCCTCAGCCCGACCCAGGACGACCGACACACCCAACGCTGGCGAGCCTGTGCCCTGAGCCTGACCCAGGGCGACGGACAAACCCAACGCAGGCGAGCCTGTGCCCTCAGCCCGACCCAGGACGACCGACTACAACAACGCTGGCGAGCCTGTTCCCTCAGCCTGACCAAGAACGACCGACTACAACAACGCTGGCGAGCCTGTGCCCTCAGCCCGACCCAGGACCGCCGACTACAACAACGCTGGCGAGCCTGTGCCGTCAGCCCGACCCAGTACCGCCGACTACAACAACACTGGCGAGCCTGTGCCTTCAGCCCGACTTAGGACAGCCGACTAGAACAACCCTGGCGAGCCTGTGCCCTCAGCCCGACCCAGGACGACCGACACACCCAACGCTGGCGAGCCTGTGCCCTGAGCCTGACCCAGGGCGACGGACAAACCCAACGCAGGCGAGCCTGTGCCCTCAGCCCGACCCAGGACGACCGACTACAACAACGCTGGCGAGCCTGTTCCCTCAGCCTGACCAAGAACGACCGACTACAACAACGCTGGCGAGCCTGTGCCCTCAGCCCGACCCAGGACCGCCGACTACAACAACGCTGGCGAGCCTGTGCCGTCAGCCCGACCCAGTACCGCCGACTACAACAACACTGGCGAGCCTGTGCCTTCAGCCCGACTTAGGACAGCCGACTAGAACAACCCTGGCGAGCCTGTGCCATCAGCCCGAACCAGGACTGCCAACTACAACAACGCTGGCGAGCCTGTGCCCTCAGCCCGACTCAGGACCGCCGACTACAACAACGCTGGCGAGCATGTGCCCTCAGCCCGACCCAGGACCGCCGACTACAACAACGCTGGCGAGCCTGTGCCCTCAGCCCGACCCAGGACCGCCAACTACAACAACGCTGGCGAGCCTGTGCCCTCAGCCCGACCCAGGACCGCCGACTACAACAACGCTGGCGAGCCTGTGCCCTCAGCCTGACCCAGGACCGCCGACTAACACAACGCTGGCGAGCCTGTGCCCTCAGCCCGAACCAGGACCGCCGACTACAACAACGCTGGCGAGCCTGTGCCCTCAGCCCGACCCAGGACCGCCAACTACAACAACGCTGGCGAGCCTGTGCCCTCAGCCCGACCCAGGATCGCAGACTACAACAACGCTGCAGAGCCTTTGCCCTCAGCCCGACCCAGGACGACCGACAAACCCAACGCTGGCGAGCCAGTGCCCTCAGCCCGACCCAGGACGACCGACACACCCAACGCTGGCGAGTCTGTGCCCTGAACCTGACCCAGGGCGACGGACAAACCCAACGCAGGCAAGCCTGTTCCCTCAGCCCTACCCAGGACGACCTACTACAACAACGCTGGCGAGCCTGTGCCCTCAGCCCGACCAAGAACGACCGACTACAACAACGCTGGTGAGCCTGTGCCCTCAGCCCGACCCAGGACGACCAACTACAACAACGCTGGCGAGCCTGTGCCCTCAGCCCGACACAGGACCGCCGACTACAACAACGCTGGCGAGCCTGTGCCCTCAGCCCGACCCAAGACCGCTGACTACAACAACGCTGGCGAGCCTGTGCCTTCAGCCCGACTGAGGACAGCCGACTAGAACAACCCTGGCGAGCCTGTGCCATCAGCCCGAACCAGGACCGCCGACTACAACAACGCTGGCGAGCCTGTGCCCTCAGCCCGACTCAGGACCGCCGACTACAACAACGCTGGCGAGCCTGTTCCCTCAGCCCGACCCAGGACCGCCGACTACAACAACGCTGGCGAGCCTGTGCCCTCAGACCGACCCAGGACCGCCGACTACAACAACGCTGGCGAGCCTGTGCCCTCAGCCCGACCCAGGACCGCCGACTAACACAACGCTGGCGAGCCTGTGCCCTCAGCCCGACCCAGGATTGTCGACTACAACAACGCTGGCGAGCCTGTGCCCTCAGCCCGACCCAGGACGACCAACTACAACAACGCTGGCGAGCCTGTGCCCTCAGCCCGACACAGGACCGCCGACTACAACAACGCTGGCGAGCCTGTGCCCTCAGCCCGACCCAAGACCGCCGACTACAACAACGCTGGCGAGCCTGTGCCCTCAGCCCGACTCAGGACCGCCGACTACAACAACGCTGGCGAGCCTGTTTCCTCAGCCCGACCCAGGACCGCCGACTACAACAACGCTGGCGAGCCTGTGCCCTCAGACCGACCCAGGACCGCCGACTACAACAACGCTGGCGAGCCTGTGCCCTCAGCCCGACCCAGGACCGCCGACTAACACAACGCTGGCGAGCCTGTGCCCTCAGCCCGACCCAGGATTGTCGACTACAACAACGCTGGCGAGCCTGTGCCCTCAGCCCGACCCAGGACGACCGACAAACCCAACGCTGGCGAGCCTGTGCCCTCAGCCCGACCAAGAACGACCGACTACAACAACGCTGGCGAGCCTGTGCCCTCAACCCGACCCAGGATTGCAACTACAAAAACGCTGGCGAGCCTGTGCCCTCAGCCCGACCCAGGACCGCCGACCACAACAACGCTGGCGAGCCTGTGCCCTCAGCCCGACCCAGTACCGCCGACTACAACAACGCTGGCGAGTCTGTGCCTTCAGCCCGACTGAGGACAGCCGACTAGAACAACCCTGGCCAGCCTGTGCCATCAGCCCGAACCAGGACTGCCGACTACAACAACGCTGGCGAGCCTGTGCCCTCAGCCCGACTCAGGACCGCCGACTACAACAACGCTGGCGAGCCTGTGCCCTCAGCCCGACCCAGGACCGCCGACTACAACAACGCTGGCGAGCCTGTGCCCTCAGCCCGACCCAGGACCGCCGACTACAACAATGCTGGCGAGCCTGTGCCCTCAGCCTGACCCAGGACCGCCGACTAACACAACGCTGGCGAGCTTGTGCCCTCAGCCCGACCCAGGACCGCCGACTACAACAACGCTGGCGAGCCTGTGCCCTCAGCCCGACCCAGGACCGCTAACTACAACAACGCTGGCGAGCCTGTGCCCTCAGCCCAACCCAGGATCGCAGACTATAACAACGCTGCAGAGCCTGTGCCCTCAGCCCGACCCTGGACGACCGACACACCCAACGCTGGCGAGCCTGTGCCCTGGGCCTGACCCAGGGCGACGGACAAACCCAACGCAGGCAAGCCTGTTCCCTCAGCCCGACCCAGGACGACCGACTACAACAACGCTGGCGAGCCGGTGCCCTCAGCCCGACCAAGAACCACCGACTACAACAACGCTGGCGAGCCTGTGCCCTCAGCCCGACCCAGGATTGCAACTACAAAAACGCTGGCGAGTCTGTGCCCTCAGCCCGACCCAGGACCGCCGACCACAACAACGCTGGCGAGCCTGTGCCCTCAGCCTAACCTAGTACCGCCGACTACAACAACGCTGGCAAGCCTGTGCCTTCAGCCCGACTGAGGACAGCCGACTAGAACAACCCTGGCGAGCCTGTGCCATCAGCCCGAAACAGGACTGCCGACTACAACAACGCTGGTGAGCCTGTGCCCTCATTCCGACTCAGGACCGCCGACTACAACAACGCTGGCGAGCCTGTGCCCTCAGCCCGACCCAGGACCGCCGACTACAACAACGCTGGCGAGCCTGTGCCCTCAGCCCGACCCAGGACCGCCAACTACAACAACGCTGGCGAGCCTTTACCCTCAGCCCGACCAGGACCGCCAACTACAGCAACGCTGGCGAGCCTGTGCCCTCAGCCCGACCCAGGATCGCCGACTACAACAACGCTAGAAAGCCTGTGCCCTCAGCCCGACCCAGGACGACCGACAAACCCAACACTGGCGAGCCTGTGCCCTCAGCCCGACCCAGGACGACCGACACACCCAACGCTGGCGAGCCTGTGCCCTGAGCCTGACCCAGGGCGACGGACAAACCCAACGCAGGCGAGCCTGTGCCCTCAGCCCGACCCAGGACGACCAACTACAACAACGCTGGCGAGCCTGTTCCCTCAGCCTGACCAAGAACGACCGACTACAACAACGCTGGCGAGCCTGTGCCCTCAGCCCGACCCAGGACCGCCGACTACAACATCGCTGGCGAGCCTGTGCCCTCAGCCCGACCCAGTACCGCCGACTACAACAACGCTGGCGAGCCTGTGCCTTCAGCCCGACTTAGGACAGCCGACTAGAACAACCCTGGCGAGCCTGTGCCATCAGCCCGAACCAGGACTGCCAACTACAACAACGCTGGCGAGCCTGTGCCCTCAGCCCGACTCAGGACCGCCGACTACAACAACGCTGGCGAGCCTGTGCCCTCAGCCCGACCCAGGACCGTCGACTACAACAACGCTGGCGAGCCTGTGCCCTCAGCCCGACCCAGGACCGCCGACTACAACAACGCTGGCGAGCCTGTGCCCTCAGCCTGACCCAGGACCGCCGACTAACACAACGCTGGCGAGCCTGTGCCCTCAGCCCGACCCAGTACCGCCGACTAAAACAACGCTGGCGAGCCTGTGCCCTCAGCCCGACCCAGGACCGCCAACTACAACAACGCTGGCGAGCCTGTGCCCTCAGCCCGACCAAGGATCGCAGACTACAACAACGCTGCAGAGCCTGTGCCCTCAGCCCGACCCAGGACGACCGACAAACCCAACGCTGGCGAGCCTGTGCCCTCAGCCCGACCCAGGACGACCGACACACCCAACGCTGGCGAGCCTGTGCCCTGAGCCTGACCCAGGGCGACGGACAAACCCAACGCAGGCAAGCCTGTTCCCTCAGCCCTACCCAGGACGACCGACTACAACAACGCTGGCGAGCCTGTGCCCTCAGCCCGACCAAGAACGACCGACTACAACAACGCTGGCGAGCCTGTGCCCTCAGCCCGACCCAGGAAGACCAACTACAACAACGCTGGCGAGCCTGTGCCCTCAGCCCGACACAGGACCGCCGACTACAACAACGCTGGCGAGCCTGTGCCCTCAGCCCGACCTAAGACCGCCGACTACAACAACGCTGGCGAGCCTGTGCCTTCAGCCCGACTGAGGACAGCCGACTAGAACAACCCTGGCGAGCCTGTGCCATCAGCCCGAACCAGGACCGCCGACTACAACAACGCTGGCGAGCCTGTGCCCTCAGCCCGACCCAGGACCGCCGACTACAACAACGCTGGCGAGCTTGTGCCCTCAGCCCGACCCAGGACCGCCGACTACAACAACGCTGGCGAGCCTGTGCCCTCAGCCCGACCCAGGACCGCCAACTACAACAACGCTGGCGAGCCTGTGCCCTCAGCCCGACTCAGGACCGCCGACTACAACAACGCTGGCGAGCCTGTGCCCTCAGCCCGACCCAGGACCGCCGACTACAACAACGCTGGCGAGCCTGTGCCCTCAGCCCGACCCAGGACCGCCAACTACAACAACGCTGGCGAGCCTGTGCCCTCAGCCCGACCCAGGATCGCAAACTACAACAACGCTGGCGAGCCTGTGCCCTGAGCCTGACCCAGGGCGACGGACAAACCCAACGCAGGCAAGCCTGTTCCCTCAGCCCGACCCAGGACGACCGACTACAACAACGCTGGCGAACCTGTGCCCTCAGCCCGACCAAGAACGACCGACTACAACAACGCTGGCGAGCTTGTGCCCTCAGCCCGACCCAGGACGACCAACTACAACAACGCCGGCGAGCCTGTGCCCTCAGCCCGACACAGGACCGCCGACTACAACAACGCTGGCGAGCCTGTGCCCTCAGCCCGACCCAGGACCGCCGACTACAACAACGCTGGCGAGCCTGTGCCCTCAGCCCGACCCAGGACCGCCGACTACAACAACGCTGGCGAGCCTGTGCCCTCAGCCCGACCCAAGACCGCCGACTACAACAACGCTGGTGAGCCTGTGTCTTCAGCCCGACTGAGGACAGCCGACTAGAACAACCCTGGCAAGCCTGTGCCATCAGCCCGAACCAGGACCGCCGACTACAACAACGCTGGCGAGCCTGTGCCATCAGCCCGAACCAGGACCGCCGACTACAACAACGCTGGCGAGCCTGTGCCCTCAGCCCGACCCAGGACCGCCGACTACAACAACGCTGGCGAGCCTGTGCCCTCAGCCCGACCCAGGACCGCCGACTACAACAACGCTGGCGAGCCTGTGCCCTCAGCCCGACCAGGACCGCCAACTACAACAACGCTGGCGAGCCTGTGCCCTCAGCCCGACCCAGGATCGCCGACTACAACAACGCTGGAGAGCCTGTGCCCTAAGCCCGACCCAGGACGACCGACAAACCCAACACTGGCGAGCCTGTGCCCTCAGCCCGACCCAGGACGACCGACTACAACAACGCTAGCGAGCCTGTTCCCTCAGCCTGACCAAGAACGACCGACTACAACAACGCTGGCGAGCCTGTGCCCTCAGCCCGACCCAGGACCGCCGACTACAACAACGCTGGCGAGCCTGTGCCCTCAGCCCGACCCAGTACCGCCGACTACAACAACGCTGGCGAGCCTGTGCCTTCAGCCCGACTTATGACAGCCGACTAGAACAACCCTGGCGAGCCTGTGCCATCAGCCCGAACCAGGACTGCCAGCTACAACAACGCTGGCGAGCCTTTGCCCTCAGCCCGAACCAGGACCGCCGACTACAACAACGCTGGCGAGCCTGTGCCCTCAGCCCGACCCAGGACCGCCGACTACAACAACGCTGGCGAGCCTGTGCCCTCAGCCCGACCCAGGACCGCCAACTACAACAACGCTGGCAAGCCTGTGCCCTCAGCCCGACCCAGGATCGCAGACTACAACAACGCTGGCGAGCCTGTGCCCTGAGCCTGACCCAGGGCGACGGACAAACCCAACGCAGGCAAGCCTGTTCCCTCAGCCCGACCCAGGACGACCGACTACAACAACGCTGGCGAGCCTGTGCCCTCAGCCCGACCAAGAACGACCGACTACAACAACGCTGGCGAGCTTGTGCCCTCAGCCCGACCCAGGACGACAAACTACAACAACGCTGGCGAGCCTGTGCCCTCAGCCCGACACAGGACCGCCGACTACAACAACGCTGGCGAGCCTGTGCCCTCAGCCCGACCCAAGACCGCCGACTACAACAACGCTGGCGAGCCTGTGCCTTCAGCCCGACTGAGGACAGCCGACTAGAACAACCCTGGCAAGCCTGTGCCATCAGCCCGAACCAGGACCGCCGACTACAACAACGCTGGCGAGCCTGTGCCCTCAGCCCGACTCAGGACCGCCGACTACAACAACGCTGGCGAGCCTGTGCCCTCAGCCCGACCCAGGACCGCCGACTACAACAACGCTGGCGAGCCTGTGCCCTCAGCCCGACTGAGGACAGCCGACTAGAACAACCCTGGCGAGCCTGTGCCATCAGCCCGAACCAGGACTGCCGACTACATCAACGCTGGCGAGCCTGTGCCCTCAGCCCGACTCAGGACCGCCGACTACAACAACGCTGGCGAGCCTGTGCCCTCAGCCCGACCCAGGACCGCCGACTACAGCAACGCTGGCGAGCCTGTGCCCTCAGCCCGACACAGTACCGCCGACTACAACAACGCTGGCGAGCCTGTGCCCTCAGCCCGACCAGGACCGCCAACTACAACAACGCTGGCGAGCCTGTGCCCTCAGCCCGACCCAGGATCGCCGACTACAACAACGCTGGAGAGCCTGTGCCCTCAGCCCGACCCAGGACGACCGACAAACCCAACACTGGCGAGCCTGTGCCCTCAACCCGACCCAGGACGACCGACACACCCAACGCTGGCGAGCCTGTGCCCTCAGCCCGACCCAGGACGACCGACTACAACAACGCTGGCGAGCCTGTTCCCTCAGCCTGACCAAGAACGACCGACTACAACAACGCTGGCGAGCCTGTGCCCTCAGCCCGACCCAGGACCGCCGACTACAACAACGCTGGCGAACCTGTGCCCTCAGCCCGACCCAGTACCGCCGACTACAACAACGCTGGCGAACCTGTGCCCTCAGCCCGACCCAGGACCGCCGATTAACACAACGCTGGCGAGCCTGTGCCCTCAGCCCGACCCAGGACCGCCGACTACAACAAGGCTGGCGAGCCTGTGCCCTCAGCCTGACCCAGGACCGCCAACTACAACAAGGCTGGCGAGCCTGTGCCCTCAGCCCGACCCAGGATCGCAGACTACAACAAAGCTGCAGAGCCTGTGCCCTCAGCCCGACCCAGGACGACCGACAAACCCAACGCTGGCGAGCCTGTGCCCTCAGCCCGACCCAGGACGACCGACACACCCAACGCTGGCGAGTCTGTGCCCTGAGCCTGACCCAGGGCGACGGACAAACCCAACGCAGGCAAGCCTGTTCCCTCAGCCCGACCCAGGACGACCGACTACAACAACGCTGGCGAGCCTGTGCCCTCAGCCCGACCAAGAACGACCGACTACAACAACGCTGGCGAGCCTGTGCCCTCAGCCCGACCCAGGACGACCAACTACAACAACGCTGGCGAGCCTGTGCCCTCAGCCCGACACAGGACCGCCGACTACAACAACGCTGGCGAGCCTGTGCCCTCAGCCCGACCCAAGACCGCCGACTACAACAACGCTGGCGAGCCTGTGCCTTCAGCCCGACTGAGGACAGCCGACTAGAACAACCCTGGCGAGCCTGTGCCATCAGCCCGAACCAGGACCGCCGACTACAACAACGCTGGCGAGCCTGTGCCCTCAGCCCGACTCAGGACCGCCGACTACAACAACGCTGGCGAGCCTGTGCCCTCAGCCCGACCCAGGACCGCCGACTACAACAACGCTGGCGAGCCTGTGCCCTCAGACCGACCCAGGACCGCCGACTACAACAACGCTGGCGAGCCTTTTCCCTCAGCCCGACCCAGGACCGCCGACTAACACAACGCTGGCGAGCCTGTGCCCTCAGCCCGACCCAGGATTGCCGACTACAACAACGCTGGCGAGCCTGTGCCCTCAGCCCGACTCAGGACCGCCGACTACAACAACGCTGGCGAGCCTGTGCCCTCAGCCCGACCCAGGACCGCCGACTACAACAAAGCTGGCGAGCCTGTGCCCTCAGCCCGACCCAGGACCGCCGACTACAACAACGCTGGCGAGCCTGTGCCCTCAGCCTGACCCAGGACCGCCGACTAACACAACGCTGGCGAGCCTGTGCCCTCAGCCCGACCCAGGACGACCGACAAACCCAACGCTGGCGAGCCTGTGCCCTCAGCCCGACCCAGGACCGCCGACTACAACAACGCTGGCGAGCCTGTGCCCTCAGCCCGACCCAGGACCGCCGACTACAACAACGCTGGCGAGCCTGTGCCCTCAGCCCGACCCAGGACCGCCAACTACAACAACGCTGGCGAGCCTGTGCCCTCAGCCCGACCCAGGACCGCCGACTACAACAACGCTGGCGAGCCTGTGCCCTCAGCCTGACCCAGGACCGCCGATTAACACAACGCTGGCGAGCCTGTGCCCTCAGCCCGACCCAGGACCGCCGACTACAACAACGCTGGCGAGCCTGTGCCCTCAGCCCGACCCAGGACCGCCAACTACAACAAGGCTGGCGAGCCTGTGCCCTCAGCCCGACCCAGGATCGCAGACTACAACAAAGCTGCAGAGCCTGTGCCCTCAGCCCGACCCAGGACGACCGACAAACCCAACGCTGGCGAGCCTGTGCCCTCAGCCCGACCCAGGACGACCGACACACCCAACGCTGGCGAGTCTGTGCCCTGAGCCTGACCCAGGGCGACGGACAAACCCAACGCAGGCAAGCCTGTTCCCTCAGCCCGACCCAGGACGACCGACTACAACAACGCTGGCAAGCCTGTGCCCTCAGCCCGACCAAGAACGACCGACTACAACAACGCTGGCGAGCCTGTGCCCTTAGCCCGACCCAGGACGACCAACTACAACAATGCTGGCGAGCCTGTGCCCTCAGCCCGACACAGGACCGCCGACTACAACAACGCTGGCGAGCCTGTGCCCTCAGCCCGACCCAAGACCGCCGACTACAACAACGCTGGCGAGCCTGTGCCTTCAGCCCGACTGAGGACAGCCGACTAGAACAACCCTGGCGAGCCTGTGCCATCAGCCCGAACCAGGACCGCCGACTACAACAACGCTGGCGAGCCTGTGCCCTCAGCCCGACTCAGGACCGCCGACTACAACAACGCTGGCGAGCCTGTGCCCTCAGCCCGACCCAGGACCGCCGACTACAACAACGCTGGCGAGCCTGTGCCCTCAGACCGACCCAGGACCGCCGACTACAACAACGCTGGCGAGCCTTTTCCCTCAGCCCGACCCAGGACCGCCGACTAACACAACGCTGGCGAGCCTGTGCCCTCAGCCCGACCCAGGATTGCCGACTACAACAACGCTGGCGAGCCTGTGCCCTCAGCCCGACTCAGGACCGCCGACTACAACAACGCTGGCGAGCCTGTGCCCTCAGCCCGACCCAGGACCGCCGACTACAACAAAGCTGGCGAGCCTGTGCCCTCAGCCCGACCCAGGACCGCCGACTACAACAACGCTGGCGAGCCTGTGCCCTCAGCCTGACCCAGGACCGCCGACTAACACAACGCTGGCGAGCCTGTGCCCTCAGCCCGACCCAGGACGACCGACAAACCCAACGCTGGCGAGCCTGTGCCCTCAGCCCGACCCAGGATCGCCGACTACAACGATGCTGGAAAGCCTGTGCCCTCAGCCCGACCCAGGACGACCGACAAACCCAACGCTGGCGAGCCTGTGCCCTCAGCCCGACCCGGGACGACCGACACACCCAACGCTGGCGAGCCTGTGCCCTGAGCCTGACCCAGGGCGACGGACAAACCCAACGCAGGCGAGCCTCTACCATCAGCCCGAACCAGGACGACCGACTACAACAACGCTGGCGAGCCTGTGCCCTCAGCCCGACCAAGAACGACCGACTACAACAACGCTGGCGAGCCTGTGCCCTCAACCCGACCCAGGATTGCAACTACAAAAACGCTGGCGAGCCTGTGCCCTCAGCCCGACCCAGGACCGCCGACCACAACAACGCTGGCGAGCCTGTGCCCTCAGCCCGACCCAGTACCGCCGACTACAACAACGCTGGCGAGCCTGTGCCTTCAGCCCGACTGAGGACAGCCGACTAGAACAACCCTGGCGAGCCTGTGCCATCAGCCCGAACCAGGACTGCCGACTAAAACAACGCTGGCGAGCCTGTGCCCTCAGCCCGACTCAGGACCGCCGACTACAACAACGCTGGCGAGCCTGTGCCCTCAGCCCGACCCAGGACCGCCGACTACAACAACGCTGGCGAGCCTGTGCCCTCAGCCCGACCCAGGACCGCCGACTACAACAACGCTGGCGAGCCTGTGCCCTCAGCCCGACCCAGGACCGCCGACTAACACAACGCTGGCGAGCTTGTGCCCTCAGCCCGACCCAGGACCGCCGACTACAACAACGCTGGCGAGCCTGTGCCCTCAGCCCGACCCAGGACCGCCAACTACAACAACGCTGGCGAGCCTGTGCCCTCAGCCCAACCCAGGATCGCAGACTACAACAACGCTGCAGAGCCTGTGCCCTCAGCCCGACCCAGGACGACCGACAAACCCAACGCTGGCGAGCCTGTGCCCTGAACCTGACCCAGGGCGACGGACAAACCCAACGCAGGCGAGCCTGTGCCCTCAGCCCGACCCAGGACGACCGACTACAACAACGCATGCGAGCCTGTGCCCTCAGCCCGACCCAGGACGACCAACTACAACAACGCTGGCGAGCCTGTGCCTTCAGCCCGACTGAGGACAGCCGACTAGAACAACCCTGGCGAGCCTGTGCCATCAGCCCGAACCAGGACCGCCGACTACAACAACGCTGGCGAGCCTGTGCCCTCAGCCCAACTCACGACCGCCGACTACAACAACGCTGGCGAGCCTGTGCCCTCAGCCCGACCGAGAACAGCCGACTAGAACAACCCTGGCGAGCCTGTGCCATCAGCCCGAACCAGGACTGCCAACTACAACAACGCTGGCGAGCCTGTGCCCTCAGCCCGACTCAGGACCGCCGACTACAACAACGCTGAAGAACCTGTGCCCTCAGCCCGACCCAGGACCGCCGACTACAACAACGCTGGCGAGCCTGTGCCCTCAGCCCGACCCAGTACCGCCGACTACAACAACGCTGGCGAGCCTGTGCCTTCAGCCCGACTTAGGACAGCCGACTAGAACAACCCTGGCGAGCCTGTGCCATCAGCCCAAACCAGGACTGCCAACTACAACAACGCTGGCGAGCCTGTGCCCTCAGCCCGACCCAGGACCGCCGACTAACACAACGCTGGCGAGCCTGTGCCCTCAGCCCGACCCAGTACCGCCGACTACAAAAACGCTGGCGAGCCTGTGCCTTCAGCCCGACTTAGGACACCCGACTAGAACAACCCTGGCGAGCCTGTTCCATCAGCCCGAACCAGGACTGCCAACTACAACAACGCTGGCGAGCCTGTGCCCTCAGCCCGACCCAGGACCACCGACTACAACAACGCTGGCGAGCCTGTGCCCTCAGCCCGACCCAGGACCGCCAACTACAACAACGCTGGCGAGCCTGTGCCCTCAGCCCGACCCAGGACCGCCGACTACAACAACGCTGGCGAGCCTGTGCCCTCAGCCTGACCCAGGACCGCCGACTAACACAACGCTGGCGAGCCTGTGCCCTCAGCCCGACCCAGGACCGCCGACTACAACAACGCTGGCGAGCCTGTGCCCTCAGCCCGACCCAGGACCGCCAACTACAACAACGCTGGCGAGCCTGTGCCCTCAGCCCGACCCAGGATCGCAGACTACAACGACGCTGCAGAGCCTGTGCCCTCAGCCCGACCCAGGACGACCGACAAACCCAACGCTGGCGAGCCTGTGCCCTCAGCCCGACCCAGGACGACCGACACACCCAACGCTGGCGAGTCTGTGCCCTGAGCCTGACCCAGGGCAACGGACAAACCCAACGCAGGCAAGCCTGTTCCCTCAGCCCGACCCAGGACGACCGACTACAACAACGTTGGCGAGCCTGTGCCCTCAGCCCGACCAAGAACGACCGACTACAACAACGCTGGCGAGCCTGTGCCCTCAGCCCGACCCAGGACGACCAACTACAACAACGCTGGTGAGCCTGTGCCCTCAGCCCGACACAGGACCGCCGACTAAAACAACGCTGGCGAGCCTGTGCCCTCAGCCCCACCCAAGACCGCCGACTACAACAACGCTGGCGAGCCTGTTCCTTCAGCCCGACTGAGGACAGCCGACTAGAACAACCCTGGCGAGCCTGTGCCATCAGCCCAAACCAGGACCGCCGACTACAACAACGCTGGCGAGCCTGTGCCCTCAGCCCGACTCAGGACCGCCGACTACAACAACGCTGGCGAGCCTGTGCCCTCAGCCCGACCCAGGACCGCCGACTACAACAACGCTGGCGAGCTTGTGCCCTCAGACCGACCCAGGACCGTCGACTACAACAACGCTGGCGAGCCTGTGCCCTCAGCCCGACCCAGGATTGCCGACTACAACAACGCTGGCGAGCCTGTGCCCTCAGCCCGACCCAGGACCGCCGACTACAACAACGCTGGCGAGCCTGTGCCCTCAGCCCGACCAGGACCGCCAACTACAACAACGCTGGCGAGCCTGTGCCCTCAGCCCGACCCAGGACCGCCGACTACAACAACGCTGGCGAGCCTGTGCCCTCAGCCCGACCAGGACCGCCAACTACAACAACGCTGGCGAGCCTGTGCCCTCAGCCCGACCCAAGATCGCCGACTACAACAACGCTGGAGAGCCTGTGCCCTCAGCCCGACCCAGGACGACCGACAAACCCAACACTGGCGAGCCTGTGCCCTCAGCCCGACCCAGGACGACCGACATACCCAACGCTGGCGAGCCTGTGCCCTGAGCCTGACCCAGGGCGACGGACAAACCCAACGCAGGCGAACCTGTGCCCTCAGCCCGACCCAGGACGACCGACTACAACAGCGCTGGCGAGCCTGTTCCCTCAGCCTGACCAAGAACGACCGACTACAACAACGCTGGCGAGCCTGTGCCCTCAGCCCGACCCAGGACCGCCGACTACAACAACGCTGGCGAGCCTGTGCCCTCAGCCCGACCCAGTACCGCCGACTACAACAACGCTGGCGAGCCTGTGCCTTCAGCCCGACTTAGGACAGCCGACTAGAACAACCCTGGCGAGCCTGTGCCATCAGCCCGAACCAGGACTGCCAACTACAACAACGCTGGCGAGCCTGTGCCCTCAGCCCGACTCAGGACCGCCGACTACAACAACGCTGGCGAGCCTGTGCCCTCAGCCCGACCCAGGACCGCCGACTACAACAACGCTGGCGAGCCTGTGCCCTCAGCCCGACCCAGGACCGCCAACTACAACAACGCTGGCGAGCCTGTGCCCTCAGCCCGACCCAGGACCGCCGACTACAACAACGCTGGCGAGCCTGTGCCCTCAGCCTGACCCAGGACCGCCGATTAACACAACGCTGGCGAGCCTGTGCCCTCAGCCCGACCCAGGACCGCCGACTACAACAACGCTGGCGAGCCTGTGCCCTCAGCCCGACCCAGGACCGCCAACTACAACAAGGCTGGCGAGCCTGTGCCCTCAGCCCGACCCAGGATCGCAGACTACAACAAAGCTGCAGAGCCTGTGCCCTCAGCCCGACCCAGGACGACCGACAAACCCAACGCTGGCGAGCCTGTGCCCTCAGCCCGACCCAGGACGACCGACACACCCAACGCTGGCGAGTCTGTGCCCTGAGCCTGACCCAGGGCGACGGACAAACCCAACGCAGGCAAGCCTGTTCCCTCAGCCCGACCCAGGACGACCGACTACAACAACGCTGGCGAGCCTGTGCCCTCAGCCCGACCAAGAACGACCGACTACAACAACGCTGGCGAGCCTGTGCCCTCAGCCCGACCCAGGACGACCAACTACAACAACGCTGGCGAGCCTGTGCCCTCAGCCCGACACAGGACCGCCGACTACAACAACGCTGGCGAGCCTGTGCCCTCAGCCCGACCCAAGACCGCCGACTACAACAACGCTGGCGAGCCTGTGCCTTCAGCCCGACTGAGGACAGCCGACTAGAACAACCCTGGCGAGCCTGTGCCATCAGCCCGAACCAGGACCGCCGACTACAACAACGCTGGCGAGCCTGTGCCCTCAGCCCGACTCAGGACCGCCGACTACAACAACGCTGGCGAGCCTGTGCCCTCAGCCCGACCCAGGACCGCCGACTACAACAACGCTGGCGAGCCTGTGCCCTCAGACCGACCCAGGACCGCCGACTACAACAACGCTGGCGAGCCTTTTCCCTCAGCCCGACCCAGGACCGCCGACTAACACAACGCTGGCGAGCCTGTGCCCTCAGCCCGACCCAGGATTGCCGACTACAACAACGCTGGCGAGCCTGTGCCCTCAGCCCGACTCAGGACCGCCGACTACAACAACGCTGGCGAGCCTGTGCCCTCAGCCCGACCCAGGACCGCCGACTACAACAAAGCTGGCGAGCCTGTGCCCTCAGCCCGACCCAGGACCGCCGACTACAACAACGCTGGCGAGCCTGTGCCCTCAGCCTGACCCAGGACCGCCGACTAACACAACGCTGGCGAGCCTGTGCCCTCAGCCCGACCCAGGACGACCGACAAACCCAACGCTGGCGAGCCTGTGCCCTCAGCCCGACCCAGGACCGCCGACTACAACAACGCTGGCGAGCCTGTGCCCTCAGCCCGACCCAGGACCGCCGACTACAACAACGCTGGCGAGCCTGTGCCCTCAGCCCGACCCAGGACCGCCAACTACAACAACGCTGGCGAGCCTGTGCCCTCAGCCCGACCCAGGACCGCCGACTACAACAACGCTGGCGAGCCTGTGCCCTCAGCCCGACCCAGGACCGCCGATTAACACAACGCTGGCGAGCCTGTGCCCTCAGCCTGACCCAGGACCGCCGATTAACACAACGCTGGCGAGCCTGTGCCCTCAGCCCGACCAAGGACCGCCGACTACAACAACGCTGGCGAGCCTGTGCCCTCAGCCCGACCCAGGACCGCCAACTACAACAAGGCTGGCGAGCCTGTGCCCTCAGCCCGACCCAGGATCGCAGACTACAACAAAGCTGCAGAGCCTGTGCCCTCAGCCCGACCCAGGACGACCGACAAACCCAACGCTGGCGAGCCTGTGCCCTCAGCCCGACCCAGGACGACCGACACACCCAACGCTGGCGAGTCTGTGCCCTGAGCCTGACCCAGGGCGACGGACAAACCCAACGCAGGCAAGCCTGTTCCCTCAGCCCGACCCAGGACGACCGACTACAACAACGCTGGCGAGCCTGTGCCCTCAGCCCGACCAAGAACGACCGACTACAACAACGCTGGCGAGCCTGTGCCCTCAGCCCGACCCAGGACGACCAACTACAACAATGCTGGCGAGCCTGTGCCCTCAGCCCGACACAGGACCGCCGACTACAACAACGCTGGCGAGCCTGTGCCCTCAGCCCGACCCAAGACCGCCGACTACAACAACGCTGGCGAGCCTGTGCCTTCAGCCCGACTGAGGACAGCCGACTAGAACAACCCTGGCGAGCCTGTGCCATCAGCCCGAACCAGGACCGCCGACTACAACAACGCTGGCGAGCCTGTGCCCTCAGCCCGACTCAGGACCGCCGACTACAACAACGCTGGCGAGCCTGTGCCCTCAGCCCGACCCAGGACCGCCGACTACAACAACGCTGGCGAGCCTGTGCCCTCAGACCGACCCAGGACCGCCGACTACAACAACGCTGGCGAGCCTTTTCCCTCAGCCCGACCCAGGACCGCCGACTAACACAACGCTGGCGAGCCTGTGCCCTCAGCCCGACCCAGGATTGCCGACTACAACAACGCTGGCGAGCCTGTGCCCTCAGCCCGACTCAGGACCGCCGACTACAACAACGCTGGCGAGCCTGTGCCCTCAGCCCGACCCAGGACCGCCGACTACAACAAAGCTGGCGAGCCTGTGCCCTCAGCCCGACCCAGGACCGCCGACTACAACAACGCTGGCGAGCCTGTGCCCTCAGCCTGACCCAGGACCGCCGACTAACACAACGCTGGCGAGCCTGTGCCCTCAGCCCGACCCAGGACGACCGACAAACCCAACGCTGGCGAGCCTGTGCCCTCAGCCCGACCCAGGATCGCCGACTACAACGATGCTGGAAAGCCTGTGCCCTCAGCCCGACCCAGGACGACCGACAAACCCAACGCTGGCGAGCCTGTGCCCTCAGCCCGACCCGGGACGACCGACACACCCAACGCTGGCGAGCCTGTGCCCTGAGCCTGACCCAGGGCGACAGACAAACCCAACGCAGGCGAGCCTGTGCCATCAGCCCGAACCAGGACGACCGACTACAACAACGCTGGCGAGCCTGTGCCCTCAGACCGACCAAGAACGACCGACTACAACAACGCTGGCGAGCCTGTGCCCTCAACCCGACTCAGGATTGCAACTACAAAAACGCTGGCGAGCCTGTGCCCTCAGCCCGACCCAGGACCGCCGACCACAACAACGCTGGCGAGCCTGTGCCCTCAGCCCGACCCAGTACCGCCGACTACAACAACGCTGGCGAGCCTGTGCCTTCAGCCCGACTGAGGACAGCCAACTAGAACAACCCTGGCGAGCCTGTGCCATCAGCCCGAACCAGGACTGCCGACTAAAACAACGCTGGCGAGCCTGTGCCCTCAGCCCGACTCAGGACCGCCGACTACAACAACGCTGGCGAGCCTGTGCCCTCAGCCCGACCCAGGACCGCCGACTACAACAACGCTGGCGAGCCTGTGCCCTCAGCCCGACCCAGGACCGCCGACTACAACAACGCTGGCGAGCCTGTGCCCTCAGCCCGACCCAGGACCGCCGACTAACACAACGCTGGCGAGCTTGTGCCCTCAGCCCGACCCAGGACCGCCGACTACAACAACGCTGGCGAGCCTGTGCCCTCAGCCCGACCCAGGACCGCCAACTACAACAACGCTGGCGAGCCTGTGCCCTCAGCCCAACCCAGGATCGCAGACTACAACAACGCTGCAGAGCCTGTGCCCTCAGCCCGACCCAGGACGACCGACAAACCCAACGCTGGCGAGCCTGTGCCCTGAACCTGACCCAGGGCGTCGGACAAACCCAACGCAGGCGAGCCTGTGCCCTCAGCCCGACCCAGGACGACCGACTACAACAACGCATGCGAGCCTGTGCCCTCAGCCCGACCCAGGACGACCAACTACAACAACGCTGGCGAGCCTGTGCCTTCAGCCCGACTGAGGACAGCCGACTAGAACAACCCTGGCGAGCCTGTGCCATCAGCCCGAACCAGGACCGCCGACTACAACAACGCTGGCGAGCCTGTGCCCTCAGCCCAACTCACGACCGCCGACTACAACAACGCTGGCGAGCCTGTGCCCTCAGCCCGACCCAGAACAGCCGACTAGAACAACCCTGGCGAGCCTGTGCCATCAGCCCGAACCAGGACTGCCAACTACAACAACGCTGGCGAGCCTGTGCCCTCAGCCCGACTCAGGACCGCCGACTACAACAACGCTGGCGAACCTGTGCCCTCAGCCCGACCCAGGACCGCCGACTACAACAACGCTGGCGAGCCTGTGCCCTCAGCCCGACCCAGGACCGCCGACTACAACAACGCTGGCGAGCCTGTGCCCTAGGCCTGACCCAGGACCGCCGACTAACACAACTCTGGCGAGCCTGTGCCCTCAGCCCGACCCAGGACCGCCGACTACAACAACGCTGGCGAGCCTGTGCCCTCAGCCCGACCCAGGACCGCCAACTACAACAACGCTGGCGAGCCTGTGCCCTCAGCCCGACCCCGGATCGCAGACTACAACAACGCTGCAGAGCCTGTGCCCTCAGCCCGACCCAGGACGACCGACAAACCCAACGCTGGCGAGCCTGTGCCCTCAGCCCGACCCAGGACGACCGACACACCCAACGCTGGCGAGCCTGTGCCCTGAGCCTGACCCAGGGCGACGGACAAACCCAACGCAGGCAAGCCTGTTCCCTCAGCCCGACCCAGGACGACCGACTACAACAACGCTGGCGAGCCTGTGCCCTCAGCCCGACCAAGAACGACCGACTACAACAACGCTGGCGAGCCTGTGCCCTCAGCCCGACCCAGGACGACCAACTACAACAACGCTGGCGAGCCTGTGCCCTCAGCCTGACACAGGACCGCCGACTACAACAACGCTGGCGAGCCTGTGCCCTCAGCCCGACCCAAGACCGCCGACTACAACAACGCTGGCGAGCCTGTGCCTTCAGCCCGACTGAGGACAGCCGACTAGAACAACCCTGGCGAGCCTGTGCCATCAGCCCGAACCAGGACCGCCGACTACAACAACGCTGGCGAGCCTGTGCCCTCAGCCCGACTCAGGACCGCCGACTACAACAACGCTGGCGAGCCTGTGCCCTCAGCCCGACCCAGGACCGCCGACTACAACAACGCTGGCGAGCCTGTGCCCTCAGACCGACCCAGGACCGCCGACTACAACAACGCTGGCGAGCCTGTGCCCTCAGCCCGACCCAGGATCGCAGACTACAACAACGCTGCAGAGCCTGTGCCCTCAGCCCGACCCAGGACGACCGACAAACCCAACGCTGGCGAGCCTGTGCCCTCAGCCCGACCCAGGACGACCGACACACCCAACGCTGGCGAACCTGTGCCCTGAGCCTGACCCAGGGCGACGGACAAAACCAACGCAGGCAAGCCTGTTCCCTCAGCCCGACCCAGGACGACCGACTACAACAACGCTGGCGAGCCTGTGCCCTCAGCCCGACCAAGAACGACCGACTACAACAACGCTGGCGAGCCTGTGCCCTCAGCCCGACCCAGGACGACCAACTACAACAACGCTGGCGAGGCTGTGCCCTCAGCCCAACACAGGACCGCCAACTACAACAACGCTGGCGAGCCTGTGCCCTCAGCCCGACCCAAGACCGCCGACTACAACAACGCTGGCGAGCCTGTGCCTTCAGCCCGACTGAGGACAGCCGACTAAAACAACCCTGGCGAGCCTGTGCCATCAGCCCGAACCAGGACCGCCGACTACAACAACGCTGGCGAGCCTGTGCCCTCAGCCCGACTCAGGACCGCCGACTACAACAACGCTGGCGAGCCTGTGCCCTCAGCCCGACACAGGACCGCCGACTACAACAACGCTGGCGAGCCTGTGCCCTCAGACCGACCCAGGACCGCCGACTACAACAACGCTGGCGAGCATGTGCCCTCAGCCCGACCCAGGACCGCCGACTAACACAACGCTGGCGAGCCTGTGCCCTCAGCCCGACCCAGGACCGCCGACTACAACAACGCTGGCGAGCCTGTGCCCTCAGCCCGACCAGGACCGCCAACTACAACAACGCTGGCGAGCCTGTGCCCTCAGCCCGACCCAGGATCGCCGACTACAACAACACTGGCGAGCCTGTGCCCTCAGCCCGACCCAGGACGACCGACACACCCAACGCTGGCGAGCCTGTTCCCTGAGCCTGACCCAGGGCGACGGACAAACCCAACGCAGGCGAGCCTGTGCCCTCAGCCCGACCCAGGACGACCGACTACAACAACGCTGGCGAGCCTGTTCCCTCAGCCTGACCAAGAACGACCGACTACAACAACGCTGGCGAGCCTGTGCCCTCAGCCCAACCCAGGACCGCCGACTACAACAACGCTGGCGAGCCTGTGCCCTCAGCCCGACCCAGTACCGCCGACTACAACAACGCTGGCGAGCCTGTGCCTTCAGCCCGACTTAGGACAGCCGACTAGAACAACCCTGGCGAGCCTGTGCCATCAGCCCGAACCAGGACTGCCAACTACAACAACGCTGGCGAGCCTGTGCCCTCAGCCCGACTCAGGACCGCCGACTACAACAACGCTGGCGAGCCTGTGCCCTCAGCCCGACCCAGGACCGCCGACTACAACAACGCTGGCGAGCCTGTGCCTTCAGCCCGACTGAGGACAGCCGACTAGAACAACCCTGGCGAGCCTGTGCCATCAGCCCGAACCAGAACCGCCGACTACAACAACGCTGGCGAGCCTGTGCCCTCAGCCCGACCCAGGACCGCCGACTAACACAACGCTGGCGAGCTTGTGCCCTCAGCCCGACCCAGGACCGCCGACTACAACAACGCTGGCGAGCCTGTGCCCTCAGCCCGACCCAGGACCGCCAACTACAACAACGCTGGCGAGCCTGTGCCCTCAGCCCAACCCAGGATCGCAGACTACAACAACGCTGCAGAGCCTGTGCCCTCAGCCCGACCCAGGACGACCGACAAACCCAACGCTGGCGAGCCTGTGCCCTCAGCCCGACCCAGGACGACCGACAAACCCAACGCTGGCGAGCCTGTGCCCTGAGCCTGACCCAGGGCGACGGACAAACCCAACGCAGGCGAGCCTGTGCCCTCAGCCCGACCCAGGACGACCAACTACAACAACGCTGGCGAGCCTGTGCCTTCAGCCCGACTGAGGACAGCTGACTAGAACAACCCTGGCGAGCCTGTGCAATCAGCCCGAACCAGGACTGCCGACTACAACAACGCTGGCGAGCCTGTGCCCTCAGCCCGACTCACGACCGCCGACTACAACAACGCTGGCGAGCCTGTGCCCTCAGCCCGACCCAGAACAGCCGACTAGAACAACCCTGGCAAGCCTGTGCCATCAGCCCGAACCAGGACTGCCAACTACAACAACGCTGGCGAGCCTGTGCCCTCAGCCCGACTCAGGACCGCCGACTACAAAAACGCTGGCGAGCCTGTGCCCTCAGCCCTACCCAGGACCGCCGACTACAACAACGCTGGCGAGCCTGTGCCCTCAGCCCGACCCAGGACCGCCGACTACAACAACGCTGGCGAGCCTGTGCCCTAAGCCTGACCCAGGACCGCCGACTAACACAACGCTGGCGAGCCTGTGCCCTCAGCCCGACCCAGGACCGCCGACTACAACAACGCTGGCGAGCCTGTTTCCTCAGCCCGACCCAGGACCGCCAACTACAACAACGCTGGCGAGCCTGTGCCCTCAGCCCGACCCAGGATCGCAGACTACAACAACGCTGCAGAGCCTGTGCCCTCAGCCCGACCCAGGACGACCGACAAACCCAACGCTGGCGAGCCTGTGCCCTCAGCCCGACCCAGGACGAACGACACACCCAACGCTGGCGAGCCTGTGCCCTGAGCCTGACCCAGGGCGACGGACAAACCCAACGCAGGCAAGCCTGTTCCCTCAGCCCGACCCAGGACGACCGACTACAACAACGCTGGCGAGCCTGTGCCCTCAGCCCGACCAAGAACGACCGACTACAACAACGCTGGCGAGCCTGTGCCCTCAGCCCGACCCAGGACGACCAACTACAACAACGCTGGCGAGCCTGTGCCCTCAGCCCGACACAGGACCGCCGACTACAACAACGCTGGCGAGCCTGTGCCCTCAGCCCGACCCAAGAACGCCGACTACAACAACGCTGGCAAGCCTGTGCCTTCAGCCCGACTGAGGACAGCCGACTAGAACAACCCTGGCGAGCCTGTGCCATCAGCCTGAACCAGGACCGCCGACTACAACAACCCTGGCGAGCCTGTGCCCTCAGCCCGACTCAGGACCGCCGACTACAACAACGCTGGCGAGCCTGTGCCCTCAGCCCGACCCAGGACCGCCGACTACAACAACGCTGGCGAGCCTGTGCCCTCAGACCGACCCAGGACCGCCGACTACAACAACGCTGGCGAGCCTGTGCCCTCAGCCCGACCCAGGACCGCCGACTAACACAACGCTGGCGAGCCTGTGCCCTCAGCCCGACCCAGGATTGCCGACTACAACAACGCTGGCGAGCCTGTGCCCTCAGCCCGACCCAGGACCGCCGACTACAACAATGCTGGCGAGCCTGTGCCCTCAGCCCGACCAGGACCGCCAACTACAACAACGCTGGCGAGCCTGTGCCCTCAGCCCGACCCAGGATCGCCGACTACAACAACGCTGGAGAGCCTGTGCCCTCAGCCCGACCCAGGACGACCGACAAACCCAACACTGGCGAGCCTGTGCCCTCAGCCCGACCCAGGACGACCGACACACCCAACGCTGGCGAGCCTGTGCCCTGAGCCTGACCCAGGGCGACGGACAAACCCAACGCAGGCGAGCCTGTGCCCTCAGCCCGACCCAGGACGACCGACTACAACAGCGCTGGCGAGCCTGTTCCCTCAGCCTGACCAAGAACGACCGACTACAACAACGCTGGCGAGCCTGTGCCCTCAGCCCGACCCAGGACCGCCGACTACAACAACGCTGGCGAGCCTGTGCCCTCAGCCCGACCCAGTACCGCCGACTACAACAACGCTGGCGAGCCTGTGCCTTCAGCCCGACTTAGGACAGCCGACTAGAACAACCCTGGCGAGCCTGTGCCATCAGCCCGAACCAGGACTGCCAACTACAACAACGCTGGCGAGCCTGTGCCCTCAGCCCGACCCAGGACCGCCGACTACAACAACGCTGGCGAGCCTGTGCCCTCAGCCTGACCCAGGACCGCCGACTAATACAACGCTGGCGAGCCTGTGCCCTCAGCCCGACCCAGGACCGCCGACTACAACAACGCTGCAGAGCCTGTGCCCTCAGCCCGACCCAGGACGACCGACAAACCCAACGCTGGCGAGCCTGTGCCCTCAGCCCGACCCAGGACGACCGACACACCCAACGCTGGCGAGTCTGTGCCCTGAGCCTGACCCAGGGCGACGGACAAACCCAACGCAGGCAAGCCTGTTCCCTCAGCCAGACCCAGGACTACCGACTACAACAACGCTGGCGAGCCTGTGCCCTCAGCCCGACCAAGAACGACCGACTACAACAACGCTGGCGAGCCTGTGCCCTCAGCCCGACCCAGGACGACCAACTACAACAACGCTGGCGAGCCTGTGCCCTCAGCCCGACACAGGACCGCCGACTACAACAACGCTGGCGAGCCTGTGCCCTCAGCCCGACCCAAGACCGCCGACTACAACAACGCTGGCAAGCCTGTGCCTTCAGCCCGACTGAGGACAGCCGACTAGAACAACCCTGGCGAGCCTGTGCCATCAGCCCGAACCAGGACCGCCGACTACAACAACGCTGGCGAGCCTGTGCCCTCAGCCCGACTCAGGACCGCCGACTACAACAACGCTGGCGAGCCTGTGCCCTCAGCCCGACCCAGGACCGCCGACTACAACAACGCTGGCGAGCCTGTGCCCTCAGACCGACCCAGGACCGCCGACTACAACAACGCTGGCGAGCCTGTGCCCTCAGCCTGACCCAGGACCGCCGACTAACACAACTCTGGCGAGCCTGTGCCCTCAGCCCGACCCAGGACCGCCGACTACAACAACGCTGGCGAGCCTGTGCCCTCAGCCCGACCCAGGACCGCCAACTACAACAACGCTGGCGAGCCTGTGCCCTCAGCCCGACCCAGGATCGCAGACTACAACAACGCTGCAGACCCTGTGCCCTCAGCCCGACCCAGGACGACCGACACACCCAACGCTGGCGAGTCTTTGCCCTGAGCCGGACCCAGGGCGACGGACAAACCCAACGCAGGCAAGCCTGTTCCCTCAGCCCGACCCAGGACGACCGACTACAACAACGCTGGCGAGCCTGTGCCCTCAGCCCGACCAAGAACGACCGACTACAACAACGCTGGCGAGCCTGTGCCCTCAGCCCGACCCAGGACGACCAACTACAACAACGCTGGCGAGCCTGTGCCCTCAGCCCGACACAGGACCGCCGACTACAACAACGCTGGCGAGCCTGTGCCCTCAGCCCGACCCAAGACCGACGACTACAACAACGCTGGCGAGCCTGTGCCTTCAGCCCGACTGAGGACAGCCGACTAGAACTGCCCTGGCGAGCCTGTGCCATCAGCCCGAACCAGGACCGCCGACTACAACAACGCTGGCGAGCCTGTGCCCTCAGCCCGACTCAGGACCGCCGACTACAACAACGCTGGCGAGCCTGTACCCTCAGCCCGACCCAGGACCGCCGACTACAACAACGCTGGCGAGCCTGTGCCCTCAGCCCGACCCAGGACCGCCGACTACAACAACGCTGGCGAGCCTGTGCCCTCAGACCGACCCAGGACCGCCGACTACAACAACGCTGGCGAGCCTGTGCCCTCAGCCCGACCCAGGACCGCCGACTAACACAACGCTGGCGAGCCTGTGCCCTCAGCCCAACCCAGGATTGCCGACTACAACAACGCTGGCGAGCCTGTGCCCTCAGCCCGACCCAGGACCGCCGACTACAACAATGCTGGCGAGCCTGTGCCCTCAGCCCGACCAGGACCGCCAACTACAACAACACTGGCGAGCCTGTGCCCTCAGCCCGACCCAGGATCGCCGACTACAACAACGCTGGAGAGCCTGTGCCCTCAGCCCGACCCAGGACGACCGACAAACCCAACACTGGCGAGCCTGTGCCCTCAGCCCGACCCAGGACGACCGACACACCCAACGCTGGCGAGCCTGTGCCCTGAGCCTGACCCAGGGCGACGGACAAACCCAACGCAGGCGAGCCTGTGCCCTCAGCCCGACCCAGGACGACCGACTACAACAGCGCTGGCGAGCCTGTGCCCTCAGCCCGACCCAGGACCGCCGACTACAACAACGCTGGCGAGCCTGTGCCCTCAGCCTGACCAAGAACGACCGACTACAACAACGCTGGCGAGCCTGTGCCCTCAGCCCGACCCAGGACCGCCGACTACAACAACGCTGGCGAGCCTGTGCCCTCAGCCCGACCCAGGATCGCAGACTACAACAACGCTGCAGAGCCTGTGCCCTCAGACCGACCCAGGACGACCGACAAACCCAACGCTGGTGAGCCTGTGCCCTCAGCCCGACCCAGGACGACCGACACACCCAACGCTGGCGAGTCTTTGCCCTGAGCCGGACCCAGGGCGACGGACAAACCCAACGCAGGCAAGCCTGTTCCCTCAGCCCGACCCAGGACGACCGACTACAACAACGCTGGCGAGCCTGTGCCCTCAGCCCGACCAAGAACGACCGACTACAACAACGCTGGCGAGCCTGTGCCCTCAGCCCGACCCAGGACGACCAACTACAACAACGCTGGCGAGCCTGTGCCCTCAGCCCGACACAGGACCGCCGACTACAACAACGCTGGCGAGCCTGTGCCCTCAGCCCGACCCAAGACCGCCGACTACAACAACGCTGGCGAGCCTGTGCCTTCAGCCCGACTGAGGACAGCCGACTAGAAAAACCCTGGCGAGCCTGTGCCATCAGCCCGAACCAGGACCGCCGACTACAACAACGCTGGCGAGCCTGTGCCCTCAGCCCGACTCAGGACCGCCGACTACAAAAACGCTGGCGAGCCTGTGCCCTCAGCCCGACCCAGGACCGCCGACTACAACAACGCTGGCGAGCCTGTGCCCTCAGCCCGACCCAGGACCGCCGACTACAACAACGCTGGCGAGCCTGTGCCCTCAGACCGACCCAGGACCGCCGACTACAACAACGCTGGCGAGCCTGTGCCCTCAGCCCGACCCAGGACCGCCGACTAACACAACGCTGGCGAGCCTGTGCCCTCAGCCCGACCCAGGATTGCCGACTACAACAACGCTGGCGAGCCTGTGCCCTCAGCCCGACCCAGGACCGCCGACTACAACAATGCTGGCGAGCCTGTGCCCTCAGCCCGACCAGGACCGCCAACTACAACAACGCTGGCGAGCCTGTGCCCTCAGCCCGACCCAGGATCGCCGACTACAACAACGCTGGAGAGCCTGTGCCCTCAGCCCGACCCAGGACGACCGACAAACCCAACACTGGCGAGCCTGTGCCCTCAGCCCGACCCAGGACGACCGACATACCCAACGCTGGCGAGCCTGTGCCCTGAGCCTGACCCAGGGCGACGGACAAACCCAACGCAGGCGAGCCTGTGCCCTCAGCCCGACCCAGGACGACCGACTACAACAGCGCTGGCGAGCCTGTTCCCTCAGCCTGACCAAGAACGACCGACTACAACAACGCTGGCGAGCCTGTGCCCTCAGCCCGACCCAGGACCGCCGACTACAACAACGCTGGCGAGCCTGTGCCCTCAGCCCGACCCAGTACCGCCGACTACAACAACGCTGGCGAGCCTGTGCCTTCAGCCCGACTTAGGACAGCCGACTAGAACAACCCTGGCGAGCCTGTGCCATCAGCCCGAACCAGGACTGCCAACTACAACAACGCTGGCGAGCCTGTGCCCTCAGCCCGACTCAGGACCGCCGACTACAACAACGCTGGCGAGCCTGTGCCCTCAGCCCGACCCAGGACCGCCGACTACAACAACGCTGGCGAGCCTGTGCCCTCAGCCCGACCCAGGACCGCCAACTACAACAACGCTGGCGAGCCTGTGCCCTCAGCCCGACCCAGGACCGCCGACTACAACAACGCTGGCGAGCCTGTGCCCTCAGCCTGACCCAGGACCGCCGACTAATACAACGCTGGCGAGCCTGTGCCCTCAGCCCGACCCAGGACCGCCGACTACAACAACGCTGGCGAGCCTGTGCCCTCAGCCCGACCCAGGACCGCCAACTACAACAACGCTGGCGAGCCTGTGCCCTCAGCCCGACCCAGGATCGCAGACTACAACAACGCTGCAGAGCCTGTGCCCTCAGCCCGACCCAGGACGACCGACAAACCCAACGCTGGCGAGCCTGTGCCCTCAGCCCGACCCAGGACGACCGACACACCCAACGCTGGCGAGTCTGTGCCCTGAGCCTGACCCAGGGCGACGGACAAACCCAACGCAGGCAAGCCTGTTCCCTCAGCCCGACCCAGGACGACCGACTACAACAACGCTGGCGAGCCTGTGCCCTCAGCCCGACCAAGAACGACCGACTACAACAACGCTGGCGAGCCTGTGCCCTCAGCCCAACCCAGGACGACCAACTACAACAATGCTGGCGAGCCTGTGCCCTCAGCCCGACACAGGACCGCCGACTACAACAACACTGGCGAGCCTGTGCCCTCAGCCCGACCCAAGACCGCCGACTACAACAACGCTGGCAAGCCTGTGCCTTCAGCCCGACTGAGGACAGCCGACTAGAACAACCCTGGCGAGCCTGTGCCATCAGCCCGACCCAGGATTGCAACTACAAAAACGCTGGCGAGCCTGTGCCCTCAGCCCGACCCAGGACCGCCGACCACAACAACGCTGGCGAGCCTGTGCCCTCAGCCCGACCCAGTACCGCCGACTACAACAACGCTGGCGAGCCTGTGCCTTCGGCCCGACTGAGGACAGCCGACTAGAACAACCCTGGCGAGCCTGTGCCATAAGCCCGAACCAGGACTGACGACTACAACAACGCTGGCGAGCCTGTGCCCTCAGCCCGACTCAGGACCGCCGACTACAACAACGCTGGCGAGCCTGTGCCCTCAGCCCGACCAAGAGCGACCGACTACAACAACGCATGCGAGCCTGTGCCCTCAGCCCGACCCAGGATGACCAACTACAACAACGCTGGCGAGCCTGTGCCCTCAGCCAGACAAAGGACCGCCGACTACAACAACGCTGGCGAGCCTGTGCCCTCAGCCCGACCCAGGACCGCCGACTACAACAACGCTGGCGAGCCTGTGCCTTCAGCCCGACTGAGGAGAGCCGACTAGAACAACCCTGGCGAGCCTGTGACATCAGCCCGAACCAGGACCGCCGACTACAACAACGCTGGCGAGCCTGTGCCCTCAGCCCGACTCAGGACTGCGGACTACAACAACGCTGGCGAGCCTGTGCCCTCAGCCCGACCCAGGACCGCCGACTACAATAACGCTGGCGAGCCTGTGCCCTCAGCCCGACCCAGGACCGCCGACTAACACAACGCTGGCGAGCCTGTGCCCTCAGCCCGACCCAGGACCGGCGACTACAACAACGCTGGCGAGCCTGTGCCCTCAGCCCGACCAGGACCGCCAACTACAACAACGCTGGCGAGCCTGTGCCCTCAGCCCGACCCAGGATCGCCGACTACAACAACGCTGGAGAGCCTGTGCCCTCAGCCCGACCCAGGACGACCGACAAACCCAACACTGGCGAGCCTGTGCCCTCAGCCCGACCCAGGACGACCGACACACCCAACGCTGGCGAGCCTGTGCCCTGAGCCTGACCCAGGGCGACGGACAAACCCAACGCAGGCGAGCCTGTGCCCTCAGCCCGACCCAGAACGACCGACTACAACAGCGCTGGCGAGCCTGTTCCCTCAGCCTGACCAAGAACGACCGACTACAACAACGCTGGCGAGCCTGTGCCCTCAGCCCGACCCAGGACCGCCGACTACAACAACGCTGGCGAGCCTGTGCCCTCAGCCCGACCAAGACCGCCAACTACAACAACGCTGGCGAGCCTGTGCCCTCAGCCCGACCCAGGATCGCCGACTACAACAACGCTGGAGAGCCTGTGCCCTCACCCCGACCCAGGACGACCGACAAACCCAACACTGGCGAGCCTGTGCCCTCAGCCCGACCCAGGACGACCGACACACCCAACGCTGGCGAGCCTGTGCCCTGAGCCTGACCCAGGGCGACGGACAAACCCAACGCTGGCGAGCCTGTGCCCTCAGCCCGACCCAGGACGACCGACTACAACAACGCTGGCGAGCCTGTTCCCTCAGCCTGACCAAGAACGACCGACTACAACAACGCTGGCGAGCCTGTGCCCTCAGCCCGACCCAGGACCGCCGACTACAACAACGCTGGCGAGCCTGTGCCCTCAGCCCGACCCAGGACCGCCGACTACAACAATGCTGGCGAGCCTGTGCCCTCAGCCCGACCAAGAACGACCGACTACAACAACGCTGGCGAGCCTGTGCCCTCAGCCCGACCCAGGACCGCCGACTACAACAACGCTGGCGAGCCTGTGCCCTCAGCCCGACCCAGGATCGCCGACTACAACAACGCTGGAGAGCCTGTGCCCTCAGCCCGACCCAGGACGACCGACAAACCCAACACTGGCGAGCCTGTGCCCTCAGCCCGACCCAGGACGACCGACACACCCAACGCTGGCGAGCCTGTGCCCTGAGCCTGACCCAGGGCGACGGACAAACCCAACGCAGGCAAGCCTGTTCCCTCAGCCAGACCCAGGACTACCGACTACAACAACGCTGGCGAGCCTGTGCCCTCAGCCCGACCAAGAAGGACCAACTACAACAACGCTGGCGAGCCTGTGCCCTCAGCCCGACCCAGGACGACCAACTACAACAACGCTGGCGAGCCTGTGCCCTCAGCCCGACACAGGACCGCCGACTACAACAACGCTGGCGAGCCTGTGCCCTCAGCCCGACCCAAGACCGCCGACTACAACAACGCTGGCAAGCCTGTGCCTTCAGCCCGACTGAGGACAGCCGACTAGAACAACCCTGGCGAGCCTGTGCCATCAGCCCGAACCAGGACCGCCGACTACAACAACGCTGGCGAGCCTGTGCCCTCAGCCCGACTCAGGACCGCCGACTACAACAACGCTGGCGAGCCTGTGCCCTCAGCCCGACCCAGGACCGCCGACTACAATAACGCTGGCGAGCCTGTGCCCTCAGACCGACCCAGGACCGCCGACTACAACAACGCTGGCGAGCCTGTGCCCTCAGCCCGACCCAGGACCGCCGACTAACACAACGCTGGCGAGCCTGTGCCCTCAGCCCGACCCAGGATTGCCGACTACAACAACGCTGGCGAGCCTGTGCCCTCAGCCCGACCCAGGACCGCCGACTACAACAACGCTGGCGAGCCTGTGCCCTCAGCCCGACCAGGACCGCCAACTACAACAACGCTGGCGAGCCTGTGCCCTCAGCCCGACCCAGGATCGCCGACTACAACAACGCTGGAGAGCCTGTGCCCTCAGCCCGACCCAGGACGACCGACAAACCCAACACTGGCGAGCCTGTGCCCTCAGCCCGACCCAGGACGACCGACATACCCAACGCTGGCGAGCCTGTGCCCTGAGCCTGACCCAGGGCGACGGACAAACCCAACGCAGGCGAGCCTGTGCCCTCAGCCCGACCCAGGACGACCGACTACAACAGCGCTGGCGAGCCTGTTCCCTCAGCCTGACCAAGAACGACCGACTACAACAACGCTGGCGAGCCTGTGCCCTCAGCCCGACCCAGGACCGCCGACTACAACAACGCTGGCGAGCCTGTGCCCTCAGCCCGACCCAGTACCGCCGACTACAACAACGCTGGCGAGCCTGTGCCTTCAGCCCGACTTAGGACAGCCGACTAGAACAACCCAGGCGAGCCTGTGCCATCAGCCCGAACCAGGACTGCCAACTACAACAACGCTGGCGAGCCTGTGCCCTCAGCCCGACTCAGGACCGCCGACTACAACAACGCTGGCGAGCCTGTGCCCTCAGCCCGACCCAGGACCGCCGACTACAACAACGCTGGCGAGCCTGTGCCCTCAGCCCGACCCAGGACCGCCAACTACAACAATGCTGGCGAGCCTGTGCCCTCAGCCCGACCCAGGACCGCCGACTACAACAACGCTGGCGAGCCTGTGCCCTCAGCCTGACCCAGGACCGCCGACTAACACAACGCTGGCGAGCCTGTGCCCTCAGCCCGACCCAGGACCGCCGACTACAACAACGCTGGCGAGCCTGTGCCCTCAGCCCGACCCAGGACCGCCAACTACAACAACGCTGGCGAGCCTGTGCCCTCAACCCGACCCAGGATCGCAGACTACAACAACGCTGCAGACCCTGTGCCCTCAGCCCGACCCAGGACGACCGACAAACCCAACGCTGGTGAGCCTGTGCCCTCAGCCCGACCCAGGACGACCGACACACCCAACGCTGGCGAGTCTTTGCCCTGAGCCGGACCCAGGGCGACGGACAAACCCAACGCAGGCAAGCCTGTTCCCTCAGCCCGACCCAGGACGACCGACTACAACAACGCTGGCGAGCCTGTGCCCTCAGCCCGACCAAGAACGACCGACTACAACAACGCTGGCGAGCCTGTGCCCTCAGCCCGACCCAGGACGACCAACTACAACAACGCTGGCGAGCCTGTGCCCTCAGCCCGACACAGGACCGCCGACTACAACAACGCTGGCGAGCCTGTGCCCTCAGCCCGACCCAAGACCGCCGACTACAACAACGCTGGCGAGCCTGTGCCTTCAGCCCGACTGAGGACAGCCGACTAGAACAACCCTGGCGAGCCTGTGCCATCAGCCCGAACCAGGACCGCCGACTACAACAACGCTGGCGAGCCTGTGCCCTCAGCCCGACTCAGGACCGCCGACTACAACAACGCTGGCGAGCCTGTGCCCTCAGCCCGACCCAGGACCGCCGACTACAACAACGCTGGCGAGCCTGTGCCCTCAGCCCGACCCAGGACCGCCGACTACAACAACGCTGGCGAGCCTGTGCCCTCAGCCTGACCCAGGACCGCCGACTAACACAACGCTGGCGAGCCTGTGCCCTCAGCCCGACCCAGGACCGCCGACTACAACAACGCTGGCGAGCCTGTGCCCTCAGCCCGACCCAGGACCGCCAACTACAACAACGCTGGCGAGCCTGTGCCCTCAGCCCGACCCAGGATCGCAGACTACAACAACGCTGCAGAGCCTGTGCCCTCAGCCCGACCCAGGACGACCGACAAACCCAACGCTGGCGAGCCTGTGCCCTCAGCCCGACCCAGGACGACCGACACACCCAACGCTGGCGAGTCTGTGCCCTGAGCCTGACCCAGGGCGACGGACAAACCCAACGCAGGCAAGCCTGTTCCCTCAGCCCGACCCAGGACGACCGACTACAACAACGCTGGCGAGCCTGTGCCCTCAGCCCGACCAAGAACGACCGACTACAACAACGCTGGCGAGCCTGTGCCCTCAGCCCGACCCAGGACGACCAACTACAACAACGCTGGCGAGCCTGTGCCCTCAGCCCGACACAGGACCGCCGACTACAACAACGCTGGCGAGCCTGTGCCCTCAGCCCGACCCAAGACCGCCGACTACAACAACGCTGGCAAGCCTGTGCCTTCAGCCCGACTGAGGACAGCCGACTAGAACAACCCTGGCGAGCCTGTGCCATCAGCCTGAACCAGGACCGCCGACTACAACAACCCTGGCGAGCCTGTGCCCTCAGCCCGACTCAGGACCGCCGACTACAACAACGCTGGCGAGCCTGTGCCCTCAGCCCGACCCAGGACCGCCGACTACAACAACGCTGGCGAGCCTGTGCCCTCAGACCGACCCAGGACCGCCGACTACAACAACGCTGGCGAGCCTGTGCCCTCAGCCCGACCCAGGACGACCGACAAACCCAACACTGGCGAGCCTGTGCCCTCAGCCCGACCCAGGACGACCGACATACCCAACGCTGGCGAGCCTGTGCCCTGAGCCTGACCCAGGGCGACGGACAAACCCAACGCAGGCGAGCCTGTGCCCTCAGCCCGACCCAGGACGACCGACTACAACAGCGCTGGCGAGCCTGTTCCCTCAGCCTGACCAAGAACGACCGACTACAACAACGCTGGCGAGCCTGTGCCCTCAGCCCGACCCAGGACCGCCGACTACAACAACGCTGGCGAGCCTGTGCCCTCAGCCCGACCCAGTACCGCCGACTACAACAACGCTGGCGAGCCTGTGCCTTCAGCCCGACTTAGGACAGCCGACTAGAACAACCCTGGCGAGCCTGTGCCATCAGCCCGAACCAGGACTGCCAACTACAACAACGCTGGCGAGCCTGTGCCCTCAGCCCGACTCAGGACCGCCGACTACAACAACGCTGGCGAGCCTGTGCCCTCAGCCCGACCCAGGACCGCCGACTACAACAACGCTGGCGAGCCTGTGCCCTCAGCCCGACCCAGGACCGCCAACTACAACAATGCTGGCGAGCCTGTGCCCTCAGCCCGACCCAGGACCGCCGACTACAACAACGCTGGCGAGCCTGTGCCCTCAGCCTGACCCAGGACCGCCGACTAACACAACGCTGGCGAGCCTGTGCCCTCAGCCCGACCCAGGACCGCCGACTACAACAACGCTGGCGAGCCTGTACCCTCAGCCCGACCCAGGACCGCCAACTACAACAACGCTGGCGAGCCTGTGCCCTCAACCCGACCCAGGATCGCAGACTACAACAACGCTGCAGACCCTGTGCCCTCAGCCCGACCCAGGACGACCGACAAACCCAACGCTGGTGAGCCTGTGCCCTCAGCCCGACCCAGGACGACCGACACACCCAACGCTGGCGAGTCTTTGCCCTGAGCCGGACCCAGGGCGACGGACAAACCCAACGCAGGCAAGCCTGTTCCCTCAGCCCGACCCAGGACGACCGACTACAACAACGCTGGCGAGCCTGTGCCCTCAGCCCGACCAAGAACGACCGACTACAACAACGCTGGTGAGCCTGTGCCCTCAGCCCGACCAAGGACTACCAACTACAACAACGCTGGCGAGCCTGTGCCCTCAGCCCGACACAGGACCGCCGACTACAACAACGCTGGCGAGCCTGTGCCCTCAGCCCGACCCAAGACCGCCGACTACAACAACGCTGGCGAGCCTGTGCCTTCAGCCCGACTGAGGACAGCCGACTAGAACAACCCTGGCGAGCCTGTGCCATCAGCCCGAACCAGGACCGCCGACTACAACAACGCTGGCGAGCCTGTGCCCTCAGCCCGACTCAGGACCGCCGACTACAACAACGCTGGCGAGCCTGTGCCCTCAGCCCGACCCAGGACCGCCGACTACAACAACGCTGGCGAGCCTGTGCCCTCAGCCCGACCCAGGACCGCCGACTACAACAACGCTGGCGAGCCTGTGCCCTCAGCCTGACCCAGGACCGCCGACTAACACAACGCTGGCGAGCCTGTGCCCTCAGCCCGACCCAGGACCGCCGACTACAACAACGCTGGCGAGCCAGTGCCCTCAGCCCGACCCAGGACCGCCAACTACAACAACGCTGGCGAGCCTGTGCCCTCAGCCCGACCCAGGATCGCAGACTACAACAACGCTGCAGAGCCTGTGCCCTCAGCCCGACCCAGGACGACCGACAAACCCAACGCTGGCGAGCCTGTGCCCTCAGCCCGACCCAGGACGACCGACACACCCAACGCTGGCGAGTCTGTGCCCTGAGCCTGACCCAGGGCGACGGACAAACCCAACGCAGGCAAGCCTGTTCCCTCAGCCCGACCCAGGACGACCGACTACAACAACGCTGGCGAGCCTGTGCCCTCAGCCCGACCAAGAACGACCGACTACAACAACGCTGGCGAGCCTGTGCCCTCAGCCCGACCCAGGACGACCAACTACAACAACGCTGGCGAGCCTGTGCCCTCAGCCCGACACAGGACCGCCGACTACAACAACGCTGGCGAGCCTGTGCCCTCAGCCCGACCCAAGACCGCCGACTACAACAACGCTGGCAAGCCTGTGCCTTCAGCCCGACTGAGGACAGCCGACTAGAACAACCCTGGCGAGCCTGTGCCATCAGCCTGAACCAGGACCACCGACTACAACAACCCTGGCGAGCCTGTGCCCTCAGCCCGACTCAGGACCGCCGAACACAACAACGCTGGCGAGCCTGTGCCCTCAGCCTGACCCAGGACCGCCGACTACAACAACGCTGGCGAGCCTGTGCCCTCAGACCGACCCAGGACCGCCGACTACAACAACGCTGGCGAGCCTGTGCCCTCAGCCCGACCCAGGACCGCCGACTAACACAACGCTGGCGAGCCTGTGCCCTCAGCCCGACCCAGGATTGCCGACTACAACAACGCTGGCGAGCCTGTGCCCTCAGCCCGACCCAGGACCGCCGACTACAACAATGCTGGCGAGCCTGTGCCCTCAGCCCGACCAGGACCGCCAACTACAACAACGCTGGCGAGCCTGTGCCCTCAGCCCGACCCAGGATCGCCGACTACAACAACGCTGGAGAGCCTGTGCCCTCAGCCCGACCCAGGACGACCGACAAACCCAACACTGGCGAGCCTGTGCCCTCAGCCCGACCCAGGACGACCGACACACCCAACGCTGGCGAGCCTGTGCCCTGAGCCTGACCCAGGGCGACGGACAAACCCAACGCAGGCGAGCCTGTGCCCTCAGCCCGACCCAGGACGACCGACTACAACAGCGCTGGCGAGCCTGTTCCCTCAGCCTGACCAAGAACGACCGACTACAACAACGCTGGCGAGCCTGTGCCCTCAGCCCGACCCAGGACCGCCAACTACAACAACGCTGGCGAGCCTGTGCCCTCAGCCCGACCCAGTACCGCCGACTACAACAACGCTGGCGAGCCTGTGCCTTCAGCCCGACTTAGGACAGCCGACTAGAACAACCCTGGCGAGCCTGTGCCATCAGCCCGAACCAGGACTGCCAACTACAACAACGCTGGCGAGCCTGTGCCCTCAGCCCGACCCAGGACCGCCGACTACAACAACGCTGGCGAGCCTGTGCCCTCAGCCTGACCCAGGACCGCCGACTAATACAACGCTGGCGAGCCTGTGCCCTCAGCCCGACCCAGGACCGCCGACTACAACAACGCTGCAGAGCCTGTGCCCTCAGCCCGACCCAGGACGACCGACAAACCCAACGATGGCGAGCCTGTGCCCTCAGCCCGACCCAGGACGACCGACACACCCAACGCTGGCGAGTCTGTGCCCTGAGCCTGACCCAGGGCGACGGACAAACCCAACGCAGGCAAGCCTGTTCCCTCAGCCAGACCCAGGACTACCGACTACAACAACGCTGGCGAGCCTGTGCCCTCAGCCCGACCAAGAACGACCGACTACAACAACGCTGGCGAGCCTGTGCCCTCAGCCCGACCCAGGACGACCAACTACAACAACGCTGGCGAGCCTGTGCCCTCAGCCCGACACAGGACCGCCGACTACAACAACGCTGGCGAGCCTGTGCCCTCAGCCCGACCCAAGACCGCCGACTACAACAACGCTGGCGAGCCTGTGCCTTCAGCCCGACTGAGGACAGCCGACTAGAACAACCCTGGCGAGCCTGTGCCATCAGCCCGAACCAGGACCGCCGACTACAACAACGCTGGCGAGCCTGTGCCCTCAGCCCGACTCAGGACCGCCGACTACAACAACGCTGTCGAGCCTGTGCCCTCAGCCCGACCCAGGACCGCCGACTACAACAACGCTGGCGAGCCTGTGCCCTCAGCCCGACCCAGGACCGCCGACTACAACAACGCTGGCAAGCCTGTGCCCTCAGACCGACCCAGGACCGCCGACTACAACAACGCTGGCGAGCCTGTGCCCTCAGCCCGACCCAGGACCGCCGACTAACACAACGCTGGCGAGCCTGTGCCCTCAGCCCGACCCAGGATTGCCGACTACAACAACGCTGGCGAGCCTGTGCCCTCAGCCCGACCCAGGACCGCCGACTACAACAATGCTGGCGAGCCTGTGCCCTCAGCCCGACCAGGACCGCCAACTACAACAACACTGGCGAGCCTGTGCCCTCAGCCCGACCCAGGATCGCCGACTACAACAACGCTGGAGAGCCTGTGCCCTCAGCCCGACCCAGGACGACCGACAAACCCAACACTGGCGAGCCTGTGCCCTCAGCCCGACCCAGGACGACAGACACACCCAACGCTGGCGAGCCTGTGCCCTGAGCCTGACCCAGGGCGACGGACAAACCCAACGCAGGCGAGCCTGTGCCCTCAGCCCGACCCAGGACGACCGACTACAACAGCGCTGGCGAGCCTGTGCCCTCAGCCCGACCAAGAACGACCGACTACAACAACGCTGGCGAGCCTGTGCCCTCAGCCCGACCCAGGACGACCAACTACAACAACGCTGGCGAGCCTGTGCCCTCAGCCCGACACAGGACCGCCGACTACAACAACGCTGGCGAGCCTGTGCCCTCAGCCCGACCCAAGACCGCCGACTACAACAACGCTGGCAAGCCTGTGCCTTCAGCCCGACTGAGGACAGCCGACTAGAACAACCCTGGCGAGCCTGTGCCATCAGCCTGAACCAGGACCGCCGACTACAACAACCCTGGCGAGCCTGTGCCCTCAGCCTTACTCAGGACCGCCGAACACAACAACGCTGGCGAGCCTGTGCCCTCAGCCTGACCCAGGACCGCCGACTACAACAACGCTGGCGAGCCTGTGCCCTCAGACCGACCCAGGACCGCCGACTACAACAACGCTGGCGAGCCTGTGCCCTCAGCCCGACCCAGGACCGCCGACTAACACAACGCTGGCGAGCCTGTGCCCTCAGCCCGACCCAGGATTGCCGACTACAACAACGCTGGCGAGCCTGTGCCCTCAGCCCGACCCAGGACCGCCGACTACAACAATGCTGGCGAGCCTGTGCCCTCAGCCCGACCAGGACCGCCAACTACAACAACGCTGGCGAGCCTGTGCCCTCAGCCCGACCCAGGATCGCCGACTACAACAACGCTGGAGAGCCTGTGCCCTCAGCCCGACCCAGGACGACCGACAAACCCAACACTGGCGAGCCTGTGCCCTCAGCCCGACCCAGGACGACCGACACACCCAACGCTGGCGAGCCTGTGCCCTGAGCCTGACCCAGGGCGACGGACAAACCCAACGCAGGCGAGCCTGTGCCCTCAGCCCGACCCAGGACGACCGACTACAACAGCGCTGGCGAGCCTGTTCCCTCAGCCTGACCAAGAACGACCGACTACAACAACGCTGGCGAGCCTGTGCCCTCAGCCCGACCCAGGACCGCCAACTACAACAACGCTGGCGAGCCTGTGCCCTCAGCCCGACCCAGTACCGCCGACTACAACAACGCTGGCGAGCCTGTGCCTTCAGCCCGACTTAGGACAGCCGACTAGAACAACCCTGGCGAGCCTGTGCCATCAGCCCGAACCAGGACTGCCAACTACAACAACGCTGGCGAGCCTGTGCCCTCAGCCCGACCCAGGACCGCCGACTACAACAACGCTGGCGAGCCTGTGCCCTCAGCCTGACCCAGGACCGCCGACTAATACAACGCTGGCGAGCCTGTGCCCTCAGCCCGACCCAGGACCGCCGACTACAACAACGCTGCAGAGCCTGTGCCCTCAGCCCGACCCAGGACGACCGACAAACCCAACGCTGGCGAGCCTGTGCCCTCAGCCCGACCCAGGACGACCGACACACCCAACGCTGGCGAGTCTGTGCCCTGAGCCTGACCCAGGGCGACGGACAAACCCAACGCAGGCAAGCCTGTTCCCTCAGCCAGACCCAGGACTACCGACTACAACAACGCTGGCGAGCCTGTGCCCTCAGCCCGACCAAGAACGACCGACTACAACAACGCTGGCGAGCCTGTGCCCTCAGCCCGACCCAGGACGACCAACTACAACAACGCTGGCGAGCCTGTGCCCTCAGCCCGACACAGGACCGCCGACTACAACAACGCTGGCGAGCCTGTGCCCTCAGCCCGACCCAAGACCGCCGACTACAACAACGCTGGCGAGCCTGTGCCTTCAGCCCGACTGAGGACAGCCGACTAGAACAACCCTGGCGAGCCTGTGCCATCAGCCCGAACCAGGACCGCCGACTACAACAACGCTGGCGAGCCTGTGCCCTCAGCCCGACTCAGGACCGCCGACTACAACAACGCTGTCGAGCCTGTGCCCTCAGCCCGACCCAGGACCGCCGACTACAACAACGCTGGCGAGCCTGTGCCCTCAGCCCGACCCAGGACCGCCGACTACAACAACGCTGGCAAGCCTGTGCCCTCAGACCGACCCAGGACCGCCGACTACAACAACGCTGGCGAGCCTGTGCCCTCAGCCCGACCCAGGACCGCCGACTAACACAACGCTGGCGAGCCTGTGCCCTCAGCCCGACCCAGGATTGCCGACTACAACAACGCTGGCGAGCCTGTGCCCTCAGCCCGACCCAGGACCGCCGACTACAACAATGCTGGCGAGCCTGTGCCCTCAGCCCGACCAGGACCGCCAACTACAACAACACTGGCGAGCCTGTGCCCTCAGCCCGACCCAGGATCGCCGACTACAACAACGCTGGAGAGCCTGTGCCCTCAGCCCGACCCAGGACGACCGACAAACCCAACACTGGCGAGCCTGTGCCCTCAGCCCGACCCAGGACGACCGACACACCCAACGCTGGCGAGCCTGTGCCCTGAGCCTGACCCAGGGCGACGGACAAACCCAACGCAGGCGAGCCTGTGCCCTCAGCCCGACCCAGGACGACCGACTACAACAGCGCTGGCGAGCCTGTTCCCTCAGCCTGACCAAGAACGACCGACTACAACAACGCTGGCGAGCCTGTGCCCTCAGCCCGACCCAGGACCGCCGACTACAACAACGCTGGCGAGCCTGTGCCCTCAGCCCGACCCAGGATCGCAGGCTACAACAACGCTGCAGAGCCTGTGCCCTCAGCCCGACCCAGGACGACCGACAAACCCAACGCTGGTGAGCCTGTGCCCTCAGCCCGACCCAGGACGACCGACACACCCAACGCTGGCGAGTCTTTGCCCTGAGCCGGACCCAGGGCGACGGACAAACCCAACGCAGGCAAGCCTGTTCCCTCAGCCCGACCCAGGACGACCGACTACAACAACGCTGGCGAGCCTGTGCCCTCAGCCCGACCAAGAACGACCGACAACAACAACGCTGGCGAGCCTGTGCCCTCAGCCCGACCCAGGACGACCAACTACAACAACGCTGGCGAGCCTGTGCCCTCAGCCCGACACAGGACCGCCGACTACAACAACGCTGGCGAGCCTGTGCCCTCAGCCCGACCCAAGACCGCCGACTACAACAACGCTGGCGAGCCTGTGCCTTCAGCCCGACTGAGGACAGCCGACTAGAACAACCCTGGCGAGCCTGTGCCATCAGCCCGAACCAGGACCGCCGACTACAACAACGCTGGCGAGCCTGTGCCCTCAGCCCGACTCAGGACCGCCGACTACAACAACGCTGGCGAGCCTGTGCCCTCAGCCCGACCCAGGACGACCGACTACAACAGCGCTGGCGAGCCTGTTCCCTCAGCCTGACCAAGAACGACCGACTACAACAACGCTGGCGAGCCTGTGCCCTCAGCCCGACCCAGGACCGCCGACTACAACAACGCTGGCGAGCCTGTGCCCTCAGCCCGACCCAGTACCGCCGACTACAACAACGCTGGCGAACCTGTGCCTTCAGCCCGACTTAGGACAGCCGACTAGAACAACCCTGGCGAGCCTGTGCCATCAGCCCGAACCAGGACTGCCAACTACAACAACGCTGGCGAGCCTGTGCCCTCAGCCCGACTCAGGACCGCCGACTACAACAACGCTGGCGAGCCTGTGCCCTCAGCCCGACCCAGGACCGCCGACTACAACAACGCTGGCGAGCCTGTGCCCTCAGCCCGACCCAGGACCGCCAACTACAACAACGCTGGCGAGCCTGTGCCCTCAACCCGACCCAGGACCGCCGACTACAACAACGCTGGCGAGCCTGTGCCCTCAGCCTGACCCAGGACCGCCGACTAATACAACGCTGGCGAGCCTGTGCCCTCAGCCCGACCCAGGACCGCCGACTACAACAACGCTGGCGAGCCTGTGCCCTCAGCCCGACCCAGGACCGCCAACTACAACAACGCTGGCGAGCCTGTGCCCTCAGCCCGACCCAGGATCGCAGACTACAACAACGCTGCAGAGCCTGTGCCCTCAGCCCGACCCAGGACGACCGACAAACCCAACGCTGGCGAGCCTGTGCCCTCAGCCCGACCCAGGACGACCGACACACCCAACGCTGGCGAGTCTGTGCCCTGAGCCTGACCCAGGGCGACGGACAAACCCAACGCAGGCAAGCCTGTTCCCTCAGCCCGACACAGGACGACCGACTACAACAACGCTGGCGAGCCTGTGCCCTCAGCCCGACCAAGAACGACCGACTAAAACAACGCTGGCGAGCCTGTGCCCTCAGCCCGACCCAGGACGACCAACTACAACAACGCTGGCGAGCCTGTGCCCTCAGCCCGACCCAGGACGACCAACTAAAACAACGCTGGCGAGCCTGTGCCCTCAGCCCGACCCAGGACGACCAACTACAACAACGCTGGCGAGCCTGTGCCCTCAGCCCGACCCAGGACCGCCGACTACAACAACGCTGGCGAGCCTGTGCCCTCAGCCTGACCCAGGACCGCCGACTAATACAACGCTGGCGAGCCTGTGCCCTCAGCCCGACCCAGGACCGCCGACTACAACAACGCTGGCGAGCCTGTGCCATCAGCCCGAACCAGAACAGCCGACTAGAACAACCCTGGCGAGCCTGTGCCATCAGCCCGAACCAGGACTGCCAACTACAACAACGCTGGCGAGCCTGTGCCCTCAGCCCGACTCAGGACCGCCGACTACAACAACGCTGGCGAGCCTGTGCCCTCAGCCCGACCCAGGACCGCCAACTACAACAACGCTGGCGAGCCTGTGCCCTCAGCCCGACCCAGGACCGCCGACTACAACAACGCTGGCGAGCCTGTGCCCTCAGCCTGACCCAGGACCGCCGACTAACACAAAGCTGGCGAGCCTGTGCCCTCAGCCCGACCCAGGACCGCAGACTACAACAACGCTGGCGAGCCTGTGCCCTCAGCCCGACCCAGGACCGCCAACTACAACAACGCTGGCGAGCCTGTGCCCTCAGCCCGACCCAGGATCGCAGACTACAACAACGCTGCAGAGCCTGTGCCCTCAGCCCGACCCAGGACGACCGACAAACCCAACGCTGGCGAGCCTGTGCCCTCAGCCCGACCCAGGACGACCGACACACCCAACGCTGGCGAGTCTGTGCCCTGAGCCTGACCCAGGGCGACGGACAAACCCAACGCAGGCAAGCCTGTTCCCTCAGCCCGACCCAGGACGACCGACTACAACAACGCTGGCGAGCCTGTGCCCTCAGCCCGACCAAGAACGACCGACTACAACAACGCTGGCGAGCCTGTGCCCTCAGCCCGACCCAGGACGACCAACTACAACAACGCTGGCGAGCCTGTGCCCTCAGCCCGACACAGGACCGCCGACTACAACAACGCTGGCGAGCCTGTGCCCTCAGCCCGACCCAAGACCGCCGACTACAACAACGCTGGCAAGCCTGTGCCTTCAGCCCGACTGAGGACAGCCGACTAGAACAACCCTGGCGAGCCTGTGCCATCAGCCCGAACCAGGACCGCCGACTACAACAACGCTGGCGAGCCAGTGCCCTCAGCCCGACTCAGGACCGCCGACTACAACAACGCTGGCGAGCCTGTGCCCTCAGCCCGACCCAGGACCGCCGACTACAACAACGCTGGCGAGCCTGTGCCCTCAGACCGACCCAGGACCGCCGACTACAACAACGCTGGCGAGCCTGTGCCCTCAGCCCGACCCAGGACCGCCGACTAACACAACGCTGGCGAGCCTGTGCCCTCAGCCCGACCCAGGATTGCCGACTACAACAACGCTGGCGAGCCTGTGCCCTCAGCCCGACCCAGGACCGCCGACTACAACAATGCTGGCGAGCCTGTGCCCTCAGCCCGACCAGGACCGCCAACTACAACAACGCTGGCGAGCCTGTGCCCTCAGCCCGACCCAGGATCGCCGACTACAACAACGCTGGAGAGCCTGTGCCCTCAGCCCGACCCAGGACGACCGACAAACCCAACACTGGCGAGCCTGTGCCCTCAGCCCGACCCAGGACGACCGACACACCCAACGCTGGCGAGCCTGTGCCCTGAGCCTGACCCAGGGCGACGGACAAACCCAACGCAGGCGAGCCTGTGCCCTCAGCCCGACCCAGGACGACCGACTACAACAGCGCTGGCGAGCTTGTTCCCTCAGCCTGACCAAGAACGACCGACTACAACAACGCTGGCGAGCCTGTGCCCTCAGCCCGACCCAGGACCGCCGACTACAACAACGCTGGCGAGCCTGTGCCCTCAGCCCGACCCAGTACCGCCGACTACAACAACGCTGGCGAGCCTGTGCCTTCAGCCCGACTTAGGACAGCCGACTAGAACAACCCTGGCGAGCCTGTGCCATCAGCCCGAACCAGGACTGCCAACTACAACAACGCTGGCGAGCCTGTGCCCTCAGCCCGACTCAGGACCGCCGACTACAACAACGCTGGCGAGCCTGTGCCCTCAGCCCGACCCAGGACCGCCGACTACAACAACGCTGGCGAGCCTGTGCCCTCAGCCCGACCCAGGACCGCCAACTACAACAACGCTGGCGAGCCTGTGCCCTCAGCCCGACCCAGGACCGCCGACTACAACAACGCTGGCGAGCCTGTGCCCTCAGCCCGACCCAGAACCGCCAACTACAACAACGCTGGCGAGCCTGTGCCCTCAGCCCGACCCAGGACCGCCGACTAACACAACGCTGCAGAGCCTGTGCCCTCAGCCCGACCCAGGATTGCCGACTACAACAACGCTGGCGAGCCTGTGCCCTCAGCCCGACCCAGGACCGCCGACTACAACAATGCTGGCGAGCCTGTGCCCTCAGCCCGACCAGGACCGCCAACTACAACAACGCTGGCGAGCCTGTGCCCTCAGCCCGACCCAGGATCGCCGACTACAACAACGCTGGAGAGCCTGTGCCCTCAGCCCGACCCAGGACGACCGACAAACCCAACACCGGCGAGCCTGTGCCCTCAGCCCGACCCAGGACGACCGACACACCCAACGCTGGCGAGCCTGTGCCCTGAGCCTGACCCAGGGCGACGGACAAACCCAACGCAGGCGAGCCTGTGCCCTCAGCCCGACCCAGGACGACCGACTACAACAGCGCTGGCGAGCCTGTTCCCTCAGCCTGACCAAGAACGACCGACTACAACAACGCTGGCGAGCCTGTGCCCTCAGCCCGACCCAGGACCGCCGACTACAACAACGCTGGCGAGCCTGTGCCCTCAGCCCGACCCAGTACCGCCGACTACAACAACGCTGGCGAGCCTGTGCCTTCAGCCCGACTTAGGACAGCCGACTAGAACAACCCTGGCGAGCCTGTGCCCTCAGCCCAACTCAGGACCGCCGACTACAACAACGCTGGCGAGCCTGTGCCCTCAGCCCGACCCAGGACCGCCGACTACAACAACGCTGGCGAGCCTGTGCCCTCAGCCCGACCCAGGACCGCCAACTACAACAACGCTGGCGAGCCTGTGCCCTCAGCCCGACCCAGGACCGCCGACTACAACAACGCTGGCGAGCCTGTGCCCTCAGCCCGACCCAGGACCGCCAACTACAACAACGCTGGCGAGCCTGTGCCCTCAGCCCGACCCAGGATCGCAGACTACAACAACGCTGCAGAGCCTGTGCCCTCAGCCCGACCCAGGACGACCGACAAACCCAACGCTGGCGAGCCTGTGCCCTCAGCCCGACCCAGGACGACCGACACACCCAACGCTGGCGAGTCTGTGCCCTGAGCCTGACCCAGGGCGACGGACAAACCCAACGCAGGCAAGCCTGTTCCCTCAGCCCGACCCAGGACGACCGACTACAACAACGCTGGCGAGCCTGTGCCCTCAGCCCGACCAAGAACGACCGACTACAACAACGCTGGCGAGCCTGTGCCCTCAGCCCGACCCAGGACGACCAACTACAACAACGCTGGCGAGCCTGTGCCCTCAGCCCGACACAGGACCGCCGACTACAACAACGCTGGCGAGCCTGTGCCCTCAGCCCGACCCAAGACCGCCGACTACAACAACGCTGGCAAGCCTGTGCCTTCAGCCCGACTGAGGACAGCCGACTAGAACAACCCTGGCGAGCCTGTGCCATCAGCCCGAACCAGGACCGCCGACTACAACAACGCTGGCGAGCCTGTGCCCTCAGCCCGACTCAGGACCGCCGACTACAACAACGCTGGCGAGCCTGTGCCCTCAGCCCGACCCAGGACCGCCGACTACAACAACGCTGGCGAGCCTGTGCCCTCAGACCGACCCAGGACCGCCGACTACAACAACGCTGGCGAGCCTGTGCCCTCAGCCCGACCCAGGACCGCCGACTAACACAACGCTGGCGAGCCTGTGCCCTCAGCCCGACCCAGGATTGCCGACTACAACAACGCTGGCGAGCCTGTGCCCTCAGCCCGACCCAGGACCGCCGACTACAACAATGCTGGCGAGCCTGTGCCCTCAGCCCGACCAGGACCGCCAACTACAACAACGCTGGCGAGCCTGTGCCCTCAGCCCGACACAGGACCGCCGACTACAACAACGCTGGCGAGCCTGTGCCCTCAGCCCGACCCAAGACCGCCGACTACAACAACGCTGGCAAGCCTGTGCCTTCAGCCCGACTGAGGACAGCCGACTAGAACAACCCTGGCGAGCCTGTGCCATCAGCCCGAACCAGGACCGCCGACTACAACAACGCTGGCGAGCCTGTGCCCTCAGCCCGACTCAGGACCGCCGACTACAACAACGCTGGCGAGCCTGTGCCCTCAGCCCGACCCAGGACCGCCGACTACAACAACGCTGGCGAGCCTGTGCCCTCAGACCGACCCAGGACCGCCGACTACAACAACGCTGGCGAGCCTGTGCCCTCAGCCCGACCCAGGACCGCCGACTAACACAACGCTGGCGAGCCTGTACCCTCAGCCCGACCCAGGATTGCCGACTACAACAACGCTGGCGAGCCTGTGCCCTCAGCCCGACCCAGGACCACCGACTACAACAACGCTGGCGAGCCTGTGCCCTCAGCCCGACCAGGGCCGCCAACTACAACAACGCTGGCGAGCCTGTGCCCTCAGCCCGACCCAGGATCGCCGACTACAACAACGCTGGAGAGCCTGTGCCCTCAGCCCGACCCAGGACGACCGACAAACCCAACACTGGCGAGCCTGTGCCCTCAGCCCGACCCAGGACGACCGACACACCCAACGCTGGCGAGCCTGTGCCCTGAGCCTGACCCAGGGCGACGGACAAACCCAACGCAGGCGAGCCTGTGCCCTCAGCCCGACCCAGGACGACCGACTACAACAACGCTGGCGAGCCTGTGCCCTCAGCCCGACCAAGAACGACCGACTACAACAACGCATGCGAGCCTGTGCCCTCAGCCCGACCCAGGACGACCAACTACAACAACGCTGGCGAGCCTGTGCCTTCAGCCCGACTGAGGACAGCCGACTAGAACAACCCTGGCGAGCCTGTGCCATCAGCCCGAACCAGAACAGCCGACTAGAACAACCCTGGCGAGCCTGTGCCATCAGCCCGAACCAGGACTGCCAACTACAACAACGCTGGCGAGCCTGTGCCCTCAGCCCGACTCAGGACCGCCGACTACAACAACGCTGGCGAGCCTGTGCCCTCAGCCCGACCCAGGACCGCCAACTACAACAACGCTGGCGAGCCTGTGCCCTCAGCCCGACCCAGGACCGCCGACTACAACAACGCTGGCGAGCCTGTGCCCTCAGCCTGACCCAGGACCGCCGACTAACACAACGCTGGCGAGCCTGTGCCCTCAGCCCGACCCAGGACCGCCGACTACAACAACGCTGGCGAGCCTGTGCCCTCAGCCCGACCCAGGACCGCCAACTACAACAACGCTGGCGAGCCTGTGCCCTCAGCCCGACCCAGGATCGCAGACTACAACAACGCTGTGGAGCCTGTGCCCTCAGCCCGACCCAGGACGACCGACAAACCCAACGCTGGCGAGCCTGTGCCCTCAGCCCGACCCAGGACGACCGACACACCCAACGCTGGCGAGTCTGTGCCCTGAGCCTGACCCAGGGCGACGGACAAACCCAACGCAGGCAAGCCTGTTCCCTCAGCCCGACCCAGGACGACCGACTACAACAACGCTGGCGAGCCTGTGCCCTCAGCCCGACCAAGAACGACCGACTACAACAACGCTGGCGAGCCTGTGCCCTCAGCCCGACCCAGGACGACCAACTACAACAACGCTGGCGAGCCTGTGCCCTCAGCCCGACACAGGACCGCCGACTACAACAACGCTGGCGAGCCTGTGCCCTCAGCCCGACCCAAGACCGCCGACTACAACAACGCTGGCAAGCCTGTGCCTTCAGCCCGACTGAGGACAGCCGACTAGAACAACCCTGGCGAGCCTGTGCCATCAGCCCGAACCAGGACCGCCGACTACAACAACGCTGGCGAGCCAGTGCCCTCAGCCCGACTCAGGACCGCCGACTACAACAACGCTGGCGAGCCTGTGCCCTCAGCCCGACCCAGGACCGCCGACTACAACAACGCTGGCGAGCCTGTGCCCTCAGACCGACCCAGGACCGCCGACTACAACAACGCTGGCGAGCCTGTGCCCTCAGCCCGACCCAGGACCGCCGACTAACACAACGCTGGCGAGCCTGTGCCCTCAGCCCGACCCAGGATTGCCGACTACAACAACGCTGGCGAGCCTGTGCCCTCAGCCCGACCCAGGACCGCCGACTACAACAATGCTGGTGAGCCTGTGCCCTCAGCCCGACCAGGACCGCCAACTACAACAACGCTGGCGAGCCTGTGCCCTCAGCCCGACCCAGGATCGCCGACTACAACAACGCTGGAGAGCCTGTGCCCTCAGCCCGACCCAGGACGACCGACAAACCCAACACTGGCGAGCCTGTGCCCTCAGCCCGACCCAGGACGACCGACACACCCAACGCTGGCGAGCCTGTGCCCTGAGCCTGACCCAGGGCGACGGACAAACCCAACGCAGGCGAGCCTGTGCCCTCAGCCCGACCCAGGACGACCGACTACAACAGCGCTGGCGAGCTTGTTCCCTCAGCCTGACCAAGAACGACCGACTACAACAACGCTGGCGAGCCTGTGCCCTCAGCCCGACCCAGGACCGCCGACTACAACAACGCTGGCGAGCCTGTGCCCTCAGCCCGACCCAAGACCGCCGACTACAACAACGCTGGCAAGCCTGTGCCTTCAGCCCGACTGAGGACAGCCGACTAGAACAACCCTGGCGAGCCTGTGCCATCAGCCCGAACCAGGACCGCCGACTACAACAACGCTGGCGAGCCTGTGCCCTCAGCCCGACTCAGGACCGCCGACTACAACAACGCTGGCGAGCCTGTGCCCTCAGCCCGACCCAGGACCGCCGACTACAACAACGCTGGCGAGCCTGTGCCCTCAGACCGACCCAGGACCGCCGACTACAACAACGCTGGCGAGCCTGTGCCCTCAGCCCGACCCAGGACCGCCGACTAACACAACGCTGGCGAGCCTGTGCCCTCAGCCCGACCCAGGATTGCCGACTACAACAACGCTGGCGAGCCTGTGCCCTCAGCCCGACCCAGGACCGCCGACTACAACAATGCTGGCGAGCCTGTGCCCTCAGCCCGACCAGGACCGCCAACTACAACAACGCTGGCGAGCCTGTGCCCTCAGCCCGACCCAGGATCGCCGACTACAACAACGCTGGAGAGCCTGTGCCCTCAGCCCGACCCAGGACGACCGACAAACCCAACACTGGCGAGCCTGTGCCCTCAGCCCGACCCAGGACGACCGACACACCCAACGCTGGCGAGCCTGTGCCCTGAGCCTGACCCAGGGCGACGGACAAACCCAACGCAGGCGAGCCTGTGCCCTCAGCCCGACCCAGGACGACCGACTACAACAGCGCTGGCGAGCCTGTTCCCTCAGCCTGACCAAGAACGACCGACTACAACAACGCTGGCGAGCCTGTGCCCTCAGCCCGACCCAGGACCGCCGACTACAACAACGCTGGCGAGCCTGTGCCCTCAGCCCGACCCAGTACCGCCGACTACAACAACGCTGGCGAGCCTGTGCCTTCAGCCCGACTTAGGACAGCCGACTAGAACAACCCTGGCGAGCCTGTGCCATCAGCCCGAACCAGGACGACCGACACACCCAACGCTGGCGAGCCTGTGCCCTGAGCCTGACCCAGGGCGACGGACAAACCCAACGCAGGCGAGCCTGTGCCCTCAGCCCGACCAAGAACGACCGACTACAACAACGCTGGCGAGCCTGTGCCCTCAGCCCGACCCAGGACCGCCGACTACAACAACGCTGGCGAGCCTGTGCCCTCAGCCCGACCCAGTACCGCCGACTACAACAACGCTGGCGAGCCTGTGCCTTCAGCCCGACTTAGGACAGCCGACTAGAACAACCCTGGCGAGCCTGTGCCATCAGCCCGAACCAGGACTGCCAACTACAACAACGCTGGCGAGCCTGTGCCCTCAGCCCGACTCAGGACCGCCGACTACAACAACGCTGGCGAGCCTGTGCCCTCAGCCCGACCCAGGACCGCCGACTACAACAACGCTGGCGAGCCTGTGCCCTCAGCCCGACCCAGGACCGCCAACTACAACAACGCTGGCGAGCCTGTGCCCTCAGCCCGACCCAGGACCGCCGACTACAACAACGCTGGCGAGCCTGTGCCCTCAGCCTGACCCAGGACCGCCGACTAACACAACGCTGGCGAGCCTGTGCCCTCAGCCCGACCCAGGACCGCCGACTACAACAACGCTGGCGAGCCTGTGCCCTCAGCCCGACCCAGGACCGCCGACTACAACAACGCTGGCGAGCCTGTGCCCTCAGCCCGACTCAGGACCGCCGACTACAACAACGCTGGCGAGCCTGTGCCCTCAGCCCGACCCAGGACCGCCGACTACAACAAAGCTGGCGAGCCTGTGCCCTCAGACCGACCCAGGACCGCCGACTACAACAACGCTGGCGAGCCTGTGCCCTCAGCCTGACCCAGGACCGCCGACTAACACAACGCTGGCGAGCCTGTGCCCTCAGCCCGACCCAGGACGACCGACAAACCCAACGCTGGCGAGCCTGTGCCCTCAGCCCGACCCAGGATCGCCGACTACAACAACGCTGGAGAGCCTGTGCCCTCAGCCCGACCCAGGACGACCGACAAACCCAACGCTGGCGAGCCTGTGCCCTCAGCCTGACCCAGGGCGACCGACAAACCCAACGCTGGCGAGCCTGTGCCCTCAGCCCGACCCAGGATGACCGACACACCCAACGCTGGCGAGCCTGTGCCCTGAGCCTTACCCAGGGCGACGGACAAACCCAACGCAGGCGAGCCTGTGCCCTCAGCCTGACCCAGGACAACCGACTACAACAAAGCTGGCGAGCCTGTGCCCTCAGCCCGACCAAGAACGACCGACTACAACAACGCTGGCGAGCCTGTGCCCTCAGGCCGACCCAGGACCGCCGACTACAAAAACGCTGGCGAGCCTGTGCCCTCAGCCCGACCCAGGACGACCAACTACAACAACGCTGGCGAGCCTGTGCCCTCAGCCCGACCCAGGACCGCCGACTACAACGCTGGCGAGCCTGTGCCCTCAGCCCGACCCAGGACCGCCGACTACAACAACCCTGGCGAGCCTGTGCCATCAGCCCGAACCAGGACCGCCGACTACAACAACGCTGGAGAGCCTGTGCCCTCAGCCCGACCCAGGATGACCGACAAACCCAACGCTGGCGAGCCTGTGCCCTCAGCCCGACCCAGGACGACCGACACACCCAACGCAGGCGAGCCTGTGCCCTGAGCCTGACCCAGGGCGATGGACAAACCCAACGCAGGTGAGCCTGTGCCCTCAGCCCGACCCAGGACGACCGACTACAACAACGCTGGCGAGCCTGTGCCCTAAGCCCGACCAAGAACGACCGACTACAACAACGCTGGCGAGCCTGTGCCCTCAGCCCGACCCAGGACGACCGACTACAACAACGCTGGCGAGCCTGTGCCCTCAGCCCGACCCAGGACGACCGACTACAACAACGCAGGCGAGTCTGTGCCCTGAGCCTGACCCAGGACGACGGAAAAACCAAACGCAGGTGAGCCTGTGCCCTGAGCCTGACCCAGGACGACGGAAAAACCAAACGCTGGCGAGCCTGTGCCCTGAGCCTGACCCAGAACGACGGACAAACCCAACGCAGGCGAGCCTGTGCCCTCAGCCCGACCCAGGACGACCAACTACAACAACGCAGGCGAGCCTGTGCCCTCAGCCCAACCCTGGACGACCAACTACAACAACGCTGGCAAGCCTGTCCCATCAGCCCGACACAGGACCGCCGACTACAACAACGCTGGCGAGCCTGTGCCCTCAGCCCGACCCAGGACCGCCGACTACAACAACGCTGGCGAGCCTGTGCCCTCAGCCCGACCCAGGACCGCCGACTACAACAACGCTGGCGAGCCTGTGCCCTCAGCCCGACCCAGGACCGCCGACTACAACAACGCTGGCGAGCCTGTGCCCTCAGCCCGACCCAGGACCGCCGACTACAACAACGCTGGCGAGCCTGTGCCCTCAGCCAGAGTCTGTCCACTCAGTCTGAACCAGGACTGTTACTGAGTCTGTCCACTCAGTCTAAACCAGGACTGTTACTGAGTCTGTCCTGAAGCAGCTCTGACTCTGGTTCTGGTAGAGATGTTCAGGATATTGTTGTTAGTGATTTTATATGTAATTCATTCATAAGCGATCCAAAAAGAAGCACACGAACAAAGAAAATGTCAATCTTATTAAATAACCACCATGTGGAGCTTGTGACGAGGCTCTGACTGCAGGTTCAGGCTTCTTCACAACTTGCTTCAACTCATATTAGCCCATTAGTTCACACATTCAATCAACTGGGAGCTTAAAAGGAAAGATTTTAATGAACCAGACTGTTTCATAAGTAGCCACTTCACAAGCTAATTTAAAACCAATAAATATCTAAATCATCGTCAGACAATAGTCAGTGGGATCCAAGACTCCATTCTGGCCAATAACCACATGGACTGTTTACCTGCATTCAACCAAAGCCTGTTCAAATGTGACTGGCAAATACTACTCGGACTACAAATGGAAACCACAACGCTTCCGGCAACAAAATCTTGTGATTTTTGAAACATACAAATGCAGAATCTGTTTAAAAGAGATTAAAAGATAAAGAGACTCTGAGGTCTACTCACAAAACCTCAGTGGCCTCTCTCTGACCTGCTGCCGGCTCTCGTTGCTGCTCCGTTTTGTGGAGGTGCTGCAGCCAGAAGTTCAGGGGGCCGACTCTACACAGCTTCTTCCCTCCATGGCAGTTTGCTCGGATCAACACTTGTGACAAACTGAGGCTGCTGTAAAGAAGCTGCCACAGCTGCTGATGCTGCTCCACAGGCTACAAATGTTGAGCAGATACCTGCAAGTGCCTGACAATCAGTCTCTGATGAACAGCAGCCCAATTCCAAATGAAGGATGAAGGAGGACTGGAACAGGAACAGCAACAGGGGAACCAGCGGGAACAGGAGGAAACACTCGTCACCCGGCCTGCCAAAAGCACTGCTGTGGGGACTGCCGGATGACAGGGGAGAAAAGTCCAACATCGTCATCATCATCCTCATAGCTCATGGTGTCAAAACCAGAGTCATCCAGGTCCTCTTCATCATCATCTTCATCATCATCAGAGGAAAGAGGGGGGATACACTCTTCTTCAGTCTCATCCTCAGGCGCCTCATCCTCGTCATCAGAGAAGATGTAGAGGCAGAGGTTGATGGGTCAGGTCAGCCGTGGGAGCACTTCAGCATGACGCTGTCTGAATTCAGAGAGGAGCCACCTGAGGGGACAACAAGATACATGATGTATTGTTTATTGTATACATACACATACACATGAACAATGCTTTGATTGATCAATGAGATGATAAGAAGTTTGCTACCAGACACAAACTTTTATGCACAGATTTTCCACTGTTATTTGAGAAGGATTCAGATGATTGTACTCAGATCAATTTATAGAGCAAAATGCAACCACGTCAAAGACAATTATGGGGCCTGGGCAAGGTAACTGATCTTTTATGAGAAGATAGTCTGAACACACCATCCCTTGATAAGTCCATTGAAACAGCTTAGAAGGGTTTGACTCCCAAAGCAAAAGTCCAATGGCATTGGCTGGATTACGTATAAGAAGACATCCAGAGGACTATTTACACACAGCAAGAAAATAGCAGTTCACAAAAACACGGGCCTGTACAGTGTCCTACAGATCACTTTCCACTGACATGTAGTACAAAAACATATTTCACAAGCATCAGGACAAAGGAAATAAAATGGTTGTATTCAGTCAGACTGAGTTGCATTCAAAATCAGCAGTAATGTCTCTCCTACCAACAGTGAGTTTATCCATATTTGTGTAACAAACATAATAATCTTGTATATTCATATTTCTTTTACTAATCTATCTATCTTTTGGTTGACAGGATGGTCCAATTCAGATCAGCAATTAGTCACAACTCTGCTGTATAATATAGTGTTTCCAAAAAACTGAGAAGGAGAGGATGTTGGAGTGAACAGGTGGTTCAGAGAAAAGATTATTTTCCATGGTGCTATATGAATCCTTTCTATCATCCTACAAGATGTTGCATGTCTTCATTACTTCCTGTGATTTGCACTGAACTGTGTATAACGCTGAAATAGAGCCAGTTTGAGGAGTGTAGGACTGCAGCTGCTAATGTTACTACACATACAGATTCAGCACAATAGAAACAGATAAATAGAGAGGACAAGAAGATTATCAAGTAAAACAGGAAGAATTATATTTCTATGTTCATGTCCAACGATCCAACAAGAAGCACACAAACAAAGACAACGTCAATCTTATTAAATAACCAGCATGTGGAGCTTGTGAGGAGGCTCTGACTGCAGGTTCAGGCTTCTTCACAACCTGCTTCAACTCATATTAGTCCATTAGTTCACACATTCAATCAACTGGGAGCTTAAAAGGAAAGATTTTAATGAAAGCTGAACTCAATCAGCTAACTCCGCTCTCCACCGATAGGAGGCCGCCATGTTTGTTTACATTGGGACGTCCTGTAGGCGCTGAGACGTGAAGACGTCGTAACCATGGAGACGAATCAACAAACCAGGCCAGGCGCCATTTTGTTGTGTTTCAAATGTTTCAAAACCAAATTAGCAAAAATTGACCCCGTCAAACCAAAACAAGAGTTTTTCCAAATCACTACATAGGTGTTACTACACGCTACACCACTGGCGGGAAATCCAGCCGGTTTCAACCGGAAACGTCCTGTTGGTGGCAGAATTAACAAATGTGTTTTCTCCAACATGGCCCATTTCATTGTATTCCTTTAAACGCAATAAAATACACTCGCTTTGTACTGGAGACACGTTTAAGTGTTTAGATAGATACATTAATGACTCTAGAGAGAAAAACGTAAATTCAGGTCATGAAGTTTTCTTACCGTCAATGTCGTTGTCTGATACATCCGTAGCTCCAATCAGCAGGTGTCCGCCGCAGATCGGTGACTTCGGCCGACTGAAAACTAGTTTTTCCAGTTGTTTTCCTCTCCGGTAAATTAACGGTAATAATCCAGTAGTCCGCAGTAATCCACACGGTTCGGTCTCCAACAATTCAGCTTTCCTGCGTTCAGGTTTTACAGTCGCATATCTCCGCCGATCTCTCCTCCTGTCTACTCCGACGCTAAATGGAGATGGATGATTGACAGCTCTCAGTCAAAGTCCTGACGTTCCCTGACGCTGACTGACGCACGTGCGTCACTCGTGCGCGATAAGCACTTTGCGCGTGTTTCCTCGTTGCGTGCCAATAAAGCGTATTGAAGTGAGAGCCGTGTTTCGTGTCGTATTGTCGTGTTTACCTGGTACAGCGGGCGGCGGGAAGCAGCTCAGTGTTCACAGGACGAAGAGGACTTTAGGACGACATGGACACGTGAGGAGAGCGTGAGGTGAGTGTTCACCATGGTGGACACGCGTCCGCTTCTGCTAAAAGGACAAAAACGAGCCCAGCATGGAGAACTTTCTCCAGATATTCATGAAAATGTTCCAGGACGTGCAGCAAAGAGATGAAGGAGGAGACACGTTTTATCAAACAGGTGAGTGTCAGAGGGACAGACATGCTGCCATTGTTAAAATCCAGGTGAGAGGTGAGCACTGTCCAGGCTTCAGACAAAGCTGCTAAACTAATGATGAACAAGTTGTCCTCCATAAAGCAGCCAGCTGATCTACAGGAGACTGACCATCCTGAGAGCACAGTCCAGTCCTCTGCTGGACTTTGGGAGGATATGTGTATATTTTAATATTTCAGCTGTGATTCAGAGAAACTACACAATATGTGGAGACAGAAAACATCCTTTAACTCCTAGTTTGTGGTTAAAATCCGTCTGCTGGTTACCAAAGTGTGGTAAACACAGATATAACATCTTTTACACTGACATCATGTTTTTCTGTTTTCCTGTTTTGAGGAGCTCTGATCTGATGCTGGCAGGGAGAACTGAGAGGAGGTTTGACATTATGGAGGCTGTAGTTGACTTCCTAAATGTAGTCCACATCAATGCCGGTGGATGGTCCTGGATCAGCTTCCTCCTCATCTTTCTGGCTCTTCTCTACTGGTGAGTAAATACTTGTAAATGTCTGTCTGTGATACTGCAGCTGCTGTGGAAATGAAGTCAGTTATGTATGGAGCAATAACATAAAGCACACACTGTGTAAATTCAGATATCAGTACACTTCATTCATCAGATCTGATGTTTGCAGCTCTGCATGTTGGGTTTCCTATTTGAATATTATGGGGAAGCTCTTGAAGGAAGACCTGAAAATACTGTAAACCAGCCGGGAAGCAACTAACAGGAGGGTTGATCATGTTCCAATGTGAACTAATCATCAGTCAACATCTGGAGAGCTCACAGGACAACAGATCAATGGGCTGAATATTTGGGGATATTTGAAATGTTGCTCTTCTATATTCTCAGCTGTATTTGCTTTTATTATTTCATTCATGGACACAACTCTGTGCTCTGTCTATCAGATATTCAGTTCATCCCTTTTCGGCCCTTCTTGATGTGGCATCAAACCTCCAAATCCAGCACCTTTCTTTGGAAACAGATTCAGGTTTTGCCAGGTAAGATATTGCTGCAGTTTCCATCAAACTGAGATTTACCGATCAATCTCCAACCTAATGACTGCTAAATCTCTATCTGATCTAAGTCTTTAACTTCTGTCAGAATCTGTTTTGATTGGAAGATATTTTATTAACTAAAATAAGTACTTAAGCACTTTAAGTGTAAGAAAGGGAGCCATTTATTAACATCAAACTCTTAACAAAAATACAGCATGTTGGTGATGAAAAAGCTGACTTTTCCCACTGAAGCGGATCACTTAGTGATCCTGTGGTCTGGTCTTGTGGAGCCTGATCGGCAGCAGCTGGAGCTCAAAACAAGAGTCAGAACCGACAGGAGGATCCACTGTTTAGCATTGGCAGAACATTTTGGCAGATTTCACTGGGTGCTGCCCACATAATCAGCTGTGCTGCTCATCCCACAAATACATGATGCTTACAGGTTGGACATCGTTGTGAAGGGAAGTAAACAGGCTTTCCAACCATCTAAAGTACAATGACAATCAGCATCGGACCAACAGAGAAATAATCCACCAAACACTCATTTTGTAGTTTAATTTTTGTGCTACACAGATGTGTCTCTGCACAGCAGATTGTGATGTGATTCAGTTATCAGCACTCATTGGTCAGACAAGGTGGCCGTGGCCCCTGTAGCTCCCACCACACACATTTTACCAGCAAGTCTCAGTATCTTGAAATGAGGAAGTAGAGTCCAGATAAGCAGCAGGATTCAGTTGATCACAGTTTTTTCCACGTGGTCCCTGCTCTTTGTGAAAAGTGTTTTCTATCCAGATGATAAGGTGGTAGCATGTTGTCCAGTTCATTAGAGAAGGCCTGACCGCTGCCTACTTGTCTTTATTCCCTCTTCTAGCCCAGTATCACCCCCCTGCAGAGCTGCAGAGCCTCCCACACTTCTAGACGTACGGATGAGTCAGCAGAAACAACAACAGATGAAAACGGTGAGACAGCAAACCATAATATCTGTGTATGAGTGATACATTTAATAAGATGTTATTTTGAAATGTAGCGCTGACTAAAATTAGATATAGCAAACAATATTTCATTCATTCACTGTTTGCTGAGAGCTGAGTTTTAATGTTGACGTTGTGATAAGCCGATGCAATGTTGTGTTAGCGATCCGCCGGCCCAGACTGTCTTTCAGAGGATGGAGCGGCTCAGTTTTAAAGATAGAGTGGAGATACTGCTATCATATTAAAATAGAAACCTAACAAGTTGTTGTACTCCTGACTGGACTTGACTTCTCCTCTGTTTTTTTCCTGTCCATGCCATCACAATGGTAAAGAGCATTGATTATTATTTATTACAACTTTATTACATATGTATTTTTTCTGTGGTTCTACTTGACAGGTCCCAACATCTGCAGCTGCAGAGCTACAGGGTGAGACCCCTGAAGAGGCTCACACATTATTCAGGATCGGTCCAGGCCTCCACAAAAGGTCCATCAACATTAGACTCACTTCAGCTCTAACTTGAATGCAAGTGCAATAATGTATGTACAGTACAGTATTTAGGCTTATTTTCCTACACAAGCTTTGTTCTTTTACAGTATTTGCAGGTTTTCCTGAATGTCCTACCAAAAAAAAATCATTAAATTATTAATCACAATTATTTGTACAACAGTCAGCTAAAAAACACTAATTTGCTGCCTTATAGTGACTTGTGTACTTCTCTTTAGAAAGAGATGATTTAAAACAAGTCTTCTTCATTTCAAAGTGTCCTAAAAGGCTTTACATTTAATAACTGTGATGCCTTCATGACCTGTTTCTATCATCCAGCGTTTATGTTGCTCTGACATCATACTGTGTCATTTTTTCCTCCACAGTGAAACGAAACACTCTGAAGACAGATTGGGAAGCAGACTGAGACGGGAGGGAAACCAGCCAGTAAAGAAGCGGCCGAGATGAATGAAGTGTTTAAAGTCCCTCTTGGATTAGCTGGAAATACATGTATAGCTGTATACGTTAGTGCTGCGTGTGATTCCATCTTAAACCTGCATTACAAGCATTACAGTCGTCCCACAACACACTTGTCCAGACGCTGCGAGCCGCTATTGTGTCACAACTCCGAGTGTGAAAACCACTGTGCTGGAAGATGAATTACAGAGCTCACCGTGTCAGACCGACACTATCAAATGAAGCCAGTTCTTCTCCACAGGAAGTGTTGGCCCTAATGGCCAGTTTCACTGTTCTAATGTGTTTATATGGTAGCAGCTCTGTGTCATTCTTCATCAGTAGACCTATTCCAGATGCAGTATAGTCGGCCAAACACAGTTATGCAGATGACTGACAATCATCAGTGAAGTTGTTGCCTCCATAAATCAGATGTCTGTTGTCTGGTATAATGTGTTTGCTGCAGCTCGTCACCTGGAGTGGAAGAGGCTTATCAGAAGGTTGAAGTTAGGTGCTGTTTCCTGCTGTTGTGTGTGTGTGTTTATATACTGTATATGTGGTGTATCTGTGTGTGTATACAGACTGTACAGTCTATGGTATGTAGGCATACAGCTGTTCTATATTAAGGTTTATATTGATTTTAAACATCCAACATATCAATATACTGTACACAACTTCAATGTTGTAAACGGGTAGAAAAGTGGACTATTATATTAATGCTGCAGTCTTGATAAGAGTTTACTGATCTCTGGTAGTTTTGGTGCTGCGTACGTCTGAAACTGAGGCTCTGTGCTTCTGCAGTGGGATGAAGCTCATCTCCAATCAAACGGTCAAACTAGGCAGCGCTGATCAGATATGGATCAATATTCTGTTACTGTAATGACTATTTCTCTCCTCACATGTTTTCAGAAACATCTTGTAGTTACTGTTAAGCTGTAAAATGAGAAAGTTTGTGACCCAGCAGCCATGTTGAAAACAGCCAAAACCAAGCAGCACCCACCAGCCGGAGCCCACTTTCTCAGACATTTCTGTTCTTCTTATTTGCTTTTGATAAACAAGGATGGAGCGTATGGCTCCAAATCAATATTTTCTTGATTTCTTTGTATAAACAGCTTCATAAATGCCATAATTAAGTATATTCACTCCAATGTTTGTCACATTTTTTGTGAATTGTCCTTAAATCCAGTTCCAGGTAATGTCAAATAGATCTAAGAGTGTTCAGTTTGTCTCTGTTAGTTCTTTCTTTTCTTTCAGTTCAACTGTCTTCCACATGGTATTCAAGGCACTTGGTCGTCCTGCTAACAAACAGCAGTGTCTATATTGAGTAACACTGCCACCTAGCGGAAATCATGTAACACAGCAACAAGTTCAGGGAAAACTGGCTGAATATGTGCAGACTGTAAGGCAGGATGTGTCCTCTGTGGTTGCTCATCCTGAGCCTGTTGGACTGAGGAAAATAGATTTTTATCTGTCAATGTTTAACCCTCAGGAGTCTTTGGCTGTTTGTGAATACTTTAGATTTTACCTTTATATACCACATAAAAATGTTTACCATGTCAATGTTTGGCATCTTTTTTATCAGCGCATCACCTCACAGTTATTCTTTTATCACTCTGACATACTGCATCAACATATTGGACCCAGAAACAACAAAACACATTAATTCAGATCAGGAAAATGATGATCATTATATATTTTTTTAATCAAGCATTTCAAATGTGAATGTATACTGAGATAAAATCAAGGTGTTCAGTATCAATCAACTATTCACAACACAGGTGTAGCCCATAGGTGTCTGTCCTCCTTTTTATCCAAGCCTCTCTACTAAACAGTTGATCCACAGAGTGAAACAGGCCTGTTCAGAAAGCATCTCCACATGTGACTTGAGGGACCACTTGTGATCAGATCTCACTTCCCCACTCTATACGCAGAGAAACATGGAGTCAACATATGGCTGATACAGCAGACGTCACCACGTAATATTACAGGAGCGTCAGTAGTAATATCCTACATATTCATGAATTTGTGTACTTTCTATTAAAGGGCCCTTCAGTGTGGAGTTTGCATGTTCTCCCCTGTTAGATTCAGAAGAATCACAATCACCTTTATTGTCATTTTATTGTCTACAACGAAATTAGAGCGCAACTCCTGATACAGAATAAATAAATAATAATTAAATATGTACAGCTGTGTATAAAAGGCAAGAAAATGTAAAAATGTAGAAAATATAGAAATGTAAAGGAGAGATTATGTAGAATTTAAAGATGAATTTATGTAAAAGTTGACTGAATATTGCACACAAGACGTTACTGCTCATGGGAAGGCTCAGTTATTGCACATAGTGAGATGAGCGGGATCAATAGAGCAGTTGTATGATTATTGTTTGTGATTGTGTTTGTGATTTTCATTTCAACACTGTGACATCTTGAACCAGTCAGTGATCTGATCACGGCGGCATGATGGTGACTCACTCTAAATTATTAAACTTGCTGATAGTTATAAAAGCTTTTACTCACAATTAGATTAAGATCTAATTCTTTAAAGTGAAGTTTTTGGCATCACTGATCAAAAATCCCATAATAACCTTTCAGCATGTTGTAATTCAGGTGCTGTGAGAGAAAACCAGACTTCTGCACCTCCTCATGGCTCTGTCTGGTCAGGCTTTAAAAAACCGAGGCTTTGACCAATCACAGGTCATTTCAGAGAGCAGAGTCATAAACATGTAAACCAACAAAGATACTTCCATAATTTCAGTCAAATACTACAATATTTCTGCATATGATACAAAAATACATTTTAACTGTGTCTTGCGTCTTGGCATTTATAATTGGTTGTACTGGAATTTAGCACAGAAGTAAATGGTCTTGGAGATAATACAGTTGAAGCTGTGTCATGTTTAATGTATACTTTTTGTTTTTATTGCAGATTGACAGCTCAGTAGTTGGAGAAATAGATGATCCACTCTGGCTTCTTCCATTCCAGCCTGTGGTGACAGGATTGCCAGCAGGCGTCTCTGTCTGGAAAAACAGAGGAGAGCTGGAGATGATCCAAAAAGGCTGTCCTTGTTTAAAAAAGTAAAAAACAAAATGGCCACAATGAGCAACAAAGACAGCGATCAAGGTTTTGAGGAGAATACAGTTCAACCAACAAATATGCATCTAAAAAGTCATAAGAGAGCCCAGAAGACAAGCAGAAAAAGCGAATTAGGGTGGATACATGACAACAAACAAGTCAGAAAACACAATGGTGGAGGAACCAGAGGTCTTGATATTAACAAGAATGCCACTAAAACTGAAACTCTCACAAGCTAAAAACCTGTTTTTCCCTGATGAAAAGTCAACAATGGGAAAGTGGGAAGAGTTCAGTCACAATATAGTTAACTTCCAGGAAGCACAAGTTGATGAGGATGTTAGTGTGGGAGAAAACTACCAGACACACAAATTGAGGTTGTTAAGATTTTATTAGTTCACAAAGACTCTGAGCAGTGAAGACGACCCAGAGGAAGGAGCTGATATACAGACAGATGAGCAACATGAAAACACAGCAGAATCAACAAGATCAACACACAAAGGAAGAGGTGGAGCAGCTGATAATGAAAAGACACAACAGTGAAAATCAAATCCACAGAGTTGAAGATGATGAGCAAAACACTGCCACAATGTCAGCTGTTGTCTCTACTGCAGCTGTTCAGATTATTGATCTCACATCTCTGTGGAATTCATCAGAGGTCATTTTTGGTCCTTTGACAGGTGGGCCATTTTCAGGTGATCTTGACGATACACTCATACATGAGCCAATCCTCCCAATAGAAGAGGAACAAATAAACACCTCAACTCCTATTGATGCTGAGACAGCTTCTGCTAGACCACCAAGTCCTGCCAGTGAACGTTTGCATGTGACTGTGAAACTTCACAGAGAAGAAGAAGATAGTCCTTTATTAGTCCCGCAAGGGGAAATTCAATTTTTACACTCTGTTGTTAACTTATACAAGGTACATGCAGACCTGAACACACACATGCACATACATGCATTAATGGAGAGATGTCAGAGTGAGGGGGCTGCTCCTGACAAGCGCCCCGAGCAGTTGGGGGTTTGGTGCCTTGCTCAGGGGCACCTCGGCAGTGCCCAAGAGGTAAACTGGCTCCTCTCCAGCTACCAGTTCACACTCAGTTCTTGGTCCATGTCGGGACTTGAACCGGTGACCCTCCGGTTCCCAAGCCAACTCCCTACAGACTGAGCTACTGCCGCCCCCAAAGAGTGACTCTCTTAGATGAACTGACTGCTCAGTTCAAGGATGAAGCAATGATGAGCTGCTCTGTGAAATACAGCTTCATTGATGAACTGGGGGCAGATGCTGATGGTGTGTCCAGGGATGTATATGCTGCCTTCTGGACTCAATTCATAGACTGTGCAGCTGAGGGTGCAGATGTGAGGGTGCCATCACTATCCCCAAAATGGCAAGAGGAGGGAAGAGGAGATCTGTTGGCAGGATATTGGCCGAGGGACTGAAGGACCATGGGTATTTTCCATCTGGGCCGGCACAAGCCTTCACAGCAGCAGTCAGATCTGGTGACCGCTCAGTAGCACAGTTTGCAGTTTTTACATCAGTACATCAGGGGATTGGATGAAATTGGTCTCTGGAAGCTGATGAGGTTTCTGACTGGGTCTGATGTCATCTGTGTGAAAGAAATTCAAGTCTCATTCACCTCTCTGGAAGGGCGAGCGCGACGGCCAGTTGCCCAGACTGACTGCCTCTACTGTCCAGCAACACTTAGCGTTGCTCAGTGACTTATTAACACATCCACCTTATTCTCTTCCCATCAGTGCCAGTGATGGAGGTTTAGACTGTGTGAATGTGGGATAGAGCGTGTGAGGAGAAAATGGGATCAGCTCAGGTGCTGTGTGATTAGTGCAAAATCAGGTTTTACATTTCAAGGTTTTGGTTTTATTATATCAAGAAACAATAACTTCCTTTAGTTTAAGACACTTTGTGTTATCAGAGCGTGTCAGGAGAAGATGTAACCAGCTCAGGGGCGGTGTTATAAGCACACATTCATTTTTTATTTTGGATATTTTCTTTCTATCATACAAAGAAATAGTTAACAATTTACTGTGATTTAAGACACTTTTGTTATCAGTCCAGGATGAGAGTGTTTGGACATTAAAATACTTTGGTTATATTTTCACTGTTAAATCAGACTAGAATCTGAATGTCTACCTCATGTCAGGTGTTACTACTCACAGTGTTTGTGAATCTGCTCATTACGTTAAAAGCTACTTTGAGCTGTTTGTTTTTTTACAACTACAATCACAGGTTGCTGTCTTGTTTCGTAACACTGTCTTTAGACAGATTGTGTCTTTGCTGTTGAGTCATGTAGTTCAGGAGTCCTGCTCTGCCAGACATGATATGTTTCCACCCACAATCATAAAACTGGACGTCTTCCTTTTGTTATGAGCTGCTTCTATTGTGAAATGTTCAAGTTATCAAATGTGTGTAAACTCAAGGAAAGATGCATGTCCTAATAAAAGATAATCATATGCTTCATTTGCTGAAAGTTTATTGACAGCTGCATTTCAACATAAATCTATAGGATGGCGTTTCATTCAAATATATAAGAATAGTTGATCTGATCTGTTTCTGTGTGTTATATGAGATAACATGATAATCACCAACTCATTTTAGATTCACACATCTTCACCAGATTTTGTTACATGTAATTGTTTGGCTGCAAACGACATACAGTAATTTCATGAGAGTAAAAACAGTGAGGTATATTTCCTAAATGCTCCAATAAACAATAACTAAATATCAAAAGAGAAAAAGGGTTTCACTGCTCAGTATTAACAGGTATTATGTCTGTAAGAGCTACATTTGAAATTCAGCATACGCACCATTAAGGACAAAATAAAATAACCTGTTTGATTTATAACTGATAATGACTGTGCTTTTTGTAGGCTGGTCTTTTTACGATGCGCCCAAGATTTTCCATTTTATCACAAGATGTAATATGATGCAATATTTCATATGCAGCTATTGGACGGCCAGCACTTATTTTGATGTGTAATTTATCCATAATGAATAGAAAGAGGATACACAGCACAAACAGGAGATGTCCATCAGTAAAGAGTTCAGTTATTTACTCTTTAAACGGTGGGACCTCGTACTTGTCAGGACGGCCGGGTGGTCTAAAGCGCCAGGCTCAAGTTCTGGTCTCCAGATGGAGGCGTGGGTTCGAATCCCACTTTTGACAGCTACTTTGGGGGTGGCAGTAGCTCAGTCTGTAGGGACTTGGTGTAGGAATCGGAGGTTCAAGTCCCAACATGGACCAAGAGCAGCTGGTTGCTGGAGAGGAGCCAGTTTACCTCTTGGGCACTGCCGAGGTGCCCCTGAGCAAGGCACCAAACCCTCAACTGCTCGGGGTGCTTGTCAGGAGCAGCCCCCTCACTCTGACGTCTCTCCATTAATGCAGGTATGTGTACTGTGTGAAATTAACAAGAGTGTAAAAACTGAATTTCTACAGGGATTAATAAAGGTTCATCTTATTTTATCTTATCTTAAACACAATACCCTTTACAGTGAAAATCATGGTCCATAAGATTTTCTACCCTCATGTGTAGGCTCACATCCCATCATTTGATCCAGTAGAGCAGGTTGTGATCATTAAATTTCAGCCCGTATGTGAGCACGTAAGAACATGTAAAGCTCAATGGCTTCCTCTGGAGAGGTGGGTGGATGAAGACTGTTTTCTGCCATGGCAAGGCAGCAGATGTCAAACAGTGTATCATCACAGGGATACGGTCCTCTCTGAAGGCCTTCCTCTCTGCAGGCTTCTATCTTTTGTTGGGATCCCTCTTTCAGGTTCTCTCTGGCACCAGAAAGTTGGGGTAGGGTGGACATCATCACTGGGCGCCCACCTGGAGACACAGCATTTCTGCTTGGGCCAATTCTGTGAGCGATCCAGAGGTGAACAACTTCCTGCAGTTCTCTCTAAAGATCAATCAAGATAGAAAGTGAGAAAACCAGTTCACACATCATCATTAAACTACCCAGTACAACTTCAACATCTGCAATAATAAACTGTATTATGCAATGAAAAACATCAAAACACTGACAGGGAACATTTTATCGCCTACTTTCAGTACTTTGAATATATATACTGCTGATAGTACTGTCCTTTTAGCCTACTTTAGGAAGGTTTTGAATATATAGGCTACATGGAGTGAGCTCTTTTTCATTAATATCAGTAGGCCTATGATAGTACCACTATTACCCACTACACAGAGTGGTACTACTGCTTAATTGTGAAGTAAAACATCTGAATACTTTAACCACTAAGCAGGTGTCACAGTATTATTCTGACATAATATGGCACTACTTCAGTCCTTACCTGTATTATTTCAGGACATGTGAACTGAATGAGACTTTTGTCCAGGAAGTCACCAGAAAAGGAGTCTGAGTCTTTGAACCTTTCTCCACCTCCAGCTACTTTTTATACATCTGGACTTTTTCTTTGTGGAGACATTTGTCTGTGTTGATGCGTGTGGTACGAATTTTGGTCAGGCGGAGCATTTTGTGGTGAATTTTGAAATTTCAGACTGTTCTTCTTCTTTAAAACACTCATGAACCTTTTTAGAGAAATCCTTCCCCCTTATGTATAAAAAAAATCCCATTGACTCCCATTCAAATCACATTTTTGAATACCCAGCCTTTACAGATTGATTTTTGATTTTTTAAATATTTTTTTCATGCCAAGATGGTCAAAACCATTTAAATTTGCAGTTTTCTTAGTTTTCCCCCAGATGGCGCCATTGTGCCATGTCCAGCCTGTCTGGCATTAACCATGTTTTCAGTGAGGACTAATGGCGCCAAACAAATTCAATAAACATTTAGAACTAAAATGATTTGGGAGTGTTTCATAGAAGTCATAGAGAGGTGTAGAGTAGAGTTTAGGATTAGTTTGACTGTGAGTGTGTGTGTGTGTGTGTGTGTGTGTGTGTGTGTGTGTGTGTGTCGTTATCAGGCTCTCAGGGTCAAAGCCTGATCAATAATGATCACCTCTCATGCTCACAAGCAACAAACGGACACTTCCAGACATGCACGCCTTCAAGTAATAAAAATATCAGACATTTTAAAAGTTTACACACGAAGTGAACCAAAGCAAAGTTTGTGAAAGTCTGAATTTGTTTCTTCAGGTGTGATGGCAGGTAAATTCTAACATATGCCACTTGGATCTGGGCTCATTTGGTCCTAACTGTGGAGATGAGTAGACACCGCTACAGCTCCTTATCCATCGAGCTCCGGTGGATGTGCTACTGGCATTTAAGCGCCTTTTAAAAGGGAAGCAACACAATAAACCCAGATGTAAATGTTAGGTAAGTTTTATTAGTAACAGAAATAGTTTTAATATAATGGTTAACATAGAATAGTTAAACAACCAAGGGAGAGGACCGGTGGGTGCTGTTAAATAACAAAGAACACAATATAACATTAAAAGGACTCACTAAGAGTTAAGGTGTCCCAAACAAGAGAAACAGCACAGCACCCGAAATGTGTCTAACAGGGAGTCTATAACAAATGTACATGTATGTAGCCAGTCACCAATCAGTAACTAAACTCTGTCCCTGGACACACTCCCGGGTTGAACCAGCTATATAATTTAAAACTATAACAATTAAACAATCGACAATCTGAGCCACTAAACAAACTGTTAGGTTCAAACCTGGAACACAGGAAGAAATGAGAGGCAGACACAAACTCAGATCTTTTTACCTGCAAGGTGAGACAGGACACCACTGTAACACCGCTGCTACAGAATCCTTCTCCACAGAGTCCTGGTCTCCCCCGGCCTTTTATTTAGGTTGGGCAGTCAGTAATACTTGCATAGTCACACAATCTTATATCAGGCACAGTCTGAGAATGAGAAGAATGTCATCATTAGTGCGTCATTGGCATGTTTACTGCATAGCTGCATATATCAGGACTTGATGGACCTATTCTAATCTGTAGAAGGTCACAGTCACTCAATGATAACTAAAGCACAAGTCAGCACACACAGAAGAAGAAAAGGACAACTTAGAAGAATAAACAATATAAAAGAATAATTATTCCAAAAATTATGTCGTCAAAATAAACAGTCATAGCACAGTGTGGCTTCAAAATAAACCGTCATAGTACATTATGTCGTCAAAATAAACCGTCATAGTACATTATGTTGTCAAAATAAACCGTCATAGTACATTATGTCGTCAAAATAAACCGTCATAGTACATTATGTTGTCAAAATAAACCGTCATAGTGCAGTGTGGCTTCAAAATAAACCGTCATAGTACATTAGGTCGTCAAAATAAACCATCATAGTACAGTGTGGCATCAAAATAAACCGTCATAGTACATTATGTCGTCAAAATAAACTGTCATAGTACATTATGTCGTCAAAATAAACTGTCATAGTACATTATGTTGTCAAAATAAACTGTCATAGTACATTATGTCGTCAAAATAAACTGTCATAGTACATTATGTTGTCAAAATAAACTGTCATAGTACAGCGTGGCTACAAAATAAACCGTCATAGTACATTATGTCGTCAAAATAAACTGTCATAGTACAGTGTGGCTTCAAAATAAACTGTCATAGTACATTATGTCGTCAAAATAAACTGTCATAGTACAGCGTGGCTACAAAATAAACCGTCATAGTGCAGTGTGGCTTCAAAATAAACAGGGAAGTGTTCAGGGATGTTTGTATACGGAAGTGTTCAGGGATGTTTGTATACGGAAGTGTTCATGGATGTGTTCAGGGATGTTTGTATACGGAAGTGTTCAGGGATGTTTGTATAGGGAAGTGTTCATGGATGTGTTCAGGGATGTTTGTATAAGGATGTGTTCAGGGATGTTTGTAGAAAAGAAGGACAAAACACTTCGGCCCTGCATCGACTATCGTGGCCTTAACGAAATTACCATTAAGAAGAGGTACCCCCTCCCTCTCATCTCCTCGGCATTTGAACTACTTAAGGGTGCTAAGGTATTCACAAAACTAGATCTTCGTAACGTCTACCACCTTGTGAGAATAAGGGAGGGGGATGAATGGGGGACCGCCTACAACACCCCCAGTGGACAGTGGAGTGCCTAGTCATGCCATTTGGACTTTCTAATGCCCCTGCAGTCTTCCAGTGTTTGGTCAATGATGTATTAAGAGACATGTTAAATCAATATGTTTTTGTTTATCTGGATGACATATTGATTTTTTCCCCAGATCTGCAGACTCACGAGAGGCATGTTCGTCGTGTCTTGCAGAGACTCCGAGACCACTAACTTTACATCAAGGCGGAGAAGTGTGAGTTTCACGCCACAAAAATCTCTTTTCTCGGGTTCGTTGTCACTCCTGACAACATTCAGATGGACCCGGAAAAGATCAGTGCAGTCGCCAATTGGCCGACCCCCACTAACCGCAGGTTAGTCCAGCAGTTCCTGGGGTTTGCAAATTTTTACAGGAGGTTCATAAGAAACTTTAGCTCTATTGCGGCACCACTGCATGCTCTCTATTCTCCGCAGAATAAGTTTGAGTGGTCACCCCAAGCAAAAAAGGCATTTAACAAACTGAAAGAATGTTTTTCCACAGCACCCATTCTGACTATTCCTGAGCAGCAGCGACAGTTCGTGGTGGAGGTGGACGCCTCCGATACTGGCATTGGAGCTATACTGTCCCAGCGATCTCCTAGCGATAACAAGCTACACCTCTGTGCCTTCTTCTCTAGGAAGCTCTCTCCAGCCGAGAGAAACTACGATACTGGAAACCGCGAATTATTGGCCGTTAAAGCGGCTCTGCAAGAAGGGCGCCACTGGCTTGAGGGAGCAGACCAGCCGTTCGTGGTCTGGACAGACCACAAAAATTTAGAATAAATCCGAACGGCTAAACGTCTGAACTCCCGTCAAGCCAGGTGGGCGCTATTCTTCAATCGCTTTCACTTCACTTTGTCAAACCGCCCAGGTTCGAAAAATGTCAAACCCGACGCACTGTCCCGCCTACATGACCCTGATCCTGCTCCTAAGACCCCATCATACATCGTTGCACCATCCTGTGTGGTGGGTGCTCTCACCTGGAGCATAGAGAATAAGGTAAAAGAGGCCTTAAGGGGGGTGAATGTTCCTGAGGGGTGCCCCCCTAACAAATTATTTCTTCCAGTGTCTGTACGCCCCAGGTCATCCACTGGGCCCACACCTCACACCTCGCCTGCCACCCAGGAACCAGGAGAACAATGTTCTTCATTAAACAGAGGTTCTGGTGGCCCGCCATGGAGAAGGCAATGGGGGAATACGTGGCTGCTTGCCCCGTGTGTGCTAGGAGTAAATCCTCGCACCAACCCCCCTCAGGACTCCTTCAACCACTCCCTGTCTCGAGCTGCCCCTGGTCAGACATCTCTTTAGATTTCGTTACGGGACTTCCAGTGTCTGAAGGTAATACAACCATTCTCACAGTGGTAGACAGGTTTTCGAAAATGGTACATTTCATTCCACTGTCAAAATTACCCTCCGACAAGAAGACGGCGGAGGTCTTGTTGTCTCAAGGTTTTCCGCTTACATGGTTTCCCCAGCGACATGGTCTCGGATCGAGGTTCCCAGTTCGTGTCCCGATTCTGGAAAGAGTTTTGCGCCCTGATAGGAGCCTCAGTAAGCCTTTCCTCCGGCTACCACCCTCAATCCAACGGCCAATCGGAGAGGTTAAATCAAGAATTAGAGACAGGTTTGAGGTGCCTGGTCTCTTAAAATAGAGGTCCTGGTGCCGTCAGCCCACGCTCTCGTCCGTCGGTGTCGTTGAGTATGGAGGGGAGCCCGACAACTGCTATTGAGAAGCGCAGCCCGATGGAAGACTGCCTCAGACCGTCATCGGACCGCGGCCCCCTCCTACCGACCGGGCCAGAGAGTGTGGCTGTCGACCAGGGATCTCCAATTGAGGGTCGAGTCACGTAAGCTAGCTCCAAGGTTTGTGGGCCCCTTCCCAATCTCAAAAATTATTAATCCTGTAGCTATTAAACTACAACTTCCTAGGTCGATGCGCATTCACCCTACATTCCACGTAAGCCGCGTCAAACCAGTGAAAGAGAGTCAATGGAGCCTTTGCCCTGTGTTTGCCTTGTGTTTTAGAACGTTGCGTTACTTTGCATTGTGTTACTTTGCGTTGCGTGACTTTGCGTTGCATTACTTTGTGTTGCGTTACTTTGCGTTGTGTCACTTTGCATTGCGTTACTTTGCCTTGTGTTTCAGTGCGTTGTGTTACATTGCATTGTGTTACTTTGCGCTGTGTTACTTTGCATTGTGTTGTAGTGTGTTGCAGTACTTTGCGTTATGTTACTTTGTGTTGTGTTACTTTGTTTTGCGTTACTTTGTTTTGCGTTACTTTTTGTTGCGTTACTTTGCATTGTGTTACTTTGCGTTGTGTCACTTTGCGTTGCGTTACTTTGCCCTGTGTTGTAGTGCGTTGCGTTACTTTGCGTTGTGTTACTTTGCGTTGTGTTACTTTGCGTTGCATCACTTTGACTTGTATTGTAGAACGTTGCGCTACTTAGCGGTGTGTTACATTGCATTGTGTTACTTTGCGCTGCGTTACTTTGCATTGTCTTGTATTGTGTTGCAGTACTTTGCGTTATGTTACTTTGTTTTGTGTTACTTTTTGTTGCGTTACTTTGCATTGCGTTACTTTGCCTTGTGTTTTAGTGCGTTGCATTACTTTGTGTTGTGTTACTTTGCATTGCGTTACCTTACCTTGTGTTGGAATGTGTTGAGTTACTTTGCGTTGCGTTACTATGCCTAGTGTTGTAGAACGTTGCGTTACTTTGCGTTGCGTTACTTTGCGTTGCGTTACTTTGCGTTGCGTTACTTTGCGTTGTGATACTTTGCGTTGCGTTACTTTGCGTTGCGTTACTTTGCGTTGCGTTACTTTGCGTTGCGTTACTTTGCGTTGCGTTACTTTGCGTTGTTTCACTTTACGTTGCGCCACTTTGCGTTGCGTTACTTTGCCTTGTGTTGTAGTGCGTTGTGTTACTTTGCCTTGTGTTACTTTGCATTAGTTAATTTGCGTTGTGTCGTAGTGCGTTGTGTTACTTTGCCTTGTGTTACTTTGCATTAGTTACTTTGCGTTGTGTCGTAGTGCGTTGCGTTACTTTGCCTTGTGTTGTAGTGTGTTGCGTTACTTAGCGTTGCGTTACTTTGCGTAGCGTTACTTTGCGTTGTTACTCTGCGTTGTTACTTTGCTTTGCATTACTTTGCTTTGCATTACTTTGTGTTGTGTTACTTTGCGTTGCATTACTTTGCCTTGTGTTTTAGAAAGTTGCGTTAGTTTGTGTTGTGTTATTTTGCGTTGGTTACTTTGCTTTGCGTTACTTTGCATTGTGTTACTTTGCGTTGCGTTACTTTGCATTTTGTTGTATTGCGTTACTTTGCGTTGCGTTACTTTGCGTTGCGTTACTTTGCGTTGCGTTACTTTGCATAGCGTGACTTTGCATTGCGTTACTTTGCGTTGTGTTGTAGTGCGATGCGCTGTAGTGCGTTGCGTTGTAGTGCGATGCGTTGTAATGAGTTGTTTTGTGTTACTTTGCGTTGTTACTTTGCGTTGCATTACTTTGTGTTGTGTTACTTTGCATTGCGTTACTTTACCTTGTGTTGTAGAACTTTGATTTACTTTGCATTGTGATACTTTGCGTTGTGTTACTTTGCGTTGCGTTACTTTGCATTGTGTTGTAGCGTGTTGCGTTACTTAGCGTTGCGTTACTTAGCGTTGTGTTACTTTGCGTTGCATTACTTTGCGTTGCGTTACTTTGCCTTTTTTGTAGTGCATTGTGTTAATTTGCGTTGCGTTACTTTGCCTTGTGTTGTAGAAAGTTGCGTTAGTTTGTGTTGTGCTAATTTGCGTTGCGTTACTTTGCTTTGCGTTACTTTGCATTGTGTTACTTTGCGTTGTGTTACTTTGCATTGCGTTACTCTGCATTGTGTTGTAGTGCGTTGCATTACTTTGCGTTGCGCTACTTTGCGTTGTGTTACTTTGCGTTGTGTTACTTTGCGTTGTGTTACTTTGCCTTGTGTTACTTTACGTTGTTACCTTGTTTTGTGTTGTAGCGCGTTGCGTTACTTTGCGTTGCATTACTTTCAGTTGCGTTACTTTGCCTTGCGTTACTTTGTGTTGTGTTGTAGTACGTTGCATTGCGTTACTTTGCGTTTCTTTATGTACTTTGCGTTTTGTTACATTGCATTGCATTACTTTGCCTTGTGTTACTTTGCGTTGTGTTGTAGTGCGATGCGTTGTAGTGCGTTGCGTTGTAGTGCGATGCGTTGTAATGCGTTGTTTTGCGTTACTTTGCGTTGTTACTTTGCGTTGCTACTTTGCGTTGTTACTTTGCATTGTTACTTTGCATTGCATTACTTTGTGTTGTGTTACTTTGCGTTGTGTTACCTTACCTTGTGTTATAATGTGTTGCGTTACTTTGCGTTGCGTTACTATGCCTTGTGTTGTAGAAAGTTGCGTTACTTTGCATTGCGTTACTTTGCGTTGCGTTACTTTGCGTTGCGTTACTTTGTGTTGCGTTACTTTGTGTTGCGTTACTTTGCATTGTGTTCCTTTGCGTTGTGTCACTTTGCGCTGCGTTACTTTGTGGTGCGTTACTTTGCGCTGCGTCACTTTGCGTTGTGTCACTTTGCGCTGTGTTACTTTGCCTTGTGTTGTAGGGTGTTGCGTTATTTAGCGTTGCGTTACTTTGCGTAGCGTTACTTTGCGTTGCGTTACTTTGCGTTACGTTGTAATGCGTTGTTTTACGTTACTTTGCGTTGTTACTTTGCGTGGTTACTTTGCATTGTTACTTTGCGTTGCATTACTTTGTGTTGTGTTACTTTGTGTTGCGTTACTTTACCTTGTGTTGTAGAACTTTGCTTTACTTTGCATTGCGTTACTTTGCGTTGCGTTACTTTGCGTTGCGTTACTTTGCGTTGCGTTACTTTGCGTTGTGTCATTTTGCGCTGCGTTACTTTGCCTTGTGTTGTAGGGTGTTGCGTTATTTAGCTTTGCGTTACTTTGCGTAGCGTTACTTTGCGTTACTTTGCGTTACGTTGTAATGCGTTGTTTTACGTTACTTTGCGTTGTTACTTTGCGTTGTTACTTTGCGTTGTTACTTTGCATTGTTACTTTGCGTTGCATTACTTTGTGTTGTGTTACTTTGCGTTGCGTTACTTTACCTTGTGTTGTAATGGGTTGCGTTACTTTGCGTTGTGTTACTTTGCGTTGCGTTACTTTGCGTTGTGTTACTGTGCGTTGCGTTACTTTGCATTGTGTTCCTTTGCGTTGTGTCACTTTGCGCTGCGTTACTTTGCGCTGCGTTACTTTGCGCTGCGTTACTTTGCGCTGCGTTACTTTGCCTTGTGTTGTAGTGCTTTGTGTTACTTTGACTTGTGTTACTTCGGTTGCGTTACTTTGCGTTGTGTCGTAGTGCAATGCGTTACTTTGCTTGATGTTGTAGTGTGTTGCGTTACTTTGCGTTGTGTTACTTTGCGTTGTGTTACTTTGCGTTGTGTTACGTTGCGTTGTGTTACTTTGCGTTACGTTACTTTGCCTTTTTTGTAGTGCATTGTGTTACTTTGCGTTGCATTACTTTGTGTTGTGTTACTTTGCGTTGCGTTACTTTACCTTGTGTTGTAGAACTTTGCTTTACTTTGCATTGCGTTACTTTGCGTTGCGTTACTTTGCGTTGCGTTACTTTGCGTTGCGTTACTTTGCGTTGTGTCACTTTGCGCTGCGTTACTTTGCCTTGTGTTGTAGTGTGTTGCGTTATTAGGGTTGCGTTACTTTGCGTAGCGTTACTTTGCGTTGCGTTACTTTGCGTTACGTTGTAATGCGTTGTTTTACGTTACTTTGCATTGTTACTTTGCGTTGTTACTTTGCATTGTTACTTTGCGTTGCATTACTTTGTGTTGTGTTACTTTGCGTTGCGTTACTTTACCTTGTGTTGTAATGGGTTGCGTTACTTTGCGTTGCGTTACTTTGCGTTGCGTTACTTTACGTTGCGTTACTTTGCGTTGTTACTTTGCGTTGTTACTTTGCGTTGCATTACTTTGTGTTGTGTTACTTTGCGTTGCGTTACTTTACCTTGTGTTGTAATGGGTTGCGTTACTTTGCGTTGCGTAACTTTGCATTGTGTTCCTTTGCGTTGTGTTATTTTGCGTTGCATTACTTTGCATTTTGTTGTAGTGCATTACTTTGCGTTGCGTTATTTTGCGTTGTGTTGTAGTGCGATGCGTTGTAGTGCGATGCGTTGTAATGCGTTGTTTTGCGTTACTTTGCGTTGTTACTTTGCGTTGTTACTTTGCGTTGTTACTCTGTGTTGTTACTTTGCGTTGCATTACTTTGCGTTGCATTACTCTGCGTTGCGTTACTTTGCGTTGCGTTACTTTGCGTTGCGTTACTTTGCATTGCGTTACTTTGCCTTGTGTTGTAGAAAGTTCCGTTAGTTTGTGTTGTGTTATTTTGCGTTGATTACTTTGCGTTACTTTGCTTTGTGTTACTTTGCATTGTGTTACTTTGCGTTGTTTTACTTTGCATTGCGTTAATTTGCATTTTGTTGTCGTGCGTTACTTTGCGTTGCGTTACTTTGCGTTGCGTTACTTTGCATTGCGTTACTTTGCGTTGCATTACTTTGCGTTGCCTTACTTTGCGTTACGTTGTAATGCATTGTTTTGCGTTACTTTGCGTTGTTACTTTGCATTGTTACTTTGCGTTGCATTACTTTGTGTTGTGTTACTTTGCATTGCGTTACTTTTTCTTTGTGTTGTAATGGGTTGCGTTACTTTGCGTTGCGTTACTTTGCGTTGCGTTACTTTGCGTTGCGTTGCGTTACTTTGCGTTGTGTTGTAGTGCGATGTGTTACTTTGCATTAATTACTTTGCGTTGTGTCGTAGTGCGTTGCGTTACTTTGCCTTGTGTTGTAGTGTGTTGTGTTATTTAGCGTTGCGTTACTTTGCGTAGCGTTACTTTGCCTTGTGTTGTAGAAAGTTGCGTTAGTTTGTGTTGTGTTATCTTGCGTTGGTTACTTTGCTTTGCGTTACTTTGCGTTGCGTTATTTTGCGTTGTGTTGTAGTGCGATGCGTTGTAGTGCGTTGCGTTTTAGTGCGATGCATTGTAATGCGTTGTTTTGCGTTACTTTGCGTTGTTACTTTGCGTTGTTACTTTGCGTTGTTACTTTGCGTTGTTACTTTGCGTTGCATTACTTTGCGTTGCATTACTTTGCGTTGCATTACTTTGCGTTGCGTTACTTTGGATTGCGTTACTTTGCATTGTGTTCATTTGCGTTGTGTCACTTTGCGTTGCGTTACTTTGCCTTGTGTTGTAGAAAGTTGCGTTAGTTTGTGTTGTGTTATTTTGCGTTGATTACTTTGCGTTACTTTGCATTGTGTTACTTTGCGTTGTTTTACTTTGCATTGCGTTACTTTGCATTTTGTTGTCGTGCGTTACTTTGCGTTGCGTTACTTTGCGTTGCATTACTTTGCGTAGCGTTACTTTGCGTAGCGTTACTTTGCCTTGCCTTACTTTGTGTTACGTTGTAATGGTTGTTTTGCGTTACTTTGCGTTGTTGCTTTGCGTTGTTACTTTGCGTTGTTACTTTGCGTTGTTACTTTGCGTTGCATTACTTTGTGTTGTGTTACTTTGCATTGCGTTACTTTACCTTGTGTTGTAATGGGTTGCGTTACTTTGCGTTGCGTTACTTTGCGTTGCGTTACTTTGCGTTGCGTTACTTTGCGTTGCGTTACTTTGCGTTGCATTACTTTGCATTGTGTTCCTTTGCGTTGTGTTACTTTGCGTTGCGTTACTTTGCATTTTGTTGTAGTGCCTTACTTTGCGTTGCGTTATTTTGCGTTGTGTTGTAGTGCGATGCGTTGTAGTGAGTTGCGTTGTAGTGCGATGCGTTGTAATGCGTTATTTTGCGTTACTTTGCGTTGTTACTTTGTGTTGTTACTTTGCGTTGCGTTGCGTTACTTTGCCTTGCTTTACTTTACCTTGTCTTGTAATGTGTTGCGTTATTTTGCGTTGCGTTATTATGCCTTGTGTTGTAGAACGTTGCGTTACTTTGCGTTGCATTACTTTGCGTTGCGTTACTTTGCGTTGTGTTCGTTTGCGTTGCGTTGCTTTGCGTTGTGTCGTAGTGCGTTGCGTTACTTTGCCTTGTGTTGTAGTGTGTTGCGTTATTTAGCGTTGCGTTACTTTGCGTAGCGTTACTCTACCTTGTGTTGTAGAAAGTTTCGTTAGTTTGTGTTGTGTTATCTTGCGTTGGTTACTTTGCGTTACTTTGTGTTGTGTTATCTTGCGTTGGTTACTTTGCTTTGCGTCACTTTGCGTTGCGTTACTTTGCGTTGTGTTCGTTTGCATTACGTTGCGTTGTTACTTTGCGTTGTTACTTTGCGTTGTTACTTTGCGTTGTTACTTTGCGTTGCGTTACTTTGCATTGCGTTACTTTGCATTGCGTTACTTTGCGTTGCATTACTTTGCCTTGTGTTGCAGTGCGTTGTGTTACTTTGCCTTGTGTTACTTTGCATTGTGTTACTTTGCGTTGTTTTACTCTGCGTTGCGTTACTTTGCATTTTATTGTAGTGCGTTACTTTGCGTTGCGTTACTTTGCGTTGCGTTACTTTGCGTTGCGTTACTTTGCGTTGTGTTACTTTGCGTTGCGTTACTTTGCCTTGCTTTACTTTACCTTGTGTTGTAATGTGTTGCGTTACTTTGCGTTGCGTTACTATGCCTTGTTTTGTAGAACGTTGCGTTACGTTGTAGTGCGATGCGTTGTAATGCGTTGTTTTGCGTTACTTTGCGTTATTACTTTGCGTTGTTACTTTGCGTTGTTACTTTGCGTTGTTACTTTGCGTTGTTACTTTGTGTTGCGTTATTTTGTGTTGCGTTATTATGCCTTGTGTTGTAGAATGTTGCATTACTTTGCGTTGCATTACTTTGCGTTGCGTTACTTTGCGTTGTGTCGTAGTGCGTTGCGTTACTTTACCTTGTGTTGTAGAAAGTTGCGTTATTTAGCGTTGCGTTACTTTGCGTAGCGTTACTTTGCGTAGCGTTACTTTGCCTTGTGTTGTAGAAAGTTGCGTTAGTTTGTGTTGTGTTATCTTGCGTTGGTTACTTTGCGTTACTTTGTGTTGTGTTATCTTGCGTTGGTTACTTTGCTTTGCGTTACTTTGCGTTGCGTTACTTTGCGTTGTGTTCATTTGCGTTGCGTTGCTTTGCATTGTGTTGTAGTGCGTTGCGTTACTTTGCCTTGTGTTGTAGTGTGTTGCGTTATTTAGCGTTGCGTTACTTTGCGTAGCGTTACTTTGCCTTGTGTTGTAGAAAGTTGCGTTAGTTTGTGTTGTGTTATCTTGCGTTATTATGCCATGTGTTGTAGAACGTTGCGTTACTTTGCGGTGCATTACTTTGCAATTCGTTACTTTGCGTTACTTTGCGTTGCGTTACTTTGCGTTGCGTTACTTTGCGTTGCGTTACTTTGCGTTGCGTTACTTTACGTTGCGTTACTTTGCATTGTGTTCGTTTGCGTTGCGTTACTTTGCCTTGTGTTGTAGTGCGTTGTGTTACTTTGCATTAATTACTTTGCATTAATTACTTTGCATTAATTACTTTGCGTTGTGTCGTAGTGCGTTGCGTTACTTTGCCTTGTGTTGTAGTGTGTTGCGTTATTTAGCGTTGCGTTACTTTGCGTAGCTTTACTTTGCCTTGTGTTGTAGAAAGTTGCGTTAGTTTGTGTTGTGTTATCTTGCGTTGGTTACTTTGCTTTGCGTTACTTTGTGTTGTGTTATCTTGCGTTGGTTACTTTGCTTTGCGTTACTTTGCATTGTGTTACTTTGCGTTGTGTTATTTTGCGTTGCGTTACTTTGCATTTTATTGTAGTGCGTTACTTTGCGTTACGTTGTAATGCGTTGTTTTGCGTTACTTTGCGTTGTTACTTTGCGTTGTTACTTTGTGTTGTGTTACTTTGCGTTGCGTTACTTTACGTTGTGTTGTAATGGGTTGCGTTACTTTGCGTTGCATTACTTTGCGTTGCGTTACTTTGCGTTGCGTTACTTTGCATTGCTTTACTTTGCATTGTGTTACTTTGCGTTGTGTTACTTTGCGTTGCGTTACTTTGCATTTTGTTGTAGTGCGTTACTTTGCGTTGCGTTATTTTGCGTTGTGTTGTAGTGCGATGCGTTGTAGTGCGTTGCGTTGTAGTGCGATGCGTTGTAATGCGTTGTTTTGCGTTACTTTGCGTTGTTACTTTGCGTTGTTACTTTGCGTTGTTACTTTGCGTTTTTAGTTTGCGTTGCATTACTTTGCGTTGCATTACTTTGCGTTGCATTACTTTGCGTTGCATTACTTTGAGTTGCGTTACTTTGCATTGTGTTCATTTGCGTTGTGTCACTTTGCGTTGCGTTACTTTGCCTTGTGTTGTAGAAAGTTGCGTTAGTTTGTGTTGTGTTATTTTGCGTTGATTACTTTGCGTTACTTTTTATTGTTTTACTTTGCATTGCGTTACTTTGCATTTTGTTGTAGTGCGTTACTTTGCGTTGCGTTACTTTGCGTTGCATTACTTTGCGTAGCGTTACTTTGCGTTGCGTTACTTTGCATAGCGTTACTTTGCGTAGCGTTACTTTGCATAGCGTTACTTTGCGTTGCCTTACTTTGTGTTACGTTGTAATGCGTTGTTTTGCGTTACTTTGTGTTGTGTTATCGTGCGTTGGTTACTTTGCATTGTGTTACTTTGCGTTGTGTTATTTTGCGTTGCATTACTTTGCATTTTATTGTAGTGCGCTACTTTGCGTTGCATTACTTTGCGTTGCGTTACTTTGCGTTGTGTTACTTTGCGTTGCGTTACTTTGCGTTGCGTTACTTTGCGTTGCGTTACTTTGCGTTGTGTTGTAGTGCGATGCGTTGTACTGCGTTATGTTGTAGTGCGATGCGTTGTAATGTGTTGTTTTGCGTTACTTTGATTTGTTACTTTGCGTTGTTACTTTGCGTTGTTACTTTGCGTTGCGTTACTTTGCGTTGCATTACTTTGCAATGCGTTACTTTGCGTTACTTTGCGTTACTTTGCGTTGCGTTACTTTGCGTTGCGTTACTTTGCGTTGCGTTACTTTGTGTTGCGTTACTTTGCGTTGTGTTCGTTTGCGTTGCGTTACTTTGCCTTGTGTTGTAGTGCGTTGTGTTACTTTGTATTAATTACTTTGCGTTGTGTCGTAGTGCGTTGCGTTACTTTGCCTTGTGTTGTAGTGTGTTGTGTTATTTAGCGTTGCGTGACTTTGCGTAGCGTTACTTTGCCTTGTGTTGTAGAAAGTTGCGTTAGTTTGTGTTGTGTTATCTTGCGTTGGTTACTTTGCTTTGCGTTACTTTGTGTTGTGTTACTTTACCTTGTGTTGTAATGGGTTGCGTTACTTTGCGTTGCGTTACTTTGCGTTGCGTTACTTTGCGTTGTTACTTTGCGTTGTTACTTTGCGTTGTTACTTTGCGTTGCATTACTTTGTGTTGTGTTACTTTGCGTTGCGTTACTTTACCTTGTGTTGTAATGGGTTGCGTTACTTTGCGTTGCGTGACTTTGCATTGTGTTCCTTTGCGTTGTGTTATTTTGCGTTGCATTACTTTGCATTTTGTTGTAGTGCATTACTTTGCGTTGCGTTATTTTGCGTTGTGTTGTAGTGCGATGCGTTGTAGTGCGATGTGTTGTAATGCGTTGTTTTGCGTTACTTTGCGTTGTTACTTTGCGTTGTTACTTTGCGTTGTTACTTTGTGTTGTTACTTTGCGTTGCATTACTTTGCGTTGCATTACTCTGCGTTGCGTTACTTTGCGTTGCGTTACTTTGCATTGCGTTACTTTGCCTTGTGTTGTAGAAAGTTCCGTTAGTTTGTGTTGTGTTATTTTGCGTTGATTACTTTGCGTTACTTTGCTTTGTGTTACTTTGCGTTGTGTTACTTTGCGTTGTTTTACTTTGCATTGCGTTAATTTGCATTTTGTTGTCGTGCGTTACTTTGCGTTGCGTTACTTTGCATTGCGTTACTTTGCGTTGCGTTACTTTGCGTTGCCTTACTTTGCGTTACGTTGTAATGCATTGTTTTGCGTTACTTTGCGTTGTTACTTTGCATTGTTACTTTGCGTTGTTACTTTGCGTTGTTACTTTGCGTTGTTACTTTGCGTTGCATTACTTTGTGTTGTGTTACTTTGCATTGCGTTACTTTTTCTTTGTGTTGTAATGGGTTGCGTTACTTTGCGTTGCGTTACTTTGCGTTGCGTTACTTTGCGTTGCGTTACTTTGCGTTGTGTTGTAGCGCGATGCGTTGTACTGCGTTACGTTGTAGTGCGATGCGTTGTAATGTGTTCTTTTGCGTTACTTTGATTTGTTACTTTGCGTTGTTACTTTGCGTTGTTACTTTGCGTTGTGTTACTTTGCGTTGCAATACTTTGCAATGCGTTACTTTGCGTTACTTTGCGTTACTTTGCGTTGCGTTACTTTGCGTTGCGTTACTTTGTGTTGCGTTACTTTGCGTTGTGTTCGTTTGCGTTGCGTTACTTTGCCTTGTGTTGTAGTGCGTTGTGTTACTTTGCATTAATTACTTTGCGTTGTGTCGTAGTGCGTTGCGTTACTTTGCCTTGTGTTGTAGTGTGTTGTGTTATTTAGCGTTGCGTTACTTTGCGTAGCGTTACTTTGCCTTGTGTTGTAGAAAGTTGTGTTAGTTTGTGTTGTGTTATCTTGTGTTGGTTACTTTGCTTTGCGTTACTTTGTGTTGTGTTATCTTGCGTTGGTTACTTTGCTTTGCGTTACTTTGCGTTGCGTTACTTTGCGTTGTGTTCATTTGCGTTGCTTTGCGTTGTGTCGTAGTGCGTTGCGTTACTTTGCCTTGTGTTGTAGTGTGTTGCGTTATTTAGCATTGCGTTACTTTGCGTAGCATTACTTTGCGTTGCGTTACTTTGCGTTGCGTTACCTTACCTTGTGTTGTAATGTGTTGCTTTACTTTGTGTTGCGTTGCTATGCCTTATGTTGTAGAACGTTGCGTTGTTACTTTAAGTGGTTATTTTGCGTTGTTACTTTGTGTTGTTACTTTGCGTTGCATTACTTTGTGTTGTGTTACTTTGCATTGCGTTACCTTACCTTGTGTTGTAATGTAGTGCGTTACTTTGCGTTGCATTACTTTGCGTTGTGTTACTTTGAATAGCGTTACTTTGCGTTGCGTTACTTTGCGTTGCGTTACTTTGCATTGTGTTCGTTTGCGTTGCGTTACTTTGCCTTGTGTTGTAGTGCGTTGTGTTACTTTGCCTTGTGTTACTTTGCATTAGTTACTTTGCGTTGTGTCGTAGTGCTTTGCGTTACTTTGCCTTTTGTTGTAGTGTGTTGCGTTATTTAGCGTTGCGTTACTTTGCGTAGCGTTACTCTGCGTTGTGTTACTTTACGTTACATTGTAATGTGTTGTTTCGCGTTATTTTGTTTTATTACTTCGCGTTGTTACTTTGCGTTGTTAATTTGCGTTGTTACTTTGCGTTGCATTACTTTGTGTTGTGTTACTTTGCGTAGCGTTACTTTGCGTTGTGTTACTTTGCCTTTTTTGTAGTGCATTGTGTTACTTTGCGTTGCGTTACTTTGTATTTTGTTGTAGTGCGTTACTCTGCATTGCGTTACTTTGTGTTGCGGTATTTTGCGTTGCGTTGTAGTGCGATGCGTTGTAATGCGTTGTTTTGCGTTGTTACTTTGCGTTGTTACTTTGCGTTGCATTACTTTGCGTTACTTTGCGTTGCGTTACTTTGCGTAGCGCTACTTTGCGTAGCGCTACTTTGCGTAGCGTTACTTTGCTTTGTGTTGTAGTGCTATGCGTTGTAATGCGTTGTTTTGCGTTACTTTGCGTTTACTTTGCGTTTACTTTGCGTTTACTTTGCGTTATTACTTTACGTTGCATTACTTTGTCTTGTGTTACTTTGCGTTGCGTTACTTTATCTTGTGTTTTAATGGGTTGTGTTACTTTGTGTTGCGTTACTTTGCGTACCGTTGCTTTGCGTTGATTTACTTTGCGTTGAGTTACTTTGCGTTGCGTCACTTTGCGTCATGTTGTAATGCATTGTTTTGCGTTACTTTACGTTGTTACTTTGCGTTGTTACTTTGCGTTGTTACCTTGCGTTTTTATTTTGCGTTGCATTACTTTGTGTTGTGTTACTTTGCGTTGCGTTACTTTACCTTGCGTTACTTTGCCTTGTGTTGTAATGGGTTGCGTCACTTTGCGTTGCGTTACTTTGCATTGCGTTTCTTTGCATTGTGTTCCTTTGCGTTGTGTTACTTTGCGTTGCGTTACTTTGTATTTTGTTGTAGTGCGTTACTCTGCGTTGCGTTACTTTGTGTTGCGGTATTTTGCGTTGCGTTGTAGTGCGATGCGTTGTAATGCGTTGTTTTGCGTTACTTTGCGTTGTTACTTTGCGTTGCATTACTTTGCGTTGCGTTACTTTGCGTTGCGTTACTTTGCATTGTGTTCGTTTGCGTTGTGTCACTTTGCGTTGCGTTACTTTGCCTTGTGTTGTAGTGCGTTGTGTTACTTTGTCTGGTGTTACTTTGCATTAGTTACTTTACGTTGTGTCGTAGTGCGTTGCGTTACTTTGCCTTGTGTTGTAGTGTGTTGCGTTACTTTGCGTAGCGTTACTTTGCGTTGCGTTACTTTGCGTTGCGTTACTTTGCGTTATGTTGTAATGCGTTGTTTTGCGTTACTTTACGTTTTTACTTTGCGTTGCTACTTTGCGTTGTTACTTTGCGTTTTTACTTTGCGTTGCATTACTTTGTGTTGCGTTACTTTGCGTTGCGTTACTTAGCATTGTGTTACTTTGCGTAGCTTTACTTTGTGTAGCTTTACTTTGCGTTGCGTTACTTTGCGTTGTGTTGTAGTGCGATGCGTTGTAGTGCGTTGCGTTGTAGTGCGATGCGTTGTAATGCGTTGTTTTGCGTTACATTTCGTTGTTACTTTGCGTTCTTACTTTGCTTTGCATTACTTTGTGTTGTGTTACTTTGCGTTGCGTTACTTTGCCTTGTGTTGTAGAAAGTTGCGTTAGTTTGTGTTGTGTTATTTTGCGTTGGTTACTTTGCTTTGCGTTACTTTGCATTGTGTTACTTTGCATTGTGTTACTTTGTGTTGTTTTACTTTGCGTTGCGTTTCTTTGCATTTTGTTGTAGTGCGTTACTTTGCGTTGTGTTACTTTGCGTTGCGTTACTTTGCCTTTTTTGTAGTGCATTGTGTTACTTTGCGCTGTGTTACTTTGCGCTGTGTTACTTTGCGTTGCGTTGTAGAAAGTTGCGTTAGTTTGATTTGTGTTAATTTGCGTTGCGTTACTTTGCTTTGCGTTACTTTGCATTGTGTTACTTTGCGTTGTGTTACTTTGCATTGCGTTACTTTGCATTGTGTTGTAGTGCGATGCGTTGTAGTGCGTTACGTTGTAGTGCGATGCGTTGTAATGCGTTGTTTTATGTTACTTTGCGTTGTTACTTTGCGTTGTTACTTTGCGTTGTTACTTTGCGTTGCATTACTTTGTGTTGTGTTACTTTGCATTTTGTTGTAGTGCGTTACTTTGCGTTGCATTACTTTGCGTTGCGTTACTTTGCCTTGCGTTACTTTGCGTTGCGTTACTTTGCGTTGCGTTACTTTGCATTTTGTGTTCGTTTGCGTTGCGTTACTTTGCCTTGTGTTGTAGGGCGTTGTGTTACTTTGCCTTGTGTTACTTTGCATTAGTTACTTTGCGTTGTGTCGTAGTGCGTTGCGTTACGTTGCCTTGTGCTGTAGTGTGTTGCGTTATTTAGCGTTGCGTTACTTTGCGTAGCGTTACTTTGCGTTGTGTTACTTTGCCTTTTCTGTAGTGCATTGTGTTACTTTGCATTGCGTTACTTTGTATTTTGTTGTAGTGCGTTACTCTGCGTTGCGTTACTTTGTGTTGCGGTATTTTGCGTTGCGTTGTAGTGCGATGCGTTGTAATGCGTTGTTTTGCGTTGTTACTTTGCGTTGTTACTTTGCGTTGCATTACTTTGCGTTACTTTGCGTTGCGTTACTTTGCGTAGCGTTACTTTGCTTTGTGTTGTAGTGCTATGCGTTGTAATGCGTTGTTTTGCGTTACTTTGCGTTTACTTTGCGTTTACTTTGCGTTTACTTTGCGTTATTACTTTACGTTGCATTACTTTGTCTTGTGTTCCTTTGCGTTGCGTTACTTTATCTTGTGTTTTAATGGGTTGTGTTACTTTGTGTTGCGTTACTTTGCGTACCGTTGCTTTGCGTACCGTTGCTTTGCGTTGATTTACTTTGCGTTGAGTTACTTTGCGTTGCGTCACTTTGCGTCATGTTGTAATGCATTGTTTTGCGTTACTTTACGTTGTTACTTTGCGTTGTTACTTTGCGTTGTTACTTTGCGTTGTTACTTTGCGTTTTTATTTTGCGTTGCATTACTTTGTGTTGTGTTACTTTGCGTTGCGTTACTTTACCTTGCGTTACTTTGCCTTGTGTTGTAATGGGTTGCGTCACTTTGCGTTGCGTTACTTTGCGTTGCGTTTCTTTGCATTGTGTTCCTTTGCGTTGTGTTACTTTGCGTTGCGTTACTTTGTATTTTGTTGTAGTGCGTTACTCTGCGTTGCGTTACTTTGTGTTGCGGTATTTTGCGTTGCGTTGTAGTGCGATGCGTTGTAATGCGTTGTTTTGCGTTACTTTGCGTTGTTACTTTGCGTTGCGTTACTTTGCGTTGCGTTACTTTGCATTGTGTTCGTTTGCGTTGTGTCACTTTGCGTTGCGTTACTTTGCCTTGTGTTGTAGTGCGTTGTGTTACTTTGCCTTGTGTTACTTTGCATTAGTTACTTTACGTTGTGTCGTAGTGCGTTGCGTTACTTTGCCTTGTGTTGTAGTGTGTTGCGTTACTTTGCGTAGCGTTACTTTGCGTTGCGTTACTTTGCGTTGCGTTACTTTGCGTTATGTTGTAATGCGTTGTTTTGCGTTACTTTACGTTTTTACTTTGCGTTGCTACTTTGCGTTGTTACTTTGCGTTTTTACTTTGCGTTGCATTACTTTGTGTTGCGTTACTTTGCGTTGCGTTACTTAGCATTGTGTTACTTTGCGTAGCTTTACTTTGTGTAGCTTTACTTTGCGTTGCGTTACTTTGCGTTGTGTTGTAGTGCGATGCGTTGTAGTGCGTTGCGTTGTAGTGCGATGCGTTGTAATGCGTTGTTTTGCGTTACATTTCGTTGTTACTTTGCGTTCTTACTTTGCTTTGCATTACTTTGTGTTGTGTTACTTTGCGTTGCGTTACTTTGCCTTGTGTTGTAGAAAGTTGCGTTAGTTTGTGTTGTGTTATTTTGCGTTGGTTACTTTGCTTTGCGTTACTTTGCATTGTGTTACTTTGTGTTGTTTTACTTTGCGTTGCGTTTCTTTGCATTTTGTTGTAGTGCGTTACTTTGCGTTGCGTTACTTTGCGTTGTGTTACTTTGCGTTGCGTTACTTTGCCTTTTTTGTAGTGCATTGTGTTACTTTGCGCTGTGTTACTTTGCGCTGTGTTACTTTGCGTTGCTTTGTAGAAAGTTGCGTTAGTTTGATTTGTGTTAATTTGCGTTGTGTTACTTTGCTTTGCGTTACTTTGCATTGTGTTACTTTGCGTTGTGTTACTTTGCATTGCGTTACTTTGCATTGTGTTGTAGTGCGATGCGTTGTAGTGCGTTACGTTGTAGTGCGATGCGTTGTAATGCGTTGTTTTATGTTACTTTGCGTTGTTACTTTGCGTTGTTACTTTGCGTTGTTACTTTGCGTTGCATTACTTTGTGTTGTGTTACTTTGCATTTTGTTGTAGTGCGTTACTTTGCGTTGCATTACTTTGCGTTGCGTTACTTTGCCTTGCGTTACTTTGCGTTGCGTTACTTTGCGTTGCGTTACTATGCGTTGCGTTACTTTGCGTTGCGTTACTTTGCGTTGCGTTACTTTGCGTTGCGTTACTTTGCGTTGCGTTACTTTGCGTTGTGTTGTAGTGTGATGCGTTGTACTGCATTACGTTGTAGTACGATCTGTTTTAATGCGTTGTTTGCGTTACTTTGCGTTTTTACTTTGCGTTGTTACTTTGCGTTGTTACTTTGCGTTGCATTACTTTGTGTTGTGTTACTTTGCCTTGCTTTACTTTACCTTGTGTTGTAATGTGTTGCGTTACTTTGCGTTGCGTTACTATGCCTTGTGTTGTAGAACGTTGCGTTACTTTGCGTTGCATTACTTTGCGTTGCTTTACTTTGCGTTACTTTGTGTTGCGTTACTTTGTGTTGCGTTACTTTGTGTTGCGTTACTTTGCGTTGCGTTACTTTGCATTGCGTTACTTTGCGTTGCGTTACTTTGCGTAGCCTTACTTTGCGTAGCGTTACTTTGCGTTGCGTTACTTTGCGTTGCGTTACTTTGCGTTGCGTTACTTTGCGTTATGTTGTAATGCGTTGTTTTGCGTTGTTACTTTGCGTTGTTACTTTGCGTTTTTACTTTGCGTTGCATTACTTTGTGTTGTGTTACTTTGCGTTGCAATACTTTACCTTTCGTTACTTTGCCTTGTGTTGTAATGGGTTGCGTCACTTTGCGTTGCGTTACTTTGCGTTGCGTTTCTTTGCATTGTGTTCCTTTGCGTTGTGTTACTTTGCGTTGCGTTACTTTGTATTTTGTTGTAGTGCGTTACTCTGCGTTGCGTTACTTTGTGTTGCGGTATTTTGCGTTGCGTTGTAGTGCGATGCGTTGTAATGCGTTGTTTTGCATTACTTTGCGTTGTTACTTTGCGTTGTTACTTTGCGTTGTTACTTTGCGTTTTTACTTTGCGTTGCATTTCTTTGCGTTACTTTGCGTTGCGTTACTTTGCATTGCGTTACTTTGCGTTGCATAACTTTGCGTTGCTTTACTTTGCGTTGCGTTACTTTGCGTTGCGTTACTTTGCGTTGCGTTACTTTGCATTTTGTGTTCGTTTGCGTTGCGTTACTTTGCCTTGTGTTGTAGGGCGTTGTGTTACTTTGCCTTGTGTTACTTTGCATTAGTTACTTTGCGTTGTGTCGTAGTGCGTTGCGTTACTTTGCCTTGTGCTGTAGTGTGTTGCGTTATTTAGCGTTGCGTTACTTTGCGTAGCGTTACTTTGCGTTGTGTTACTTTACGTTATATTGTAATGAATTGTTTTGCGTTACTTTGTGTTTTGCGTTACTTTGTGCGTTACTTTACCTTGTGTTGTAATGGGTTGTGTTACTTTGCGTTGCGTTACTTTGCGTTGCGTTACTTTGCGTTGCGTTACTTTGCGTTGCGTTACTTTGCGTTGCTTTACTTTGCATTGTGTTCCTTTGCGTTGTGTTACTTTGCGTTGCGTTACTTTGCCTTGCGTTACTTTGCGTTGCGTTACTTTGCATTTTGTTGTAGTGCGTTACTTTGCGTTGCGTTATTTTGCGTTGTGTTGTAGTGCGATGCGTTGTAGTGCATTGCGTTGTAGTGCGATGCGTTGTAATGCGTTGTTTTGCGTTACTTTGCGTTGTTACTTTGCGTTGTATCTTTGCGTTGTTTCTTTGCGTTGTTACTTTGCATTGTTACTTTGCGTTGCATTACTTTGCGTTGCGTAACTTTGTGTTGCATTACTTTGCGTTGCGTTACTTTGCGTTGTGTCACTTTGCGTTGCGTTACTTTGAATTTTGTTGTAGTGCGTTACTTTGCGTTGCGTTACTTTGCGTTGCGTTACTTTGCGTTGCGTTACTTTGCGTTGTTACTTTGCGTTGTTACTTTGCGTTGCATTACTTTGTGTTGTGTTACTTTGCGTTGCGTTACTTTACCTTGATAACGTGTTGTAGAAAGTTGCCTTAGTTTGTGTTGTGTTATTTTGCGTTGGTTATTTTGCTTTGCATTACTTTGCATTGTGTTACTTTGCGTTGTGTTACTTTGCGTTGCGTTACTTTGCATTTTGTTGTAGTGCGTTACTTTGCGTTGCGGTACTTTGCGTTGTGTTACTTTGCTTAGCGTTACTTTGCGTTGCGTTACTTTGCGTTGCGTTACTTTGCCTTGTGTTGTAGTGCGATGCCTTGTAGTGTGTTGCGTTGTAGTGCGAAGCGTTGTAATGCATTGTTTTGCGTTACTTTGCGTTGTTACTTTGCGTTGTTACTTTGCATTGTTACTTTGCGTTGCATTACTTTCTGTTGTGTTACTTCGCGTTGCGTTACTTTGCGATGCATTACTTTGCGTTGTTACTTTCCTTTGCATTACTTTGTGTTGTGTTACTTTGTGTTGTGCTACTTTGCGTTGCGTTACTTTGCCTTGTGTTGTAGAAAGTTGCGTTAGTTTGCGTTGTTACTTTCCTTTGCATTACTTTGTGTTGTGTTACTTTGTGTTGTGCTACTTTGCGTTGCGTTACTTTGCATTGTGTTACTTTGCGTTGCATTACTTTGCGTTGCGTTACTTTGCGTTGCGTTACTTTGCGTTGCGTTACTATGCGTTGCGTTACTTTGCGTTGTGTTACTTTGCGTTGCGTTACTTTGCGTTGCGTTACTTTGCGCTGTGTTGTAGTGCGATGCGTTGTACTGCATTACGTTGTAGTGCGATCTGTTTTAAGGCCTTGTTTGCGTTTCTTTGCGTTGTTACTTTGCATTGCATTACTTTGCATTGCATTACTTTGTGTTGTGTTACTTTGCGTTACTTTGCCTTGTGTTGTAGTGCGTTATGTTACTTTGCCTTGTGTTACTTTGCATTAGTTACTTTGCGTTGTGTCGTAGTGCGTTGCGTTACTTTGCCTTGTGTTGTAGTGTGCTGCGTTATTTAGCGTTGCGTTACTTTGCGTTGCGTTACTTTGCGTTACGTTTTAATGCGTTTTTTTGCGTTACTTTGCGTTGTTACTTTGCGTCGTTACTTTGCGTCGTTACTTTGCGTTGCATTACTTTGTGTTGTGTTACTTTGCGTTGCGTTACTTTACCTTGTGTTGTATTGGGTTGCGTTACTTTGCGTTGCGTTACTTTGCGTTGCGTTACTTTGCGTTACTTTGCATTGTCTTCCTTTGCGTTGCGTTCCTTTGCGTTGTGTTACTTTGCATTGCGTTACTTTGCATTTTGTTGTAGTGCGTTACTTTGCGTTGCGTTACTTTGCGTTGCGTTATTTTGCGTTGTGTTGTAGTGCGATGCGTTGTAGTGCGTTGTGTTGTAGTGCGATGTGTTGTAATGCGTTGTTTAGCGTTACTTTGCGTTGTTACTTTGCGTTGTTACTTTGCGTTGTTACTTTGCGTTGCATTACTTTGCGTTGCATTACTTTGCGTTGCGTTGCTTTGCGTTGCGTTACTTTACCTTGATAACGTGTTGTAGAAAGTTGCCTTAGTTTGTGTTGTGTTATTTTGCGTTGGTTATTTTGCTTTGCGTTACTTTGCGTTTCGTTACTTTGCGTTGCGTTACTTTGCGTTGCGTTACTTTGCGTTGCATTACTTTGCATTGTGTTCCTTTGCGTTGTGTTACTTTGCGTTGCGTTACTTTGCATTTTGTTGTAGTGCCTTACTTTGCGTTGCGTTATTTTGCGTTGTGTTGTAGTGCGATGCGTTGTAGTGCGTTGCGTTGTAGTGCGATGCGTTGTAATGCGTTGTTTTGCGTTACTTTGCGTTGTTACTTTGCGTTGTTACTTTGCGTTGCGTTACTTTGCCTTGTTTTACTTTACCTTGTGTTGTAATGCGTTGCGTTACTTTGCGTTGCGTTAGTATGCCTTGTGTTGTAGAACGTTGCGTTACTTTGCGTTGTGTTGTAGTGCGATGCGTTGTACTGCGTTACGTTGTAGTGCGATGCGTTGTAATGCATTGTTTTGCGTTATTACTTTGCGTTGTTACTTTGTGTTGCCTTATTTTGCGTTGCGTTATTATGCCTTGTGTTGTAGAACGTTGCGTTACTTTGCTTTGCATTACTTTGCGTTGCATTACTTTGCGTTGCATTACTTTGCGTTGCGTTACTTTGCGTTGTGTTCGTTTGCGTTGCGTTTCTTTGCGTTGTGTCGTAGTGCGTTGCGTTACTTTGCCTTGTGTTGTAGTGTGTTGCGTTATTTAGCGTTGCGTTACTTTGCGTAGCGTTACTTTGCGTCGCGTTACTTTGCCTTGTGTTGTAGAAAGTTTCGTTAGTTTGTGTTGTGTTATCTTGCGTTGGTTACTTTGCGTTACTTTGTGTTGTGTTATCTTGCGTTGGTTACTTTGCTTTGCGTTACTTTGCGTTGTGTTCGTTTGCGTTACGTTGCTTTGCGTTGTGTCGTAGTGCGTTGCGTTACTTTGCCTTGTGTTGTAGTGTGTTGCGTTATTTAGCGTTGCGTTACTTTGCGTAGCGTTACTTTGCGTAGCGTTACTTTGCCTTGCGTTGTAGAAAGTTGCGTTAGTTTGTGTTGTGTTATCTTGCGTTGGTTACTTTGCTTTGCGTTACTTTGTGTTGTGTTATCTTGCGTTGGTTACTTTGCTTTGCGTTACTTTGCATTGTGTTACTTTGCGTTGTGTTATTTTGCGTTGCGTTACTTTGCATTTTATTGTAGTGCATTACTTTGCGTTGCATTACTTTGCGTTGCGTTCTTTGCGTTGCATTACTTTGCGTAGCGTTACTTTCCGTTGCGTTACTTTGCGTAGCGTTACTTTGCGTTGCCTTGCTTTGTGTTACGTTGTAATGCGTTGTTTTGCGTTGTTACTTTGCGTTGTTACTTTGCGTTGTTACTTTGCGTTGTTACTTTGCGTTGCGTTACTTTGCGTTACTTTGCGTTGCGTTACTTTGCATTGCGTTACTTTAGGTTCCGTTACTTTGCCTTGTGTTGCAGTGCGTTGTGTTACTTTTTCCTTGTGTTACTTTGCCTTAGTTACTTTGCGTTGTGTCGTAGTGCGTTGCGTTACTTAGCGTTGCATTACTTTGCGTAGCGTTACTTTGCGTTGCGTTACTTTGCGTTGCGTTACTTTGCGTTGTGTTGTAATGTGATGCGTTGTAGTGCGTTGCGTTGTAGTTCGATGCATTGTAATGCGTTGTTTTGCGTTACTTTGCGTTGTTACTTTGTGTTGTAGAACGTTGCGTTACTTTGAGTTGCATTACTTTGAGTTGCAGTACTTTGCGTTGCATTACTTTGCGTTGCATTACTTTGCGTTGCGTTACTTTGCGTTACTTTGTCTTGTGTTACTTTGCGTTGCATTACTTTGCGTTGCGTTACTTTGCGTTGTGTTCGTTTGCGTTGCGTTGCTTTGCGTTGCGTTGCTTTGCGTTGTGTCGTAGTGCGTAGCATTACTTTGCCCTGTGTTGTAGAAAGTTGCGTTAGTTTGTTTTGTGTTATCTTGCGTTGGTTACTTTGCTTTGCGTTACTTTGCATTGAGTTACTTTGCATTGAGTTACTTTGCGTTGTGTTATTTTGCGTTGCGTTACTTTGCATTTTATTGTAGTGCGTTACTTTGCGTTGCATTACTTTGCGTTGCGTTCTTTCCTTTGCGTCACTTTGCGTTGTGTTACTTTGCGTTACGCTGTAATGCGTTGTTTTGCGTTACTTTGCATTGTTACTTTGCGTTGTTACTTTGCGTTGTTACTTTGCGTTGCATTACTTTGTGTTGTGTTACTTTGCGTTACGTTACTTTACCTTGTGTTGTAATGGGTTGCGTTACTTTGCGTTGCGTTACTTTGCGTTGCGTTACTTTGCGTTGCGTTACTTTGCGTTGCGTTACTTTGCATTGTGTTCCTTTGCGTTGTGTTACTTTGCGTTGCGTTACTTTGCATTTTGTTGTAATGCGTTACTTTGCGTTGCCTTATTTTGCGTAGTGTTGTAGTGCGATGCGTTGTAGTGCGTTGCGTTGTAGTGCGATGGGTTGTAATGCGTTGTTTTGCGTTACTTTGTGTTGTTACTTTGCGTTGTTACTTTGCGTTGTTACGTTGCGTTGTTACTTTGCGTTGTTACTTTGTGTTTTTACTTTGCGTTGCATTACTGTGTGTTGCGTTACTTTGCGTTGCGTTACTTTGCCTTGTGTTGTAATGGGTTGCGTCACTTTGCGTTGTGTTACTTTGCGTTGCGTTTCTTTGTGTTGCGTTACTTGGCGTTGCGTTACTTGGCGTTGCGTTACTTTGCGTTGCGTTACTTTGCGTTGTTACTTTGCGTTGTTACTTTGCGATTTTACTTTGCGTTGCATTACTGTGTGTTGCGTTACTTTGCGTTGCGTTACTTTGCCTTGTGTTGTAATGGGTTGCGTCACTTTGCGTTGTGTTACTTTGCGTTACGTTACTTTGTATTTTGTTGTAGTGCGTTACTCTGCGTTGCGTTACTTTGCGTTGTGTTACTTTATGTTACATTGTAATGCGTTGTTTTGCGTTACTTTGCGTTCTTACTTTGCGTTGTTACTTTGCGTTGTTGCTTTACGTTGCATTTCTTTGCGTTATTTGCGTTGCGTTACTTTGCGTTGCGTAACTTTGCGTTGCGTTACTTTGCGTTGCGTTACTTTGCGTTGCGTTACTTTGCGTTGCGTTACTTTGCCTTGTGTAGTAGTGCGCTGTGTTACTTTGCGTTGCGTTACTATGCCTTGTGTTGTAGAACGTTGCGTTACTTTGCGTTGCATTACTTTGCGTTGCTTTACTTTGTGTTGCGTTACTTTGTGTTGCGTTACTTTGTGTTGCGTTACTTTGCATTGCGTTACTTTGCATTGCGTTACTTTGCGTAGCCTTACTTTGCGTAGCGTTACTTTGCGTTGCGTTACTTTGCGTTATGTTGTAATGCGTTGTTTTGCATTACTTTGCGTTGTTACTTTGCGTTGTTACTTTGCGTTGTTACTTTGCGTTTTTACTTTGCGTTGCATTACTTTGTGTTGTGTTACTTTGCGTTGCAATACTTTACCTTTCGTTACTTTGCCTTGTGTTGTAATGGGTTGCGTCACTTTGCGTTGCGTTACTTTGCGTTGCGTTACTTTGCGTTGCGTTTCTTTGCATTGTGTTCCTTTGCGTTGTGTTACATTGCGTTGCGTTACTTTGTATTTTGTTGTAGTGCGTTACTCTGCGTTGCGTTACTTTGTGTTGCGGTATTTTGCGTTGCGTTGTAGTGCGATGCGTTGTAATGCGTTGTTTTGCGTTACTTTGCGTTGTTACTTTGCGTTGTTACTTTGCGTTGCATTCCTTTGCGTTACTTTGCGTTGCGTTACTTTGCATTGCGTTACTTTGCGTTGCATAACTTTGCGTTGCTTTACTTTGCGTTGCGTTACTTTGCGTTGCGTTACTTTGCATTTTGTGTTCGTTTGCGTTGCGTTACTTTGCCTTTTGTTGTAGGGCGTTGTGTTACTTTGCCTTGTATTACTTTGCGTAGCGTTACTTTGCGTTGTGTTACTTTACGTTACATTGTAATGCGTTGTTTTGCGTTACTTTGTGTTGTTACTTCGCGTTGTTACTTTGCGTTGTTAATTTGCGTTGCATTACTTTGTGTTGTGTTACTTTGCGTTGCGTTACTTTGCGTTGCTTTACTTTGCATTGTGTTCCTTTGCGTTGTGTTACTTTGCGTTGCGTTACTTTGCGTTGCGTTACTTTGCGTTGCGTTACTTTGCATTTTGTTGTAGTGCGTTACTTTGCGTTGCGTTATTTTGCGTTGTGTTGTAGTGCGATGCGTTGTAGTGCCTTGCGTTGTAGTGCGATGCGTTGTAATGCGTTGTTTTGCGTTACTTTGCGTTGTTACTTTGCGTTGTTACTTTGCATTGTTTCTTTGCGTTGTTACTTTGCGTTGTTACTTTGCGTTGCATTACTTTGCGTTGCGTAACTTTGTGTTGCATTACTTTGCGTTGCGTTACTTTGCGTTGTGTCACTTTGCGTTGCGTTACTTTGCCTTGTGTTGTAGTGCGTTACTTTGCGTTGCGTTACTTTGCGTTGCGTTACTTTGCGTTGTTACTTTGCGTTGTTACTTTGCGTTATTACTTTGCGTTGCATTACTTTGTGTTGTGTTACTTTGCGTTGCGTTACTTTACCTTGATAACGTGTTGTAGAAAGTTGCCTTAGTTTGTGTTGTGTTATTTTGTGTTGGTTATTTTGCTTTGCGTTACTTTGCATTGTGTTACTTTGCGTTGTGTTACTTTGCGTTGCGTTACTTTGCATTTTGTTGTAGTGCGTTACTTTGCGTTGCGGTACTTTGTGTTGTGTTACTTTGCTTAGCGTTACTTTGCGTTGCGTTACTTTGCCTTGTGTTGTAGTGCGATGCGTTGTAGTGTGTTGCGTTGTAGTGCGAAGCGTTGTAATGCATTGTCTTGCGTTACTTTGCGTTGTTACTTTGCGTTGTTACTTTGCGTTGTTACTTTGCATTGTTACTTTGCGTTGCATTACTTTCTGTTCTGTTACTTTGCGTTGCGTTACTTTGCGATGCATTACTTTGCGTTGTTACTTTCCTTTGCATTACTTTTTGTTGTGTTACTTTGTGTTGTGCTACTTTGCGTTGCGTTACTTTGCCTTGTGTTGTAGAAAGTTGCGTTAGTTTGTGTTGTGTTATCTTGCGTTGGTTAATTTGCTTTGCGTTACTTTGTGTTGTGTTATCTTGCGTTGGTTACTTTGCTTTGCGTTACTTTGCATTGTGTTACTTTGCGTTGCATTACTTTGCGTTGCGTTACTTTGCGTTGCGTTACTTTGCGTTGCGTTACTTTGCGTTGCGTTACTATGCGTTGCGTTACTTTGCGTTGTGTTACTTTGCGTTGCGTTACTTTGCGTTGCGTTACTTTGCGCTGTGTTGTAGTGCGATGCGTTGTACTGCATTACGTTGTAGTGCGATCCGTTTTAAGGCGTTGTTTGCGTTACTTTGCGTTGTTACTTTGCGTTGTTACTTTGCGTTGCATTACTTTGTGTTGTGTTACTTTGCCTTGCTTTACTTTACCTTGTGTTGTAATGTTTTGCGTTACTTTGTGTTGCGTTACTTTGTGTTGCGTTACTTTGTGTTGCGTTACTTTGTGTTGCGTTACTTTGCGTTGCGTTACTTTGCATTGTGTTCGTTTGCGTTAAGTCACTTTGCGCTGCGTTACTTTGCCTTGTGTTGTAGTGCGTTATGTTACTTTGCCTTGTGTTACTTTGCATTAGTTACTTTGCGTTGTGTCGTAGTGCGTTGCGTTACTTTGCCTTGTGTTGTAGTGTGCTGCGTTATTTAGCGTTGCGTTACTTTGCGTTGCGTTACTTTGCGTTACGTTTTAATGCGTTGTTTTGCGTTACTTTGCGTTGTTACTTTGCGTCGTTACTTTGCGTTGCATTACTTTGTGTTGTGTTACTTTGCGTTGCGTTACTTTACCTTGTGTTGTATTGGGATGCGTTACTTTGCGTTGCGTTACTTTGCGTTGCGTTACTTTGCGTTGCGTTACTTTGCGTTACTTTGCATTGTCTTCCTTTGCGTTGCGTTCCTTTGCGTTGTGTTACTTTGCATTGCGTTACTTTGCATTTTGTTGTAGTGCGTTAGTTTGCGTTGCGTTACTTTGCGTTGCGTTATTTTGCGTTGTGTTGTAGTGCGATGCGTTGTAGTGCGTTGTGTTGTAGTGCGATGTGTTGTAATGCGTTGTTTAGCGTTACTTTGCGTTGTTACTTTGCGTTGTTACTTTGCGTTGCATTACTTTGCGTTGCATTACTTTGCGTTGCATTACTTTGCGTTGCGTTACTTTGCGTTGTGTTCGTTTGCGTTGTCACTTTGCGTTGCGTTACTTTGCCTTGTGTTGTAGAAAGTTGCGTTACTTTGTGTTGTGTTATTTTGCGTTGTGTTATTTTGCGTTTACTTTGCGTTACTTTGCATTGTTTTACTTTGCGTTGCGTTACTTTGCGTTGCGTTACTTTGCGTAGCGTTACTTTGCGTTGCGTTACTCTGCGTTGCGTTACTTTGAGTTGCGTTACTTTGCGTTGCGTTACTTTGCGTTATGTTGTAATGCGTTGTTTTTCGTTACTTTGCGTTGTTACTTTGCGTTGTTACTTTGCGTTGTGTTACTTTGCGTTTTTACTTTGCGTTGCATTACTTTGTGTTGTGTTACTTTGCGTTGTGTTACTTTACCTTTCGTTACTTTGCCTTGTGTTGTAATGGGTTGAGTCACTTTGCGTTGCCTTACTTTGCGTTGCGTTTATTTGCATTGTGTTCCTTTGCGTTGTGTTACTTTGCGTTGCGTTACTTTGCGTTGCGTTACTTTGCGTTGCTTTCCTTTGCATTGTGTTCCTTTGCGTTGTGTTACTTTGCGTTGCGTTACTTTGCATTTTGTTGTAGTGCGTTACTTTGCGTTGCGTTATTTTGCGTTGTGTTGTAGTGCGATGCGTTGTAGTGCGATGCGTTGTAGTGCGATGCGTTGTAGTGCGTTGCGTTGTAGTGCGATGCGTTATAATGCGTTGTTTTGCGTTACTTTGCGTTGTTACTTTGCGTTGTTACTTTGCGTTGTTACTTTGCGTTGTTACTTTGCTTTGCATTACTTTGCGTTGCGTAACTGTGTTGCATTACTTTGCGTTGCGTTACTTTGCGTTGTGTCACTTTGCGTTGCGTTACTATGCATTTTGTTGTAGTGCGTTATTTTGCGTTGCGTTACTTTGCGTTGCGTTACTTTGCATAACATTACTTTGCGTAGCGTTACTTTGCGTTGCGTTAGTTTGCGTAGTGTTACTTTGGGTTGCTTTATGTTGTAATGCGTTGTTTTGCGTTACTTTGCGTTGTTACTTTGCGTTGTTACTTTGCGTTGTTACTTTGCGTTGCATTACTTTGTGTTGTGTTACTTTGCGTTGCGTTACTTTACCTTGATAACGTGTTGTAGAAAGTTGCCTTAGTTTGTGTTGTGTTATTTTGCGTTGGTTATTTTTCTTTGCGTTACTTTGCATTGTGTTACTTTGTGTTGTGTTACTTTGCGTTGCGTTACTTTGCATTTTGTTGTAGTGCGTTACTTTGCGTTGCGGTACTTTGCGTTGTGTTACTTTGCTTAGCGTTACTTTGCGTTGCGTTACTTTGCGTTGCGTTACTTTGCGTTGCGCTACTTTGCGTTGCGTTACTTTGCCTTGTGTTGTAGTGCGATGCGTTGTAGTGTATTGCGTTGTAGTGCGAAGCGTTGTAATGCATTGTTTTGCGTTACTTTGCGTTGTTACTTTGTGTTGTTACTTTGCATTGTTACTTTGCATTGTTACTTTGCGTTGCATTACTTTCTGTTGTGTTACTTTGCGTTGCGTTACTTTGCGATGCATTACTTTGCGTTGTTACTTTCCTTTGCATTACTTTGTGTTGTGTTACTTTGCGTTGCGTTACTTTGCCTTGTGTTGTAGAAAGTTGCGTTAGTTTGTGTTGTGTTATCTTGCGTTGGTTACTTTGCTTTGCGTTACTTTGTGTTGTGTTATCTTGCGTTGGTTACTTTGCTTTGCGTTACTTTGCATTGTGTTACTTTGCATTGTGTTACTTTGCGTTGCATTACTTTGCGTTGCATTACTTTGCGTTGCGTTACTTTGCGTTGCGTTACTTTGCGTTGCATTACTGCGCGTTGCGTTACTTTGCGTTGCTTTACTTTGCGTTGCGTTACTTTGCGTTGCTTTACTTTGCGTTGCGTTACTTTGCGTTGCGTTACTTTGCGTTGTGTTGTAGTGCGATGCGTTGTACTGCATTACGTTGTAGTGCGATCCGTTTTAATGCGTTGTTTGCGTTACTTTGTGTTGTTACTTTGCGTTGTTACTTTGCGTTGTTACTTTGCGTTGCATTACTTTGTGTTGTGTTACTTTGCCTTGCTTTACTTTACCTTGTGTTGTAATGTGTTTCGTTACTTTGTGTTGCGTTACTATGCCCTGTGTTGTAGAACGTTGCGTTACTTTGCGTTACTTTGCATTGCATTACTTTGCGTTGCTTTACTTTGCGTTACTTTGCGTTGCGTTACTTTGTGTTGCGTTACTTTGCGTTGCGGTACTTTGCATTGTGTTCGTTTGCGTTATGTCAGTTTGCGTTTCGTTACTTTGCCTTGTGTTGTAGTGCGTTGTGTTACTTTGCCTTGTGTTACGACTACAAACGTTGTTTTGCGTTACTTTGCGTTGCATTACTTTGTGTTGTGTTACTTTGCGTTGCGTTACTTTACCTTGTGTTGTAATGGGTTGCGTTACTTTGCGTTGCGTTACTTTGCGTTGTGTTCCTTCGCGTTGTGTTCCTTTGCGTTGTGTTACTTTGCGTTGCGTTACTTTGCGTTGCGTTACTTTGTGTTGCGTTACTTTGTGTTGCGTTATTTTGCGTTGTGTTTTAGTGCGATGTTTTGTAGTGCGTTGCGTTGTAGTGCGTTGCGTTGTAGTGCGATGCGTTGTAATGCATTGTTTTGCGTTACTTTGCGTTGTTGCTTTGTGTTGTTACTTTGCGTTGTTACTTTGCGTTGTTACTTTGTGTTGTTACTTTACGTTGCATTACTTTGTGTTGTGTTACTTTGCGTTGCGTTACTTTACCTTGTGTTTTAATGGGTTATGTTACTTTGCGTTGCATTACTTTGCGTTGCGTTACTTTGCGTTGCGTTACTTTGCGTTGCGTTACTTTGCATTGTGTTGTAGTGCGATGTGTTGTAGTGCGTTGCGTTGTAGTGCGATGCGTTTTAATGCGTTGTTTTGCGTTGTTTTGCGTTACTTTGCGTTGTTACTTTGCGTTGTTACTTTGCGTTGTTACTTTGCGTTGCATTACTTTGTGTTGTGTTACTTTGTATTGTGTTACTTTGCGTTGCGTTACTTTGCCTTGTGTTGTAGAAAGTTGCGTTAGTTTGTGTTGTGTTATCTTGCGTTGGTTACTTTGCTTTGCGTTACTTTGTGTTGTGTTATCTTGTATTGGTTACTTTGCGTTGCGTTACTTTGCGTTGCGTTACTTTGCGTTGCGTTACTTTGCGTTGCGTTACTTTGCGTTGCGTTACTTTTCATTTTATTGTAGTGCGTTACTTTGCGTTGCGTTACTTTGCGTTGCGTTACTTTGCGTTGCGGTACTTTGCGTTGCGTTACTTTGCGTTGCAATACTTTGCGTTGCGTTACTTTGCATTGTGTTGTAGTGCGTTGCGTTGGAGTGCGTTGCGTTGTAGTGCGATGCATTGTAATGCGTTGTTTTGCGTTACTTTGCTTTGTTACTTTGCGTTGTTACTTTGCGTTGTTACTTTGCGTTGTTACTTTGTTTTACGTTACTTTGCGTTGCGTTATTATGCCTTGTGTTGTAGAATGTTGCGTTACTTTGCGTTGCATTACTTTGCGTTGCGTTAATTTGCGTTAATTTGCGTTAATTTGCGTTACTTTGCGTTGCGTTACTTTGCGTTGCGTTACTTTGCATTGTGTTCGTTTGCGTTGCGTTACTTTGCCTTGTGTTGTAGTGCGTTGTGTTACTTTGCCTTGTGTTACTTTGCATTAGTTACTTTGCGTTGTGTCGTAGTGCGTTGCGTTACTTTGCCTTGTGTTGTAGTGTGTTGCGTTATTTAGCGTTGCGTTACTTTGAGTAGCGTTACTTTGCGTTGCGTTACTTTGCGTTGCGTTACTTTGCGTTGCGTTACTTTGCGTTGTGTTACTTTGCGTTGTTACTTTGCGTTGTTACTTTGCGTTGTTACTTTGCGTTGCATTACTTTGTGTTGTGTTACTTTGCGTTGCGTTACTTTACATTGCGTTCCTTTGCATTGCGTTACTTTGCGTTGCGTTACTTTGCGTTGCGTTACTTTGCGTTGCGTGACTTTGCGTTGCGTTATTTTGCGTTGCGTTACTTTGCATTTTGTTGTAGTGCGTTACTTTGCGTTGCGTTATTTTGTGTTGTGTTACTTTGCATTTTGTTGTAGTGCGTTACTTTGCGTTGCGTTATTTTTTGCGTTGTGTTGTAGTGCGATGCGTTGTAGTGCGTTGCGTTGTAGTGCGTTGCGTTGTAATGCGTTGTTTTGCGTTACTTTGCGTTATTACTTTGCGTTGTTACTTTGCGTTGTTACTTTGCGTTGTTACTTTGCGTTGCATTACTTTGCGTTGCATTGTAATGCATTGTTTTACGTTACTTAGCGTTGTTACTTTGCGTTGTTACTTTGCATTGTTACTTTGCGTTGTTACTTTGCGTTGCATTAGTTTGTGTTGTATTACTTTGCGTTGCGTTACTTTACCTTGATAACGTGTTGTAGAAAGTTGCGTTAGATTGTGTTGTGTTATTTTGCGTTGTGTTATTTTGCGTTGGTTATTTTGCTTTGCGTTACTTTGCATTGTGTTACTTTGCATTGTGTTACTTTGCGTTGTGTTACTTTGCGTTGCGTTACTTTGCATTTTGTTGTAGTGCGTTACTTTGCGTTGCGGTACTTTGCGTTTTGTTACTTTGCGTAGCGTTACTTTGCGTTGCGTTACTTTACGTTTCTTTACTTTGCGTTGTGTTGTAGTGCGATGCGTTGTAGTGCGTTGCGTTGTAGTGCGATGCGTTGTAATGCGTTGTTACTTTGCGTTGTTACTATGCGTTGTTACTTTGCGTTGTTACTTTGCGTTGCATTACTTTGTGTTGTTTTACTTTGCATTGCGTTACCTTACCTTGTGTTGTAATGTGTTGCTTTACTTTGCGTTGCGTTACTATGCCTTGTGTTGTAGAATGTTGCGTTGTTAATTTGCGTCGTTACTTTGCGTTGCATTACTGTGTGTTGTGTTACTTTGCATTGCCTTACCTTACCTTGTGTTGTAATGTAGTGCGTTACTTTGCGTTGCGTTACTTTGCGTTGTGTTACTTTGCGTAGCGTTACTTTGCGTTGTGTTACTTTGCGTTGTGTTACTTTGCGTTGTGTTGTAGTGCGATGCGTTGTAGTGCGTTGCGTTGTAGTGCCATGCGTTGTTTTGCGTTACTTTGCGTTGTTACTTTGCGTTGTTACTTTGCGTTGTTACTTTGCTTTGCATTACTTTGTGTTGTGTTACTTTTCCTTGCGTTACTTTGCCTTGTGTTGTAGAAAGTTGTGTTAGTTTGTGTTGTGTTATCTTGCATTGGTTACTTTGCTTTGCATTACTTTGTGTTGTGTTATCTTGCGTTGGTTACTTTGCTTTGCGTTACTTTGCGTTGTGTTGTAGTGCGATGCATTGTAGTGTGTTGCGTTGCAGTGCGATGCGTTGTAATGCGTTGTTTTGCGTTACTTTGCGTTGTTACTTTGCGTTTTTACTTTGCGTTGTTACTTTGCGTTGTTACTTTGCGTTGTTACTTTGTGTTGCATTACTTTGCGTTGCGTTACTTTACCTTGTGTTGTAATGGGTTGCGTTACTTTGCGTTGCGTTACTTTGCGTTGCGTTACTTTGCGTTGCGTTACTTTGCGTTGCGTTACTTTGCGTTGCTTTATTTTGCGTTGCGTTATTTTGCGTTGTGTTTTAGTGCGATGCATTGTAGTGCGTTGCGTTGTAGTGCGTTGTGTTGTAGTGCGTTGCGTTGTAGTGCGATGCGTTGTAATGCATTGTTTTGCGTTACTTTGCGTTGTTACTTTGCGTTGTTACTTTGCGTTGTTACTTTGCTTTGCATTACTTTGTGTTGTGTTACTTTGCCTTGCGTTACTTTGCCTTGTGTTGTAGAAAGTTGCGTTAGTTTGTGTTGTGTTATCTTGCATTGGTTACTTTGCTTTGCATTACTTTGTGTTGTGTTATCTTGCGTTGGTTACTTTGCTTTGCGTTACTTTGCATTTTGTTGTAGTGCGTTACTTTGCGTTGCGTTACTTTGCGTTGTGTTGGAGTGCGATGCATTGTAGTGTGTTGCGTTGTAGGGCGATGCGTTGTAATGCATTGTTTTGCGTTACTTTGCGTTGTTACTTTGCGTTTTTACTTTGCGTTACTTTGCGTTGTTACTTTGCGTTGTTACTTTGCGTTGTTACTTTACGTTGCATTACTTTGTCTTGTGTTACTTTGCGTTGCGTTACTTTACCTTGTGTTTTAATGGGTTGCGTTACTTTGCGTTGCGTTACTTTGCGTTACTTTGCGTTGCGTTACTTTGCATTGCGTTACTTTGCATTGTGTTCCTTTGCGTTGTGTTACTTTGCATTAGTTACTTTGCGTTTTGTCATAGTGCGTTGCGTTACTTTGCCTTGTGTTGTAGTGTGTTGCGTTACTTAGCGTTGCGTTACTTTGCGTTGCGTTACTTTGCTTTGCGTTGTAGTGCGATGCGTTGTACTGCGTTGTTTTGCGTTACTTTGCGTTTTTACTCTGCGTTGTTACTTTGCGTTGTTACTTTACGTTGCATTACTTTGTCTTGTGTTACTTTGCGTTGCGTTACTTTACCTTGTGTTTTAATGGGTTGCGTTACTTCGCGTTGCGTTACTTTGCGTTGCGTTACTTTGCGTTGCGTTACTTTGCGTTGCGTTACTTTGCGTTTTTACTTTGCGTTGCATTACTTTACATTGTGTTCCTTTGCGTTGTGTTACTTTTCATTAGTTGCATTACTTTGTGTTGTGTTACTTTGTGTTGCGTTACTTTACCTTGCGTTACTTTACCTTGCGTTACTTTACCTTGTGTTGTAATGGGTTGCGTTACTTTGCGTGGCGTTACTTTGCGTGGCGTTACTTTGCGTGGCGTTACTTTGCGTTGCGTTACTTTATGTTGCGTTTCTTTGCATTGTGTTCCTTTGCGTTGTGTTACTTTACGTTGCGTTACTTTGTATTTTGTTGTAGTGCGTTACTTTGCGTTGCGTTACTTTGCGTTGCGTTACTTTGCATTACGTTGTAATACGTTGTTTTGCGTTACTTTGCGTTGTTACTTTGCGTTGTTACTTTGCGTTATTACTTTGCGTTGTTACTTTGCGTTGCATTACTTTACATTGTGTTCCTTTGCGTTGTGTTACTTTTCATTAGTTACTTTGCGTTGTGTCGTAGTGCGTTGCGTTACTTTGCCTTGTGTTGTAGTGTAGTGTGTTACTTAGCGTTGCGTTATTTTGCGTTGCGTTACTTTGCTTTGTGTTGTAGTGCGATGCGTTGTAGTGCGTTGTGTTGTAGTGCAATGCGTTGTAATGCGTTGTTACTTTGCGTTGTTACTTTGCATTGTTACTTTGCGTTGTTACTTTGCGTTGCATTACTTTGTGTTGTGTTACTTTGCGTTGCGTTACTTTACCTTGATAACTTGTTGTAGAAAGGTGCGTTAGTTTGTGTTGTGTTATCTTGCGTTGGTTACTTTGCTTTGCGTTACTTTGTGTTGTAATACTTTGTGTTGTGTTACTTTGCGTTGCATTACTTTGCGTTGCCTTACTTTGCGTTGCGTTACTTTGCGTTGTGTTACTTTGCCTTGTGTTGTAGTGCATTGTGTTAGTTTGCGTTGCGTTACTTTGCGTTGTTTCGTAGTCTGTTGCGTTAGTTTGTGTTGTGTTACTTTGCGCTGCGTTACTTTGCATAGTGTTGTAGTGCATTGCGTTACTTTGCCTTGTGTTGTAATGTGTTGCGTTACTTTGCGTTGCGTTACTTTGCATCGTTACTTTGGGTTACGTTACTTTGCGTCGTGTTACTTTGCGTCGTGTTACTTTGCGTCGTGTTACTTTGCGTTGCCTTACTTTGTCTTGTGTTGTAATGTGATGCGTTACTTTGCGTTGCCTTACTTTGCATTGTGTTACTTTGTGTTGTGTTATTTTGCATTGCGTTACTTTGCCTTTTGTTGTAGCACATTGCATTACTTTGCGTTGCGTGACTTTGCGTTGCGTGACTTTGCGTTGCGTTACTTTGCGTTGTGTAACTTTGCCTTTTGTTACTTTGCGTTGTGTTATAGTAAGTTGCGTTGCATTACTTTGCGTTGTGTTAATTTGTGTTGCCTTACTTTGCGTTGTAGTGCGTTGTTTTGCGTTACTTTGCGTTGTTACTTTGCGTTGTTACTTTGCTCTGTGTTTCTTTGCATTGTGTTACTTTGCGTTGTGTTACTTTACGTTGTGTTGTCATGTGTTGCGTTACTTTGCGTTGTTTTACTTTGCCTTGGGTTGTAGTGCGTTGCGTTTTGTTACTTTGGGTTGTGTTACTTTGCGTTGCCTTACTTGGTCTTGTGTTGTAATGTGTTGCGTTACTTTGCGTTGCCTTACTTTGCATTGTGTTACTTTGTGTTGTGTTATTTTGCATTGCATTACTTTGCCTTTTGTTGTAGCACATTGCATTATTTTGCGTTGCGTTACTTTGCATTGCGTTACTTTGCGTTGCGTTACTTTGCGTTGCTTTACTTTGCATTGTGTTCCTTTGCGTTGTGTTACTTTGCGTTGCGTTACTTTGCCTTGCGTTACTTTGCGTTGCGTTACTTTGCATTTTGTTGTAGTGCGTTACTTTGCGTTGCGTTATTTTGCGTTGTGTTGTAGTGCGATGCGTTGTAGTGCATTGCGTTGTAGTGCGATGCGTTGTAATGCGTTGTTTTGCGTTACTTTGCGTTGTTACTTTGCGTTGTATCTTTGCGTTGTTTCTTTGCGTTGTTACTTTGCATTGTTACTTTGCGTTGCATTACTTTGCGTTGCGTAACTTTGTGTTGCATTACTTTGCGTTGCGTTACTTTGCGTTGTGTCACTTTGCGTTGCGTTACTTTGACTTTTGTTGTAGTGCGTTACTTAGCGTTGCGTTACTTTGCGTTGCGTTACTTTGCGTTGTTTCGTAGTCTGTTGCGTTAGTTTGTGTTGTGTTACTTTGCGCTGCGTTACTTTGCATAGTGTTGTAGTGCATTGCGTTACTTTGCCTTGTGTTGTAATGTGTTGCGTTACTTTGCGTTGCGTTACTTTGCATCGTTACTTTGGGTTACGTTACTTTGCGTCGTGTTACTTTGCGTCGTGTTACTTTGCGTTGCCTTACTTTGTCTTGTGTTGTAATGTGATGCGTTACTTTGCGTTGCCTTACTTTGCATTGTGTTACTTTGTATTGTGTTATTTTGCATTGCGTTACTTTGCCTTTTGTTGTAGCACATTGCATTACTTTGCGCTGCGTGACTTTGCGTTGCGTGACTTTGCGTTGCGTTACTTTGCGTTGTGTAACTTTGCCTTTTGTTACTTTGCGTTGTTTTATAGTAAGTTGCGTTGCATTACTTTGCGTTGTGTTAATTTGTGTTGCCTTACTTTGCGTTGTAGTGCGTTGTTTTGCGTTACTTTGCGTTGTTACTTTGCGTTGTTACTTTGCGTTGTTACTTTGCGTTGTGTTTCTTTGCATTGTGTTACTTTGCGTTGTGTTACTTTACGTTGTGTTGTCATGTGTTGCGTTACTTTGCGTTGTTTTACTTTGCCTTGGGTTGTAGTGCGTTGCGTTTTGTTACTTTGGGTTGTGTTACTTTGCGTTGCCTTACTTGGTCTTGTGTTGTAATGTGTTGCGTTACTTTGCGTTGCCTTACTTTGCATTGTGTTACTTTGTGTTGTGTTATTTTGCATTGCATTACTTTGCCTTTTGTTGTAGCACATTGCATTATTTTGCGTTGCGTTACTTTGCATTGCGTTACTTTGCGTTGCGTTACTTTGCGTTGCTTTACTTTGCATTGTGTTCCTTTGCGTTGTGTTACTTTGCGTTGCGTTACTTTGCCTTGCGTTACTTTGCGTTGCGTTACTTTGCATTTTGTTGTAGTGCGTTACTTTGCGTTGCGTTATTTTGCGTTGTGTTGTAGTGCGATGCGTTGTAGTGCATTGCGTTGTAGTGCGATGCGTTGTAATGCGTTGTTTTGCGTTACTTTGCGTTGTTACTTTGCGTTGTATCTTTGCGTTGTTTCTTTGCGTTGTTACTTTGCATTGTTACTTTGCGTTGCATTACTTTGCGTTGCGTAACTTTGTGTTGCATTACTTTGCGTTGCGTTACTTTGCGTTGTGTCACTTTGCGTTGCGTTACTTTGACTTTTGTTGTAGTGCGTTACTTAGCGTTGCGTTACTTTGCGTTGCGTTACTTTGCGTTGCGTTACTTTGCGTTGTTACTTTGCGTTGTTAATTTGCGTTGTTACTTTGCGTTGCATTACTTTGTGTTGTGTTACTTTGCGTTGCGTTACTTTACCTTGATAACGTGTTGTAGAAAGTTGCCTTAGTTTGTGTTGTGTTATTTTGCGTTGGTTATTTTGCTTTGCATTACTTTGCATTGTGTTACTTTGCGTTGTGTTACTTTGCGTTGCGTTACTTTGCATTTTGTTGTAGTGCGTTACTTTGCGTTGCGGTACTTTGCGTTGTGTTACTTTGCTTAGCGTTACTTTGCGTTGCGTTACTTTGCGTTGCGTTACTTTGCCTTGTGTTGTAGTGCGATGCCTTGTAGTGTGTTGCGTTGTAGTGCGAAGCGTTGTAATGCATTGTTTTGCGTTACTTTGCGTTGTTACTTTGCGTTGTTACTTTGCATTGTTACTTTGCGTTGCATTACTTTCTGTTGTGTTACTTCGCGTTGCGTTACTTTGCGATGCATTACTTTGCGTTGTTACTTTCCTTTGCATTACTTTGTGTTGTGTTACTTTGTGTTGTGCTACTTTGCGTTGCGTTACTTTGCCTTGTGTTGTAGAAAGTTGCGTTAGTTTGCGTTGTTACTTTCCTTTGCATTACTTTGTTTTGTGTTACTTTGTGTTGTGCTACTTTGCGTTGCGTTACTTTGCATTGTGTTACTTTGCGTTGCATTACTTTGCTTTGCGTTACTTTGCGTTGCGTTACTTTGCGTTTTTGTTACTATGCGTTGTGTTACTTTGCGTTGTGTTACTTTGCGTTGCGTTACTTTGCGTTGCGTTACTTTGCGCTGTGTTGTAGTGCGATGCGTTGTACTGCATTACGTTGTAGTGCGATCCGTTTTAAGGCCTTGTTTGCGTTTCTTTGCGTTGTTACTTTGCATTGCATTACTTTGCATTGCATTACTTTGTGTTGTGTTACTTTGCGTTGCGTTACTTTGCCTTGTGTTGTAGTGCGTTATGTTACTTTGCCTTGTGTTACTTTGCATTAGTTACTTTGCGTTGTGTCGTAGTGCGTTGCGTTACTTTGCCTTGTGTTGTAGTGTGCTGCGTTATTTAGCGTTGCGTTACTTTGCGTTGCGTTACTTTGCGTTACGTTTTAATGCGTTTTTTTGCGTTACTTTGCGTTGTTACTTTGCGTCGTTACTTTGCGTCGTTACTTTGCGTTGCATTACTTTGTGTTGTGTTACTTTGCGTTGCGTTACTTTACCTTGTGTTGTATTGGGATGCGTTACTTTGCGTTGCGTTACTTTGCGTTGCGTTACTTTGCGTTGCGTTACTTTGCGTTACTTTGCATTGTCTTCCTTTGCGTTGCGTTCCTTTGCGTTGTGTTACTTTGCATTGCGTTACTTTGCATTTTGTTGTAGTGCGTTACTTTGCATTGCGTTACTTTGCGTTGCGTTATTTTGCGTTGTGTTGTAGTGCGATGCGTTGTAGTGCGTTGTGTTGTAGTGCGATGTGTTGTAATGCGTTGTTTAGCGTTACTTTGCGTTGTTACTTTGCGTTGTTACTTTGCGTTGTTACTTTGCGTTGCATTACTTTGCGTTGCATTACTTTGCGTTGCGTTGCTTTGCGTTGCGTTACTTTACCTTGATAACGTGTTGTAGAAAGTTGCCTTAGTTTGTGTTGTGTTATTTTGCGTTGGTTATTTTGCTTTGCGTTACTTTGCGTTGCGTTACTTTGCGTTGCGTTACTTTGCGTTGCGTTACTTTGCGTTGCATTACTTTGCATTGTGTTCCTTTGCGTTGTGTTACTTTGCGTTGCGTTACTTTGCATTTTGTTGTAGTGCCTTACTTTGCGTTGCGTTATTTTGCGTTGTGTTGTAGTGCGATGCGTTGTAGTGCGTTGCGTTGTAGTGCGATGCGTTGTAATGCGTTGTTTTGCGTTACTTTGCGTTGTTACTTTGCGTTGTTACTTTGCGTTGCGTTACTTTGCCTTGCTTTACTTTACCTTGTGTTGTAATGTGTTGCGTTACTTTGCGTTGCGTTAGTATGCCTTGTGTTGTAGAACGTTGCGTTACTTTGCGTTGTGTTGTAGTGCGATGCGTTGTACTGCGTTACGTTGTAGTGCGATGCGTTGTAATGCATTGTTTTGCGTTGTTACTTTGCGTTGTTACTTTGCGTTGTTACTTTGTGTTGCGTTATTTTGCGTTGCGTTATTATGCCTTGTGTTGTAGAACGTTGCGTTACTTTGCTTTGCATTACTTTGCGTTGCATTACTTTGCGTTGCATTACTTTGCGTTGCGTTACTTTGCGTTGTGTTCGTTTGCGTTGCGTTTCTTTGCGTTGTGTCGTAGTGCGTTGCGTTACTTTGCCTTGTGTTGTAGTGTGTTGTGTTATTTAGCGTTGCGTTACTTTGCGTAGCATTACTTTGCGTAGCGTTACTTTGCCTTGTGTTGTAGAAAGTTGCGTTAGTTTGTGTTGTGTTATCTTGCGTTGGTTACTTTGCGTTACTTTGTGTTGTGTTATCTTGCGTTGGTTACTTTGCTTTGCGTTACTTTGCGTTGTGTTCGTTTGCGTTACGTTGCTTTGCGTTGTGTCGTAGTGCGTTGCGTTACTTTGCCTTGTGTTGTAGTGTGTTGCGTTATTTAGCGTTGCGTTACTTTGCGTAGCGTTACTTTGCGTAGCGTTACTTTGCCTTGCGTTGTAGAAAGTTGCGTTAGTTTGTGTTGTGTTATCTTGCGTTGGTTACTTTGCTTTGCATTACTTTGTGTTGTGTTATCTTGCGTTGGTTACTTTGCTTTGCGTTACTTTGCATTGTGTTACTTTGCGTTGTGTTATTTTGCGTTGCGTTACTTTGCATTTTATTGTAGTGCATTACTTTGCGTTGCATTACTTTGCGTTGCGTTCTTTGCGTTGCATTACTTTGCGTAGCGTTACTTTCCGTTGCGTTACTTTGCGTAGCGTTACTTTGCGTTGTGTTGTAATGTGATGCGTTGTAGTGCGTTGCGTTGTAGTTCGATGCATTGTAATGCGTTGTTTTGCGTTACTTTGCGTTGTTACTTTGTGTTGTAGAACGTTGCGTTACTTTGAGTTGCATTACTTTGAGTTGCAGTACTTTGCGTTGCATTACTTTGCGTTGCATTACTTTGCGTTGCGTTACTTTGCGTTACTTTGTCTTGTGTTACTTTGCGTTGCGTTACTTTGCGTTGCGTTACTTTGCGTTGTGTTCGTTTGCGTTGCGTTGCTTTGCGTTGTGTCGTAGTGCGTAGCGTTACTTTGCCTTGTGTTGTAGAAAGTTGCGTTAGTTTGTTTTGTGTTATCTTGCGTTGGTTACTTTGCTTTGCGTTACTTTGCATTGAGTTACTTTGCATTGAGTTACTTTGCGTTGTGTTATTTTGCGTTGCGTTACTTTGCATTTTATTGTAGTGCGTTACTTTGCGTTGCATTACTTTGCGTTGCGTTCTTTCCTTTGCGTCACTTTGCATTGTGTTACTTTGCGTTACGCTGTAATGCGTTGTTTTGCGTTACTTTGCATTGTTACTTTGCGTTGTTACTTTGCGTTGTTACTTTGCGTTGCATTACTTTGTGTTGTGTTACTTTGCGTTACGTTACTTTACCTTGTGTTGTAATGGGTTGCGTTACTTTGCGTTGCGTTACTTTGCGTTGCGTTACTTTGCGTTGCGATACTTTGCATTGTGTTCCTTTGCGTTGTGTTACTTTGCGTTGCGTTACTTTGCATTTTGTTGTAATGCGTTACTTTGCGTTGCCTTATTTTGCGTAGTGTTGTAGTGCGATGCGTAGTAGTGCGTTGCGTTGTAGTGCGATGGGTTGTAATGCGTTGTTTTGCGTTACTTTGTGTTGTTACTTTGCGTTGTTACTTTGCGTTGTTACGTTGCGTTGTTACTTTGCGTTGTTACTTTGTGTTTTTACTTTGCGTTGCATTACTGTGTGTTGCGTTACTTTGCGTTGCGTTACTTTGCCTTGTGTTGTAATGGGTTGCGTCACTTTGCGTTGTGTTACTTTGCGTTGCGTTTCTTTGCGTTGCGTTACTTGGCGTTGCGTTACTTGGCGTTGCGTTACTTTGCGTTGCGTTACTTTGCGTTGTTACTTTGCGTTGTTACTTTGCGATTTTACTTTGCGTTGCATTACTGTGTGTTGCGTTACTTTGCGTTGCGTTACTTTGCCTTGTGTTGTAATGGGTTGCGTCACTTTGCGTTGTGTTACTTTGCGTTACGTTACTTTGTATTTTGTTGTAGTGCGTTACTCTGCGTTGCGTTACTTTGCGTTGTGTTACTTTATGTTACATTGTAATGCGTTGTTTTGCGTTACTTTGCGTTCTTACTTTGCGTTGTTACTTTGCGTTGTTGCTTTACGTTGCATTTCTTTGCGTTATTTGCGTTGCGTTACTTTGCGTTGCGTAACTTTGCGTTGCGTTACTTTGCGTTGCGTTACTTTGCGTTGCGTTACTTTGCGTTGCGTTACTTTGCGTTGCGTTACTTTGCCTTGTGTAGTAGTGCGCTGTGTTACTTTGCGTTGCGTTACTATGCCTTGTGTTGTAGAACGTTGCGTTACTTTGCGTTGCATTACTTTGCGTTGCTTTACTTTGTGTTGCGTTACTTTGTGTTGCGTTACTTTGTGTTGCGTTACTTTGCATTGCGTTACTTTGCATTGCGTTACTTTGCGTAGCCTTACTTTGCGTAGCGTTACTTTGCGTTGCGTTACTTTGCGTTATGTTGTAATGCGTTGTTTTGCATTACTTTGCGTTGTTACTTTGCGTTGTTACTTTGCGTTTTTACTTTGCGTTGCATTACTTTGTGTTGTGTTACTTTGCGTTGCAATACTTTACCTTTCGTTACTTTGCCTTGTGTTGTAATGGGTTGCGTCACTTTGCGTTGCGTTACTTTGCGTTGCGTTTCTTTGCATTGTGTTCCTTTGCGTTGTGTTACATTGCGTTGCGTTACTTTGTATTTTGTTGTAGTGCGTTACTCTGCGTTGCCTTACTTTGTGTTGCGGTATTTTGCGTTGCGTTGTAGTGCGATGCGTTGTAATGCGTTGTTTTGCGTTACTTTGCGTTGTTACTTTGCGTTGTTACTTTGCGTTGTTACTTTGCGTTGCATTTCTTTGCGTTACTTTGCGTTGCGTTACTTTGCATTGCGTTACTTTGCGTTGCATAACTTTGCGTTGCTTTACTTTGCGTTGCGTTACTTTGCGTTGCGTTACTTTGCGTTGCGTTCCTTTGCATTTTGTGTTCGTTTGCGTTGCGTTACTTTGCCTTTTGTTGTAGGGCGTTGTGTTACTTTGCCTTGTATTACTTTGCGTAGCGTTACTTTGCGTTGTGTTACTTTACGTTACATTGTAATGCGTTGTTTTGCGTTACTTTGTGTTGTTACTTCGCGTTGTTACTTTGCGTTGTTAATTTGCGTTGCATTACTTTGTGTTGTGTTACTTTGCGTTGCGTTACTTTGCGTTGCTTTACTTTGCATTGTGTTCCTTTGCGTTGTGTTACTTTGCGTTGCGTTACTTTGCGTTGCGTTACTTTGCGTTGCGTTACTTTGCATTTTGTTGTAGTGCGTTACTTTGCGTTGCGTTATTTTGCGTTGTGTTGTAGTGCGATGCGTTGTAGTGCGTTGCGTTGTAGTGCGATGCGTTGTAATGCGTTGTTTTGCGTTACTTTGCGTTGTTACTTTGCGTTGTTACTTTGCGTTGTTACTTTGCATTGTTTCTTTGCGTTGTTACTTTGCGTTGTTACTTTGCGTTGCATTACTTTGCGTTGCGTAACTTTGTGTTGCATTACTTTGCGTTGCGTTACTTTGCGTTGTGTCACTTTGCGTTGCGTTACTTTGCCTTGTGTTGTAGTGCGTTACTTTGCGTTGCGTTACTTTGCGTTGCGTTACTTTGCGTTGCGTTACTTTGCGTTGTTACTTTGCGTTGTTACTTTGCGTTATTACTTTGCGTTGCATTACTTTGTGTTGTGTTACTTTGCGTTGCGTTACTTTACCTTGATAACGTGTTGTAGAAAGTTGCCTTAGTTTGTGTTGTGTTATTTTGTGTTGGTTATTTTGCTTTGCGTTACTTTGCATTGTGTTACTTTGCGTTGTGTTACTTTGCGTTGCGTTACTTTGCATTTTGTTGTAGTGCGTTACTTTGCGTTGCGGTACTTTGTGTTGTGTTACTTTGCTTAGCGTTACTTTGCGTTGCGTTACTTTGCCTTGTGTTGTAGTGCGATGCGTTGTAGTGTGTTGCGTTGTAGTGCGAAGCGTTGTAATGCATTGTCTTGCGTTACTTTGCGTTGTTACTTTGCGTTGTTACTTTGCATTGTTACTTTGCATTGTTACTTTGCGTTGCATTACTTTCTGTTCTGTTACTTTGCGTTGCGTTACTTTGCGATGCATTACTTTGCGTTGTTACTTTCCTTTGCATTACTTTTTGTTGTGTTACTTTGTGTTGTGCTACTTTGCGTTGCGTTACTTTGCCTTGTGTTGTAGAAAGTTGCGTTAGTTTGTGTTGTGTTATCTTGCGTTGGTTAATTTGCTTTGCGTTACTTTGTGTTGTGTTATCTTGCGTTGGTTACTTTGCTTTGCGTTACTTTGCATTGTGTTACTTTGCGTTGCATTACTTTGCGTTGCATTACTTTGCGTTGCATTACTTTGCGTTGCGTTACTTTGCGTTGCGTTACTTTGCGTTGCATTACTGCGCGTTGCGTTACTTTGCGTTGCTTTACTTTGCGTTGCGTTACTTTGCGTTGCTTTACTTTGCGTTGCGTTACTTTGCGTTGCGTTACTTTGCGTTGTGTTGTAGTGCGATGCGTTGTACTGCATTACGTTGTAGTGCGATCCGTTTTAATGCGTTGTTTGCGTTACTTTGTGTTGTTACTTTGCGTTGCATTACTTTGTGTTGTGTTACTTTGCCTTGCTTTACTTTACCTTGTGTTGTAATGTGTTTCGTTACTTTGTGTTGCGTTACTATGCCCTGTGTTGTAGAACGTTGCGTTACTTTGCGTTACTTTGCATTGCATTACTTTGCGTTGCTTTACTTTGCGTTACTTTGCGTTGCGTTACTTTGTGTTGCGTTACTTTGCGTTGCGTTACTTTGCATTGTGTTCGTTTGCGTTATGTCAGTTTGCGTTTCGTTACTTTGCCTTGTGTTGTAGTGCGTTGTGTTACTTTGCCTTGTGTTACGACTACAAACGTTGTTTTGCGTTACTTTGCGTTGCATTACTTTGTGTTGTGTTACTTTGCGTTGCGTTACTTTACCTTGTGTTGTAATGGGTTGCGTTACTTTGCGTTGCGTTACTTTGCGTTGTGTTCCTTCGCGTTGTGTTCCTTTGCGTTGTGTTACTTTGCGTTGCGTTACTTTGCGTTGCGTTACTTTGTGTTGCGTTACTTTGTGTTGCGTTATTTTGCGTTGTGTTTTAGTGCGATGTGTTGTAGTGCGTTGCGTTGTAGTGCGATGCGTTGTAATGCATTGTTTTGCGTTACTTTGCGTTGTTGCTTTGTGTTGTTACTTTGCGTTGTTACTTTGCGTTGTTACTTTGTGTTGTTACTTTACGTTGCATTACTTTGTCTTGTGTTACTTTGCGTTGCGTTACTTTACCTTGTGTTTTAATGGGTTATGTTACTTTGCGTTGCATTACTTTGCGTTGCGTTACTTTGCGTTGCGTTACTTTGCGTTGCGTTACTTTGCATTGTGTTGTAGTGCGATGTGTTGTAGTGCGTTGCGTTGTAGTGCGATGCGTTTTAATGCGTTGTTTTGCGTTGTTTTGCGTTACTTTGCGTTGTTACTTTGCGTTGTTACTTTGCGTTGTTACTTTGCGTTGCATTACTTTGTGTTGTGTTACTTTGTATTGTGTTACTTTGCGTTGCGTTACTTTGCCTTGTGTTGTAGAAAGTTGCGTTAGTTTGTGTTGTGTTATCTTGCGTTGGTTACTTTGCTTTGCGTTACTTTGTGTTGTGTTATCTTGCATTGGTTACTTTGCGTTGCGTTACTTTGCGTTGCGTTATTTTGCGTTGCGTTACTTTCCGTTGCGTTGCGTTACTTTGCGTTGCGTTACTTTTCATTTTATTGTAGTGCGTTACTTTGCGTTGCGTTACTTTGCGTTGCGTTACTTTGCCTTTTGTTGTAGCACATTGCATTACTTTGCGTTGCGTGACTTTGCGTTGCGTGACTTTGCGTTGCGTTACTTTGCGTTGTGTAACTTTGCCTTTTGTTACTTTGCGTTGTGTTATAGTAAGTTGCGTTGCATTACTTTGCGTTGTGTTAATTTGTGTTGCCTTACTTTGCGTTGTAGTGCGTTGTTTTGCGTTACTTTGCGTTGTTACTTTGCGTTGTTACTTTGCGTTGTTACTTTGCGTTGTGTTTCTTTGCATTGTGTTACTTTGCGTTGTGTTACTTTACGTTGTGTTGTCATGTGTTGCGTTACTTTGCGTTGTTTTACTTTGCCTTGGGTTGTAGTGCGTTGCGTTTTGTTACTTTGGGTTGTGTTACTTTGCGTTGCCTTACTTGGTCTTGTGTTGTAATGTGTTGCGTTACTTTGCGTTGCCTTACTTTGCATTGTGTTACTTTGTGTTGTGTTATTTTGCATTGCATTACTTTGCCTTTTGTTGTAGCACATTGCATTATTTTGCGTTGCGTTACTTTGCATTGCGTTACTTTGCGTTGCGTTACTTTGCGTTGCGTTACTTTGCCTTTTGTTACTTTGCGTTGTGTTATAGTAAGTTGCGTTGCATTACTTTGCGTTGTGTTAATTAGTGTTGCCTTACTTTGCCTTGGGTTGTACTGTGTTGCGTTACTTTGTCTTGTGTTACTTTGCCTTGTGTTACTTTACCTTGTGTTGTATTGCGTTGCGTTGCATTACTTTGCCTTGCGTTACTTTGCCTTGGGTTGTACTGTGTTGCGTGACTATGTCTTGTGTTACTTTGCCTTGTGTTACTTTACCTTGTGTTGTATTGCGTTGCGTTGCATTACTTTGCCTTGCGTTACTTTGCCTTGTTTTGTAGTGCGTTGTGTTACTTTGTCTTTTGTTATTTTGCGTTGCGTTACTTTGCGTTGTGTTGTACTGCGTTGCGTTACTTTGCCTTGTGTTGTAGAAAGTTGTGTTAGTTTGTGTTGTGTTACTTTGCGTTGTATAACTTTGCGTTGCATTACTTTGCCTTTTGTTGTAGTGCATTGTGTTACTTTGCCTTGTGTTACTTTGCATTGTGTTGTAGTGCGTTGCGTTCTAGTGCGATGCGTTGTAGTGCGTTGTTTTGCGTCACTTTGCATTGTTACTTTGCGTTGTCACTTTGCGTTGTGTTTCTTTGCATTGTGTTACTTTGCGGTGTGTTACTTTACGCTGTGTTGTAATGTGTTGCGTTACTTTGCATTGTTTTACTTTGCCTTGTGTTGTAGTGCGTTGCGTTGTGTTACTTTGGGTTGTGTTTCTTTGCGTTGCGTTACTTTGCGTTGCATTACTTTGCGTTGCGTTACTTTGCGTTGTGTTACTTTGCATTGTGTCACTTTGCATTGCGTTAATTTGCCTTGTGTTGTAGTGCGTTGTGTTACTTTGCCTTGTGTTAGTTTGTGGTGCGTTACTTTGCGTTGTGTCGTAGTGCGTTGCGTTACTTTGCCTTGTGTTGTAGTGTGTTGCGTTACTTAGCGTTGCGTTACTTTACATTGTGTTACTTTGCATTGCATCACTTTGCCTTTTCTTGTGGTGCGTTGTGTTATTTTACGTTGCGTTACTTTGCGTTGCGTTACTTTGCGTTGCGTTACTTTGCGTTGCGTTACTTTGCGTTGCGTTACTTTGCATTGTGTTGTAGTGCGTTGCGTTACTTCACGTTGCGTTACTTTGCGTTGCGTTACTTTGCGTTACTTTGCATTGTAGTGCTTTGTTTTGCGTTAGTTTGCGTTGTTATTTTGCGTTGTGTTACTTTGCGTTGTTTTACTTTGCGTTGTGTTACTTTGCCTTGTGTTTTAATGTGTTGTATTGCATTACTTTGCGTTGTGTTACTTTGCGTTGTGTTAATTTACCTTATGTTGTAATGTGTTGCGTTACTTTGCGTTGTTACTTTGCATTGTGTTCCTTTGCGTTGTGTCACTTTGCGTTGTGTCACTTTGCGTTGCATTACTTTGCCTTGTGTTGTAGTGCGTTGTGTTACTTTGCCTTGTGTTACTTTGCGTTGCGTTACTTTTCCGTTGTGTCGTAGTGCGTTGCGTTACTTTGCCTTGTGTTGCAGTGTGTTGCGTTACTTAGCGTTGCGTTACCTTGCTTTGTGTTACTTTGCGTTGCGTTACTTTCCGTTGTGTTACTTTGCGTTGTGTTACTTTGCCTTGTGTTGTGATGTGTTGCGTTACTTTGCGTTGCGTTACTTTGCCTTGTGTTGTAGAAAGTTGCGTGAGTTTGTTGTGTTACTTTGCCTTGTATAACTTTGCGTTGCGTTACTTTGCCTTTTTTTGTAGTGCATTGTGTTACTTTGCGTTGTGTTACTATGACTTGTGTTACTTTGCGTTGTGTTGTAGTGCGTTGCGCTGTAGTGCGATGCGTTGTAGAGCGTTGTTTTTCTTTACTTTGCGTTGCGTTACTTTGCGTTGCGTTACTTTGCGTTGTGTTGTAGTGCGTTGCGTTACTTTACGTTGCGTTACTTTGCGTTGCGTTACTTTGCGTTGCGTTACTTTGCGTTGTGTTACTTTCCTTTGTTTTTTAGTGCGTTGTGTTGTAGTGCAATGCGTTTTAATGCGTTGTTTTGCGTGACTTTGCGTTGTGTTACCTTGCGTTGTGTTACTTTGCGTTGTGTTACTTTGCGTTGCGTTACTTTGCGTTGCGTTACTTTGCGTTGCGTTACTTTGCCTTTTGTTGTAGTGCATTGTGTTACTTTGCGTTGTGTTACTTTGCATTGCGTTACTTTGCGTTGTGTTACTTTCCTTTGTTTTTTAGTGCGTTGTGTTGTAGTGCAATGCGTTTTAATGCGTTGTTTTGCGTGACTTTGCGTTGTGTTACCTTGCGTTGTGTTACTTTGCGTTGTGTTACTTTGCGTTGCGTTACTTTGCGTTGCGTTACTTTGCGTTGCGTTACTTTGCCTTTTGTTGTAGTGCATTGTGTTACTTTGCGTTGTGTTACTTTGCCTTGTGTTGTAGTGCGTTGCGTTCTAGTGCGATGCATTGTAGTGCGTTGTTTTGCGTTACTTTGCGTTGTTACTTTGCGTTGTTACTTTACGTTGTGTTACTTTGCGTTGTGTTACTTTGCCTTGTGTTGTAATGTGTTGCGTTATTTTGCGTTGTTTTACGTTGCATTGTGTTGTAGAAAGTTGCGTTAGTTTGTGTTATGTTAATTTGCGTTCCCTTACTTTGCTTTGCGTTACTTTGCATTGTGTTACTTTGTGTTGTGTGACTTTCCTTTGCGTTACTTTATGTTGCGTTACTTTGCATTTTGTTCTAGTGCATTGTGTTACTTTGCGTTGCATTACTTTGCATTGTGTTTTAGTGCATTGCGTTACTTTGCATTGCGTTACTTTGCGTTGTGTTACTTTGTCTTGTGTTACTTTGCGTTGTGTTACTTTGTTTTATATTACTTTACCTTGTGTTGTAGTGCATTGCGTTACTTTGCGTTGTGTTACTTTGCCTTGTGTTATTTTGCGTTGTGTTGTAGTGCGTTGCGTTGCATTACTTTGCGTTGTGATAATTTGCGTTGCCTTACTTTGCCTTGTGTTGTACTGTGTTGCGTTACTTTGCCTCGTGTTACTTTGCCTTGTGTTACTTTACCTTGTGTTGCATTGCGTTGCGTTGCATTACTTTGCATTGCGTTACTTTGCGTTGTATTACTTTGCGTTGCATTAGTTTGCGTTGCGTTACTTTGCCTTATATTGTAGAACGTTGCTTTACTTTGCGGTGTGTTACTTTGCGTTGTGTTACTTTGCGTTGCGTTACTTTGCGTTGCTTTACTTTGCATTGTGTTGTAGTGCGTTGCGTTACTTTGCGTTGCGTTACTTTGCGTTGTGTTACTTTGCATTGTGTTACTTTGCGTTGTATTACTTTGCGTTGCATCACTTTGCCTTTTGTTGTAGTGCGTTGTGTTACTTTACGTTGTGTTACTCTGCGTTGCGTTACTTTGCGTTGCATTACTTTGCGTTGCGTTAATTTGCGTTAATTTGCGTTACTTTGCGTTGCGTTACTTTGCGTTGCGTTACTTTGCATTGTGTTCGTTTGCGTTGCGTTACTTTGCCTTGTGTTGTAGTGCGTTGTGTTACTTTGCCTTGTGTTACTTTGCATTAGTTACTTTGCGTTGTGTCGTAGTGCGTTGCGTTACTTTGCCTTGTGTTGTAGTGTGTTGCGTTATTTAGTGTAGCGTTACTTTGCGTAGCGTTACTTTGCGTTGCGTTACTTTGCGTTGCGTTACTTTGCGTTGTGTTACTTTGCGTTGCGTTACTTTGCGTTGTGTTACTTTGCGTTGTTACTTTGCGTTGTTACTTTGCGTTGTTACTTTGCGTTGCATTACTTTGTGTTGTGTTACTTTTCGTTGCGTTACTTTACATTGCGTTCCTTTGCATTGCGTTACTTTGCGTTGCGTTACTTTGCGTTGCGTTACTTTGCGTTGCGTTACTTTGCGTTGCGTTACTTTGCGTTGCGTTACTTTGCATTTTGTTGTAGTGCGTTACTTTGCGTTGCGTTATTTTGTGTTGTGTTACTTTGCATTTTGTTGTAGTGCGTTACTTTGCGTTGCGTTATTTTTTGCGTTGTGTTGTAGTGCGATGCGTTGTAGTGCGTTGCGTTGTAGTGCGTTGCGTTGTAATGCGTTGTTTTGCGTTACTTTGCGTTATTACTTTGCGTTGTTACTTTGCGTTGTTACTTTGCGTTGTTACTTTGCGTTGTTACTTTGCGTTGCATTAGTTTGTGTTGTATTACTTTGCGTTGCGTTACTTTACCTTGATAACGTGTTGTAGAAAGTTGCGTTAGATTGTGTTGTGTTATTTTGCGTTGTGTTATTTTGCGTTGGTTATTTTGCTTTGCGTTACTTTGCATTGTGTTACTTTGCATTGTGTTACTTTGCGTTGTGTTACTTTGCGTTGCGTTACTTTGCATTTTGTTGTAGTGCGTTACTTTGCGTTGCGGTACTTTGCGTTGTATTACTTTGCGTAGCGTTACTTTGCGTTGCGTTACTTTACGTTTCTTTACTTTGCGTTGTGTTGTAGTGCGATGCGTTGTAGTGCGTTGCGTTGTAGTGCGATGCGTTGTAATGCGTTGTTACTTTGCGTTGTTACTATGCGTTGTTACTTTGCGTTGTTACTTTGCGTTGCATTACTTTGTGTTGTTTTACTTTGCATTGCGTTACCTTACCTTGTGTTGTAATGTGTTGCTTTACTTTGCGTTGTGTTACTATGCCTTGTGTTGTAGAATGTTGCGTTGTTAATTTGCGTCGTTACTTTGCGTTGCATTACTGTGTGTTGTGTTACTTTGCATTGCCTTACCTTACCTTGTGTTGTAATGTAGTGCGTTACTTTGCGTTGCGTTACTTTGCGTTGTGTTACTTTGCGTAGCGTTACTTTGCGTTGTGTTACTTTGCGTTGTGTTACTTTGCGTTGTGTTGTAGTGCGATGCGTTGTAGTGCGTTGCGTTGTAGTGCCATGCGTTGTTTTGCGTTACTTTGCGTTGTTACTTTGCGTTGTTACTTTGCTTTGCATTACTTTGTGTTGTGTTACTTTTCCTTGCGTTACTTTGCCTTGTGTTGTAGAAAATTGTGTTAGTTTGTGTTGTGTTATCTTGCATTGGTTACTTTGCTTTGCATTACTTTGTGTTGTGTTATCTTGCGTTGGTTACTTTGCTTTGCGTTACTTTGCGTTGTGTTGTAGTGCGATGCATTGTAGTGTGTTGCGTTGCAGTGCGATGCGTTGTAATGCGTTGTTTTGCGTTACTTTGCGTTGTTACTTTGCGTTTTTACTTTGCGTTGTTACTTTGCGTTGTTACTTTGCGTTGTTACTTTGTGTTGCATTAATTTGCGTTGCGTTACTTTACCTTGTGTTGTAATGGGTTGCGTTACTTTGCGTTGCGTTACTTTGCGTTGCGTTACTTTGCGTTGCGTTACTTTGCGTTGCGTTACTTTGCGTCGCTTTATTTTGCGTTGCGTTATTTTGCGTTGTGTTTTAGTGCGATGCGTTGTAGTGCGTTGCGTTGTAGTGCGTTGCGTTGTAGTGCGTTGCGTTGTAGTGCGATGCGTTGTAATGCATTGTTTTGCATTACTTTGCGTTGTTACTTTGCGTTGTTACTTTTCTTTGCATTACTTTGTGTTGTGTTACTTTGCCTTGCGTTACTTTGCCTTGTGTTGTAGAAAGTTGCGTTAGTTTGTGTTGTGTTATCTTGCATTGGTTACTTTGCTTTGCATTACTTTGTGTTGTGTTATCTTGCGTTGGTTACTTTGCTTTGCGTTACTTTGCATTTTGTTGTAGTGCGTTACTTTGCGTTGCGTTACTTTGCGTTGTGTTGGAGTGCGATGCATTGTAGTGTGTTGCGTTGTAGGGCGATGCGTTGTAATGCATTGTTTTGCGTTACTTTGCGTTGTTACTTTGCGTTTTTACTTTGCGTTACTTTGCGTTGTTACTTTGCGTTGTTACTTTGCGTTGTTACTTTACGTTGCATTACTTTGTCTTGTGTTACTTTGCGTTGCGTTACTTTACCTTGTGTTTTAATGGGTTGCGTTACTTTGCGTTGCGTTACTTTGCGTTACTTTGCGTTACTTTGCGTTGCGTTACTTTGCATTGCGTTACTTTGCATTGCGTTACTTTGCATTGTGTTCCTTTGTGTTGTGTTACTTTGCATTAGTTACTTTGCGTTTTGTCATAGTGCGTTGCGTTACTTTGCCTTGTGTTGTAGTGTGTTGCGTTACTTAGCGTTGCGTTACTTTGCGTTGCGTTACTTTGCTTTGCGTTGTAGTGCGATGCGTTGTACTGCGTTGTTTTGCTTTACTTTGCGTTTTTACTCTGCGTTGTTACTTTGCGTTGTTACTTTACGTTGCATTACTTTGTCTTGTGTTACTTTGCGTTGCGTTACTTTACCTTGTGTTTTAATGGGTTGCGTTACTTTGCGTTGCGTTACTTCGCGTTGCGTTACTTTGCGTTGCGTTACTTTGCGTTGCGTTACTTTGCGTTTTTACTTTGCGTTGCATTACTTTACATTGTGTTCCTTTGCGTTGTGTTACTTTTCATTAGTTGCATTACTTTGTGTTGTGTTACTTTGTGTTGCGTTACTTTACCTTGCGTTACTTTACCTTGTGTTGTAATGGGTTGCGTTACTTTGCGTGGCGTTACTTTGCGTGGCGTTACTTTGCGTGGCGTTACTTTGCGTTGCGTTACTTTATGTTGCGTTTCTTTGCATTGTGTTCCTTTGCGTTGTGTTACTTTGCGTTGCGTTACTTTGTATTTTGTTGTAGTGCGTTACTTTGCGTTGCGTTACTTTGCGTTGCGTTACTTTGCGTTATTACTTTGCGTTGTTACTTTGCGTTGCATTACTTTACATTGTGTTCCTTTGCGTTGTGTTACTTTTCATTAGTTACTTTGCGTTGTGTCGTAGTGCGTTGCGTTACTTTGCCTTGTGTTGTAGTGTAGTGTGTTACTTAGCGTTGCGTTATTTTGCGTTGCGTTACTTTGCTTTGTGTTGTAGTGCGATGCGTTGTAGTGCGTTGTGTTGTAGTGCAATGCGTTGTAATGCGTTGTTACTTTGCGTTGTTACTTTGCATTGTTACTTTGCGTTGTTACTTTGCGTTGCATTACTTTGTGTTGTGTTACTTTGCGTTGCGTTACTTTACCTTGATAACTTGTTGTAGAAAGTTGCGTTAGTTTTTGTTGTGTTATCTTGCGTTGGTTACTTTGCTTTGCGTTACTTTGTGTTGTAATACTTTGTGTTGTGTTACTTTGCGTTGCATTACTTTGCGTTGCCTTACTTTGCGTTGCGTTACTTTGCGTTGTGTTACTTTGCCTTGTGTTGTAGTGCATTGTGTTAGTTTGCGTTGCGTTACTTTGCGTTGTGTCGTAGTCTGTTGCGTTAGTTTGTGTTGTGTTACTTTGCGCTGCGTTACTTTGCATAGTGTTGTAGTGCATTGCGTTACTTTGCCTTGTGTTGTAATGTGTTGCGTTACTTTGCGTTGCGTTACTTTGCATCGTTACTTTGGGTTACGTTACTTTGCGTCGTGTTACTTTGCGTCGTGTTACTTTGCGTCGTGTTACTTTGCGTTGCCTTACTTTGTCTTGTGTTGTAATGTGATGCGTTACTTTGCGTTGCCTTACTTTGCATTGTGTTACTTTGTGTTGTGTTATTTTGCATTGCGTTACTTTGCCTTTTGTTGTAGCACATTGCATTACTTTGCGTTGCGTGACTTTGCGTTGCGTGACTTTGCGTTGCGTTACTTTGCGTTGTGTAACTTTGCCTTTTGTTACTTTGCGTTGTGTTATAGTAAGTTGCGTTGCATTACTTTGCGTTGTGTTAATTTGTGTTGCCTTACTTTGCGTTGTAGTGCGTTGTTTTGCGTTACTTTGCGTTGTTACTTTGCGTTGTTACTTTGCGTTGTGTTTCTTTGCATTGTGTTACTTTGCGTTGTGTTACTTTACGTTGTGTTGTCATGTGTTGCGTTACTTTGCGTTGTTTTACTTTGCCTTGGGTTGTAGTGCGTTGCGTTTTGTTACTTTGGGTTGTGTTACTTTGCGTTGCCTTACTTGGTCTTGTGTTGTAATGTGTTGCGTTACTTTGCGTTGCCTTACTTTGCATTGTGTTACTTTGTGTTGTGTTATTTTGCATTGCATTACTTTGCCTTTTGTTGTAGCACATTGCATTATTTTGCGTTGCGTTACTTTGCATTGCGTTACTTTGCGTTGCGTTACTTTGCGTTGCGTTACTTTGCCTTTTGTTACTTTGCGTTGTGTTATAGTAAGTTGCGTTGCATTACTTTGCGTTGTGTTAATTAGTGTTGCCTTACTTTGCCTTGGGTTGTACTGTGTTGCGTTACTTTGTCTTGTGTTACTTTGCCTTGTGTTACTTTACCTTGTGTTGTATTGCGTTGCGTTGCATTACTTTGCCTTGCGTTACTTTGCCTTGGGTTGTACTGTGTTGCGTGACTATGTCTTGTGTTACTTTGCCTTGTGTTACTTTACCTTGTGTTGTATTGCGTTGCGTTGCATTACTTTGCCTTGCGTTACTTTGCCTTGTTTTGTAGTGCGTTGTGTTACTTTGTCTTTTGTTATTTTGCGTTGCGTTACTTTGCGTTGTGTTGTACTGCGTTGCGTTACTTTGCCTTGTGTTGTAGAAAGTTGTGTTAGTTTGTGTTGTGTTACTTTGCGTTGTATAACTTTGCGTTGCATTACTTTGCCTTTTGTTGTAGTGCATTGTGTTACTTTGCCTTGTGTTACTTTGCATTGTGTTGTAGTGCGTTGCGTTCTAGTGCGATGCGTTGTAGTGCGTTGTTTTGCGTCACTTTGCATTGTTACTTTGCGTTGTCACTTTGCGTTGTGTTTCTTTGCATTGTGTTACTTTGCGGTGTGTTACTTTACGCTGTGTTGTAATGTGTTGCGTTACTTTGCATTGTTTTACTTTGCCTTGTGTTGTAGTGCGTTACGTTGTGTTACTTTGGGTTGTGTTTCTTTGCGTTGCGTTACTTTGCGTTGCATTACTTTGCGTTGCGTTACTTTGCGTTGTGTTCCTTTGCATTGTGTCACTTTGCATTGCGTTAATTTGCCTTGTGTTGTAGTGCGTTGTGTTACTTTGCCTTGTGTTAGTTTGTGGTGCGTTACTTTGCGTTGTGTCGTAGTGCGTTGCGTTACTTTGCCTTGTGTTGTAGTGTGTTGCGTTACTTTGCGTTGCGTTACTTTGCGTTGCGTTACTTTGCGTTGCGTTACTTTGCATTGTGTTGTAGTGCGTTGAGTTACTTCACGTTGCGTTACTTTGCGTTGCGTTACTTTGCGTTACTTTGCATTGTAGTGCTTTGTTTTGCGTTAGTTTGCGTTGTTATTTTGCGTTGTTTTACTTTGCGTTGTTTTACTTTGCGTTGTGTTACTTTGCCTTGTGTTTTAATGTGTTGTATTGCATTACTTTGCGTTGTGTTAATTTACCTTATGTTGTAATGTGTTGCGTTACTTTGCGTTGTTACTTTGCATTGTGTTCCTTTGCGTTGTGTCACTTTGCGTTGTGTCACTTTGCGTTGCGTTACTTTGCCTTGTGTTGTAGTGCGTTGTGTTACTTTGCCTTGTGTTACTTTGCATTAGTTACTTTGCTTTGTGTCGTAGTGCGTTGCGTTACTTTGCCTTGTGTTGTAGTGTGTTGCGTTATTTAGCGTTGCGTTACTTTGCGTAGCGTTACTTTGCGTTGCGTTACTTTGCGTTGCGTTACTTTGCGTTGTGTTACTTTGCGTTGCGTTACTTTGCGTTGTGTTACTTTGCGTTGTTACTTTGCGTTGTTACTTTGCGTTGTTACTTTGCGTTGCATTACTTTGTGTTGTGTTACTTTGCGTTGCGTTACTTTACATTGCGTTCCTTTGCATTGCGTTACTTTGCGTTGCGTTACTTTGCGTTGCGTTACTTTGCGTTGCGTTACTTTGCGTTGCGTTACTTTGCATTTTGTTGTAGTGCGTTACTTTGCGTTGCGTTATTTTGTGTTGTGTTACTTTGCATTTTGTTGTAGTGCGTTACTTTGCGTTGCGTTATTTTTTGCGTTGTGTTGTAGTGCGATGCGTTGTAGTGCGTTGCGTTGTAGTGCGTTGCGTTGTAATGCGTTGTTTTGCGTTACTTTGCGTTATTACTTTGCGTTGTTACTTTGCGTTGTTACTTTGCGTTGCATTACTTTGCGTTGCATTGTAATGCATTGTTTTACGTTACTTAGCGTTGTTACTTTGCGTTGTTACTTTGCGTTGTTACTTTGCGTTGTTACTTTGCGTTGTTACTTTGCGTTGCATTAGTTTGTGTTGTATTACTTTGCGTTGCGTTACTTTACCTTGATAACGTGTTGTAGAAAGTTGCGTTAGATTGTGTTGTGTTATTTTGCGTTGTGTTATTTTGCGTTGGTTATTTTGCTTTGCGTTACTTTGCATTGTGTTACTTTACTTTGCGTTACTTTGCGTTGTGTTACTTTGCGTTGTTACTTTGCGTTGTTACTTTACGTTGCATTACTTTGTCTTGTGTTACTTTGCGTTGCGTTACTTTACCTTGTGTTTTAATGGGTTGCGTTACTTTGCGTTGCGTTACTTTGCGTTACTTTGCGTTGCGTTACTTTGCATTGCGTTACTTTGCATTGTGTTCCTTTGCGTTGTGTTACTTTGCATTAGTTACTTTGCGTTTTGTCATAGTGCGTTGCGTTACTTTGCCTTGTGTTGTAGTGTGTTGCGTTACTTAGCGTTGCGTTACTTTGCGTTGCGTTACTTTGCTTTGCGTTGTAGTGCGATGCGTTGTACTGCGTTGTTTTGCGTTACTTTGCGTTTTTACTCTGCATTGTTACTTTGCGTTGTTACTTTACGTTGCATTACTTTGTCTTGTGTTACTTTGCGTTGCGTTACTTTTCCGTTGTGTCGTAGTGCGTTGTGTTACTTTGCCTTGTGTTGCAGTGTGTTGCGTTACTTAGCGTTGCGTTACCTTGCTTTGTGTTACTTTGCGTTGCGTTACTTTCCGTTGTGTTACTTTGCGTTGTGTTACTTTGCGTTGTGTTACTTTGCCTTGTGTTGTGATGTGTTGCGTTACTTTGCGTTGCGTTACTTTGCCTTGTGTTGTAGAAAGTTGCGTGAGTTTGTTGTGTTTCTTTGCGTTGTATAACTTTGCGTTGCGTTACTTTGCCTTTTTTTTGTAGTGCATTGTGTTACTTTGCGTTGTGTTACTATGACTTGTGTTACTTTGCGTTGTGTTGTAGTGCGTTGCGCTGTAGTGCGATGCGTTGTAGAGCGTTGTTTTTCTTTACTTTGCGTTGCGTTACTTTGCGTTGCGTTACTTTGCGTTGTGTTGTAGTGCGTTGCGTTACTTTACGTTGCGTTACTTTGCGTTGCGTTACTTTGCGTTGCGTTACTTTGCGTTGTGTTACTTTCCTTTGTTTTTTAGTGCGTTGTGTTGTAGTGCAATGCGTTTTAATGCATTGTTTTGCGTGACTTTGCGTTGTGTTACCTTGCGTTGTGTTACTTTGCGTTGTGTTACTTTGCGTTGTGTTACTTTGCGTTGCGTTACTTTGCGTTGCGTTACTTTGCGTTGCGTTACTTTGCCTTTTGTTGTAGTGCATTGTGTTACTTTGCGTTGTGTTACTTTGCCTTGTGTTGTAGTGCGTTGCGTTCTAGTGCGATGCATTGTAGTGCGTTGTTTTGCGTTACTTTGCGTTGTTACTTTGCGTTGTTACTTTACGTTGTGTTACTTTGCGTTGTGTTACTTTGCCTTGTGTTGTAATGTGTTGCGTTATTTTGCGTTGTTTTACGTTGCATTGTGTTGTAGAAAGTTGCGTTAGTTTGTGTTATGTTAATTTGCGTTGCCTTACTTTGCTTTGCGTTACTTTGCATTGTGTTACTTTGTGTTGTGTGACTTTCCTTTGCGTTACTTTATGTTGCGTTACTTTGCATTTTGTTCTAGTGCATTGTGTTACTTTGCGTTGCATTACTTTGCATTGTGTTTTAGTGCATTGCGTTACTTTGCATTGCGTTACTTTGCGTTGTGTTACTTTGTCTTGTGTTACTTTGCGTTGTGTTACTTTGTTTTGCATTACTTTGCCTTGTGTTGTAGTGCATTGCGTTACTTTGCGTTGTGTTACTTTGCCTTGTGTTATTTTGCGTTGTGTTGTAGTGCGTTGCGTTGCATTACTTTGCGTTGTGATAATTTGCGTTGCCTTACTTTGCGTTGCGTTACTTTGCGTTGCGTTACTTTGCGTCGTGTTACTTTGCGTTGCGTTACTTTGCATTGTGTTACTTTGCGTTGTGTTGTAATGTGTTGCGTTACTTTGCGTTGTTTTACTTTGCCTTGTATTGTAGTGCGTTCCGTTGTGTTACTTTGGGTTGTGTTACTTTGGGTTGTGTTACTTTGCGTTGTGTTGTAATTTGTTGCGTTACTTTGCGTTGTTTTACTTTGCGTTGTGTTACTTTGCGTTGTGTTGTAATGTGTTGCGTTACTTTGCGTTGTGTTGTAATGTGTTGCGTTACTGTGCGTTGTTTTACTTTGCGTTTTTTTGAAATGTGTTGCGTTACTTTGCGTTGTGTTACTTTGCGTTGTGTTACTTTGCGTTGTGTTACTTTGCGTTATGTCACTTTGCCTTGTGTTTTAGAAAGTTGCGTTACTTTGTGTTGTGTTACTTTGCGTTGTGTTACTTTGCGTTGCTGTACTTTGCGTTGCTGTACTTTGCGTTGCGTTGCTTTGCGTTGCGTTACTTTGCGTTGCGTTACTTTGCGTTGCGTTACTTTGCGTTGCGTTACTTTGCGTTGCGTTGCGTTATTTTGCGTTGCGTTACTTTGCGTCGTGTTACTTTGCGTTGTGTTACTTTGCGTTGTGTTACTTTGCGTTGTGTTACTTTGTGTTGTGTTATAATGTGTTGCGTTACTTTGCGTTGTTTTACTTTGCCTTTTGTTGTAATGCGTTGAGGTGTGTTACTTTGGGTTGTGTTACTTTGCGTTGCGTTACTTTGCGTTGTGTTACTTTGCGTTGTGTTACTTTGCGTTGCATTACTTTGCGTTTTGTTACTTTGCATTGTGTTACTTTGCCTTTTGTTGTAGTGAATTGTGTTACTTTGCGTTGCGTTACTTTGCGTTGCGTTACTTTGCGTTGCGTTACTTTGCGTCGTGTTACTTTGACTCGTGTTACTTTGCGTTGTGTTACTTTGCATTGCGTTACTTTGCGTTGTGTTGTAATGTGTTGCGTTACTTTGCGTTGTTTTACTTAGACTTGTGTTGTAGTGCGTTGCGCTGTGTTACTTTGGGTTGTGTTACTTTGTGTTGCGTTATTTTGCGTTGTGTTACTTTGCGTTGTGTTACTTTGCGTTGTTTTACTTTGCCTTGTGTTGTAGTGCGTTGCGCTGTGTTACTTTGTGTTGTGTTACTTTGCATTGTGTTACTTTGCGTTGTGTTGTAATGTGTTGCGTTACTTTGCGTTGTTTTACTTTGCCTTGTGTTGTAGTGCGTTGCGTTGTGTTACTTTGGGTTGTGTTACTTTGCCTTGCGTTACTTTGCCTTGTGTTGTAGAACGTTGCGTTAGTTTGTGTTGTGTTATTTTGCGTTGTTTACTTTGCTTTGCGTTACTTTGCATGGTGTTACTTTGCGTTGTGTTACTTTGCATTGTGTTGTAGTGCGTTGCGTTCTAGTGCGATGCGTTGTAGTGCGTTGTTTTGCGTCACTTTGCATTGTTACTTTGCGTTGTCACTTTGCGTTGTGTTTCTTTGCATTGTGTTGCTTTGCGGTGTGTTACTTTACGCTGTGTTGTAATGTGTTGCGTTACTTTGCATTGTTTTACTTTGCCTTGTGTTGTAGTGCGTTGCGTTGTGTTACTTTGGGTTGTGTTTCTTTGCGTTGCGTTACTTTGCGTTGCATTACTTTGCGTTGCGTTACTTTGCGTTGTGTTACTTTGCATTGTGTCACTTTGCATTGCGTTAATTTGCCTTGTGTTGTAGTGCGTTGTGTTACTTTGCCTTGTGTTAGTTTGTGGTGCGTTACTTTGCGTTGTGTCGTAGTGCGTTGCGTTACTTTGCCTTGTGTTGTAGTGTGTTGCGTTACTTAGCGTTGCGTTACTTTACATTGTGTTACTTTGCATTGCATCACTTTGCCTTTTCTTGTGGTGCGTTGTGTTATTTTACGTTGCGTTACTTTGCGTTGCGTTACTTTGCGTTGCGTTACTTTGCGTTGCGTTACTTTGCGTTGCGTTACTTTGCATTGTGTTGTAGTGCGTTGCGTTGCGTTATTTTGCGTTGCGTTACTTTGCGTCGTGTTACTTTGCGTTGTGTTACTTTGCGTTGTGTTACTTTGCGTTGTGTTACTTTGTGTTGTGTTATAATGTGTTGCGTTACTTTGCGTTGTTTTACTTTGCCTTTTGTTGTAATGCGTTGAGGTGTGTTACTTTGGGTTGTGTTACTTTGCGTTGCGTTACTTTGCGTTGTGTTACTTTGCGTTGTGTTACTTTGCGTTGCATTACTTTGCGTTTTGTTACTTTGCATTGTGTTACTTTGCCTTTTGTTGTAGTGAATTGTGTTACTTTGCGTTGCGTTACTTTGCGTTGCGTTACTTTGCGTTGCGTTACTTTGCGTCGTGTTACTTTGACTCGTGTTACTTTGCGTTGTGTTACTTTGCATTGTGTTACTTTGCGTTGTGTTGTAATGTGTTGCGTTACTTTGCGTTGTTTTACTTAGACTTGTGTTGTAGTGCGTTGCGCTGTGTTACTTTGGGTTGTGTTACTTTGTGTTGCGTTATTTTGCGTTGTGTTACTTTGCGTTGTGTTACTTTGCGTTGTTTTACTTTGCCTTGTGTTGTAGTGCGTTGCGCTGTGTTACTTTGTGTTGTGTTACTTTGCATTGTGTTACTTTGCGTTGTGTTGTAATGTGTTGCGTTACTTTGCGTTGTTTTACTTTGCCGTGTGTTGTAGTGCGTTGCGTTGTGTTACTTTGGGTTGTGTTACTTTGCCTTGCGTTACTTTGCCTTGTGTTGTAGAACGTTGCGTTAGTTTGTGTTGTGTTATTTTGCGTTGTTTACTTTGCTTTGCGTTACTTTGCATGGTGTTACTTTGCCTTGTGTTACTTTGCATTGTGTTGTAGTGCGTTGCGTTCTAGTGCGATGCGTTGTAGTGCGTTGTTTTGCGTCACTTTGCATTGTTACTTTGCGTTGTCACTTTGCGTTGTGTTTCTTTGCATTGTGTTGCTTTGCGGTGTGTTACTTTACGCTGTGTTGTAATGTGTTGCGTTACTTTGCATTGTTTTACTTTGCCTTGTGTTGTAGTGCGTTGCGTTGTGTTACTTTGGGTTGTGTTTCTTTGCGTTGCGTTACTTTGCGTTGCATTACTTTGCGTTGCGTTACTTTGCGTTGTGTTACTTTGCATTGTGTCACTTTGCATTGCGTTAATTTGCCTTGTGTTGTAGTGCGTTGTGTTACTTTGCCTTGTGTTAGTTTGTGGTACGTTACTTTGCGTTGTGTCGTAGTGCGTTGCGTTACTTTGCCTTGTGTTGTAGTGTGTTGCGTTACTTAGCGTTGCGTTACTTTACATTGTGTTACTTTGCATTGCATCACTTTGCCTTTTCTTGTGGTGCGTTGTGTTATTTAACGTTGCGTTACTTTGCGTTGCGTTACTTTGCGTTGCGTTACTTTGCGTTGCGTTACTTTGCGTTGCGTTACTTTGCATTGTGTTGTAGTGCGTTGCGTTACTTCACGTTGCGTTACTTTGCGTTGCGTTACTTTGCGTTACTTTGCATTGTAGTGCTTTGTTTTGCGTTAGTTTGCGTTGTTATTTTGCGTTGTGTTACTTTGCGTTGTTTTACTTTGCGTTGTGTTACTTTGCCTTGTGTTTTAATGTGTTGTATTGCATTACTTTGCGTTGTGTTACTTTGCGTTGTGTTAATTTACCTTATGTTGTAATGTGTTGCGTTACTTTGCGTTGTTACTTTGCATTGTGTTCCTTTGCGTTGTGTCACTTTGCGTTGTGTCACTTTGCGTTGCATTACTTTGCCTTGTGTTGTAGTGCGTTGTGTTACTTTGCCTTGTGTTACTTTGCGTTGCGTTACTTTTCCGTTGTGTCGTAGTGCGTTGCGTTACTTTGCCTTGTGTTGCAGTGTGTTGCGTTACTTAGCGTTGCGTTACCTTGCTTTGTGTTACTTTGCGTTGCGTTACTTTCCGTTGTGTTACTTTGCGTTGTGTTACTTTGCCTTGTGTTGTGATGTGTTGCGTTACTTTGCGTTGCGTTACTTTGCCTTGTGTTGTAGAAAGTTGCGTGAGTTTGTTGTGTTACTTTGCGTTGTATAACTTTGCGTTGCGTTACTTTGCCTTTTTTTGTAGTGCATTGTGTTACTTTGCGTTGTGTTACTATGACTTGTGTTACTTTGCGTTGTGTTGTAGTGCGTTGCGCTGTAGTGCGATGCGTTGTAGAGCGTTGTTTTTCTTTACTTTGCGTTGCGTTACTTTGCGTTGCGTTACTTTGCGTTGTGTTACTTTCCTTTGTTTTTTAGTGCGTTGTGTTGTAGTGCAATGCGTTTTAATGCGTTGTTTTGCGTGACTTTGCGTTGTGTTACCTTGCGTTGTGTTACTTTGCGTTGTGTTACTTTGCGTTGTGTTACTTTGCGTTGCGTTACTTTGCGTTGCGTTACTTTGCGTTGCGTTACTTTGCCTTTTGTTGTAGTGCATTGTGTTACTTTGCGTTGTGTTACTTTGCCTTGTGTTGTAGTGCGTTGCGTTCTAGTGCGATGCATTGTAGTGCGTTGTTTTGCGTTACTTTGCGTTGTTACTTTGCGTTGCGTTACTTTGCGTTGCGTTGCGTTATTTTGCGTTGCGTTACTTTGCGTCGTGTTACTTTGCGTTGTGTTACTTTGCATTGTGTTACTTTGCGTTGTGTTACTTTGTGTTGTGTTATAATGTGTTGCGTTACTTTGCGTTGTTTTACTTTGCCTTGTTTTACTTTGCCTTTTGTTGTAATGCGTTGAGGTGTGTTACTTTGGGTTGTGTTACTTTGCGTTGCGTTACTTTGCGTTGTGTTACTTTGCGTTGTGTTACTTTGCGTTGCATTACTTTGCGTTTTGTTACTTTGCATTGTGTTACTTTGCCTTTTGTTGTAGTGAATTGTGTTACTTTGCGTTGTGTTACTTTGCCTTGTGTTGTAATGTGTTGCGTTACTTTGCGTTGCGTTACTTTGCGTTGCGTTACTTTCCGTTGCGTTACTTTGCGTCGTGTTACTTTGACTCGTGTTACTTTGCGTTGTGTTACTTTGCATTGTGTTACTTTGCGTTGTGTTGTAATGTGTTGCGTTACTTTGCGTTGTTTTACTTAGACTTGTGTTGTAGTGCGTTGCGCTGTGTTACTTTGGGTTGTGTTACTTTGGATTGTGTTACTTTGTGTTGCGTTATTTTGCGTTGTGTTACTTTGCGTTGTGTTACTTTGCGTTGTTTTACTTTGCCTTGTGTTGTAGTGCGTTGCGCTGTTACTTTGTGTTGTGTTACTTTGCGTTGTGTTACTTTGCCTTGTGTTGTAATGTGTTGCGTTACTTTGCGTTGCCTTACTTTGCGTTGTCTTACTTTGTGTTGCGTTACTTTGCCTTGTGTTGTAGAACGTTGCGTTAGTTTGTGTTGTGTTATTTTGCGTTGGTTACTTTGCTTTGCGTTACTTTGCATGGTGTTACTTTGCGTTGTGTTACTTTGCGTTGCGTTACTTAGCCTTATTTGTAGTGCGTTACTTTGCGTTGCGTTACTTTGCATTGTGTTACTTTGCGTAGCGTTACTTTACGTTGCGTTACTTTGCGTTGTGTTGTAGTGCGATGCGTTGTGCGTTGCGTTGTACTGCATTTTTTTGCGTTACTTTGCGTTGTTACTTTGCATTGTTACTTTGCGTTGTGTTACTTTGAGTTGTGTTACTTTGCGTTGCATTACATTGCATTGCTTTACTTTGCGTTGCTTTACTTTGCCTTGTCTTGTAGTGTGTTGCGTTACTTAGCGTTGCGTTACTTTGCATTGTGTTACTTTATGTTGCATTACTTTGCGTTGTGTTACTTTGCCTTTGTTGTCGTGCATTGTGTTACTTTGCGTTGTGTTGCTTTGCCTGGTGTTGTAGTGCGTTGCCTTGTAGTGCGATGCGTTGTAGTGCGTTGTTTTGCGTTACGTTGCGTGGTTAGTTTGCGTTGTTACTTTGCGTAGCGTTACTTTGCGTTGTGTTGTAGTGCGATGCGTTGTTGTGCGTTGTGTTGTACTGCGTTTTTTTGCGTTACTTTGCATTGTTACTTTGCATTGTTACTTTGCATTGTGTTACTTTGAGTTGTGTACTTTGAGTTGTGTACTTTGCGTTGCGTTACTTTGTCTTGTGTAACGTGTTGCGTTACTTTGCGTTGCGTTACTTTGCGTTACGTCACTATGCCTTGTGTTGTAGTGCATTGCGTTGCATTACTTTGCATTGTTTTACTTTGCGTTGTTTTACTTTGCGTTGTTTTACTTTGCGTTGTTTTACTTTGTGTTGCGTTACTTTGCGGTGCGTTACTTTGCGTTGCGTTACTTTGCGTTGCGTTACTTTGCCTTGTGTTGTAGAAAGTTGCATTAGTTTGTGTTGTGTTATTTTGCATTGCGTTACTTTGCCTTTTGTTGCAGTGCGTTGTGTTACTTTGCGTTGTGTTACTTTGCGTTGTGTTACTTTGCGTTGCGTTACTTTGCGTTGCGTTACTTTGCATTGCGTTACTTTGCCTTGTGTTGTAGCACGTTGCATTACTTTGCCTTGCGTTGCTTTGCGCTGGGTTACTTTGCCTTGGGTTACCTTGCCTTGTGTTACCTTGCGTTGTGTTGTAATGCGTTGCTTTGCATTAATTTGCGTTGTGTTACTTTGCCTTGTGTTACTTTGCTTTGTGTTACTTTGCGTTGCATTACTTTGCGTTTTGTTACTTTGCATTGTGTTACTTTGCCTTTTGTTGTAGTGAATTGTGTTACTTTGCGTTGTGTTACTTTGCCTTGTGTTGTAATGTGTTGCGTTACTTTGCGTTGCGTTACTTTGCGTTGCGTTACTTTCCGTTGCGTTACTTTGCGTCGTGTTACTTTGACTCGTGTTACTTTGCGTTGTGTTACTTTGCATTGTGTTACTTTGCGTTGTGTTGTAATGTGTTGCGTTACTTTGCGTTGTTTTACTTAGACTTGTGTTGTAGTGCGTTGCGCTGTGTTACTTTGGGTTGTGTTACTTTGGATTGTGTTACTTTGTGTTGCGTTATTTTGCGTTGTGTTACTTTGCGTTGTGTTACTTTGCGTTGTTTTACTTTGCCTTGTGTTGTAGTGCGTTGCGCTGTTACTTTGTGTTGTGTTACTTTGCGTTGTGTTACTTTGCCTTGTGTTGTAATGTGTTGCGTTACTTTGCGTTGCCTTACTTTGCGTTGTCTTACTTTGTGTTGCGTTACTTTGCCTTGTGTTGTAGAACGTTGCGTTAGTTTGTGTTGTGTTATTTTGCGTTGGTTACTTTGCTTTGCGTTACTTTGCATGGTGTTACTTTGCGTTGTGTTACTTTGCGTTGCGTTACTTAGCCTTATTTGTAGTGCGTTACTTTGCGTTGCGTTACTTTGCATTGTGTTACTTTGCGTAGCGTTACTTTACGTTGCGTTACTTTGCGTTGTGTTGTAGTGCGATGCGTTGTGCGTTGCGTTGTACTGCATTTTTTTGCGTTACTTTGCGTTGTTACTTTGCATTGTTACTTTGCGTTGTGTTACTTTGAGTTGTGTTACTTTGCGTTGCATTACATTGCATTGCTTTACTTTGCGTTGCTTTACTTTGCCTTGTCTTGTAGTGTGTTGCGTTACTTAGCGTTGCGTTACTTTGCATTGTGTTACTTTATGTTGCATTACTTTGCGTTGTGTTACTTTGCCTTTGTTGTCGTGCATTGTGTTACTTTGCGTTGTGTTACTTTGCCTGGTGTTGTAGTGCGTTGCCTTGTAGTGCGATGCGTTGTAGTGCGTTGTTTTGCGTTACGTTGCGTGGTTAGTTTGCGTTGTTACTTTGCGTAGCGTTACTTTGCGTTGTGTTGTAGTGCGATGCGTTGTTGTGCGTTGTGTTGTACTGCGTTTTTTTGCGTTACTTTGCATTGTTACTTTGCATTGTTACTTTGCATTGTGTTACTTTGAGTTGTGTACTTTGAGTTGTGTACTTTGCGTTGCGTTACTTTGTCTTGTGTAACGTGTTGCGTTACTTTGCGTTGCGTTACTTTGCGTTACGTCACTATGCCTTGTGTTGTAGTGCATTGCGTTGCATTACTTTGCATTGTTTTACTTTGCGTTGTTTTACTTTGCGTTGTTTTACTTTGCGTTGTTTTACTTTGTGTTGCGTTACTTTGCGGTGCGTTACTTTGCGTTGCGTTACTTTGCGTTGCGTTACTTTGCCTTGTGTTGTAGAAAGTTGCATTAGTTTGTGTTGTGTTATTTTGCATTGCGTTACTTTGCCTTTTGTTGCAGTGCGTTGTGTTACTTTGCGTTGTGTTACTTTGCGTTGTGTTACTTTGCGTTGCGTTACTTTGCGTTGCGTTACTTTGCATTGCGTTACTTTGCCTTGTGTTGTAGCACGTTGCATTACTTTGCCTTGCGTTGCTTTGCGCTGGGTTACTTTGCCTTGGGTTACCTTGCCTTGTGTTACCTTGCGTTGTGTTGTAATGCGTTGCTTTGCATTAATTTGCGTTGTGTTACTTTGCCTTGTGTTACTTTGCTTTGTGTTACTTTGCATTGTGTTACTTTGCGTGTGTTACTTTGCGTTGTGTTACTTTGCGTTGCGTTACTTTGCCTTTTGTTGTAGTGCATTGTGTTACTTGGAGTTGCATTACTTTGCGTTGTGTTACTTTGCCTTGTGTTACTTTGCTTTGCGTTACTTTGCATTGTGTTACTTTCCATTGTGTTACTTTTCCTTGTGTTACTTTGCGTTGCGTTACTTTGCGTTGCGTTACTTTGCGTTGCGTTACTTTGCGTTGCGTTACTTTGAGTTGCGTTACTTTGCGTTGCGTCACTATGCCTTGTGTTGTAGTGCATCGCGTTGCATTACTTTTAGTTGTTTTACTTTGCGTTGCGTTACTTTGGCTTGTGTTGTTGAAAGTTGCATTAGTTAGTGCTGTGTTATTTTGCATTGTGTTACTTTGCCTTTTGTTGTCATGCGTTGTGTTACTTTGCGTTGTTACTTTGCGTTGCGTTACTTTGCGTTGCGTTACTTTGCGTTGCGTTACTTTGCGTTTCGTTACTTTGCGTTGTGTTACTTTGCGTTGCGTTACTTTGCCTTTTTTTTGTAATGCGTTACTTTGCGTTGCATTACTTTGCATTGCGTTACTTAGCGTTGCGTTACTTTGTATTGTGTTACTTTGCGTTGTGTTACTTTGCCTTGCGTTACTTTGCGTTGCGTTACTTTGCGTTGCGTTACTTTGCGTTGCGTTACTTTGCGTTGCGTTGTGTTACTTTGCCTTTTGTTGTAGTGCATTGTGTTACTTTGCGTTGTGTTACTTTGCCTTGTGTTGTAATGTGTTGCTTTACTTTGCGTTGACTTACTTTGCCTTGTCTTACTTTGCGTTGACTTACTTTGCCTTGTCTTACTTTGCGTTTCGTTACTTTGCGTTGTGTTACTTTGCATTGTGTTACTTTGCGTTGCGTTACTTTGTGTTGCGCTACTTTGCGTTGCGTTACTTTGCGTCGCGTTACTTTGCGTCTTGTTACTTTGCGTCGTGTTACTTTCCATTGTTTTTTAGTGCGTTGTGTTGTAGTGCGATGCGTTGTAATGCGTTGTTTTGTGTGACTTTGCGTTGTTACTTTGCGTTGTGTTACTTTGTGTTGTGTTACTTTGCGTTGTGTTACTTTGTGTTGCGTTACTTTGTGTTGCGTTACTTTGCGTTGCGTTACTTTGCGTTGTGTTACTTTGCCTTTTGTTGTAGTGCATTGTGTTACTTTGCGTTGTGTTACTTTGCCTTTTGTTGTAGTGCATAGTGTTACTTTGCATTGTTACTTTGCCTTGTGTTACTTTGCATTGTGTTGTAGTGCGTTGCCTTGTATTGCGATGCATTGTAGTGCGTTGTTTTGCGTTACGTTGCGTGGTTACTTTGCGTTGTTACTTTGCGTTGTGTTACTATGCATTGTGTTACTTTGCGTTGTGTTACTTTGCGTTGTGTTGTAATGTGTTGATTTACTTTGCGTTGTTTTACTTTGCCTTGTGTTGTAGTGCGTTGCGTTTTGTAACTTTGGGTTGTGTTACTTTGCGTTGCGTTACTTTGCATTGTGTTGTAGTGCATTGCGTTACTTTGCCTTGTGTTGTGGTGTGTTGCGTTACTTAGCGTTGCGTTACTTTGCGTTGTGTTACTTTGCCTTGCGTTACTTTGCCTTGTGTTGTAATGTGTTGCATTACTTTGCATTGTGTTACTTTGCATTGCGTTACTTTGCCTTTTTTTGTAGTGCGTTACTTTGCGTTGCGTTACTTTGCGTTGTGTTACTTTGCGTAGCGTTACTTTGCGTTGTGTTGTAGTGCGATGCGTTGTTGTGCGTTGCCTTGTACTGCGTTTTTTTGCGTTGTTACTTTGCATTGTTACTTTGCGTTGTGTTACTTTGCGTTGTGTTACTTTGCGTTGTGTTACTTTGCGTTGTGTTGTAATGTGTTGATTTACTTTGCGTTGTTTTACTTTGCCTTGTGTTGTAGTGCATTGCGTTGTGTTACTTTGGGTTGTGTTACTTTGCCTTGCGTTACTTTGCATTGTGTCGTAGTGCATTGCGTTACTTTGCCTTGTGTTGTGGTGTGTTGCATTACTTAGCGTTGCGTTACTTTAACTTGCGTTACTTTGCCTTGTGTTGTAATGTGTTGCGTTACTTTGCTTTGTGTTACTTTGCATTGCGTTACTTTGCCTTTTTTTTGTAGTGCATTACTTTGCGTTGCGTTACTTTGCGTTGTGTTACTTTGCGTAGCGTTACTTTGCGTTGTGTTGTAGTGCGATGCGTTGTTGTGCGTTGCCTTGTACTGCGTTTTTTTGCGTTGTTACTTTGCATTGTTACTTTGCGTTGTGTTACCTTGCGTTGTGTTACTTTGCGTTGCATTACTTTGCATTGCGTTACTTAGCGTTGCATTACTTTGTATTGTGTTACTTTGTATTGTGTTACTTTGCGTTGCGTTACTTTGCGTTGCGTTACTTTGCGTTGCGTTACTTTGCGTTGCGTTGTGTTACTTTGCCTTTTGTTGTAGTGCATTGTGTTACTTTGCGTTGTGTTACTTTGCCTTGTGTTGTAATGTGTTGCGTTACTTTGCGTTGTCTTACTTTGCCTTGTCTTACTTTGCGTTTCGTTACTTTGCGTTGTGTTACTTTGCGTTGCGTTACTTTGTGTTGCGTTACTTTGCGTTGTGTTACTTTGCGTTGTGTTGTAATGTGTTGATTTTTTTGCGTTGTTTTACTTTGCCTTGTGTTGTAGTGCGTTGCGTTTTGTAACTTTGGGTTGTGTTACTTTGCGTTGTGTTACTTTGCATTGTGTTGTAGTGCATTGCGTTACTTTGCCTTGTGTTGTGGTGTGTTGGGTTACTTTGCGTTGCGTTACTTTGCCTTTTTTGTACTGCATTGTGTTACTTTGCGCTGTGTTAATTTGCATTGCGTTACTTTGCCTTGTTTTGTAGAAAGATGCGTTAGTTGGTGTTGTGTTAATTTGCGTTGCGTTACTTTGCTTTGCATTACTTTGCATTGTGTTACTTTGCGTTGTGTTACTTTGCGTTGTGTTACTTTGCATTACGATACTTTTCATTGTGTTGTAGTGCGTTGCGTTACTTTGCGTTTTGTTACTTTGCGTTGTGTTACTTTGCATTAGTTACTTTGCGTTGTGTCGTAGTGCGTTGCGTTACTTTGCCTTGTGTTACTTTGCATTGCATTACTTTGCGTTGCATTACTTTGCTTTGTGTTGTAGAACGTTGCGTTACTTAGCAGTGTGTTACTTTGCGTTGCGTTACTTTGCCTTGTGTTGTAGTGTGTTGTGTTACTTTGCGTTGACTTACTTTGCGTTGAGTTACTTTGCCTTGTGTTGTAGAACGTTGCGTTACTTAGCAGTGTGTTACTTTGCGTTGCGTTACTTTGCCTTGTGTTGTAGTGTGATGTGTTACTTTGCCTTGTGTTACTTTGCATTAGTTACTTTGCGTTGTGTCGTAATGCGTCGCGTTACTTTGCCTTGTGTTGTAGTGTGGTGCGATACTTAACGTTGCGTTACTTTGCATTGTGTTGCTTTGCCTTGTGTTGTAATGTGTTGCGTTACTTTGCGTTGTCTTACTTTGCGTTACATTACTTTGCGTTGCGTTACTTTGCCTTGTGTTGTAATGTGTTGCGTTACTTGGCGTTGTGTTACTTTGCGTTGTGTTACTTTGCGTTGCGTTACTTTGCCTTTTTTTTGTAGTGCGTTGTGTTACTTTGCAATGTGTCAGTTTGCGTTGTTTTACTTTGCATTGCGTTACTTTGCATTGTGTTGTAGTGCGTTGCGTTACTTTGCGTTGCGTTACTTTGCGTTGCGTTACTTTACCTTGTGTTGTAATGTGTTGCGTTACTTTGCATTGTTACTTTGCGTTGCGTTACTTTGCGTTGCGTTACTTTGCGTTGCGTTACTTTGCCTTGTGTTACTTTGCCTTGTGTTGTATTGCGTTGCGTTGCGTTACTTTGCATTGTGTTACTTTGCGTTGTCTTACTTTGCATTGTATTACTTTGCGTAGTGCAATGCTTTGTGTTACTTTGCGTTGTGTTACTTTGCATTGTTACTTTGCGTTGCGTTACTTTGCGTTGCGTTACTTTGCGTTGCGTTACTTTGCCTTTTGTTGTAGTGCGTTACTTTGCGTTACTTTGCGTTGCTTTACTTTGCGTTGCGTTACTTTGCGTCGTGTTACTTTGCGTTGCGTTACTTTGCTTTGTGTTTTAGTGCGATGCGTTGTAGTGCGTTGTTTTGCGTTACTTTGCGTTGTTACTTTGCATTGTTACTTTGCGTTGCGTTACTTTGCGTTGTGTTACTTTCCCTTGTGTTACTTTGCCTTGTTTTGTAGTGCTTTGTGTTACTTTGCCTTTTGTTACTTTGCCTTGTGTTACTTTGCCTTGTGTTACTTTGCGTTGCGTTACTTTGCGTTGTGTTATAGAACGTTGTGTTACTTTGCGGTGTGTTACTTTGCGTTGTATTACTTTGCGTTGAGTTACTTTGCCTTGTGTGGTAGAACGTTGCGTTACTTAGCGGTGTGTTACTTTGCGTTGCGTTACTTCGCCTTGTGTTGTAGTGTGTTGTGTTACTTTGCCTTGTGTTGTAGTGTGGTGCGATACTTAACGTTGCTTTACTTTGCGTTGCATTACTTTGCGTTGCATTACTTTGCGTTGCATTACTTTGCGTTGCATTACTTTGCCTTGTGTTACTTTGCGTTGTGTTGTAGCACGTTGCATTACTTTTGCATTGCGTTACTTTGCGTTGCGTTACTTTGCGTTATGTTACGTTGCCTCGTGTTACTTTGCGTTATGTTGTAGTGCGTTGCGTTGCATTACTTTGCGTTGTGTTACTTTGCATTGCATTACTTTCCGTTGCATTACTTTGCCTTGTGTTGTAATGTGTTGCGTTACTTTGCATTGTCTTACTTTGCGTGACATTACTTTGCGTTGCGTTACTTTGCCTTGTGTTGTAATGTGTTGCGTTACTTTGCGTTGTGTTACTTTGCGTTGCGTTACTTTGCGTTATGTTACGTTGCCTCGTGTTACTTTGCGTTATGTTGTAGTGCGTTGCGTTGCATTACTTTGCGATGTGTTAATTTGAGTTGCCTTACTTTGCCTTGTGTTTTACTGTGTTGCGTTACTTTGCCTTGTGTTACTTTACCTTGTGTTGTATTGCTTTGTGTTTCATTACTTTGCATTGCGTTACTTTGCGTTGTCTTACTTTGCGTTGTATTAATTTGCGTTGCGTTACTTTGCCCTGTGTTGTAGTGCGTTGCGTTGCATTACTTTGCGTTGTGTTACATTGCATTGAGTTACTTTGCGTTGCGTTACTTTGCCTTGTATTGTAGAACCTTGCGTTACTTTGCGGTGTGTTACTTTGCGTTGTATTACTTTGCGTTGAGTTACTTTGCCTTGTGTTGTAGAACGTTGCGTTACTTAGCAGTGTGTTACTTTGCGTTGCGTTACTTTGCCTTGTGTTGTAGTGTGTTGTGTTACTTTGCCTTGTGTTACTTTGCATTAGTTACTTTGCGTTGTGTCGTAGTGCGTTGCGTTACTTTGCCTTGTGTTGTAGTGTGGTGCGATACTTAGCGTTGCGTTACTTTGCGTTGTGTTACTTTGCGTTGTGTTACTTTGCATTGCATTACTTTGCGTTGCATTACTTTGCCATGTGTTGTAATGTGTTGCGTTACTTTGCATTGTCTTACTTTGCGTTACATTACTTTGCGTTGCATTACTTTGCCTTGTGTTGTAATGTGTTGCGTTACTTTGCGTTGTGTTACTTTGCGTTGCGTTACTTTGCTTTGCGTTACCTTGCGTTGTGTTACTTTGCGTTGTGTTACTTTGCGTTGCGTTACTTTGCCTTTTGTTGTAGTCTGTTACTTTGCGTTACTTTGCGTTGCTTTACTTTGCGTTGCGTTACTTTGCGTTGCGTTACTTTGCGTAGCTTTACTTTGCTTTGTGTTTTAGTGCGATGCGTTGTAATGCGTTGTTTTGCGTTACTTTGCGTTGTTACTTTGCCTTGTGTTGTAATGTGTTGCGTTACTTTGCGTTGCGTTACTATGCCTTGTGTTGTAGAACGTTGCTTTACTTTGCATTGCGTTACTTTGCGTTGCGTTACTTAGCGTTGCGTTACTTTGCATTGTGTTACTTTGCGTTGTGTCACTTTGCGTTGCGTTACTTTGCATTGTGTTACTTTGCCTTGTGTTACTTTGCGTTGTGTTACTTTGCGTTGTGTCGTAGTGCATTGCGTTACTTTGCCTTGTGTTGTAGTGTGTTTCTTTTACTTACCGTTGCTTTACTTTGCCTTATGTTACTTTGCGTTGCGTTACTTTGCGTTGCGTTACTTTGCGTTGCGTTACTTTGCGTTGCGTTACTTTGTGTTGCGTTACTTTGCGTTGCGTAACTTTGCGTTGCGTTACTTTGCCTTTTTTGTACTGCATTGTGTTACTTTGCGCTGTGTTACTTTGCGCTGTTACTTTGCGTTGCGTTACTTTGCCTTGTGTTGTAGAAAGATGCGTTAGTTTGTGTTGTGTTAATTTCCGTTGCGTTACTTTCCTTTGCGTTACTTTGCATTGTGTTACTTTGCGTTGTGTTACTTTGCATTACGTTACATTTTATTGTGTTGTAGTGCGTTACGTTACTTTGCGTTGCATTACTTTGCGTTGTGTTACTTTGCGTTGTGTTGTAGTGCACTGCGTTGTGTTACTTTGCGTTGTGTTACTTTGCGTTGTGTTACTTTGCGTTGCGTTATTTTGCGTTGTGTTACTTTCGCTTGTGTTACTTTCCCTTGTGTTACTTTGCCTTGTTTTGTAGTGCTTTGTGTTACTTTGCCTTGTGTTACTTTGCCTTGTGTTACTTTGTTTTGCGTTACTTTGCGTTGTGTTGTAGAACGTTGCGTTACTTTGCGGTGTGTTACTTTGCGTTGTATTACTTTGCGTGGAGTTACTTTGCCTTGTGTTGTATAACGTTGCATTGTGTTACTTTGTGTTGCGTTACTTTGCGTTATGTTACGTTGCCTCGTGTTACTTTGCGTTGTGTTGTAGTGCGTTGCGTTGCATTATTTTGCGATGTGTTAATTTGAGTTGCCTTACTTTGCCTTGTGTTTTACTGTGTTGCGTTACTTTGCCTTGTATTACTTTGCCTATTGTTAGTTTACCTTGTGTTGTATTGCTTTGCGTTTCATTACTTTGCGTTGCGTTACTTTGCGTTGTGTTACCCTGCATTGAGTTACTTTGCGTTGCGTTACTTTGCCTTGTATTGTAGAAAGTTGCGTTACTTTGCGGTGTGTTACTTTGCGTTGACTTACTTTGCGTTGAGTTACTTTGCCTTGTGTTGTAGAACGTTGCGTTACTTAGCAGTGTGTTACTTTGCGTTGCGTTACTTTGCCTTGTGTTGTAGTGTGTTGTGTTACTTTGCCTTGTGTTACTTTGCATTAGTTACTTTGCGTTGTGTCGTAATGCGTCGCGTTACTTTGCCTTGTGTTGTAGTGTGGTGCGATACTTAACGTTGCGTTACTTTGCATTGTGTTGCTTTGCCTTGTGTTGTAATGTGTTGCGTTACTTTGCGTTGTCTTACTTTGCGTTACATTACTTTGCGTTGCGTTACTTTGCCTTGTGTTGTAATGTGTTGCGTTACTTTGCGTTGTGTTACTTTGCGTTGCGTTACTTTGCCTTTTTTTGTAGTGCGTCGTGTTACTTTGCAATGTGTCAGTTTGCGTTGTTTTACTTTGCATTGCGTTACTTTGCATTGTGTTGTAGTGCGTTGCGTTACTTTGCGTTGCGTTACTTTGCGTTGCGTTACTTTACCTTGTGTTGTAATGTGTTGCGTTACTTTGCATTGTTACTTTGCGTTGCGTTACTTAGCGTTGCGTTACTTTGCGTTGCCTTACTTTGCCTTGTGTTACTTTGCCTTGTGTTGTATTGCGTTGCGTTGCGTTACTTAGCGTTGCGTTACTTTGCGTTGCGTTACTTTGCCTTGTGTTACTTTGCCTTGTGTTGTATTGCGTTGCGTTGCGTTACTTTGCATTGTGTTACTTTACGTTGTCTTACTTTGCATTGTATTACTTTGCGTTGCGTTACTTTGCCCTGTGTTGTAGTGCAATGCTTTGTGTTACTTTGCGTTGTGTTACTTTGCATTGTTACTTTGCGTTGCGTTACTTTGCGTTGCGTTACTTTGCGTTGCGTTACTTTGCGTTGTCTTAATTTGCGTTGCGTTACTTTGCCCTGTGTTGTTGTGCGTTGCGTTGTGTTACTTTGCGTTGTGTTACTTTGCGTTGTGTTACTTTGCCTTGTGTTACTTTGCCTTGTGTTACTTTACCTTGTGTTGTATTGCTTTACGTTGCATTACTTTGCATTGCGTTACTTTGCGTTGTCTTACTTTGCGTTGCATTAATTTGCGTTGCGTTACCTTGCCCTGTGTTGTAGTGCATTGCGTTGCGTTACTTTGCGTTGTGTTACTTTGCATTGAGTTACTTTGCGTTACGTTACTTTGCCTTGTATTGTAGAACATTGCTTTACTTTGCAGTGTGTTACTTTGCGTTGTATTACTTTGCGTTGAGTTACTTTGCCTTGTGTTGTAGAACGTTGCGTTACTTAGCAGTGTGTTACTTTGCGTTGCGTTACTTTGCCTTGTGTTGTAGTGTGTTGTGTTACTTTGCCTTGTGTTGTAGAAAGTTGCGTTACTTTGCGGTGTGTTACTTTGCGTTGCATTACTTTGCGTTGCGTTACTTTGCATTGAGTTACTTTGCATTGCGTTACTTTGCCTTGTATTGTAGAACGTTGCGTTACTTTGCGGTGTGTTACTTTGCGTTGTATTACTTTACGTTAAGTTACTTTTCCTTGTGTTGTAGAACGTTGCGTTACTTAGCAGTGTTTTACTTTGCGTTGCGTTACTTTGCCTCGTGTTTTAGTGTGTTGTGTTACTTTGCTTGTGTTACTTTGCATTAGTTACTTTGCGTTGTGTCGTAGTGTGTTGCGTTACTTTGCCTTGTGTTGTAGTGTGATGCGATACTTAACGTTGCGTTACTTTGCGTTGTGTTACTTTGCATTGTTACTTTGCGTTGCGTTACTTTACCTTGTGTTGTAATGTGTTGCGTTACTTTGCGTTGCATTACTATGCCTTGTGTGGTAGAACGTTGCTTTGCATTGTTACTTTGCGTTGCGTTACTTTGCGTTGCGTTACTTTGCGTTGCGTTACTTTGCCTTGTGTTGTAATGTGTTGCGTTACTTTGCATTGTGTTAATTTGCGTTGTGTTACTTTGCGTTGTGTTACTTTGCGTTGTGTTACTTTGCGTTGCGTTACTTTGCCTTTTTTGTAGTGCGTCGTGTTACTTTGCAATGTGTTAGTTTGCGTTTTTTTTCCTTTGCATTGCGTTACTTTGCATTGTGTTGTAGTGTGTTGCGTTACTTTGCGTTGCCTTACTTTGCGTTGCGATACTTTGCCTTGTGTTGTAATGTGTTGCGTTACTTTGCGTTGCGTTACTTTGCATTTTTACTTTGCGTTGCGTTGCTTTGCCTTGCGTGACTTTGCGTTGCGTTACTTTGCCTTGTGTTACTTTGCCTTGTGTTGTATTGCGTTGCGTTGCATTACTTTGCATTGCGTTACTTTGCTTTGTCTTACTTTGCGTTGCATTACTTTGCGTTGCATTACTTTGCGTTGCATTAATTTGCGTTGCATTACTTTGCGTTGCGTTACTTTGCCTTGTATTGTAGAATGTTGTGTTACTTTGCGGTGTGTTACTTTGCGTTGTATTACTTTGCGTTGAGTTACTTTGCCTTGTGTTGTAGAACGTTGCGTTACTTAGCAGTGTGTTACTTTGCGTTGCGTTACTTTGCGTTGTGTTACTTTGCGTTGTGTTACTTTGCGTTGTGTTACTTTGCGTTGCGTTACTTTGCCTTTTTTTGTAGTGCTTCGCGTTACTTTGCAATGTGTTAGTTTGCGTTTTTTTACTTTGCATTGCGTTACTTTGCATTGTGTTGTAGTGCGTTGCTTTACTTTGCCTTGCGTTACTTTGCGTTGCGTTACTTTGCGTTGCGTTACTTTGCCTTGTGTTGTAATGTGTTGCGTTACTTTGCGTTGCGTTACTTTGCGTTGCGTTACTTTGCGTTGCGTTACTTTGCGTTGCGTTACTTTGCCTTGTGTTGTAATGTGTTGCGTTACTTTGCGTTGTTACTTTGCGTTGTGTTACTTTGCGTTGTGTTACTACGCGTTGTGTTACTTTGCGTTGCGTTACTTTGCCTTTTTTTTGTAGTGCGTCGTGTTACTTTGCAATGTCTTAGTTTGCGTTGCGTTACTTTGCATTGTGTTGTAGAACGTTGCGTTACTTAGCAGTGTGTTACTTTGCGTTGCGTTACTTTGCGTTTTGTTGTAGTGTGTTGTGTTACTTTGCCTTGTGTTACTTTGCATTAGTTACTTTGCGTTGTGTCGTAGTGCGTTGCGTTACTTTGCCTTGTGTTGTAGTGTGGTGCGATACTTAACGTTGCGTTACTTTGCGTTGTGTTACTTTGCATTGCATTACTTTGCGTTGCATTACTTTGCCTTGTGTTGTAATGTGTTGCCTTACTTTGCGTTGTCTTACTTTGCATTACATTACTTTGCGTTGCGTTACTTTGCCTTGTGTTGTAATGTGTTGCGTTACTTTGCGTTGTGTTACTTTGCGTTGTGTTACTTTGCGTTGTGTTACTTTGCGTTGCGTTACTTTGCTTTGCGTTACCTTGCATTGTGTTACTTTGCGTTGTGTTACTTTGCGTTGCGTTACTTTGCGTCGCGTTTTTTTTTGCGTTGCGTTACTTTGCTTTGTGTTTTAGTGCGATGCGTTGTAGTGCGTTGTTTTGCGTTACTTTAAGTTTTTACTTTGCATTGTTACTTTGCGTTGCGTTACTTTGCGTTGTGTTACTTTCCCATGTGTTACTTTGCCTTGTTTTGTAATGCTTTGTGTTACTTTGCCTTGTGTTACTTTGCCTTGTGTTACTTTGCCTTGTGTTACTTTGCCTTGTGTTACTTTGCGTTGCGTTACTTTGCGTTGTGTTGTAGAACGTTGCGTTACTTTGCGATGTGTTACTTTGCGTTGTATTACTTTGCGTGGAGTTACTTTGCCTTGTGTTACTTTGCGTTGCGTTACTTTGCGATGTGTTACTTTGCGTTGTATTACTTTGCGTGGAGTTACTTTGCCTTGTGTTACTTTGCGTTGCGTTACTTTGCGTTGTGTTGTATAACGTTGCGTTACTTTGCGGTGTGTTACTTTGCGTTGTATTACTTTGCGTTGAGTTACTTTGCCTTGTGTTGTATAACGTTGCGTTACTTAGCGGTGTGTTACTTTGCGTTCCGTTACTTCGCCTTGTGTTGTGTTACTTTGCCTTGTGTTACTTTGCATTAGTTAGTTTGCATTGTGTCGTAGTGCGTTGCGTTACTTTGCCTTGTGTTATAGTGTGGTGCGATACTTAACGTTGCTTTACTTTGCGTTGCATTACTTTGCGTTGCATTACTTTGCCTTGTGTTACTTTGCGTTGTATTGTAGCATGTTGCATTACTTTGCATTGTGTTACTTTGTGTTGCGTTACTTTGCGTTTTGTTACGTTGCCTCGTGTTACTTTGCGTTGTGTTGTAGTGCGTTGCGTTGCATTATTTTGCGATGTGTTAATTTGAGTTGCCTTACTTTGCCTTGTGTTTTACTGTGTTGCGTGACTTTGCCTTGTATTACTTTGCCTATTGTTAGTTTACCTTGTGTTGTATTGCTTTGCGTTTCATTACTTTGCGTTGCGTTACTTTGCGTTGTGTTACCCTGCATTGAGTTACTTTGCGTTGCGTTACTTTGCCTTGTATTGTAGAACGTTGCGTTACTTTGCGGTGTGTTACTTTGCGTTGACTTACTTTGCGTTGAGTTACTTTGCCTTGTGTTGTAGAACGTTGCGTTACTTAGCAGTGTGTTACTTTGCGTTGCGTTACTTTGCCTTTTGTTGTAGTGTGTTGTGTTACTTTGCCTTGTGTTACTTTGCATTAGTTACTTTGCGTTGTGTCGTAGTGCGTTGCGTTACTTTGCCTTGTGTTGTAGTGTGTTGTGTTACTTTGCCTTGTGTTACTTTGCATTAGTTACTTTGCGTTGTGTCGTAGTGCGTTGCGTTACTTTGCCTTGTGTTGTAGTGTGGTGCGATACTTAGCGTTGTGTTACTTTGCATTGCATTACTTTGCGTTGCATTACTTTGCCTTGTGTTGTAATGTGTTGCGTTACTTTGCATTGTCTTACTTTGCGTGACATTACTTTGCGTTGCGTTACTTTGCCTTGTGTTGTAATGTGTTGCGTTACTTTGCGTTGTGTTACTTTGCGTTGCGTTACTTTGCGTTATGTTACGTTGCCTCGTGTTACTTTGCGTTATGTTGTAGTGCGTTGCGTTGCATTACTTTGCGATGTGTTAATTTGAGTTGCCTTACTTTGCCTTGTGTTTTACTGTGTTGCGTTACTTTGCCTTGTGTTACTTTGCCTTGTGTTACTTTACCTTGTGTTGTATTGCTTTGCGTTTCATTACTTTGCATTACTTTGCCTTGTGTTACTTTGCCTTGTGTTACTTTACCTTGCATTGTTACTTTGCGTTGCGTTACTTCGCCTTGTGTTGTAGTGTGTTGTGTTACTTTGCCTTGTGTTGTAGTGTGGTGCGATACTTAACGTTGCTTTACTTTGCATTGCATTACTTTGCGTTGCATTACTTTGCGTTGCATTACTTTGCCTTGTGTTACTTTGCGTTGTGTTGTAGCACGTTGCATTACTTTTGCATTGCGTTACTTTGCGTTGCGTTACTTTGCGTTATGTTACGTTGCCTCGTGTTACTTTGCGTTATGTTGTAGTGCGTTGCGTTGCATTACTTTGCGATGTGTTAATTTGAGTTGCGTTACTTTGCCTTGTGTTACTTTGCCTTGTGTTACTTTACCTTGTGTTGTATTGCTTTGCGTTTCATTACTTTGCATTGCGTTACTTTGCGTTGTCTTACTTTGCGTTGTATTAATTTGCGTTGCGTTACTTTGCCCTGTGTTGTAGTGCGTTGCGTTGTGTTACTTTGCGTTGCGTTACTTTGCGTTGCGTTACTTTGCGTTGCGTTACTTTGCGTTGCGTTACTTTGCCTTGTATTGTAGAACGTTGTGTTACTTTGCGGTGTGTTACTTTGCGTTGTATTACTTTGCGTTGTATTACTTTGTTTTGAGTTACTTTGCCTTGTGTTGTAGAACGTTGCGTTACTTAGCAGTGTGTTACTTTGCGTTGCGTTACTTTGCCTTGTGTTGTAGTGTGTTGTGTTACTTTGCCTTGTGTTACTTTGCATTAGTTACTTTGCGTTGTGTCGTAGTGCGTTGCGTTACTTTGCCTTGTGTTGTAGTGTGGTGCGATACTTAGCGTTGTGTTACTTTGCGTTGTGTTACTTTGCATTGCATTACTTTGCGTTGCATTACTTTGCCTTGTGTTGTAATGTGTTGCGTTACTTTGCATTGTCTTACTTTGCGTGACATTACTTTGCGTTGCGTTACTTTGCCTTGTGTTGTAATGTGTTGCGTTACTTTGCGTTGTGTTACTTTGCGTTGCGTTACTTTGCGTTATGTTACGTTGCCTCGTGTTACTTTGCGTTATGTTGTAGTGCGTTGCGTTGCATTACTTTGCGATGTGTTAATTTGAGTTGCCTTACTTTGCCTTGTGTTTTACTGTGTTGCGTTACTTTGCCTTGTGTTACTTTGCCTTGTGTTACTTTAGCTTGTGTTGTATTGCTTTGCGTTTCATTACTTTGCATTGCGTTACTTTGCGTTGTCTTACTTTGCGTTGTATTAATTTGCGTTGCGTTACTTTGCCCTGTGTTGTAGTGCGTTGCGTTGCGTTACTTTGCGTTGTTTTACATTGCATTGAGTTACTTTGCGTTGCGTTACTTTGCCTTGTATTGTAGAACGTTGCGTTACTTTGCGGTGTGTTACTTTGCGTTGTATTACTTTGCGTTGAGTTACTTTGCCTTGTGTTGTAGAACGTTGCGTTACTTAGCAGTGTGTTACTTTGCGTTGCGTTACTTTGCCTTGTTGTTGTAGTGTGTTGTGTTACTTTGCCTTGTGTTACTTTGCATTAGTTACTTTGCGTTGTGTCGTAGTGCGTTGCGTTACTTTGCCTTGTGTTGTAGTGTGGTGCGATACTTAGCGTTGCGTTACTTTGCGTTGTGTTACTTTGCATTGCATTACTTTGCGTTGCATTACTTTGCCTTGTGTTGTAATGTGTTGCGTTACTTTGCATTGTCTTACTTTGCGTTACATTACTTTGCGTTGCGTTACTTTGCCTTGTGTTGTAATGTGTTGCGTTACTTTGCGTTGTGTTACTTTGCGTTGCGTTACTTTGCTTTGCGTTACCTTGCGTTGTGTTACTTTGCGTTGTGTTACTTTGCGTTGCGTTACTTTGCCTTTTGTTGTAGTCTGTTACTTTGCGTTACTTTGCGTTGCTTTACTTTGCGTTGCGTTACTTTGCGTTGCGTTACTTTGCATTGCGTTACTTTGCTTTGTGTTTTAGTGCGATGCGTTGTAATGCGTTGTTTTGCGTTACTTTGCGTTGTTACTTTGCCTTGTGTTGTAATGTGTTGCGTTACTTTGCGTTGCGTTACTATGCCTTGTGTTGTAGAACGTTGCTTTACTTTGCATTGCGTTACTTTGCGTTGCGTTACTTAGCGTTGCGTTACTTTGCATTGTGTTACTTTGCGTTGTGTCACTTTGCGTTGCGTTACTTTGCATTGTGTTACTTTGCCTTGTGTTACTTTGCGTTGTGTTACTTTGCGTTGTGTCGTAGTGCATTGCGTTACTTTGCCTTGTGTTGTAGTGTGTTTCTTTTACTTACCGTTGCTTTACTTTGCCTTATGTTACTTTGCGTTGCGTTACTTTGCGTTGCGTTACTTTGTGTTGCGTTACTTTGCGTTGCGTTACTTTGCGTTGCGTTACTTTGCCTTTTTTGTACTGCATTGTGTTACTTTGCGCTGTGTTACTTTGCGCTGTTACTTTGCGTTGCGTTACTTTGCCGTGTGTTGTAGAAAGATGCGTTAGTTTGTGTTGTGTTAATTTCAATTGCGTTACTTTTCTTTGCGTTACTTTGCATTGTGTTACTTTGCGTTGTGTTACTTTGCATTACGTTACATTTTATTGTGTTGTAGTGCGTTACGTTACTTTGCGTTGCATTACTTTGCGTTGTGTTACTTTGCGTTGTGTTGTAGTGCACTGCGTTGTGTTACTTTGCGTTGTGTTACTTTGCGTAGCGTTACTTTGCGTTGTGTTACTTTCGCTTGTGTTACTTTCCCTTGTGTTACTTTGCCTTGTTTTGTAGTGCTTTGTGTTACTTTGCCTTGTGTTACTTTGCCTTGTGTTACTTTGTTTTGCGTTACTTTGCGTTGTGTTGTAGAACGTTGCGTTACTTTGCGGTGTGTTACTTTGCGTTGTATTACTTTGCGTGGAGTTACTTTGCCTTGTGTTGTATAACGTTGCGTTACTTAGCGGTGTGTTACTTTGCGTTCCGTTACTTCGCCTTGTGTTGTAGTGTGTTGTGTTACTTTGCCTTGTGTTACTTTGCATTAGTTAGTTTGCATTGTGTCGTAGTGCGTTGCGTTACTTTGCCTTGTGTTATAGTGTGGTGCGATACTTAACGTTGCTTTACTTAGCGCTGTGTTACTTTGCGTTGCATTACTTTGCGTTGTATTACTTTGCCTTGTGTTACTTTGCGTTGTGTTGTAGCACATTGCATTACTTTGCATTGTGTTACTTTGTGTTGCGTTACTTTGCGTTATGTTACGTTGCCTCGTGTTACTTTGCGTTGTGTTGTAGTGCGTTGCGTTGCATTATTTTGCGATGTGTTAATTTGAGTTGCCTTACTTTGCCTTGTGTTTTACTGTGTTGCGTTACTTTGCCTTGTATTACTTTGCCTATTGTTACTTTACCTTGTGTTGTATTGCTTTGCGTTTCATTACTTTGCGTTGCGTTACTTTGCGTTGTGTTACCCTGCATTGAGTTACTTTGCGTTGCGTTACTTTGCCTTGTATTGTAGAACGTTGCGTTACTTTGCGGTGTGTCACTTTGCGTTGACTTACTTTGCGTTGAGTTACTTTGCCTTGTGTTGTAGAACGTTGCGTTACTTAGCAGTGTGTTACTTTGCGTTGCGTTACTTTGCCTTGTGTTGTAGTGTGTTGTGTTACTTTGCCTTGTGTTACTTTGCATTAGTTACTTTGCGTTGTGTCGTAATGCGTCGCGTTACTTTGCCTTGTGTTGTAGTGTGGTGCGATACTTAACGTTGCGTTACTTTGCATTGTGTTGCTTTGCCTTGTGTTGTAATGTGTTGCGTTACTTTGCGTTGTCTTACTTTGCGTTACATTACTTTGCGTTGCGTTACTTTGCCTTGTGTTGTAATGTGTTGCATTACTTTGCGTTGTGTTACTTTGCGTTGTGTTACTTTGCGTTGCGTTACTTTGCCTTTTTTTTGTAGTGCGTCGTGTTACTTTGCAATGTGTCAGTTTGCGTTGTTTTACTTTGCATTGTGTTGTAGTGCGTTGCGTTACTTTGCGTTGCGTTACTTTGCGTTGCTTTACTTTACCTTGTGTTGTAATGTGTTGCGTTACTTTGCATTGTTACTTTGCGTTGCGTTACTTTGCCTTGTGTTACTTTGCCTTGTGTTGTATTGCGTTGCGTTGCGTTACTTTGCATTGTGTTACTTTGCGTTGTCTTACTTTACGTTGTATTACTTTGCGTTGCGTTACTTTGCCCTGTGTTGTAGTGCGTTTCGTTGTGTTACTTTGCGTTGTGTTACTTTGCATTGTTAATTTGCGTTGTGTTACTTTGCGTTGCGTTACTTTGCGTTGCCTTACTTTGCGTTGTCTTACTTTGCGTTGCGTTACTTTGCCCTGTGTTGTTGTGTGTTGCGTTGTGTTACTTTGCGTTGTGTTACTTTGCGTTGCGTTACTTTGCGTTGTGTTACTTTGCCTTGTGTTACTTTGCCTTGTTTTGTAGTGCTTTGTCTTACTTTGCCTTGTGTTACTTTGCCTTGTGTTACTTTGCGTTGCGTTACTTTGCGTTGTGTTGTAGAATGTTGCGTTACTTTGCGGTGTGTTACTTTGCGTTGTATTACTTTGCGTTGAGTTACTTTGCCTTGTTTTGTAGAATGTTGCGTTACTTATCGGTGTGTTACTTTGCATTGCGTTACTTCACCTTGTGTTGTAGTGTGTTGTGTTACTTTGCCTTGTGTTACTTTGCATTAGTTACTTTGCGTTGTTTCGTAGTGCGTTGCGTTACTTTGCCTTGTGTTGTAGTGTGGTGCGATACTTAACGTTGTGTTACTTTGCGTTGTGTTACTTTGCGTTGCATTACTTTGTGTTGCATTACTTTGCCTTGTGTTACTTTGCGTTTTGTTGTAGCATGTTACATTACTTTTGCATTGCGTTACTTTGCGTTGCGTTACTTTGCGTTATGTTACGCTGCCTCCTGTTACTTTGCGTTGTGTTGTAGTGCGTTGCGTTGCATTACTTTGCGATGTGTTAATTTGAGTTGCCTTACTTTGCCTTGTGTTTTACTGTGTTGCGTTACTTTGCCTTGTGTTACTTTGCCTTGTGTTACTTTACCTTGTGTTGTATTGCTTTGCGTTGCATTACTTTGCATTGCGTTACTTTGCGTTGTCTTACTTTGCGTTGCATTACTTTGCGTTGCATTACTTTGCGTTGCGTTACTTTGCCCTGTGTTGTAGTGCGTTGCCTTGTGTTACTTTGCGTTGTGTTGTAGCATGTTGCATTACTTTGCATTGCGTTACTTTGTGTTGCGTTACTTTGCGTTGTGTTACATTGCCTCGTGTTACTTTGCGTTGTTTTGTAATGCGTTGCGTTGCATTACTTTGCGATGTGTTAATTTGAGTTGCCTTACTTTGCCTTGTGTTTTACTGTGTTGCATTACTTTGCCTTGTATTACTTTGCCTTGTGTTACTTTACCTTGTGTTGTATTGCTTTGCGTTTCATTACTTTGCATTGAGTTACTTTGCGTTGCGTTACTTGACCTTGTATTGTAGAACGTTGCGTTACTTTGAGGTGTGTTACTTTGCGTTGTATTACTTTGCGTTGAGTTACTTTGCCTTGTGTTGTAGAACGTTGCGTTACTTAGCAGTGTGTTACTTTGCGTTGCGTTACTTTGCCTTGTGTTGTAGTATGGTGCGATACTTAACGTTGCGTTACTTTGTGTTGCTTTGCCTTGTGTTGCTTTGCCTTGTGTTGTAATGTGTTGCGTTACTTTGCGTTGTCTTACTTTGCGTTACATTACTTTGCGTTGCGTTACTTTGCCTTGTGTTGTAATGTGTTCTGTTACTTTGCGTAGCGTTACTTTGCCTTTTTTTTGTAGTGCGTCGTGTTACTTTGCAATGTGTCAATTTGCGTTGTTTTACTTTGCGTTGCGTTACTTTGCGTTGCGTTACTTTGCGTTGCGTTACTTTGCGTTGCGTTACTTTGCGTTGCGTTACTTTGCGTTGCGTTACTTTACCTTGTGTTGTAATGTGTTGCGTTACTTTGCATTGTTACTTTGCGTTGCGTTACTTTGCGTTGCGTTACTTTGCGTTGCGTTACTTTACCTTGTGTTACTTTGCCTTGTGTTGTATTGCGTTGCGTTGCGTTACTTTGCATTGTGTTACTTTGTGTTGTCTTACTTTGCGTTGTATTACTTTGCGTTGCGTTACTTTGCCCTGTGTTGTAGTGCGTTGCTTTGTGTTACTTTGCGTTGTGTTACTTTGCATTGTTACTTTGCGTTGCGTTACTTTGCGTTGCGTTACTTTGCGTTGCGTTACTTTGCGTTGCGTTACTTTGCGTTGTGTTACTTTGCATTGCGTTACTTTGCCCTGTGTTGTTGTGCGTTGCGTTGTGTTGCTTTGCGTTGTGTTACTTTGCGTTGTGTTACTTTGCGTTGCATTACTTTGTGTTGCATTACTTTGCCTTGTGTTACTTTGCGTTGTGTTGTAGCATGTTGCATTACTTTTGCATTGCGTTAGTTTGCGTTGCGTTACTTTGCGTTATGTTACGCTGCCTCGTGTTACTTTGCGTTGTGTTGTAGTGCGTTGCGTTGCATTACTTTGCGATGTGTTAATTTGAGTTGCCTTACTTTGCCTTGTGTTTTACTGTGTTGCGTTACTTTGCCTTGTGTTACTTTGCATTGTTACTTTGCGTTGCGTTACTTTACCTTGTGTTGTAATGTGTTGCGTTACTTTGCGTTGCATTACTATGCCTTGTGTGGTAGAACGTTGCTTTGCATTGTTACTTTGCGTTGCGTTACTTTGCGTTGCGTTACTTTGCGTTGCGTTATTTTGCGTTGCGTTACTTTGCGTTGCGTTACTTTGCCTTGTGTTGTAATGTGTTGCGTTACTTTGCATTGTGTTAATTTGCGTTGTGTTACTTTGCGTTGTGTTACTTTGCGTTGCGTTACTTTGCCTTTTTTGTAGTGCGTCGTGTTACTTTGCAATGTGTTAGTTTGCGTTGTTTTACTTTGCATTGCGTTACTTTGCATTGTGTTGTAGTGCGTTGCGTTACTTTGCGTTGCGATACTTTGCCTTGTGTTGTAATGTGTTGCGTTACTTTGCGTTGCGTTACTTTGCATTGTTACTTTGCATTGTTACTTTGCGTTGCGTTACTTTGCTTTGCGTTACTTTTCCTTGTGTTACTTTGCCTTGTGTTGTATTGCGTTGCGTTGCATTACTTTGCATTGCGTTACTTTGCGTTGCATTACTTTGCGTTGCATTACTTTGCTTGCATTAATTTGCCTTGCATTACTTTGCGTTGCGTTACTTTGCCTTGTGTTGTATTGCGTTGCGTTGCATTACTTTGCATTGCGTTACTTTGCGTTGTCTTACTTTGCGTTGCATTACTTTGCGTTGCATTACTTTGCGTTGCATTACTTTGCTTGCATTAATTTGCGTTGCGTTACTTTGCGTTGCGTTACTTTGCCTTGTGTTGTAATGTGTTGCGTTACTTTGCGTTGTGTTACTTTGCATTGTTACTTTGCGTTGCGTTACTTTGCGTTGCGTGACTTTGCGTTGCGTTACTTTGCCTTGTGTTACTTTGCCTTGTGTTGTATTGCGTTGTGTTGCATTCCTTTGCATTGTGTTACTTTGCGTTGTCTTACTTTGCGTTGCATTACTTTGAGTGTCATTACTTTGCGTTGCATTACTTTGCGTTGCGTTACTTTGCATTGTGTTGTAGTGCGTTGCGTTACTTTGCGTTGCGTTACTTTGTGTTGCGTTACTTTGTGTTGCGTTACTTTGTGTTGCGTTACTTTGCCTTGTGTTGTAATGTGTTGCGTTACTTTCCGTTGCGTTACTTTGCATTGTTACTTTGCGTTGCGTTACTTTGCGTTGCGTTACTTTGCGTTGCGTGACTTTGCGTTGCGTTACTTTGCCTTGTGTTACTTTGTCTTGTGTTGTATTGCGTTGCGTTGCATTCCTTTGCATTGCGTTGCATTGCATTCCTTTGCATTGCGTTACTTTGCGTTGTCTTACTTTGCGTTGCGTTACTTTGCGTTGCGTTACTTTGCGTTGCGTTACTTTGCGGTGTGTTACTTTGCGTTACTTTGCGTTTCGTTACTTTGCGTTTCGTTACTTTGCGTTGCATTACTTTGCATTGCGTTACTTTGCATTGTGTTACTTTGCGTTGTGTTACTATGCATTGCGTTACTTTGCCTTTTGTTGTAGTGCGTTACTTTGCGTTGCGTTACTTTGCGTTGCGTTTATCTGCGTTGTGTTACTTTGCGTTTTGTTGTAGTGCCATGCGTTGTAGTGCGTTGCGTTGTACTGCGATGCGCTGTAATGCGTTGTTTTGCGTTACTTTGCATTGTTACTTTGCGTTGTTAGTTTGCGTTGAATTACTTTGTGTTGTGTTACTCTGCGTTGCGTTACTTTACCTTATGTTGTGTTGTAGAAAGTTTCGTTAGTTTGTGTTGTGTTATTTTGCGTTGGTTACTTTGCTTTGCGTTACCTTGCATTGTGTTACTTTGCGTTGTGTTACTTTGCGTTGAGTTACTTTGCCTTTTGTTGTAGTGCGTTACTTTGCGTTGCTTTACTTTGCGTTGCGTTACTTTGCGTTGCGTTACTTTGCGTTGCGTTACTTTGCGTTGTGTTACTTTGCGTTGCGTTACTTTGCTTTGTGTTTTAGTGCGATGCATTGTAGTGCGATGCGTTGTAATGCATTGTTTTTCGTTACTTTGCGTTGTTACTTTGCATTGTTACTTTGCGTTGCGTTACTTTACCTTGTGTTGTAATGTGTTGGGTTACTTTGCATTGCGTTACTATGCCTTGTGTTGTAGAACGTTGCGTTACTTAGCGTTGCGTTACTTAGCGTTGCGTTACTTTGCATTGTGTTCCTTTGCGTTGTGTCACTTTGCGTTGCGTTACTTTGCCTTGTGTTGTAGTGCTTTGTGTTACTTTGCCTTGTGTTACTTTGCCTTGTGTTACTTTGTGTTGTGTTACTTTGCGTTGTGTCGTAGTGCATTGCGTTACTTTGCCTTGTGTTGTAGTGTGTTGCTTTTACTTACCGTTGCTTTACTTTGCCTTGTGTTACTTTGCATTAGTTACTTTGCGTTGTGTTGTAGTGCGTTGCGTTACTTTGCCTTGTGTTGTAGTGTGGTGCGATACTTAACGTTGCGTTACTTTGCGTTGTGTTACTTTGCGTTGTGTTACTTTGCATTGCATTACTTTGCATTGCATTACTTTGCCTTGTGTTGTAATGTGTTGCGTTACTTTACGTTGTCTTACTTTGTGTTACATTACTTTGCGTTGCGTTACTTTGCCTTGTGTTGTAATGTGTTACGTTACTTTGCGTTGCGTTACTTTGCATTGTTACTTTGCGTTGCGTTACTTTGCGTTGCGTTACTTTGCGTTGCGTTACTTAGCGTTGCGTTACTTTCCATTGTGTTCCTTTGCGTTGTGTTACTTTGCGTTACATTACTTTGCGTTGCATTACTTTGCCTTGTGTTACTTTGCGTTGTGTTACTTTGTGTTGCGTTACTTTTCGTTATGTTACGTTGCCTCGTGTTACTTTGCGTTGTGTTGTAGTGCGTTGTGTTGCATTACTTTGCGATGTGTTAATTTGCGTTGCCTTACTTTGCCTTGTGTTTTACTGTGTTGCGTTACTTTGCCTTGTGTTACTTTGCCTTGTGTTACTTTACCTTGTGTTGTATTGCTTTGCGTTTCATTACTTTGCATTGCGTTACTTTGCGTTGTCTTACTTTGCGTTGCATTATTTTGCGTTGCGTTACTTTGCGTTGCGTTACTTTGCCCTGTGTTGTAGTGCGTTGCGTTTCGTTACTTTGCGTTGTGTTACTTTGCCTTGAGTTACTTTGCGTTGCGTTACTTTGCCTTGTATTGTAGAACGTTGCGTTACTTTGCGGTGTGTTACTTTGCGTTGTATTACTTTGCGTTGAGTTACTTTGCCTTGTGTTGTAGAACGTTGCGTTACTTAGCGGTGTGTTACTTAGCGGTGTGTTACTTTGCGTTGCGTTACTTTGCTTTGTGTTGTAGTGTGTTGTGTTACTTTGCCTTGTGTTACTTTGCATTAGTTACTTTGCGTTGTGTCGTAGTGCGTTGCGTTACTTTGCCTTGTGTTGTAGTGTGTTGCGATGCTTCACGTTGCGTTACTTTGCATTGTGTTACTTTGCATTGTGTTACTTTGCGTTGCATTACTTTGCGTTGCATTACTTTGCCTTGTGTTGTAATGTGTTGCGTTACTTTGCCTTGTGTTACTTTGCGTTGTGTTGTAGCACGTTGCATTACTTTGCATTGCGTTACTTTGCGTTGCGTTACTTTGCGTTGCGTTACTTTGCCTTTTTTTGTAGTGCGTTGTGTTACTTTGCAATGTGTTAGTTTGAGTTGTTTTACTTTGCATTGCGTTACTTTGCATTGTGTTGTAGTGCGTTGTGTTACTTTGCGTTGCGTTACTTTGCGTTACGTTACTTTTCATTGCGTTACTTTTCATTGCGTTACTTTGCGTTGCGTTACTTTGCATTGTTACTTTGCGTTGCGTTACTTTGCGTTGTGTTACTTTGCCTTGTGTTACTTTGCATTGTGTTGTAGTGTGTTGCGTTGCATTTCTTTGCGTTGTGATAATTTGCGTTGCCTTACTTTGCCTTGTGGTGTACTGCATTGCGTTACTTTGCCCTGTGTTGTAGTGCGTTGCGTTGCGTTACTTTGAGTTGTTTTACTTTGCATTGCGTTACTTTGCCTTGTGTTACTTTGTGTTGCGTTACTTTGCGTTGCGTTACTTTATGTTGCGTTACTTTGCGTTGCGTTACGTTGCATTGCGTTACTTTGCGTTAAGTTACTTTGCCTTTTTTGTACTGCATTGTGTTAATTTGCGCTGTGTTACTTTGCGTTGCGTTACTTTGCCTTGTGTTGTAGAAAGATGCGTTAGTTTGTGTTGTGTTAATTTGCGTTGCGTTACTTTCCTTTGCGTTACTTTGCATTGTGTTACTTTGCATTTTTTTACTTTGCGTTGTGTAACTTTGCATTACGTTATATTTCATTGTGTTGTAGTGCGTTACGTTACTTTGCGTTGCATTACTTTGCGTTGTGTTACTTTGCGTTGTGTTGTAGTGCACTGCGTTGTGTTACTTTGCGTTGCGTTACTTTGCGTTGTGTTGTAGAACGTTGCGTTACTTTGCGGTGTGTTACTTTGCGTTGTATTACTTTGCGTTGAGTTACTTTGCCTTGTGTTGTAGAACGTTGCGTTAATTAGCGGTGTGTTACTTTGCGTTGCATTACTTTGCGTTGCGTTACTTTGCGTTGCGTTACTTTGCCTTGCGTTACTTTGCGTTGCGTTACTTTGCATTGTGTTCGTTTGCGTTGTGTCACTTTGCGTTGCGTTACTTTGTGTTGTGTTACTTTGCATTACTTTTTGTTGCGTTACTTTGCGTTGTGTCACTTTAAGTTGCGTTACTTTGCCTTGTGTTGTAAAAAAGTTACGTTAGTTTGTGTTGTGTTATTTTGCGTTTACTTTGCGTTTACTTTGCGTTACTTTGCATTGTTTTACTTTGCGTTGCGTTACTTTGCGTTGCGTTACTTTGCGTTGCGTTACTTTGCGTTGTATTACTTTGCGTTGAGTTACTTTGCCTTGTGTTGTAGAACGTTGCGTTACTTAGCGGTGTGTTACTTTGCGTTGCATTACTTTGCGTTGCGTTACTTTGCGTTGCGTTACTTTGCCTTGCGTTACTTTGCGTTGCGTTACTTTGCATTGTGTTCGTTTGCGTTGTGTCACTTTGCGTTGCGTTACTTTGTGTTGTGTTACTTTGCATTACTTTTTGTTGCGTTACTTTGCGTTGTGTCACTTTAAGTTGCGTTACTTTGCCTTGTGTTGTAGAAAGTTACGTTAGTTTGTGTTGTGTTATTTTGCGTTTACTTTGCGTTTACTTTGCGTTACTTTGCATTGTTTTACTTTGCGTTGCGTTACTTTGCGTTGCGTTACTTTGCGTTGCGTTACTTTGCGTTGCGTTACTATGCGTTGCGTTACTTTGCGTTGCGTTACTTTGCGTTGCATTACTTTGCGTTGCGTTACTTTGTGTTGTGTTGTAGTGCGATACGTTGTACTGCGTTACGTTGTAGTGCAATGCGTTGTAATGCGTTGTTTTGCGTTACTTTGCGTTGTTACTATCTTGCGTTGGTTACTTTGCTTTGCGTTACTTTGTGTTGTGTTATCTTGCGTTGGTTACTTTGCTTTGTGTTACTTTGCATTGTGTTACTTTGTGTTGTGTTACTTTGCGTTGCGTTACTTTGCATTTTCGTTGTAGTGCGTTACTTTGCGATGCGTTACTTTGCGTTGCGTTAATTTACCTTATGTTGTAATGTGTTGCGTTACTTTGCCTTGTTACTTTGCATTGTGTTCCATTGCGTTCTGTCACTTTGCGTTGCGTTACTTTGCCTTGTGTTGTAGTGCGTTGTATTAATTTGCCTTGTGTTACTTTGCGTTACGTTACTTTGCGTTGTGTCATAGTGCGTTGCGTTACTTTGCGTTGCGTTACTTTGCGTTGCGTTACTTTGCCTTGTGTTGTAGTGTGCTGCGTTACTTAGCGTTGCGTTACTTAGCGTTGCGTTACTTAGCGTTGCGTTACTTAGCGTTGCGTTACTTAGCGTTGCGTTACTTTGCGTTGGTTACTTTGCTTTGCGTTACTTTGCATTGTGTTACTTTGCGTTGTATTACTTTGCGTTGCTTCACTGCCTTTTGTTCTAGTGCGTTGTGTTACTTTACGTTGCGTTACATTGCGTTGCGGTATTTTGCGTTGTGTTGTAGTGCGATGCGTTGTAATGCGTTGTTTTGCATTACTTTTCGTTGTTACTTTGCGTTGTTACTTTATGTTGTTACTTTGCTTTGCATTACTTTGCGTTAATTTGCGTTGCGTTATTTTGCGTTGTGTTGTAGTGCGTTGCGTTGTAGCGCGATGCGATGTAATGCGTTGTTTTGCGTTACTTTGCGTTGTTACTTTGCGTTGTTTCTTTGCGTTGTTACTTTGCGTTGTTACTTTGCGTTGCATTACTTTGCGTTGCATTACTTTGCGTTGCATTACTTTGCGTTGCATTACTTTGCGTTGTGTCACTTTGCGTTGCGTTACTTTGCATTTTGTTGTAGTGCGTTACTTTGCGTTGCGTTACTTTGCGTTGCATTACTTTGCGTAGCGTTACTTTGCGTTGCATTACTTTGCGTTGCGTTACATTACCTTGTGTTGTAATGTGTTGCTTTACTTTGCGTTGCGTTGCTATGCCTTGTGTTGTAGAACGTTGCGTTGTTACTTTGCGTTGTTACTTTGCGTTGCATTACTTTGTGTTGTGTTACTTTGCATTGCATTACCTTACCTTGTGTTTTAATGTAGTGCGTTACTTTGCGTTGCGTTACTTTGCGTTGCGTTACTTTGCGTTGTGTTACTTTGCGTAGCGTTACTTTGCGTTGCGTTACTTTGCGTTGCGTTACTTTGCGTTGCGTTACTTTGCGTTGTGTTGTAGTGCGATGCGTTGTTGTGCGTTGCGTTAAAGTGCGTTGCGTTGTAGTGCGATGCGTTGTTTTGCGTTACTTTGCATTGTTACTTTGCGTTGTTACTTTGCTTTGCATTACTTTGTTTTGTGTTACTTTGCTTTGCGATACTTTGCCTTGTGTTGTAGAAAGTTGCGTTATTTTCTGTTGTGTTATCTTGCATTGGTTACTTTGCTTTGCGTTACTTTGTGTTGTGTTATCTTAATTTGGTTACTTTGCTTTACGTTACTTTGCATTGTGTTACTTTGCGTTACTTTGCATTTTGTTGTAGTGCGTTACTTTGCGTTGCGTTTCTTTGCGTTGCGTTTCTTTGCGTTGCGTTACTTTGCGTTGCGTTACTTTGCGTTGCGTTACTATGCGTTGCGTTACTTTACGTTGCGTTACTTTGCGTTGCATTACTTTGTTTTGCGTTACTTTGCGTTGTGTTATCTTGCGTTGGTTACTTTGCTTTGTGTTACTTTGCATTGTGTTTCTTTGTGTTGTGTTACTTTGCGTTGCGTTACTTTGCATTGCCTTACTTTGTCTTGTGTTGTAATGTGTTGCGTTACTTTGCGTTGCCTTACTTTGCATTGTGTTACTTTGTGTTGTGTTATTTTGCATTGCGTTACTTTGCCTTTTGTTGTAGCACATTGCATTACTTTGCGTTGCGTGACTTTGCGTTGCGTTACTTTGCGTTGTGTAACTTTGCCTTTTGTTACTTTGCGTTGTGTTATAGTAAGTTGCGTTGCATTACTTTGCGTTGTGTTAATTTGTGTTGCCTTACTTTGCCTTGTGTTGTACTGTGTTGCGTTACTTTGTCTTGTGTTACTTTGCCTTGTGTTACTTTACCTTGTGTTGTATTGCGTTGCGTTGCATTACTTTGCCTTGTTTTGTAGTGCGTTGTGTTACTTTGCCTTTTGTTACTTTGAGTTGTGTTACTGTGCGTTGTGTTGTACTGCGTTGCGTTACTTTGCCTTGTGTTGTAGAAAGTTGTGTTAGTTTGTGTTGTGTTACTTTGCGTTGTATAACTTTGCGTTGCATTACTTTGCCTTTTGTTGTAGTGCATTGTGTTACTTTGCCTTGTGTTACTTTGCCTTGTGTTACTTTGCATTGTATTGTAGTGCGTTGCGTTCTAGTGCGATGCGTTGTTTTGCGTTACTTTGCGTTGTTACTTTGCGTTGTTACTTTGCGTTGTGTTTCTTTGCATTGTGTTATTTTGCGTTGTGTTACTTTACGTTGTGTTGTAATGTGTTGCGTTACTTTGCGTTGTTTTACTTTGCATTGTGTTACTTTGTGTTGTGTTATTTTGCATTGCGTTACTTTGCCTTTTGTTGTAGCACATTGCATTACTTTGCATTGTGTTACTTTGCTTTGCGTTACTTTGTGTTGCGTTACTTTGCGTTGTGTTACTTTGCCTTGTGTTCGTTTGCGTTGTGTCACTTTGCGTTGCGTTACTTTGTCTTGTGTTGTAGTGCGTTGTGTTAATTTGCGTTGCGTGACTTTGCGTTGCGTGACTTTGCGTTGCGTTACTTTGCGTTGCGTTACTTTGCGTTGCGTTACTTTGCCTTTTGTTACTTTGCGTTGTGTTGTAGTAAGTTGCGTTGCATTACTTTGCGTTGTGTTAATTTGTGTTGCCTTACTTTGCCTTGTGTTGTACTGTGTTGCGTTACTTTGTCTTGTGTTACTTTACCTTGTGTTACTTTACCTTGTGTTGTATTGCGTTGCGTTGCATTACTTTGCCTTGTTTTGTAGTGCGTTGTGTTACTTTGCCTTTTGTTCCTTTGAGTTGCGTTACTTTGTGTTGTGTTGTACTGCGTTGCGTTACTTTGCCTTGTGTTGTAGAAAGTTGCGTTAGTTTGCGTTGTTACTTTGCGTTGTTACTTTGCGTTGTGTTTCTTTGCATTGTGTTACTTTGCGTTGTGTTACTTTACGTTGTGTTGTAATGTGTTGCGTTACTTTGCGTTGTTTTACTTTGCCTTGGGTTGTAGTGCGTTGCGTTTTGTTACTTTGGGTTGTGTTACTTTGCGTTGCGTTACTTTGCGTTGCCTTACTTTGTCTTGTGTTGTAATGTGTTGCTTTACTTTGGGTTGCCTTACTTTGCATTGTGTTCGTTTGCGTTATGTCACTTTGCGTTGCGTTACTTTGTCTTGTGTTGTAGTGGGTTGTGTTAATTTGCCTTGTGTTACTTTGCATTTGTTACTTTGCGTTGTGTCGTAATGCGTTGCGTTACTTTGCCTTGTGTTGTAGTGTATTGCGTTAGTTAGCGTTGCGTTACTTTGCGTTACGTTGTAATGCGTTGTTTTGCGTTACTTTGCGTTGTTACTTTGCGTTGTTACTTTGCGTCGTTACTTTGCGTTGCATTACTTTGTGTTGTCTTACTTTGCGTTGCGTTACTTTACCTTGTGTTGTAATGGGTTGCGTTACTTTGCGTTGCGTTACTTTGCGTTACTTTGCATTGTCTTCCTTTGCGTTGTGTTCCTTTGCATTTTGTTACTTTGCGTTGCGTTACTTTGCATTTTGTTGTAGTGCGTTACTTTGCGTTGCATTACTTTAACTTGTGTTGTAATGGGTTGCGTTACTTTGCGTTGCGTTACTTTGCGTTGCGTTACTTTGCGTTGCGTTACTTTGCGTTGCGTTACTTTGCGTTGCGTTACTTTGCGTTGCGTTACTTTGCGTTACTTTGCATTGTCTTCCTTTGCGTTGTGTTCCTTTGCATTTTGTTACTTTGCGTTGCGTTACTTTGCATTTTGTTGTAGTGCGTTACTTTGCGTTGCGTTACTTTGCGTTGCGTTATTTTGCGTTGCGTTATTTTGCGTTGTGTTGTAGTGCGATGCGTTGTAGTGCATTGCGTTGTAGTGCGATGCGTTGTAATGCGTTGTTTAGCGTTACTTTGCGTTGTTACTTTGCGTTGCATTACTTTGCGTTGCGTTACTTTGCGTTACTTTGTGTTGCGTTACTTTGTGTTGCGTTACTTTGTGTTGCGTTACTTTGTGTTGCGTTACTTTGTGTTGCGTTACTTTGCGTTGCGTTACTTTGCATTTTGTTGTAGTGCGTTACTTTGCGTTGCGTTACTTTGCGTTGCGTTACTTTGCGTTGCGTTACTTTGCGTTGCGTTACTTTGCGTTGCGTTACTTTGCGTAGCGTTACTTTGCGTTGCGTTACTTTGCGTAGCGTTACTTTGCATTGCGTTACTTTGCGTTGCGTTACTTTGCGTTGCGTTACTTTGCTTTACGTTGTAATGCTTTGTTTTGCGTTACTTTGCGTTGTTACTTTGCGTTTTTACTTTGTGTTGCATTACTTTGTGTTGTGTTACTTTGCGTTGCGTTACTTTACCTTGGGTTACTTTGCCTTGTGTTGTAATGGGTTGCGTTACTTTGCGTTGCGTTACTTTGCGTTGCGTTTCTTTGCATTGTGTTCCTTTGCGTTGTGTTACTTTGCATTACGTTACTTTGTATTTTGTTGTAGTGCATTACTCTGCGTTGCGTTACTTTGTGTTGCGGTATTTTGCGTTGCGTTGTAGTGCGATGCGTTGTAATGCGTTGTTTTGCGTTACTTTTCGTTGTTACTTTGCGTTGTAACTTTATGTTGTTACTTTGCGTTGCATTACTTTGCGTTAATTTGCGTTGCGTTATTTTGCGTTGTGTTGTAGTGCGTTGCGTTGTAGTGCGATGCGATGTAATGCGTTGTTTTGCGTTACTTTGCGTTGTTACTTTGCGATGTTTCTTTGCGTTGTTACTTTGCGTTGCATTACTTTGCGTTGCATTACTTTGCGTTGCGTTACTTTGCGTTGCGTTACTTTGCGTTGCGTTACTTTGCGTTGCGTTACTTTGCATTGTGTTCGTTTGCGTTGTGTCACTTTGCGTTGCGTTACTTTGCATTTTGTTGTAGTGCGTTACGTTGCGTTGCGTTACTTTGCGTTGCGTTACTTTGCGTTGCGTTACTTTGCGTAGCGTTACTTTGCGTTACGTTGTAATGCGTTGTTTTGCGTTGTGTTACTTTACGTTGTGTTGTAATGTGTTGCGTTACTTTGCGTTGTTTTACTTTGCATTGTGTTACTTTGTGTTGTGTTATTTTGCATTGCGTTACTTTGCCTTTTGTTGTAGCACATTGCATTACTTTGCATTGTGTTACTTTGCTTTGCGTTACTTTGTGTTGCGTTACTTTGCGTTGTGTTACTTTGCCTTGTGTTCGTTTGCGTTGTGTCACTTTGCGTTGCGTTACTTTGTCTTGTGTTGTAGTGCGTTGTGTTAATTTGCGTTGCGTGACTTTGCGTTGCGTGACTTTGCGTTGCGTTACTTTGCGTTGCGTTACTTTGCGTTGCGTTACTTTGCCTTTTGTTACTTTGCGTTGTGTTGTAGTAAGTTGCGTTGCATTACTTTGCGTTGTGTTAATTTGTGTTGCCTTACTTTGCCTTGTGTTGTACTGTGTTGCGTTACTTTGTCTTGTGTTACTTTACCTTGTGTTACTTTACCTTGTGTTGTATTGCGTTGCGTTGCATTACTTTGCCTTGTTTTGTAGTGCGTTGTGTTACTTTGCCTTTTGTTCCTTTGAGTTGCGTTACTTTGTGTTGTGTTGTACTGCGTTGCGTTACTTTGCCTTGTGTTGTAGAAAGTTGCGTTAGTTTGCGTTGTTACTTTGCGTTGTTACTTTGCGTTGTGTTTCTTTGCATTGTGTTACTTTGCGTTGTGTTACTTTACGTTGTGTTGTAATGTGTTGCGTTACTTTGCGTTGTTTTACTTTGCCTTGGGTTGTAGTGCGTTGCGTTTTGTTACTTTGGGTTGTGTTACTTTGCGTTGCGTTACTTTGCGTTGCCTTACTTTGTCTTGTGTTGTAATGTGTTGCTTTACTTTGGGTTGCCTTACTTTGCATTGTGTTCGTTTGCGTTATGTCACTTTGCGTTGCGTTACTTTGTCTTGTGTTGTAGTGGGTTGTGTTAATTTGCCTTGTGTTACTTTGCATTTGTTACTTTGCGTTGTGTCGTAATGCGTTGCGTTACTTTGCCTTGTGTTGTAGTGTATTGCGTTAGTTAGCGTTGCGTTACTTTGCGTTACGTTGTAATGCGTTGTTTTGCGTTACTTTGCGTTGTTACTTTGCGTTGTTACTTTGCGTCGTTACTTTGCGTTGCATTACTTTGTGTTGTGTTACTTTGCGTTGCGTTACTTTACCTTGTGTTGTAATGGGTTGCGTTACTTTGCGTTGCGTTACTTTGCGTTACTTTGCATTGTCTTCCTTTGCGTTGTGTTCCTTTGCATTTTGTTACTTTGCGTTGCGTTACTTTGCATTTTGTTGTAGTGCGTTACTTTGCGTTGCATTACTTTAACTTGTGTTGTAATGGGTTGCGTTACTTTGCGTTGCGTTACTTTGCGTTGCGTTACTTTGCGTTGCGTTACTTTGCGTTGCGTTACTTTGCGTTGCGTTACTTTGCGTTGCGTTACTTTGCGTTACTTTGCATTGTCTTCCTTTGCGTTGTGTTCCTTTGCATTTTGTTACTTTGCGTTGCGTTACTTTGCATTTTGTTGTAGTGCGTTACTTTGCGTTGCGTTACTTTGCGTTGCGTTATTTTGCGTTGCGTTATTTTGCGTTGTGTTGTAGTGCGATGCGTTGTAGTGCATTGCGTTGTAGTGCGATGCGTTGTAATGCGTTGTTTAGCGTTACTTTGCGTTGTTACTTTGCGTTGCATTACTTTGCGTTGCGTTACTTTGCGTTACTTTGTGTTGCGTTACTTTGTGTTGCGTTACTTTGTGTTGCGTTACTTTGTGTTGCGTTACTTTGTGTTGCGTTACTTTGCGTTGCGTTACTTTGCATTTTGTTGTAGTGCGTTACTTTGCGTTGCGTTACTTTGCGTTGCGTTACTTTGCGTTGCGTTACTTTGCGTTGCGTTACTTTGCGTTGCGTTACTTTGCGTAGCGTTACTTTGCGTTGCGTTACTTTGCGTAGCGTTACTTTGCATTGCGTTACTTTGCGTTGCGTTACTTTGCGTTGCGTTACTTTGCTTTACGTTGTAATGCTTTGTTTTGCGTTACTTTGCGTTGTTACTTTGCGTTTTTACTTTGTGTTGCATTACTTTGTGTTGTGTTACTTTGCGTTGCGTTACTTTACCTTGGGTTACTTTGCCTTGTGTTGTAATGGGTTGCGTTACTTTGCGTTGCGTTACTTTGCGTTGCGTTTCTTTGCATTGTGTTCCTTTGCGTTGTGTTACTTTGCATTACGTTACTTTGTATTTTGTTGTAGTGCATTACTCTGCGTTGCGTTACTTTGTGTTGCGGTATTTTGCGTTGCGTTGTAGTGCGATGCGTTGTAATGCGTTGTTTTGCGTTACTTTTCGTTGTTACTTTGCGTTGTAACTTTATGTTGTTACTTTGCGTTGCATTACTTTGCGTTAATTTGCGTTGCGTTATTTTGCGTTGTGTTGTAGTGCGTTGCGTTGTAGTGCGATGCGATGTAATGCGTTGTTTTGCGTTACTTTGCGTTGTTACTTTGCGATGTTTCTTTGCGTTGTTACTTTGCGTTGCATTACTTTGCGTTGCATTACTTTGCGTTGCGTTACTTTGCGTTGCGTTACTTTGCGTTGCGTTACTTTGCGTTGCGTTACTTTGCATTGTGTTCGTTTGCGTTGTGTCACTTTGCGTTGCGTTACTTTGCATTTTGTTGTAGTGCGTTACTTTGCGTTGCGTTACTTTGCGTTGCGTTACTTTGCGTTGCGTTACTTTGCGTAGCGTTACTTTGCGTTACGTTGTAATGCGTTGTTTTGCGTTACTTTGCGTTGTTACTTTGCGTTTTTACTTTGCGTTGCATTACTTTGTGTTGTGTTACTTTGCGTTGCGTTACTTTACCTTGATATCGTGTTGTAGAAAGTTGCCTTAGTTTGTGTTGTGTTATTTTGCGTTGGTTATTTTGCTTTGCGTTACTTTGCATTGTGTTACTTTGCGTTGTGTTACTTTGCGTTGCGTTACTCTGCATTTTGTTGTAGTGCATTACTTTGCGTTGCGGTACTTTGAGTTGTGTTACTTTGCTTAGCGTTACTTTGCGTTGCATTACTTTGCGTTGCGTTACATTACCTTGTGTTGTAATGTGTTGCTTTACTTTGCGTTGCGTTGCTATGCCTTGTGTTGTAGAACGTTGCGTTTTTACTTTGCGTTGTTACTTTGCGTTGCATTACTTTGTGTTGTGTTACTTTGCATTGCGTTACCTTACCTTGTGTTTTAATGTAGTGCGTTACTTTGCGTTGCGTTACTTTGCGTTGCGTTACTTTGCGTTGCGTTACTTTGCGTTGCGTTACTTTGCGTTGCGTTACTTTGCGTTGTGTTACTTTGCGTTGTGTTACTTTGCGTAGCGTTACTTTGCGTTGCGTTACTTTGCGTTGTTACTTTGCTTTGCATTACTTTGTTTTGTGTTACTTTGCTTTGCGATACTTTGCCTTGTGTTGTAGAAAGTTGCGTTATTTTCTGTTGTGTTATCTTGCATTGGTTACTTTGCTTTGCGTTACTTTGTGTTGTGTTATCTTGCGTTGGTTACTTTGCTTTACGTTACTTTGCATTGTGTTACTTTGTGTTGTGTTACTTTGCGTTACTTTGCATTTTGTTGTAGTGCGTTACTTTGCGTTGCGTTACTTTGCGTTGCGTTACTTTGCGTTGCGTTACTTTGCGTTGCGTTACTTTGCGTTGCGTAACTTTGCGTTGCGTAACTTTGCGTTGCGTTACTTTGCGTTGCGTTACTTTGCGTTGCGTTACTTTGCGTTGCGTAACTTTGCGTTGCGTTACTTTGCGTTGCGTTACTTTGCGTTGTGTTGTAGTGCGATGCGTTGTACTGCGTTACGTTGTAGTGCGATGCGTTGTAATGCGTTGTTTTGCGTTACTTTGCGTTGTTACTATCTTGCGTTGGTTACTTTGCTTTGCGTTACTTTGTGTTGTGTTATCTTGCGTTGGTTACTTTGCTTTGTGTTACTTTGCATTGTGTTACTTTGCGTTGCGTTACTTTGCGTTGCGTTACTTTGCGTTGCATTACTTTGCGTTGCGTTACTTTGCGTTGTGTTGTAGTGCGATGCGTTGTACTGCGTTACGTTGTACTGCGTTACGTTGTAGCGTGATGCGTTGTAATGCGTTGTTTTGCGTTACTTTGCGTTGTTACTATCTTGCGTTGGTTACTTTGCTTTGCGTTACTTTGTGTTGTGTTATCTTGCGTTGGTTACTTTGCTTTGTGTTACTTTGCCTTGTGTTACTTTGCGTTACGTTACTTTGCGTTGTGTCGTAGTGTGTTGCGTTACTTTGCCTTGCGTTACTTTGCGTTGCCTTACTTTGCGTTGCGTTACTTTGCCTTGTGTTGTAGTGTGCTGCGTTACTTAGCGTTGCGTTACTTAGCGTTGCGTTACTTAGCGTTGCGTTACTTAGCGTTGCGTTACTTTGCGTTGGTTACTTTGCTTTGCGTTACTTTGCATTGTGTTACTTTGCGTTGTATTACTTTGCGTTGCTTCACTTTGCCTTTTGTACTAGTGCGTTGTATTACTTTACGTTGTGTTACTTTGCGTTGCGTTACTTTGCGTTGCGTTACTTTGCATTGTGTTCTGGTGCGTTGCGTTACTTTGCGTTGCGTTACTTTGCGTTGTGTTAATTTGTGTTGCATTACTTTGCGTTGCGTTACTTTGCGTTGCGTTTCTTTGCATTGCGTTACTTTGCATTTTGTTACGTTCTGTTGTTTTACTTTGCCTTGTGTTGGAGTTCGTTGTGTTGCGTTACTTTGTGTTGTGTTACATTGCGTTGTGTTACCTTGCGTTGTGTTGTAATGCGTTGCGTTGCATTAATTTGCGTTGTGTTACTTTGCCTTGTGTTACTTTGAGTTGCGTAACTTTGCTTCGCGTTACTTTGCATTGTGTTACTTTGCATGTGTTACTTTGCTTTGTATTACTTGGCCTTGCTTCACTGCCTTTTGTTCTAGTGCGTTGTGTTACTTTACGTTGGTTTACTTTACGTTGCATTACATTGCGTTGCGTTACTTTGCATTGTGTTGTAGCGCGTTGCGTTACTTTGCGTTGCGTTACTTTGCCTTGTGTTGTAGTGTGTTGCTTTACTTAGCATTGCGTTACTTTGCATTGTGTTACTTTGCGTTGTATTACTTTGCGTTGCGTCACTTTGCCTTTTGTTCTAGTGCGTTGTATTACTTTACGTTGTGTTACTTTGCGTTGCGTTACTTTGCGTTGCGTTACTTTGCATTGTGTTCTGGTGCGTTGCGTTACTTTGCGTTGCATTACTTTGCGTTGTGTTAACTTTGTGTTGCGTTACTTTGCGTTGCGTTACTTTGCGTTGCGTTTCTTTGCATTACGTTACTTTGCATTTTGTTACGTTCTGTTGTTTTACTTTGCCTTGTGTTGGAGTTCGTTGTGTTGCCTTACTTTGTGTTGTGTTACTCTCCATTGCGTTACTTTACCTTCTGTTGTAATGTGTTGCGTTACTTTGCATTGTTTTACTTTGCCTTGTGTTGTATTGCGTTGCGTTGTGTTTCTTTGGGTTGTGTTACTTTGCGTTGCGTTACTGTCTCTTGTGTTGTCGAACGTTGCGTTACTTTGCGTTGCGTTACTTTGCGTTGCGTTACTTTGTGTTGTGTTACTTTGTGTTGTGTTACTTTGCTTTGTGTTGTAGTCCGTTGCGTTAGTTTGTGTTGTGTTACTTTGCGCTGCGTTACTTTGCATAGTGTTGTAGTGCATTGCGTTACTTTGCCTTGTGTTGTAATGTGTTGCGTTACTTTGCGTTGCGTTACTTTGCATCGTTACTTTGGGTTACGTTACTTTGCGTCGTGTCACTTTGCGTTGCCTTACTTTGTCTTGTGTTGTAATGTGTTGCGTTACTTTGCGTTGCCTTACTTTGCATTGTGTTACTTTGCGTTGTGTTATTTTGCATTGCGTTACTTTGCCTTTTGTTGTAGCACATTGCATTACTTTGCATTGCGTGACTTTGCGTTGCGTTACTTTGCGTTGCATTACTTTGCCTTGTGTTAATTTGTTTTGCCTTACTTTGCCTTGTGTTGTACTGTGTTGCGTTACTTTGTCTTGTGTTACTTTGTCTTGTGTTACTTTGCCTTGTGTTACTTTACCTTGTGTTGTATTGCGTTGCGTTGCATTACTTTGCCTTGTTTTGTAGTGCGTTGTGTTACTTTGCCTTTTGTTACTTTGAGTTGCGTTACTTTGCGTTGTGTTGTACTGCGTTGCGTTACTTTGCCTTGTGTTGTAGAAAGTTGCGTTAGTTTGTGTTGTGTTACTTTGCGTTGTATAACTTTGCGTTGCATTACTTTGCCTTTTGTTGTAGTGCATTGTGTTACTTTGCCTTGTGTTACTTTGCCTTGTGTTACTTTGCATTGTATTGTAGTGCGTTGCGTTCTAGTGCGATGCGTTGTTTTGCGTTACTTTGCGTTGTTACTTTGAGTTGTTACTTTGCGTTGTGTTTCTTTGCATTGTGTTACTTTGCGTTGTGTTACTTTACGTTGTGTTGTAATGTGTTGCGTTACTTTGCATTGTTTTACTTTGCCTTGGGTTGTAGTGCGTTGCGTTTTGTGCCTTTGGGTTGTGTTACTTTGCGTTGCGTTACTTTGCGTTGCCTTACTTTGTCTTGTGTTGTAATGTGTTGCGTTACTTTGGGTTGCCTTACTTTGCATTGTGTTACTTTGCGTTGCATTACTTTGTGTTGCGTTACTCTGCGTTGCGTTACTTTGCATTGTGTTCGTTTGCGTTGTGTCACTTTGCGTTGCGTTACTTTGCCTTGTGTTGTAGTGCGTTGTGTTAATTTGCCTTGTGTTACTTTGCATTAGTTACTTTGCGTTGTGTCGTAGTGCGTTGCGTTACTTTGCCTTGTGTTGTAGTGTGTTGCGTTATTTAGCGTTGCGTTACTTTGCGATACGTTGTAATGCGTTGTTTTGCGTTACTTTGCGTTGTTACTTTGCGTCGTTACTTTGCGTTGCATTACTTTGTGTTGTCTTACTTTGTGTTGCGTTACTTTACCTTGTGTTGTAATGGGTTGCGTTACTTTGCGTTGCGTTACTTTGCTTTACTTTGCATTGTCTTCCTTTGCGTTGTGTTCCTTTGCATTTTGTTACTTTGCGTTGCGTTACTTTGCATTTTGTTGTAGTGCGTTGTTTTGCGTTACTTTGCGTTGTTACTTTGCGTCGTTACTTTGCGTTGCATTACTTTGTGTTGTGTTACTTTGCGTTGCATTACTTTACCTTGTGTTGTAATGGGTTGCGTTACTTTGCGTTGCGTTACTTTGCGTTGCGTTACTTTGCGTTGCGTTACTTTGCGTTGCATTACTTTGCGTTACTTTGCATTGTCTTCCTTTGCGTTGTGTTCCTTTGCATTTTGTTACTTTGCGTTGCGTTACTTTGCATTTTGTTGTAGTGCCTTACTTTGCGTTGCGTTACTTTGCGTTGCGTTATTTTGCCTTGCGTTATTTTGCGGTGTGTTGTAGTGTGATGCGTTGTAGTGCATTGCGTTGTAGTGTGATGCGTTGTAATGCGTTGTAATGCGTTACTTTGCGTTGTTACTTTGCGTTGCATTACTTTGCGTTACTTTGCGTTACTTTGTGTTGCGTTACTTTGTGTTGCGTTACTTTGTGTTGCGTTACTTTGCGTTGCGTTACTTTGCGTTGCGTTACTTTGTGTTGCGTTACTTTGTGTTGCGTTACTTTGTGTTGCGTTACTTTGCGTTGTGTCACTTTGCGTTGCGTTACTTTGCCTTGTGTTGTAGAAAGTTACGTTAGTTTGTGTTGTGTTATTTTGCGTTTACTTTGCGTTACTTTGCGCTGTTTTACTTTGCATTACGTTACTTTGCATTTTGTTGTATTGCGTTACTTTGCGTTGCGTTACTTTGCGTTGCGTTACTTTGCGTAGCGTTACTTTGCGTTGCGTTACTTTGCGTTGCGTTACTTTGCGTTGCGTTACTTTGCGTAGCGTTACTTTGCGTTGCGTTACTTTGCGTTGCGTTACTTTGCGTTACGTTGTAATGCTTTGTTTTGCGTTACTTTGCGTTGTTACTTTGCGTTTTTACTTTGCGTTGCATTACTTTGTGTTGTGTTACTTTGCGTTGCGTTACTTTACCTTGCGTTACTTTGCCTTGTGTTGTAATGGGTTGCGTTACTTTGCGTTGCGTTACTTTGCGTAGCGTTACTTTGCGTTGCGTTACTTTACGTTGCGTTACTTTGCGTTGTGTTGTAGTGCGATGCGTTGTAGTGCGTTGCGTTGTAGTGCGTTGCGTTGTAGTGCGATGCGTTGTAATGCGTTGTTTTGCGTTACTTTGCGTTGTTACTTTGCGTTGTTACTTTGCGTTGTTACTTTGCGTTGTTACTTTGCGTTGTTACTTTGCGTTGCATTACTTTGTGTTGTTTTACTTTGCATTGCGTTACCTTACCTTGTGTTGTAATGTGTTGCTTTACATTGCGTTGCGTTACTTTGCCTTGTGTTGTAGTGCGTTGTGTTACTTTGCCTTGTGTTACTTTGCATTAGTTACTTTGCGTAGTCGTAGTGCGTTGCGTTACTTTGCCTTGTGTTGCAGTGTGTTGCGTTACTTAGCGTTGCGTTACTTTGCGTTGTGTTACTTTGCGTTGCGTTACTTTGCATTTTGTTGTAGTGTGTTACTTTGCATTGCATTACTTTGCCTTGTTTTGTAGTGTGTTGCGTTATTTAGCATTGCGTTACTTTGCGTTGTGTTACTTTGCGTTACGTTGTAATGCGTTGTTTTGCATTACTTTGCGTTGTTACTTTGCGTTGTTACTTTGCGTTGTTACTTTGCGTCGTTACTTTGCGTTGCATTACTTTGTGTTGTGTTACTTTGCGTTGCACTACTTTAACTTGTGTTGTAATGGGTTGCGTTACTTTGCGTTGCGTTACTTTGCGTTGCGTTACTTTGCATTTTGTTGTAGTGCGTTACTTTGCGTTGCGTTACTTTGCGTAGCGTTACTTTGCGTAGCGTTACTTTGCGTAGCGTTACTTTGCGTAGCGTTACTTTGCGTTGCGTTACTTTGCGTAGCGTTACTTTGCGTTGCGTTACTTTGCGTTGCGTTACTTCGCGTTACGTTGTAATGCGTTGTTTTGCGTTACTTTGCGTTGTTACTTTGCGTTATTACTTTGCGTTGTTACTTTGCGTTTTTACTTTGCATTGTGTTACATTGCGTTGTGTTACTTTGCGTTGCGTTACTTTGCATTTTGTTGTAGTGCGTTACTTTGCATTGCGTTACTTTGCCTTGTTTTGTAGTGTGTTGCGTTATTTAGCATTGCGTTACTTTGCGTTGCGTTACTTTGCGTTACGTTGTAATGCGTTGTTTTGCGTTACCTTGCGTTGTTACTTTGCGTCGTTACTTTGCGTTGCATTACTTTGTGTTGTGTTACTTTGCGTTGCACTACTTTAACTTGTGTAGTAATGGGTTGCGTTACTTTGCGTTGCGTTACTTTGCGTTGCGTTACTTTGCATTTTGTTGTAGTGCGTTACTTTGCGTTGCGTTACTTTGCGTTGCGTTACTTTGCGTAGCGTTACTTTGCGTTGCGTTACTTTGCGTAGCGTTACTTTGCGTTGCGTTACTTTGCGTAGCGTTACTTTGCGTTGCGTTACTTTGCGTTGCGTTACTTCGTGTTACGTTGTAATGCGTTGTTTTGCGTTACTTTGCGTTGTTACTTTGCGTTATTACTTTGCGTTGTTACTTTGCGTTGTTACTTTGCGTTGTTACTTTGCGTTGTTACTTTGCGTTTTTACTTTGCATTGTGTTACTTTGCGTTGTGTTACTTTGCATTGTGTTACTTTGCGTTGTGTTACTTTGCGTTGCGTTACTTTGTTTTGTTGTTGCGTTGCGTTACTTTGGGGCGGCAGTAGCTCAGTCTGTAGGGAGTTGGCTTGGGAACCGGAGGGTCACTGGTTCAAGTCCCGACATGGACCAAGAACTGAGTGTGAACTGGTAGCTGGAGAGGTGCCAGTTTACCTCTTGGGCACTGCCGAGGTGCCCCTGAGCAAGGCACCAAACCCCCAACTGCTCGGGGCGCTTGTCAGGAGCAGCTCCCTCACTCTGACATCTCTCCATTGATGCATGTGCATGTGTGTGTTTCGGGTCTGCATGTACCGTGTATAAGTTAACAAACAGAGTGTAAAAATTGAATTTCCCCTCGTGGGACTAATAAAGGACTATCTTCTTCTTCTTCTTCTTGTATTTTGTTGTAGTGCGTTACTCTGCATTGCGTTACTTTGTATTGCGGTATTTTGCGTTTTGTTGCAGTGCGATGCGTTTTAATACGTTTTTTTGCATTACTTTGCGTTGTTACTTTGCGTTGCATAACTTTGCGTTGCTTTGCGTTGCGTTAATATGCCTTGTGTTGTAGAACGTTAAGTTACTTTGCGCTGCATTACTTTGCGTTGCATTACTTTTTTACTTTACATTGTGTTCGTTTGCGTTGCGTTACTTTGCCTTGTGTTGTAGTGCGTTGTGTTACTTTGCCTTGTGTTACTTTGCATTAGTTACTTTGCGTCGTGTCGTAGTGCGTTGCGTTACTTTGCCTTGTGTTGTAGTGTGTTGCGTTACTTTGCGTTGCGTTACTTTACCTTGTGTTGTAATGGGTTGCGTTACTTTGCATTGCGTTACTTTGCGTTGCTTTACTTTGCATTGTGTTCCTTTGCGTTGTGTTACTTTGCGTTGCGTTATTTTGCGTTGTGTTGTAGTGCGATGCGTTGTAGTGCGTTGCGTTGTAGTGCGATGCGTTGTAATGCGTTGTTTTGCGTTACTTTGCTTTGTTACTTTGCGTTGTTTCTTTGCGTTGTTTCTTTGCGTTGTTACTTTGCGTTGCATTACTTTGCGTTGCATTACTTTGCGTTGCGTTACTTTGCGTTGCGTTACTTTGCATTGTATTCGTTTGCGTTGTGTCACTTTGCGTTGCGTTACTTTGCATTTTGTTGTAGTGCGTTACTTTGCGTAGCGTTACTTTGCGTTCCGTTGTAATGCGTTGTTTTGCGTTACTTTGCGTTGTTACTTTGCGTTGTTACTTTGCGTTGTTACTTTGCGTTGTTACTTTGCGTTGCATTACTCTGTGTTGTGTTACTTTGCGTTGCATTACTTTACCTTGATAACGTGTTGTAGAAAGTTGCCTTAGTTTGTGTTGTGTTCTTTTGCGTTGGTTATTTTGCTTTGCGTTACTTTGCATTGTGTTACTTTGAGTTGTGTTACTTTGCGTTGCGTTACTTTGCATTTTGTTGTAGTGCATTACTTTGCGTTGCGGTACTTTGCGTTTTGTTACTTTGCTTAGCGTTACTTTGCGTTGCGTTACTTTGCGTTGCGTTACTTTGCGTAGCACTACAACGCAACGCACTGCGTTACTTTGCGTTGCATTACTTTGCGTTGCGTTACTTTGCGTTGCGTTACTTTGTGTAGCGTTACTTTGCGTTACTTTGCGTTACATTGTAATGCGTTGTTTTGTGTTACTTTGCGTTGTTACTTTGCGTTGTTACTTTGCGTTGCATTACTTTGCGTTGTGTTGTAGTGTGATGCGTTGTACTGCGTTACGTTGTAGTGCGATGCGTTGTAATGCGTTGTTTTGCGTTACTTTGCGTTTTTACTTTGCGTTGTTACTTTGCGTTGCATTACTTTGCGTTACTTTGTGTTGTGTTACTTTGCGTTGCGTTACTTTACATTGTGTTCTTTTGCGTTGTGTTACTTTGCGTTGCGTTACTTTGCGTTGCGTTACTTTGCATTTTGTTGTAGTGCGTTACTTTGCATTGCGTGATTTTGCGTTGTGTTGTAGTGCGTTGCGTTGTAGTGCGTTGCGTTGTAGTGCGATGCATTGTAATGCATTGTTTTGCGTTACTTTGCGTTGTTACTTTGCGTTGTTACTTTGCGTTGCATTACTTTGCGTTGCATTACTTTGCGTTGCATTACTTTAAGTTGCGTTACTTTGTGTAACGTTACTTTGCGTTGCGTTACTTTGCGTTACGTTGTAATGCGTTGTTTTGCGTTACTTTGCGTTGTTACTTTGCGTTGTTACTTTGCGTTGTTAGTTTGCGTTGTTAGTTTGTGTTTTTACTTTGCGTTTTTAGTTTGCGTTGCATTACTTTGTGTTGTGTTACTTTGCGTTGCGTTACTTTACCTTGCGTTACTTTACCTTGTGTTGTAATGGGTTGCGTTACTTTGCGTTGCGTTACTTTGCATTGCGTTACTTTGCGTTGCGTTTCTTTGCATTGTGTTCCTTTGCTTTGTGTTACTTTGCGTTGCGTTACTTTGTATTTTGATGTAGTGCGTTACCCTGCGTTGCGTTACTTTGTGTTGCAGTGTTTTGCGTTGCGTTGTAGTGCGATGCGTTGTATTGCGTTACTTTGCGTTGTTACTTTGCGTTTTTACTTTGCGTTGCATTACTTTGCGTTACTTTGTGTTTATTTGCGTTGCATTACTTTGCGTTGCGTTACTTTGCATTGTGTTCGTTTGCGTTGTGTCACTTTGCGTTGCGTTACTTTGCCTTGTGTTACTTTGCATTAGTTACTTTACGTTGTGTCGTAGTGCGTTGCGTTACTTTGCCTTGTGTTGTAGTGTGTTGCGTTACTTAGCGTTGCGTTACTTTGCGTAGCTTTACTTTGCGTAGCTTTACTTTGCGTTGCTTTACTTTGCGTTGTGTTGTAGTGCGATGCGTTGTAGTGCGTTGCGTTGTAGTGCGATGCGTTGTAATGCGTTGTTTTGCGTTACATTTCGTTGTTACTTTGTTTTCTTACTTTGCTTTGCATTACTGTGTGTTGTGTTACTTTGCGTTGCGTTACTTTGCCTTGTGTTGTAGAAAGTTGCGTTAGTTTGTGTTGTGTTATTTTGTGTTGGTTACTTTGCTTTGCGTTACTTTGCATTGTGTTACTTTGTGTTGTTTTACTTTGCGTTGCGTTTCTTTGCATTTTGTTGTAGTGCGTTACTTCGCGTTGCGTTACTTTGCGTTGTGTTACTCTGCGTTGCGTTACTTTGCCTTGTGTTGTAGAAAGTTGCGTTAGTTTGATTTGTGTTAATTTGCGTTGCGTTACTTTGCTTTGCGTTACTTTGCATTGTGTTACTTTGCGTTGTGTTACTTTGCATTGCGTTACTTTGTATTGTGTTGTAGTGCGATGCGTTGTAGTGCGTTACGTTGTAGTGCGTTACGTTGTAGTGCGATGCGTTGTAATGCCTTGTTTTATGTTACTTTGCGTTGTTACTTTGCGTTGTTACTTTGCGTTGTTACTTTGCGTTGCGTTACTTTGCATTTTATTGTAGTTTGTTACTTTGCGTTGCGTTAGTTTGCGTTACGTTACTTTGCGTTGCGTTACTTTGCGTTGCGTTACTTTGCGTTGCGTTACTTTGCGTTGCGTTACTTTGCGTTGTGTTGTAGTGCGATGCCTTGTACTGCGTTACGTTGTAGTGCGATGCGTTGTAATACGTTGTTTTGCGTTACTTTGCGTTGTTACTTTGCGTTGTTACTTTGCGTTGTTACTTTGCGTTGTTACTTTGTGTTGCGTTACTTTGCGTTGCGTTACTTTGCGTTGCGTCTTTATGCTTTGTGTTGTAGAATGTTGCGTTAATTTGCGTTACTTTGCGTTGTGTTACTTTGCGTTGCGTTACTTTACGTTGCGTTACTTTGCGTTGCGTTACTTTGCGTTACTTTGCGTTGCGTTACTTTGCATTGTGTTCGCTTCCGTTGCGTTACTTTGCCTTGTGTTGTAGTGTGTTGTGTTACTTTGCCTTGTGTTACTTTGCATTAGTTACTTTGCGTTGTGTCGTACTGCGTTGCGTTACTTTGACTTGTGTTGTAGTGTGTTGCGTTATTTAGCGTTGCGTTACTTTGCGTAGCGTTACTTTGCGTAGCGTTACTTTGTGTTGCGTTACTTTGCGTTACATTGTAATGCGCTGTTTTGCGTTACTTTGCGTTGTTACTTTGCGTTGTTACTTTGCGTTGTTACTTTGCGTTGCATTACTTTGTGTTGTATTACTTTGCGTTGCGTTACTTTACCTTGATAACGTGTTGTAGAAAGTTGCGTTATATTTGTGTTGTGTTATTTTGCGTTGGTTATTTTGCTTTGCGTTACTTTGCATTGTGTTACTTTGCGTTGTGTTACTTTGCGTAGCGTTACTTTGCGTTGCGTTACTTTAGGTTTCGTTACTTTGCATTGTGTTGTAGTGCGATGCGTTGTAGTGCGTTGCGTTGTAGTGCGATGCGTTGTAATGCGTTGTTTTGCATTACTTTGCGTTGTTACTTTGCGTTGTTACTCTGCGTTGTTACTTTGCGTTGTTACTTTGCGTTGCATTACTTTGTGTTGTTTTACTTTGCATTGCGTTACCTTACCTTGTGTTGTAATGTGTTGCTTTACTTTGCGTTGCGTTACTATGCCTTGTGTTGTAGAACGTTGCGTTGTTACTTTGCGTTGCATTACTTTGTGTTGTGTTACTTTGCATTGCGTTACTTTACCTTGTGTTGTAGAAAGTTGCCTTAGTTTGTGTTGTGTTATTTTGCGTTGGTTACTTTGCTTTGCGTTACTTTGCATTGTGTTACTTTGTGTTGTTTTACTTTGCGTTGCGTTTCTTTGCATTTTGTTGTAGTGCGTTACTTTACGCTGTGTTACTTTGCGTTGCGTTGTAGAAAGTTGCGTTAGTTTGATTTGTGTTAATTTGCGTTGCGTTGTAGAAAGTTGCGTTAGTTTGATTTGTGTTAATTTGCGTTGCGTTAGTTTGCTTTGCGTTACTTTGCGTAGCGTTACTTTGCGTTGTGTTACTTTGCGTTGCGTTACTTTGCGTTGTGTTGTAGTACGATGCGTTGTAGTGCGTTGCGTTGTAGTGCCATGCGTTGTTTTGCGTTACTTTGCGTTTTTACTTTGCGTTGTTACTTTGCGTTGTTACTTTGCGTTGCATTACTTTCCGTTGCGTTACTTTGCGTTGCGTTACTTTGCGTTGCGTTACTTTGCGTTGCGTTACTTTGCGTTGCGTTACTTTGCGTAGCGTTACTTTGCGTTGCGTTACCTTACCTTGTGTTGTAATGTGTTGCGTTACTTTGCGTTGCGTTACTATGCCTTGTGTTGTAGAACGTTGCGTTGTTACTTTGCATTGTTACTCTCCGTTGTTACTTTGCATTGCATGACTTTGTGTTGTGTTACTTTGCATTGCGTTACCTTACCTTGTGTTGTAATGTAGTGCGTTACTTTGCGTTGTGTTACTTTGCGTTGTGTTACTTTGCGTCGCGTTACTTTGCGTTGCGTTACTTTAGGTTTCGTTACTTTGCATTGTGTTGTAGTGCGATGCGTTGTAGTGCGTTGCGTTGTAGTGCGATGCGTTGTAATGCGTTGTTTTGCATTACTTTGCGTTGTTACTTTGCGTTGTTACTCTGCGTTGTTACTTTGCGTTGTTACTTTGCGTTGTTACTTTGCGTTGCATTACTTTGTGTTGTTTTACTTTGCATTGCGTTACCTTAACTTGTGTTGTAATGTGTTGCTTTACTTTGCGTTGCGTTACTATGCCTTGTGTTGTAGAACGTTGCGTTGTTACTTTGCGTTGCGTTTCTTTGCATTGTGTTACTTTGCGTTGTGTTACTTTGCCTTGTGTTACTTTGCATTAGTTACTTTGCGTTGTGTCGTAGTGCGTTGCGTTACTTTGCCTTGTGTTGTAGTGTGTTGCGTTATTTAGCGTTGCGTTACTTTGCGTAGCGTTACTTTGCGTTGTGTTACTTTACGTTACATTGTAATGCGTTGTTTTGCGTTACTTTGCGTTGTTACTTCGCGTTGTTACTTTGCGTTTTTACTTTGCGTTGCATTACTTTGCGTTACTTTGTGTTACTTTGCGTTGCGTTACTTTGCGTTGCGTTACTTTGCGTTGCGTTACTTTGCATTGTGGTCGTTTGCGTTGTGTCACTTTGCGTTGCGTTACTTTGCCTTGTTTTGTAGTGCGTTGTGTTACTTTGCCTTGTGTTACTTTGCATTAGTTACTTTACGTTGTGTCGTAGTGCGTTGCGTTACTTTGCCTTGTGTTGTAGTGTGTTGCGTTACTTAGCGTTGCGTTACTTTGTGTAGCTTTACTTTGCGTTGCGTTACTTTGCGTTGTGTTGTAGTGCGATGCGTTGCGTTGTAGTGCGATGCGTTGTAATGCGTTGTTTTGCGTTACATTTCGTTGTTACTTTGTTTTCTTACTTTGCTTTGCATTACTGTGTGTTGTGTTACTTTGCGTTGCGTTACTTTGCCTTGTGTTGTAGAAAGTTGCGTTAGTTTGTGTTGTGTTATTTTGTGTTGGTTACTTTGCTTTGCGTTACTTTGCATTGTGTTACTTTGTGTTGTTTTACTTTGCGTTGCGTTTCTTTGCATTTTGTTGTAGTGCGTTACTTTGCGTTGCGTTACTTTGCGTTGTGTTACTCTGCGTTGCGTTACTTTGCCTTGTGTTGTAGAAAGTTGCGTTAGTTTGATTTGTGTTAATTTGCGTTGCGTTACTTTGCTTTGCGTTACTTTGCATTGTGTTACTTTGCGTTGTGTTACTTTGCATTGCGTTACTTTGTATTGTGTTGTAGTGCGATGCGTTGTAGTGCGTTACGTTGTAGTGCGTTACGTTGTAGTGCGTTACGTTGTAGTGCGTTACGTTGTAGTGCGATGCGTTGTAATGCGTTGTTTTATGTTACTTTGCATTGTTACTTTGCGTTGTTACTTTGCGTTGTTACTTTGCGTTGCGTTACTTTGCATTTTATTGTAGTTTGTTACTTTGCGTCGCGTTAGTTTGCGTTACGTTACTTTGCGTTGCGTTACTTTGCGTTGCGTTACTTTGCGTTGCGTTACTTTGCGTTGTGTTGTAGTGCGATGCCTTGTACTGCGTTACGTTGTAGTGCGATGCGTTGTAATACGTTGTTTTGCGTTACTTTACGTTGTTACTTTGCGTTGTTACTTTGCGTTGTTACTTTGTTTTGCGTTACTTTGTGTTGCGTTACTTTGCGTTGCGTCTTTATGCCTTGTGTTGTAGAATGTTGCGTTAATTTGCGTTACTTTGCGTTGTGTTACTTTGCGTTGCGTTACTTTGCGTTGCGTTACTTTGCGTTGCGTTACTTTGCGTTACTTTGTGTTGCGTTACTTTGCGTTACATTGTAATGCGTTGTTTTGCGTTACTTTGCGTTGTTACTTTGCGTTGTTACTTTGCGTTGTTACTTTGCGTTGCATTACTTTGTGTTGTATTACTTTGCGTTGCGTTACTTTACCTTGATAACGTGTTGTAGAAAGTTGCGTTAGTTTGTGTTGTGTTATTTTGCGTTGGTTATTTTGCTTTGCGTTACTTTGCATTGTGTTACTTTGCGTTGTGTTACTTTGCGTTGCGTTACTTTGCATTTTGTTGTAGTGCGTTACTTTGCGTTGCGGTACTTTGCGTTGTGTTACTTCGCGTTGTGTTACTTTGCGTAGCGTTACTTTGCGTTGTGTTGTAGTGCGATGCGTTGTAGTGCGTTGTGTTGTAGTGCGATGCGTTGTAATGCGTTGTTTTGCATTACTTTGCGTTGTTACTTTGCGTTGTTACTATGCGTTGTTACTTTGCGTTGTTACTTTGCGTTGCATTACTTTGTGTTGTTTTACTTTGCATTGCGTTACCTTACCTTGTGTTGTAATGTGTTGCTTTACTTTGCGTTGCGTTACTATGCCTTGTGTTGTAGAACGTTGCGTTGTTACTTTGCGTTGCATTACTTTGTGTTGTGTTACTTTACATTGCGTTACCTTACCTTGTGTTGTAATATAGTGCGTTACTTTGCGTTGCGTTACTTTGCGTTGTGTTACTTTGCGTAGCGTTACTTTGCGTAGCGTTACTTTGCGTTGTGTTACTTTGCGTTGCGTTACTTTGCGTTGTGTTGTAGTGCGATGCGTTGTAGTGCGTTGCGTTGTAGTGCCATGCGTTGTTTTGCGTTACTTTGCGTTGTTACTTTGCGTTGTTACTTTGCTTTGCATTACTTTGTGTTGTGTTACTTTGCGTTGCTTAACTTTGCCTTGTCTTTTAAAAGTTGCGTTAGTTTGTGTTGTGTTATCTTGCGTTGGTTACTTTGCTTTGCGTTACTTTGTGTTGTGTTATCTTGCATTGGTTACTTTGCTTTGCGTTACTTTGCATTTTGTTGTAGTGCGTTACTTTGCGTTGCGTTACTTTGCGTAGCTTTACTTTGCGTAGCTTTACTTTGCGTTGCGTTACTTTGCGTTGTGTTGTAGTGCGATGCGTTGTAGTGCGTTACGTTGTAGTGCGATGAGTTGTAATGCGTTGTTTTATGTTACTTTGCGTTGTTACTTTGCGTTGTTACTTTGCGTTGTTACTTTGCGTTGCATTACTTTGTGTTGTGTTACTTTGCGTTGTGTTACTTTGTGTTGCGTTACTTTGCCTTGTGTTGTAGAAAGTTGCGTTAGTATGTGTTGTGTTATCTTGCGTTGGTTACTTTGCTTTGCGTTACTTTGCATAGTGTTACTTTGCGTTGTGTTACTTTGCGTTGCGTTACTTTGCGTTGCGTTACTTTGCGTTGCGTTACTTGCGTTGCTTTACTTTGCATTTTATTGTAGTGCGTTACTTTGCGTTGCGTTACTTTGTGTTGCGTTACTTTGCGTTGCGTTACTTTGCGTTGTGTTGTAGTGCGATTCCTTGTACTGCGTTACGTTGTAGTGCGATGCGTTGTAATACGTTGTTTTGCGTTACTTTGCGTTGTTACTTTGCGTTGTTACTTTGCGTTGTTACTTTGCGTTGCGTTACTTTGCGTTGCGTCTTTATGCCTTGTGTTGTAGAACGTTGCGTTAATTTGCGTTACTTTGCGTTGCATTACTTTGCATTGCGTTACTTTGCGTTGCGTTACTTTGCGTTGCGTTACTTTGCATTGTGTTCGTTTGCGTTGCGTTACTTTGCCTTGTGTTGTAGTGCGTTGTGTTACTTTGCCTTGTGTTACTTTGCATTAGTTACTTTGCGTTGTGTCGTAGTGCGTTGCGTTACTTTGACTTGTGTTGTAGTGTGTTGCGTTATTTAGCGTTGCGTTACTTTGCATAGCGTTACTTTGCGTTACATTGTGATGCGTTGTTTTGCGTTACTTTGCGTTGTTACTTTGCGTTGTTACTTTGCGTTGTTACTTTGCGTTGTTACTTTGCGTTGCATTACTTTGTGTTGTATTACTTTGCGTTGCGTTACTTTACCTTAATAACGTGTTGTAGAAAGTTGCGTTACTTTGTATTGTGTTATCTTGCGTTGGTTACTTTGCTTTGCGTTACTTTGCATTGTGTTAGTTTGCGTTGTGTTACTTTGCGTTGCGTTACTTTGCGTTGTTACTCTGCGTTGTTACTTTGCGTTGTTACTTTGCGTTGCATTACTTTGTGTTGTTTTACTTTGCATTGCGTTACCTTACCTTGTGTTGTAATGTGTTGCTTTACTTTGCGTTGCGTTACTATGCCTTGTGTTGTAGAACGTTGCGTTGTTACTTTGCGTTGCATTACTTTGTGTTGTGTTACTTTGCATTGCGTTACTTTACCTTGTGTTGTAGAAAGTTGCCTTAGTTTGTGTTGTGTTATTTTGCGTTGGTTACTTTGCTTTGCGTTACTTTGCATTGTGTTACTTTGTGTTGTTTTACTTTGCGTTGCGTTGTAGAAAGTTGCGTTAGTTTGATTTGTGTTAATTTGCGTTGCGTTGTAGAAAGTTGCGTTAGTTTGATTTGTGTTAATTTGTTGTAATGTGTTGCGTTACTTTGCGTTGCGTTACTATGCCTTGTGTTGTAGAACGTTGCGTTGTTACTTTGCATTGTTACTCTCCGTTGTTACTTTGCATTGCATGACTTTGTGTTGTGTTACTTTGCATTGCGTTACCTTACCTTGTGTTGTAATGTAGTGCGTTACTTTGCGTTGTGTTACTTTGCGTTGCATTACTTTGCGTTGCGTTACTTTGCGTTGCGTTACTTTGCGTTGCTTTACTTTGCGCTGTGTTGTAGTGCGATGCGTTGTAGTGCGTTGCGTTGTAGTGCGATGCGTTGTAATGCGTTTTTTTGCGTTACTTTGCGTTGTTACTTTGCGTTGTTACTTTACGTTGTCACTTTGCTTTGCATTACTTTGTGTTGTGTTACTTTGCGTTGCGTTACTTTTCCTTGCGTTGTAGAACGTTGCGTTAGTTTGTGTTCTGTTTTTTTGCGTTGATTACTTTGCTTTGCGTTACTTTGTATTGTGTTATCTTGCGTTGGTTACTTTGCTTTGCGTTACTTTGCATTGTGTTAGTTTGCGTTGTGTTACTTTGCGTTGCGTTACTTTGCATTTTGTTGTAGTGCGTTACTTTGCGTTGCATTACTTTGCATTGCGTTACTTTGCGTTGCGTTACTTCGCGTTGCGTTACTTTGCGTTGCGTTACTTTGCGTTGCATTACTTTGAGTTGCGTTACTTTGCGTTGCGTTACTTTGCGTTGCGTTACTTTGCATTGCGTTACTTTGCGTTGTGTTATAGTGTGATGCGTTGTACTGCATTACGTTGTAGTGCGATCCGTTTTAATGCGTTGTTTGCGTTAATTTGCATTGTTACTTTGCGTTGTTACTTTGCGTTGTTACTTTGCGTTGCATTACTTTGTGTTGTGTTACTTTGCCTTGCTTTACTTTACCTTGTGTTGTAATGTGTTGCGTTACTTTGCGTTGCGTTACTATGCCTTGTGTTGTAGAACGTTGCGTTACTTTGCGTTGCATTACTTTGCGTTGCTTTACTTTGCGTTACTTTGCATTGCGTTACTTTGTGTTGCGTTACTTTGTGTTGCGTTACTTTGTGTTGCGTTACTTTGTGTTGCGTTACTTTACGTTGCGTTACTTTGCATTGTGTTCGTTTGCGTTGTCACTTTGCGTTGCGTTACTTTGCCTTGTGTTGTAGAAAGTTGCGTTACTTTGCGTTGTTTTACTTTGCGTTGCGTTACTTTGCATTTTGTTGTTGTGCGTTACTTTGCGTTGCGTTACTTTGCGTTGCGTTACTTTGCTTAGCGTTACTTTGCGTAGCGTTACTTTGCGTTGCGTTACTTTGCGTTGCGTTACTTTGCGTTGCTTTACTTTGCGTTATGTTGTAATGCGTTGTTTTGCGTTACTTTGCGTTGTTACTTTGCGTTGTTACTTTGCGTTTTTAATTTGCGTTGCATTACTTTGTGTTGTGTTACTTTGCGTTGCGTTACTTTACCTTTCGTTACTTTGCCTTGTGTTGTAATGGGTTGAGTCACTTTGCGTTGCGTTACTTTGCGTTGCGTTTCTTTGCATTGTGTTCCTTTGCGTTGTGTTAATTTGCGTTGCGTTACTTTGTATTTTGTTGTAGTGCGTTACTCTGCGTTGCGTTACTTTGTGTTGCGGTATTTTGCGTTGCGTTGTAGTGCGATGCGTTGTAATGCGTTGTTTTGAGTTGTTACTTTGCGTTGTTACTTTGCGTTGCGTTACTTTGCGTTGCGTTACTTTGCGTAACATTACTTTGCGTTGCGTTACTTTGCGTTGCATTACTTTGCGTAGTGTTACTTTGCGTTGCGTTATGTTGTAATGCGTTGTTTTGTGTTACTTTGCGTTGTTACTTTGCGTTGTTACTTTGCATTGTTACTTTGCGTTGTTACTTTGAGTTGTTACTTTGCGTTGCATTGCTTTGTGTTGTGTTACTTTGCGTTGCGTTACTTTACCTTGATAACGTGTTGTGGAAAGTTGCCTTAGTTTGTGTTGTGTTATTTTGCGTTGGTTATTTTGCTTTACGTTACTTTGCATTGTGTTACTTTGCGTTGTGTTACTTTGCGTTGCGTTACTTTGCATTTTGTTGTAGTGCGTTACTTTGCGTTGCGGTACTTTGCGTTGTGTTACTTTGCTTAGCGTTACTTTGCGTTGCGTTACTTTGCGTTGCGGTACTTTGCGTTGTGTTACTTTGCTTAGCGTTACTTTGCGTTGTGTTACTTTGCGTTGTGTTACTTTGCGTTGCGTTACTTTGCCTTGTGTTGTAGAAAGTTGCGTTAGTTTGTGTTGTGTTATCTTGCGTTGGTTACTTTGCTTTGCGTTACTTTGTGTTGTGTTATCTTGCGTTGGTTACTTTGCTTTGCGTTACTTTGCATTGTGTTACTTTGCGTTGCATTACTTTGTGTTGTGTTACTTTGCCTTGCTTTACTTTACCTTGTGTTGTAATGTGTTGCGTTACTTTGCGTTGCGTTACTATGCCTTGTCTTGTAGAACGTTGCGTTACTTTGCGTTGCATTACTTTGCGTTGTGTTGTATTGGGTTGCGTTACTTTGCGTTGCGTTACTTTGCGTTGCGTTACTTTGCGTTACTTTGCATTGTCTTCCTTTGCATTGCGTTCCTTTGCGTTGTGTTACTTTGCATTGCGTTACTTTGCATTTTGTTGTAATGCGTTACTTGGCGTTGCATTACTTTGCATTGTGTTCCTTTGAGTTTTGTTACTTTGCATTAGTTACTTTGTGTTGTGTCGTAGTGCGTTGCGTTACTTTGCCTGGTGTTGTAGTGTGTTGCGTTACTGAGCGTTGCGTTACTTAGCGTTGCGTTACTTTGCATTGCATTACTTTGCTTTGTGTTGTAGTGCGATGCGTTGGTATTTTGCATTGCGTTGTAGTGCGATGCGTTGTAATGTGTTACTTTGCGTTGTTACTTTGCGTTGTTACTTTGCGTTGTTACTTTGCGTTGCATTACTTTGTGTTGTGTTAATTTGTGTTGTGTTACTTTGCGTTGCGTTACTTTGCCTTGTGTTGTAGAAAGTTGCGTTAGTTTGTGTTGTGTTATCTTGCGTTGGTTACTTTGCTTGCGTTACTTTGTGTTGTGTTATCTTGCATTGGTTACTTTGCGTTGCGTTACTTTGCGTTGCGTTACTTTGCGTTGCGGTACTTTGCGTTGTGTTACTTTGCTTAGCGTTACTTTGCGTTGCGTTACTTTGCGTTGCGTTACTTTGCGTTGCGGTACTTTGCGTTGTGTTACTTTGCTTAGCGTTACTTTGCGTTGTGTTACATTGCGTTGTGTTACTTTGCGTTGCGTTACTTTGCCTTGTGTTGTAGAAAGTTGCGTTAGTTTGTGTTGTGTTATCTTGCGTTGGTTACTTTGCTTTGCGTTACTTTGTGTTGTGTTACTTTGCGTTGCGTTACTTTGCATTTTGTTGTAGTGCGTTACTTTGCGTTGCGTTACTTTGCGTTGCATGACTTTGTGTTGTGTTACTTTGCATTGCGTTACCTTACCTTGTGTTGTAAGGTAGTGCGTTACTTTGCGTTGTTACTTTGCGTTGCGTTACTTTGCGTTGCGTTACTTTGCGTTGCGTTACTTTGTGTTGCGTTACTTTGCGTTGCGTTACTTTACCTTGATAACGTGTTGTAGAAAGTTGCGTTAGTTTGTGTTGTGTTATTTTGCGTTGGTTATTTTGCTTTGCGTTACTTTGCATTATGTTTCTTTGCGTTGTGTTATTTTGCGTTGCGTTACTTTGCATTTTGTTGTAGTAAGTTACTTTGCGTTGCGGTACTTTGCGTTGTGTTGTAGTGTGATGCGTTGTACTGCATTACGTTGTAGTGCGATCCGTTTTAATGCGTTGTTGGCTTTACTTTGCATTGTTACTTTGCGTTGTTACTTTGCGTTGTTACTTTGCGTTGCATTACTTTGTGTTGTATTACTTTGCCTTGCTTTACTTTACCTTGTGTTGTAATGTGTTGCGTTACTTTGCGTTGCGTTACTATGCCTTGTGTTGTAGAACGTTGCGTTACTTTGCGTTGCATTACTTTGCGTTGCTTTACTTTGCGTTACTTTGCATTGCGTTACTTTGTGTTGCGTTACTTTTTGTTGCGTTACTTTTTGTTGCGTTACTTTGTGTTGCGTTACTTTGCGTTGCGTTACTTTGCATTGTGTTCGTTTGCGTTGTCACTTTGCGTTGCGTTACTTTGCCTTGTGTTGTAGAAAGCTGCGTTACTTTGTGTTGTGTTATTTTGCGTTGTGTTATTTTGCGTTTACTTTGCGTTACTTTGCGTTGTTTTACTTTGCGTTGCGTTACTTTGCATTTTGTTGTTGTGCGTTACTTTGCGTTGCATTACTTTGCGTTGCGTTACTTTGCTTAGCGTTACTTTGCGTAGCGTTACTTTGCGTTGCGTTACTTTGCGTTGTGTTACTTTGCGTTGTTACTATGCATTGTTACTTTGCGTTGTTACTTTGCTTTGCATTACTTTGTGTTGTGTTACTTTGCGTTGCGTTACTTTTCCTTGCGTTGTAGAACGTTGCGTTAGTTTGTGTTCTGTTTTCTTGCGTTGATTACTTTGCTTTGCGTTACTTTGTGTTGTGTTATCTTGCGTTGGTTACTTTGCTTTGCGTTACTTTGCATTGTGTTACTTTGCGTTGTGTTACTTTGCGTTGCGTTACTTTGCATTTTGTTGTAGTGCGTTACTTTGCGTTGCATTACTTTGCATTGCGTTACTTTGCGTTGCGTTACTTCGCGTTGCGTTACTTTGCGTTGCGTTACTTTGCGTTGCATTACTTTGAGTTGCGTTACTTTGCGTTGCGTTACTTTGCGTTGCGTTACTTTGCATTGCGTTACTTTGCGTTGTGTTGTAGTGTGATGCGTTGTACTGCATTTCGTTGTAGTGCGATCCGTTTTAATGCGTTGTTGGCGTTACTTTGCATTGTTACTTTGCGTTGTTACTTTGCGTTGTTACTTTGCGTTGCATTACTTTGTGTTGTGTTACTTTGCCTTGCTTTACTTTACCTTGTGTTGTAATGTGTTGCGTTACTTTGCGTTGCGTTACTATGCCTTGTGTTGTAGAACGTTGCGTTACTTTGCGTTGCATTACTTTGCGTTGCTTTACTTTGCGTTACTTTGCATTGCGTTACTTTGTGTTGCGTTACTTTTTGTTGCGTTACTTTTTGTTGCGTTACTTTGTGTTGCGTTACTTTGCGTTGCGTTACTTTGCATTGTGTTCGTTTGCGTTGTCACTTTGCGTTGCGTTACTTTGCCTTGTGTTGTAGAAAGTTGCGTTACTTTGTGTTGTGTTATTTTGCGTTGTGTTATTTTGCGTTTACTTTGCGTTACTTTGCGTTGTTTTACTTTGCGTTGCGTTACTTTGCATTTTGTTGTTGTGCGTTACTTTGCGTTGCATTACTTTGCGTTGCGTTACTTTGCTTAGCGTTACTTTGCGTAGCGTTACTTTGCGTTGCGTTACTTTGCGTTGCGTTACTTTGCGTTGCGTTACTTTGCGTTGCGTTACTTTGCGTTGCGTTACTTTGCGTTATGTTGTAATGCGTTGTTTTGCGTTACTTTGCGTTGTTACTTTGCGTTTTTAATTTGCGTTGCATTACTTTGTGTTGTGTTACTTTGCGTTGCGTTACTTTACCTTTCGTTACTTTGCCTTGTGTTGTAATGGGTTTAGTCACTTTGCGTTGCATTACTTTGCGTTGCGTTTCTTTGCATTGTGTTCCTTTGCATTGTGTTAATTTGCGTTGAGTTACTTTGTATTTTGTTGTAGTGCGTTACTCTGCGTTGCGTTACTTTGTGTTGCGGTATTTTGCGTTGCGTTGTAGTGCGATGCGTTGTAATGCGTTGTTTTGCGTTGTTACTTTGCGTTGTTACTTTGCGTTGCATTTCTTTGCGTTACTTTGCGTTGCGTTACTTTGCGTAACATTACTTTGCGTTGCGTTACTTTGCGTTGCATTACTTTGCGTAGTGTTACTTTGTGTTGCGTTATGTTGTAATGCGTTGTTTTGCGTTACTTTGCGTTGTTACTTTGCATTGTTACTTTGCGTTGTTACTTTGAGTTGTTACTTTTCGTTGCATTACTTTGTGTTGTGTTACTTGGCGTTGCGTTACTTTACCTTGATAACGTGTTGTAGAAAGTTGCCTTAGTTTGTGTTGTGTTATTTTGCGTTGGTTATTTTGCTTTACGTTACTTTGCATTGTGTTACTTTGCGTTGTGTTACTTTGTGTTGCGTTACTTTGCATTTTGTTGTAGTGCGTTACTTTGCGTTGCGGTACTTTGCCTTGTGTTACTTTGCTTAGCGTTACTTTGCGTTGCGTTACTTTGCGTTGCGTTACTTTGCGTTGCGGTACTTTGCGTTGTGTTACTTTGCTTAGCGTTACTTTGCGTTGTGTTTCTTTGTGTTGTGTTACTTTGCGTTGCGTTACTTTGCCTTGTGTTGTAGAAAGTTGCGTTAGTTTGTGTTGTGTTATCTTGCGTTGGTTACTTTGCTTTGCGTTACTTTGTGTTGTGTTATCTTGCGTTGGTTACTTTGCTTTGCGTTACTTTGCATTGTGTTACTTTGCGTTGCATTACTTTCTGTTGTGTTACTTTGCCTTGCTTTACTTTACCTTGTGTTGTAATGTGTTGCGTTACTTTGCGTTGCGTTACTATGCCTTGTCTTGTAGAACGTTGCTTTACTTTGCGTTGCATTACTTTGCGTTGTGTTGTATTGGGTTGCGTTACTTTGCGTTGCGTTACTTTGCGTTGCGTTACTTTGCGTTACTTTGCATTGTGTTACTTTGTGTTGTGTTACTTTGCGTTGCGTTACTTTGCATTTTGTTGTAGTGCGTTACTTTGCGTTGCGTTACTTTGCGTTGCCTTACTTTGCGTTACATTGTAATGCGTTGTTTTGCGTTACTTTGCGTTGTTACTTTGCGTTGTTACTTTGCGTTGTTACTTTGCGTTGCATTACTTTGTGTTGTGTTACTTTGCGTTGCGTTACTTTACATTGTGTTCCTTTGCGTTGTGTTACTTTGCGTTGCGTTACTTTGCGTTGCGTTACTTTGCATTTTGTTGTAGTGCATTACTTTGCGTTGCATTATTTTGTGTTGTGTTACTTTGCATTTTGTTGTAGTGCGTTACTTTGCGTTGCGTTATTTTTTGCGTTGTGTTGTAGTGCGATGCGTTGTAGTGCGTTGCGTTGTAGTGCGATGCATTGTAATGCGTTGTTTTGCATTGTTACTTTGTGTTTTTACTTTGCGTTGTTACTTCGCGTTGCATTACTTTGCGTTGCATTACTTTCCGTTGCGTTACTTTGCGTAGCGTTACTTTGCGTTGCGTTACTTTGCGTAGCGTTACTTTGCGTTGCGTTACCTTACCTTGTGTTTTAATGTGTTGCGTTACTTTGCGTTGCGTTACTATGCCTTGTGTTGTAGAACTTTGCGTTGTTACTTTGCGTTGTTACTTTCCGTTGTTACTTTGCGTTGCATGACTTTGTGTTGTGTTACTTTGCATTGCGTTACCTTACCTTGTGTTGTAAGGTCGTGCGTTACTTTGCGTTGTTACTTTGCGTTGTTACTTTGCGTTGCGTTACTTTACGTTGCGTTACTTTGCGTTGCGTTACTTTACCTTGATAACGTGTTGTAGAAAGTTGCGTTAGTTTGTGTTGTGTTATTTTGCGTGGGTTATTTTGCTTTGCGTTACTTTGCATTGTGTTTCTTTGCGTTGTGTTACTTTGCATTGCGTTACTTTGCATTTTGTTGTAGTAAGTTACTTTGCGTTGCGGTACTTTGCGTTGTGGTACTTTGAGTTGTGTTACTTTGCGTTGCGTTACTTTGCGTTGCGTTACTTTACGTTTCGTTACTTAGCGTTGTGTTGTAGTGCGATGCCTTGTAGTGCGTTGCGTTGTAATGCATTGTTTTGCATTACTTTGCGTTGTTACTTTGTGTTGTTACTATGCGTTGTTACTTTGCGTTGTTACTTTGCTTTGCATTACTTTGTGTTGTGTTACTTTGCGTTGCTTAAGTTTGCCTTGTGTTGTAGAAAGTTGCGTTAGTTTGTGTTCTGTTATCTTGCGTTGGTTACTTTGCTTTGCGTTACTTTGTGTTGTGTTATCTTGCGTTGGTTACTTTGCTTTGCGTTACTTTGCATTGTGTTACTTTGTGTTGTGTTACTTTGCGTTGCGTTACTTTGCATTTTGTTGTAGTGCGTTACTTTGCGTTGCGTTACTTTGCGTTGCATGACTTTGTGTTGTGTTACTTTGCATTGCGTTACCTTACCTTGTGTTGTAAGGTAGTGCGTTACTTTGCGTTGTTACTTTGCGTTGCGTTACTTTGCGTTGCGTTACTTTGCGTTGCGTTACTTTGCGTTGCGTTACTTTACCTTGATAACATGTTGTAGAAAGTTGCGTTAGTTTGTGTTGTGTTATTTTGCGTTGGTTATTTTGCTTTGCGTTACTTTGCATTATGTTTCTTTGCGTTGTGTTATTTTGCGTTGCGTTACTTTGCATTTTGTTGTAGTAAGTTACTTTGCGTTGCGGTACTTTGCGTTGTGTTACTTTGAGTTGTGTTACTTTGCGTTGCGTTACTTTGCGTTGCGTTACTTTACGTTTCGTTACTTAGCGTTGTGTTGTAGTGCGATGCCTTGTAGTGCGTTGCGTTGTAATGCGTTGTTTTGCATTACTTTGCGTTGTTACTTTGCGTTGTTACTATGCGTTGTTACTTTGCGTTGTTATTTTGCTTTGCATTACTTTGTGTTGTGTTACTTTGCGTTGCGTTATTTTTCCTTGCGTTGTAGAACGTTGCGTTAGTTTGTGTTCTGTTTTCTTGCGTTGATTACTTTGCTTTGCGTTACTTTGTGTTGTGTTATTTTGCGTTGGTTACCTTGCTTTGCGTTACTTTGCATTGTGTTACTTTGCGTTGTGTTACTTTGCGTTGCGTTACTTTGCATTTTGTTGTAGTGCGTTACTTTGCGTTGCATTACTTTGCATTGCGTTACTTTGTGTTGCGTTACTTCGTGTTGCGTTACTTTGCGTTGCGTTACTTTGCGTTGCATTACTTTGCGTTGCGTTACTTTGCGTTGCGTTACTTTGCGTTGCGTTACTTTGCATTGCGTTACTTTGCGTTGTGTTGTAGTGTGATGCGTTGTACTGCATTACGTTGTAGTGCGATCCGTTTTAATGCGTTGTTTGCGTTACTTTGCATTGTTACTTTGCGTTGTTACTTTGCGTTGTTACTTTGCGTTGTTACTTTGCGTTGTTACTTTGCGTTGCATTACTTTGTGTTGTGTTACTTTGCCTTGTGTTGTAATGTGTTGCGTTACTTTGCGTTGCGTTACTATGCTTTGTGTTGTAGAACGTTGCGTTACTTTGCGTTGCATTACTTTGCGTTGCTTTACTTTGCGTTACTTTGCATTGCGTTACTTTGTGTTGCGTTACTTTTTGTTGCGTTACTTTTTGTTGCGTTACTTTTTGTTGCGTTACTTTGTGTTGCGTTACTTTGCGTTGCGTTACTTTGCATTGTGTTCGTTTGCGTTGTCACTTTGCGTTGCGTTACTTTGCCTTGTGTTGTAGAAAGTTGCGTTAGTTTGTGTTGTGTTATCTTGCGTTGGTTACTTTGCTTTGCGTTACTTTGTGTTATGTTATCTTGCATTGGTTACTTTGCGTTGCGTTACTTTGCGTTGCGTTACTTTGCGTTGCGTTACTTTGCGTTGCGTTACTTTGCATTTTATTGTAGTGCGTTACTTTGCGTTGCGTTACTTTGCGTTGCGTTACTTTGCGTTGCGTTACTTTGCGTTGCGTTACTTTGCGTTGCGTTACTTTGCGTTGCGTTACTTTGCGTTGCGTTACTTTGCGTTGTGTTGTAGTGCGATGCCTTGTACTGCGTTACGTTGTAGTGCGATGCGTTGTAATGCGTTGTTTTGCTTTGTTACTTTGCTTTGTTACTTTGCGTTGTTACTTTGCGTTGTTACTTTGTGTTACGTTACTTTGCGTTGCGTTATTATGCTTTGTGTTGTAGAATGTTGCGTTACTTTGCCATGCATTACTTTGCGTTGCATTACTTTGCGTTGCATTACTTTGCGTTGCGTTAATTTGCGTTGCGTTACTTTGCGTTGCGTTACTTTGCGTTGCGTTACTTTGCGTTGCGTTACTTTGCGTTGCGTTACTTTGCATTGCGTTCGTTTGCCTTGTGTTGTAGTGCGTTGTGTTACTTTGCCTTGTGTTGTAGTGTGTTGCGTTATTTAGCGTTGCGTTACTTTGCGTAGCGTTACTTTGCGTTGCGTTACTTTGCGTTGCATTACTTTGCGTTGTGTTACTTTGCGTTGCGTTACTTTGCTATACGTTACTTTGCGTTGTTACTTTGCGTTGTTACTTTGCGTTGTTACTTTGCGTTGTTACTTTGCGTTGCATTACTTTGTGTTATGTTACTTTGCGTTGCGTTACTTTACATTGTGTTCCTTTGCGTTGCGTTACTTTGCGTTGCGTTACTTTGCGTTGCGTTACTTTGCGTTGCGTTACTTTGCATTTTGTTGTAGTGCGTTACTTTGCGTTGCGTTATTTTGTGTTGTGTTACTTTGCATTTTGTTGTAGTGCGTTACTTTGCGTTGCGTTATTTTTTGCGTTGTGTTGTAGTGCGATGCGTTGTAGTGCGTTGCGTTGTAGTGCGTTGCGTTGTAATGCGTTGTTTTGCGTTACTTTGCGTTGTTACTTTGCGTTGTTACTTTGCGTTGCATTACTTTGCGTTGCATTACTTTGCGTTGCATTACTTTGCGTTTCATTACTTTGCGTTGCGTTACTTTGCGTTGCGTTACTTTGCATTTTGTTGTAGTGCGTTACTTTGCGTTGCGGTACTTTGCGTTGTGTTACTTTGCTTCGCGTTACTTTGTGTTGCGTTACTTTGCCTTGTGTTGTAGTGCGATGCGTTGTAGTGCATTGCGTTGTAGTGCGAAGCGTTGTAATGCGTTGTTTTGCATTACTTTGCGTTGTTACTTTGCGTTGTTACTTTGCGTTGCATTACTTTGTGTTACTTTGCGCTGCGTTACTTTGCGTTGCGTTACTCTGCGTTGCGTTACTTTGCATTGTGTTCGTTTGCGTGGTGTCACTTTGCGTTGCGTTACTTTGCCTTGTGTTGTAGTGCGTTGTGTTACTTAGCGTTGCGTTACTTTGCGTAGCTTTACTTTGCGTTGCGTTACTTTGCGTTGTGTTGTAGTGCGATGCGTTGTAGTGCGTTGCGTTGTAGTGCGATGTGTTGTAATGCGTTGTTTTGCGTTACATTTCGTTGTTACTTTGCGTTCTTACTTTGCTTTGCATTACTTTGTGTTGTGTTACTTTGCGTTGCGTTACTTTGCCTTGTGTTGAAGAAAGTTGCATTAGTTTGTGTTGTGTTATTTTGCGTTGGTTACTTTGCTTTGCGTTACTTTGCATTGTGTTACTTTGTGTTGTTTTACTTTGCGTTGCGTTTCTTTGCATTTTGTTGTAGTGCGTTGCTTTGCGTTGCGTTACTTTGCGTTGTGTTACTTTGCGTTGCGTTACTTTGCCTTTTTTGTAGTGCATTGTGTTACTTTGCGCTGTGTTACTTTGCGCTGTGTTACTTTGCGTTGCGTTGTAGAAAGTTGCGTTAGTTTGATTTGTGTTCATTTGCGTTGCGTTACTTTGCTTTGCGTTACTTTGCATTGTGTGACTTTGCATTGTGTTACTTTGCATTGCGTTACTTTGTATTGTGTTGTAGTGCAATAATTGTAGTGCGTTACGTTGTAGTGCGATGCGTTGTAATGCGTTGTTTTATGTTACTTTGCGTTGTTACTTTGCGTTGTTACTTTGCGTTGTTACTTTGAGTGGCATTACTTTGTGTTGTGTTACTTTGCGTTGCATTACTTTGTGTTGCGTTACTTTGTGTTGCGTTACTTTGCGTTGCGTTACTTTGCATTGTGTTACTTTGCGTTGCGTTACTTTGCCTTGTGTTGTAGTGCGTTGTGTTACTTTGCCTTGTGTTACTTTGCATTAGTTACTTTGCGTTGTGTCGTAGCGCTTTGCGTTACTTTGACTTGTGTTGTAGTGTGTTGCGTTATTTAGCGTTGCGTTACTTTGCGTAGCGTTACTTTGCGTAGCGTTACTTTGCGTTGTGTTACTTTGCGTTACATTGTAATGCATTGTTTTGCATTACTATGCGTTGTTACTTTGCGTTGTTACTTTGCTTTGCATTACTTTGTGTTGTGTTACTTTGCGTTGCTTAAGTTTGCCTTGTGTTGTAGAAAGTTGCGTTAGTTTGTGTTGTGTTATCTTGCGTTGGTTACTTTGCTTTGCGTTACTTTGCATTGTGTTACTTTGTGTTGTGTTACTTTGCATTGCATTACTTTGCATTTTGTTGTAGTGCGTTACTTTGCGTTGCGTTACTTTGCGTTGCGTTACTTTGCATTTTGTTGTAGTGCGTTACTTTGCGTTGCGTTATTTTTTGCGTTGTGTTGTAGTGCGATGCGTTGTAGTGCGTTGCGGTCTAGTGCGATGCATTGTAATGCGTTGTTTTGCGTTACTTTGCGTTGTTACTTTGTGTTTTTACTTTGCGTTGTTACTTCGAGTTGCATTACTTTGCGTTGCATTACTTTCCGTTGCGTTACTTTGCGTAGCGTTACTTTGCGTTGCCTTACCTTACCTTGTGTTGTAATGTGTTGCGTTACTTTGCGTTGCGTTACTATGCCTTGTGTTGTAGAACGTTGCGTTGTTACTTTGCGTTGTTACTTTCCGTTGTTACTTTGCGTTGCATGACTTTGTGTTGTGTTACTTTGCATTGCGTTACCTTACCTTGTGTTGTAAGGTAGTGCGTTACTTTGCGTTGTTACTTTGCGTTGCGTTACTTTGCGTTGCGTTACTTTACCTTGATAACGTGTTGTAGAAAGTTGCGTTAGTTTGTGTTGTGTTATTTTGCGTTGGTTATTTTGCTTTGCGTTAATTTGCATTGTGTTTCTTTGCGTTGTGTTACTTTGCATTGCGTTACTTTGCATTTTGTTGTAGTAAGTTACTTTGCGTTGCGGTACTTTGCGTTGTGTTACTTTGAGTTGTGTTACTTTGCGTTGCGTTACTTTGCGTTGCGTTACTTTACGTTTCGTTATTTAGCGTTGTGTTGTAGTGCGATGCCTTGTAGTGCGTTGCTTTGTAATGCATTGTTTTGCATTACTTTGCGTTGTTACTTTGCGTTGTTACTATGCGTTGTTACTTTGCGTTGTTACTTTGCTTTGCATTACTTTGTGTTGTGTTACTTTGCGTTGCTTAAGTTTGCCTTGTGTTGTAGAAAGTTACGTTAGTTTGTGTTGTGTTATCTTGCGTTGGTTACTTTGCGTTACTTTGCGTTGCGTTACTTCGCGTTGCGTTACTTCGCGTTGCGTTACTTTACGTTTCGTTACTTATGTTGTGTTGTAGTGCGATGCCTTGTAGTGCGTTGCGTTGTAATGCATTGTTTTGCATTACTTTGCGTTGTTACTTTGCGTTGTTACTATGCGTTGTTACTTTGCGTTGTTACTTTGCTTTGCATTACTTTGTGTTGTGTTACTTTGCGTTGCTTAAGTTTGCCTTGTGTTGTAGAAAGTTACGTTAGTTTGTGTTCTGTTATCTTGCGTTGGTTACTTTGCTTTGCGTTACTTTGTGTTGTGTTATCTTGCGTTGGTTACTTTGCTTTCCGTTACTTTGCATTGTGTTACTTTGTGTTGTGTTACTTTGCGTTGCGTTACTTTGCATTTTGTTGTAGTGCGTTACTTTGCGTTGCGTTACTTTGCGTTGCGTTACTTTGCGTTGCGTTACTTTGCGTTGCATTACTCTGTGTTGTGTTACTTTGAGTTGCATTACTTTACCTTGATAATGTGTTGTAGAAAGTTGCCTTAGTTTGTGTTGTGTTATTTTGCGTTGGTTATTTTGCTTTGCGTTACTTTGCATTGTGTTACTTTGCGTTGCGTTACTATGCGTTGCGTTACTTTGCGTTGCGTTACTTTGCGTTGCGTTACTTTGCCTTGTGTTGTAGTGCGTTGTGTTATTTTGCCTTGTGTTACTTTGCATTAGTTACTTTGCGTTGTGTCGTAGTGCTTTGCGTTACTTTGACTTTTGTTGTAGTGTGTTGCGTTATTTAGCGTTGCGTTACTTTGCGTAGCGTTACTTTGCGTAGCGTTACTTTGCGTTACATTGTAATGCGTTGTTTTGCGTTACTTTGCGTTGTTACTTTGCGTTGTTACTTTGCGTTGTTACTTTGCGTTGCATTACTTTGTGTTGTGTTACTTTGCGTTGCGTTACTTTACATTGTGTTCCTTTGCGTTGTGTTACTTTGCGTTGCGTTACTTTGCGTTGCGTTACTTTGCGTTGTGTTGTAGTGCGATGCGTTGTACTGCATTACGTTGTAGTGCGATCCGTTTTAATGCGTTGTTTGCATTACTTTGCGTTGTTACTTTGCGTTGTTACTTTGCGTTGCATTACTTTGTGTTGTGTTACTTTGCCTTGCTTTACTTTACCTTGTGTTGTAATGTGTTGCGTTACTTTGCGTTGCGTTACTATGCCTTGTGTTGTAGAACGTTGCGTTACTTTGCGTTGCGTTACTTTGTGTTGCGTTACTTTGCGTTGCGTTACTTTGCGTTGCGTTACTTTGCGTTGCGTTACTTTGCATTGTGTTCGTTTGCGTTATGTCACTTTGCGTTGCGTTACTTTGCCTTGTGTTGTAGTGCATTGTGTTACTTTGCCTTGTGTTACTTTGCATTAGTTACTTTACGTTGTGTCGTAGTGCGTTGCGTTACTTTGCCTTGTGTTGCAGTGTGTTGCGTTACTTAGCGTTACGTTACTTTGCGTAGCTTTACTTTGCGTAGCTTTACTTTGCGTTGCGTTATTTTGCGTTGTGTTGTAGTGCGATGCGTTGTAGTGCGTTGTGTTGTAGTGCGATGTGTTGTAATGCGTTGTTTAGCGTTACTTTGCGTTGTTGCTTTGCGTTGTTACTTTGCGTTGCATTACTTTGTGTTGCGTTACTTTGCGTTGCATTACTTTGCGTTGCATTACTTTGCGTTGTGTTAGTTTGCGTTGTCACTTTGCGTTGCGTTACTTTGCCTTGTGTTGTAGAAAGTTCCGTTACTTTGTGTAGTGTTATTTTGCGTTGTGTTATTTTGCGTTTACTTTGCGTTACTTTGCGTTGTTTTACTTTGCGTTGCGTTACTTTGCATTTTGTTGTTGTGCGTTACTTTGCGTTGCGTTACTTTGCGTTGCGTTACTTTGCGTTGCGTTACTTTGCGTTATGTTGTAATGCGTTGTTTTGCGTTACTTTGTGTTGTTACTTTGCGTTGTTACTTTGCGTTGTTACTTTGCGTTGTTACTTTGCGTTTTTACTTTGCGTTGCATTACTTTGTGTTGTGTTACTTTGCGTTGCGTTACTTCACCTTTCGTTACTTTGCCTTGTGTTGTAATGGGTTGCGTCACTTTGCGTTGCGTTACTTTGCGTTGCCTTTCTTTGCATTGTGTTCCTTTGCGTTGTGTTACTTTGCGTTGCGTTACTTTGTATTTTGTTGTAGTGCGTTACTCTGCGTTGCGTTACTTTGTGTTGCGGTATTTTGCGTTGCGTTGTAGTGCGATGCGTTGTAATGCGTTGTTAAATTGCGTTGTTACTTTGCGTTGCATTTCTTTGCGTGACTTTGCGTTGCGTTAAATTGCGTTGCGTAACTTTGCGTTGCGTTACTTTGCGTTGCATTACTTTGCGTTGCATTACTTTGCGTTGCATTACTTTGCGTTGCGTTACTTTGCATTTTGTGTTCGTTTGCGTTGCGTTACTTTGCCTTGTGTTGTAGTGCGTTGTGTTACTTTGCCTTGTGCTGTAGTGTGTTGCGTTATTTAGCGTTGCGTTACTTTGCGTAGCGTTACTTTGCGTTGTGTTACTTTACGTTACATTGTAATGCGTTGTTTTGCGTTACTTTGCGTTGTTACTTTGCGTTGTTACTTTGCGTTGTTAATTTGCGTTGCATTACTTTGTGTTGTGTTACTTTGCGTTGCGTTACTTTACCTTGTGTTGTAATGGGTTGCGTTACTTTGCGTTGCATTACTTTGCGTTGCGTTACTTTGCATTGCGTTACTTTGCGTTGCTTTACTTTGCATTGTGTTCCTTTGCGTTGTGTTACTTTGCGTTGTGTTACTTTGCGTTGCGTTACTTTGCGTTGCGTTACTTTGCGTTGCGTTACTTTGCATTTTGTTGTAGTGTGTTACTTTGCGTTGCTTTATTTTGCGTTGTGTTGTAGTGCGATGCGTTGTAGTGCGTTGCGTTGTAGTGCGATGCGTTGTAATGCGTTGTTTTGCGTTACTTTGCGTTGTTACTTTGCGTTGTAAATTTCCCCACTGTGGGACTAATAAAGGAATATCTTATCTTATCTTATCTTATCTTGTTTCTTTGCGTTGTTACTTTGCGTTGTTACTTTGCGTTGCATTACTTTGCGTTGCGTAACTTTGTGTTGCATTACTTTGCGTTGCGTTACTTTGCTTTGTGTCACTTTGCGTTGCGTTACTTTGCATTTTGTTGTAGTGCGTTACTTTGCGTTGCGTTACTTTGCGTTGCGTTACTTTGCGTAACATTACTTTGTCTTGTGTTACTTTGCGTTGCGTTACTTTGCGTAGTGTTACTTTGCGTTGCGTTATGTTGTAATGCGTTGTTTTGCGTTACTTTGCGTTGTTACTTTGCGTTGTTACTTTGCGTTGTTACTTTGCGTTGCATTACTTTGTGTTGTGTTACTTTGCGTTGCATTACTTTACCTTGATAACGTGTTGTAGAAAGTTGCCTTAGTTTGTGTTGTGTTATTTTGCGTTGGTTATTTTGCTTTGCGTTACTTTGCATTGTGTTACTTTGCGTTGTGTTACTTTGCGTTGCGTTACTTTGCATTTTGTTGTAGTGCGTTACTTTGCATTGCGGTACTTTGCGTTGTGTTACTTTGCTTAGCGTTACTTTGCGTTGCGTTACTTTGCCTTGTGTTGTAGTGCGATGCGTTGTAGTGTGTTGCGTTGTAGTGTGTTGCGTTGTAGTGCGAAGCATTGTAATGCATTGTTTTGCGTTACTTTGCGTTGTTACTTTGCGTTGTTACTTTGCGTTGTTACTTTGCATTGTTACTTTGCGTTGCATTACTTTCTGTTGTGTTACTTTGCGTTGCGTTACTTTGCGATGCATTACTTTGCGTTGTTACTTTCCTTTGCATTACTTTGTGTTGTGTTACTTTGCGTTGCGTTACTTTGCCTTGTGTTGTAGAAAGTTGCGTTAGTTTGTGTTGTGTTATCTTGCGTTGGTTACTTTGCTTTGCGTTTCTTTGTGTTGTGTTATCTTGCGTTGGTTACTTTGCTTTGCGTTACTTTGCATTGTGGTACTTTGCGTTGCATTACTTTGCGTTGCGTTACTTTGCGTTGCGTTACTTTGCGTTGCGTTACTTTGCGTTGCATTACTTTGCGTTGCGTTACTTTGCGTTGCGTTACTTTGCATTGCGTTACTTTGCATTGCGTTACTTTGCGTTGCGTTACTTTGCGTTGTGTTGTAGTGGGATGCGTTGTACTGCATTACGTTGTAGTGCGATCCGTTTTAATGCGTTGTTTGCGTTACTTTGCGTTGGTACTTTGCGTTGTTACTTTGCGTTGTTACTTTGCGTTGCATTACTTTGTGTTGTGTTACTTTGCCTTGCTTTACTTTACCTTGTGTTGTAATGTGTTGCGTTACTTTGCGTTGCGTTACTATGCCTTGTGTTGTAGAACGTTGCGTTACTTTGCGTTGCGTTACTTTGCCTTGTGTTGTAGTGTGCTGCGTTATTTAGCGTTGCATTACTTTGCTTTGCGTTACTTTGCGTTACGTTGTAATGCGTTGTTTTGCGTTACTTTGCGTTGTTACTTTGCGTCGTTACTTTGCATTGCATTACTTTGTGTTGTGTTACTTTGCGTTGCGTTACTTTACCTTGTGTTGTATTGGGTTGCGTTACTTTGCGTTGCGTTACTTTGCGTTGCGTTACTTTGCGTTGCGTTACTTTGCGTTGCGTTACTTTGCGTTACTTTGCATTGTTTTCCTTTGCGTTGCGTTCCTTTGCGTTGTGTTACTTTGCATTGCGTTACTTTGCATTTTGTTTTAGTGCGTTACTTTGCGTTGCGTTACTTTGCGTTGCGTTATTTTGCGTTGTGTTGTAGTGCGATGCGTTGTAGTGCGATGTGTTGTAGTGCGATGTGTTGTAATGCGTTGTTTAGCGTTACTTTGCGTTGTTACTTTGCGTTGTTACTTTGCGTTGCATTGCTTTGCGTTGTTTTACTTTGCGTTGCGTTACTTTGCATTTTGTTGTTGTCCGTTACTTTGCGTTGCGTTACTTTGCGTTGCGTTACTTTGCGTAGCGTTACTTTGCGTAGCGTTACTTTGCGTTGCGTTACTTTGCGTTGCGTTACTTTGCGTTATGTTGTAATGCGTTGTTTTGCGTTACTTTGCGTTGTTACTTTGCGTTGTTACTTTGCGTTTTTACTTTGCGTTGCATTACTTTGTGTTGTGTTACTTTGCGTTGTGTTACTTTACCTTTCGTTACTTTGCCTTGTGTTGTAATGGGTTGAGTCACTTTGCGTTGCGTTACTTTGCGTTGCGTTTGTTTGGATTGTGTTCCTTTGCGTTGTGTTACTTTGCGTTGCGTTACTTTGTATTTTGTTGTAGTGCTTTACTCTACGTTGCGTTACTTTGTGTTGCGGTATTTTGCGTTGCGTTGTAGTGCGTTGTTTTGCGTTACTTTGCGTTGTTACTTTGCGTTGTTACTTTGCTTTGTTACTTTGCGTTACTTTGCGTTGCGTTACTTTGCGTTGCGTTACTTTGCGTTGCGTAACTTTGCGTTGCGTTACTTTGGGTTGCGTTACTTTGCGTTGCGTTACTTTGCATTTTGTGTTCGTTTGCGTTGCGTTACTTTGCCTTGTGTTGTAGTGCGTTGTGTTACTTTGCCTTGTGTTACTTTGCATTAGTTACTTTGCGTTGTGTCGTAGTGCGTTACTTTGTTTACTTTACCTTGTGTTGTAATGGGTTGCGTTACTTTAGTTTGCGTTACTTTGCGTTGCTTTACTTTGCATTGTGTTCCTTTGCGTTGTGTTACTTTGCGCTGGTTACTTTGCGTTGCGTTACTGTGCGTTGCGTTACTTTGCATTTTGTTGTAGTGCGTTACTTTGCGTTGCGTTATTTTGCGTTGTGTTGCAGTGCGATGCGTTGTAGTGCGTTGCGTTGTAGTGCGATGCGTTGTAATGCGTTACTTTGCGTTGTTACTTTGCGTTGTTACTTTGCGTTGTTTCTTTGCGTTGTTACTTTGCGTTGTTACTTTGCGTTGCATTACTTTGCGTTGCGTAACTTTGTGTTGCGTTACTTTGCGTTGCGTTACTTTGCGTTGTGTCACTTTGCGTTGCGTTACTTTGCATTTTGTTGTAGTGCGTTATTTTGCGTTGCGTTACTTTGCGTTGCGTTACTTTGCGTTGCGTCACTTTGCGTAACATTACTTTGCGTTGCGTTACTTTGCATTGCGTTACTTTGCGTAGTGTTACTTTGCGTTGCGTTATGTTGTAATGCGTTGTTTTGCGTTACTTTGCGTTGTTACTTTGCGTTGTTACTTTGCGTTGTTACTTTGCGTTGCATTACTTTGTGTTGTGTTACTTTGAGTTGCGTTACTTTACCTTGATAACGTGTTGTAGAAAGTTGCCTTAGTTTGTGTTGTGTTATTTTGCGTTGGTTATTTTGCTTTGCGTTACTTTGCATTGTGTTACTTTGCGTTGTGTTACTTTGCGTTGCGTTACTTTGCATTTTGTTGTAGTGCGTTACTTTGCGTTGCGGTACTTTGCGTTGTGTTACTTTGCTTAGCGTTACTTTGCGTTGCGTTACTTTGCGTTGCGGTACTTTGCGTTGTGTTACTTTAATTAGCGTTACTTTGCGTTGTGTTACTTTGCGTTGCGTTACTTTGCCTTGTTTTGTAGAAAGTTGCGTTAGTTTGTGTTGTGTTATCTTGTGTTGGTTACTTTGCTTTGCGTTACTTTGTGTTGTGTTATCTTGCGTTGGTTACTTTGCTTTGCGTTACTTTGCATTGTGTTACTTTGCGTTGCATTACTTTGCGTTGCGTTACTTTGCGTTGCGTTACTTTGCGTTGCGTTACTTTGCGTTGCGTTACTATGCGTTGCGTTACTTTGCGTTGCGTTACTTTGCGTTGTGTTGTAGTGCGATGCGTTGTACTGCATTACGTTGTAGTGCGATCCGTATTAATGCGTTGTTTGCGTTACTTTGCGTTGTTACTTTGCGTTGTTACTTTGCGTTGTTACTTTGCGTTGCATTACTTTGTGTTGTGTTACTTTGCCTTGCTTTACTTTACCTTGTGCTGTAATGTGTTGCGTTACTTTGTGTTGCGTTACTATGCCTTGTCTTGTAGAACGTTGCGTTACTTTGCGTTGCATTACTTTGCGTTGCTTTACTTTGCGTTACTTTGCATTGTCTTCCTTTGCATTGCGTTCCTTTGCGTTGTGTTACTTTGCATTGCGTTACTTTGCATTTTTTTGCAATGCGTTACTTTGCGTTGCATTACTTTGCGTTGCGTTTCTTTGCGTTGCGTTACTTTGCGTTACTTTGCATTGTCTTCCTTTGCATTACGTTCCTTTGCGTTGTGTTACTTTGCATTGCGTTACTTTGCATTTTGTTGCAATGTGTTACTTTGTGTTGCATTACTTTGCATTGTGTTCCTTTGCGTTGTGTTACTTTGCATTAGTTACTTTGTGTTGTGTCGTAGTGCGTTGCGTTACTTTGCCTGGTGTTGTAGTGTGTTGCGTTACTTAGCGTTGCGTTACTTAGCGTTGCGTTACTTAGCGTTGCGTTACTTAGCGTTGCGTTACTTTGCATTGCGTTACTTTGCTTTGTGTTGTAGTGCGATGCGTTGGTATTTTGCGTTGCGTTGTAGTGCGATGCGTTGTAATGCGTTACTTTGCGTTGTTACTTTGCGTTGTTACTTTGCGTTGTTACTTTGCGTTGCATTACTTTGTGTTGTGTTACTTTGTGTTGTGTTACTTTGCGTTGCGTTACTTTGCCTTGTGTTGTAGAAAGTTGCGTTAGTTTGTGTTGTGTTATCTTGCGTTGGTTACTTTGCTTTGCGTTACTTTGTGTTGTGTTATCTTGCATTGGTTACTTTGCTTTGCGTTACTTTGTGTTGCGTTACTTTGCGTTGCGTTACTTTGCTTTGCGTTACTTTGCATTTTATTGTAGTGCGTTACTTTGCGTTGCGTTACTTTGCGTTGCGTTACTTTGCGTTGCGTTACTTTGCGTTGCGTTACTTTGCGTTGTTACTTTGCTTTGCATTACTTCGTGTTGTGTTACTTTGCGTTGCGTTACTTTGCCTTGTGTTGTAGAAAGTTGCGTTAGTTTGTGTTGTGTTATCTTGCGTTGGTTACTTTGCTTTGCGTTACTTTGTGTTGTGTTATCTTGAGTTGGTTACTTTGCTTTGCGTTACTTTGCATTGTGTTACTTTGTGTTGTGTTACTTTGCGTTGCGTTACTTTGCATTTTGTTGTAGTGCGTTACTTTGCGTTGCGTTACTTTGCGTTGTGTTACTTTGCGTTGTGTTACTTTGCGTTGCGGTACTTTGCGTTGTGTTACTTTAATTAGCGTTACTTTGTGTTGTGTTACTTTGCGTTGTGTTACTTTGCGTTGCGTTACTTTGCCTTGTGTTGTAGAAAGTTGCGTTAGTTTATGTTGTGTTATCTTGCGTTGGTTACTTTGCTTTGCGTTACTTTGTGTTGTGTTATCTTGCGTTGGTTACTTTGCTTTGCGTTACTTTGCGTTGCGTTACTTTGCGTTGCATTACTTTGCTTTGTCATGTAGTGCGATGCGTTGGTATTTTGCGTTGCGTTGTAGTGCGATGCGTTGTAATGCGTTACTTTGCGTTGTTACTTTGCGTTGTTACTTTGCGTTGTTACTTTGCGTTGTTACTTTGCGTTGTTACTTTGCGTTGTTACTTTGCGTTGCATTACTTTGTGTTGTGTTACTTTTCGTTGTGTTACTTTTCGTTGCGTTACTTTGCCTTGTGTTGTAGAAAGTTGCGTTAGTTTGTGTTGTGTTATCTTGCGTTGGTTACTTTGCTTTGCGTTACTTTGTGTTGTGTTATCTTGCATTGGTTACTTTGCTTTGCGTTACTTTGCGTTGTGTTACTTTGAGTTGCGTTACTTTGCGTTGCGTTACTTTGCATTTTATTGTAGTGCGTTACTTTGCGTTGCGTTACTTTGCGTTGCGTTACTTTGCGTTACTTTGCGTTGTGTTGTAGTGCGATGCCTTGTACTGCGTTACGTTGTAGTGCGATGCGTTGTAATGCGTTGTTTTGCTTTGTTACTTTGCTTTGTTACTTTGCGTTGTTACTTTGCGTTGTTACTTTGCGTTGTTACTTTGTTTTACGTTACTTTGCGTTGCGTTATTATACCTTGTGTTGTAGAATGTTGCGTTACTTTGCGTTGCATTACTTTGCGTTGCATTACTTTGCGTTGCGTTACTTTGCGTTGCGTTACTTTGCGTTGCGTTACTTTGCGTTGCGTTACTTTGCATTGTGTTCGTTTGCGTTGCGTTACTTTGCCTTGTGTTGTAGTGCGTTGTGTTACTTTGCCTTGTGTTACTTTGCATTAGTTACTTTGCGTTGTGTCGTAGTGTGTTGCGTTACTTTGCCTTGTGTTGTAGTGTGTTGCGTTATTTAGCGTTGCGTTACTTTGCGTTGCGTTACTTTGCGTTGCGTTACTTTGCGTTGCGTTACTTTGATATGCGTTACTTTGCGTTGTTACTTTGCGTTGTTACTTTGCGTTGTTACTTTGCGTTGTTACTGTGCGTTGCATTACTTTGTGTTGTATTACTTTGCGTTGCGTTACTTTACATTGTGTTCCTTTGCATTGCGATACTTTGCGTTGCGTTACTTTGCGTTGCGTTACTTTGCGTTGCGTTACTTTGCATTTTGTTGTAGTGCGTTACTTTGCGTTGTGTTATTTTGTGTTGTGTTACTTTGCATTTTGTTGTAGTGCGTTACTTTGCGTTGCGTTATTTTTTGCGTTGTGTTGTAGTGCGATGCGTTGTAGTGCGTTGCGTTGTAGTGCGTTGCGTTGTAATGCGTTGTTTTGCGTTACTTTGCGTTGTTACTTTGCGTTGTTACTTTGCGTTGTTACTTTGCGTTGCATTACTTTGCGTTGCATTACTTTGCGTTGTGTTACTTTGCGTTGCGTTACTTTGCGTTGCGTCACTTTGCATTTTGTTGTAGTGCGTTACTTTGCGTTGCGGTACTTTGCGTTGTGTTACTTTGCTTAGCGTTACTTTGTGTTGCGTTACTTTGCCTTGTGTTGTAGTGCGATGCGTTGTAGTGCGTTGCGTTGTAGTGCGAAGTGTTGTAATGCGTTGTTTTGCGTTACTTTGCGTTGTTACTTTGCGTTGTTACTTTGCATTGTTACTTTGCATTGTTAATTTGCATTGTTACTTTGCGTTGCATTACTTTGTGTTGTGTTGCTTTGCGTTGCGTTACACTACCTTGTGTTGTAATGTGTTGCTTTACTTTGCGTTGCGTTACTATGCCTTGTGTTGTAGAACGTGGCGTTGTTACTTTGCGTTGTTACTTTGCGTTGTGTTACTTTGCGTAGCTTTACTTTGCGTTGTGTTACTTTGCGTAGCTTTACTTTGCATTGCGTTACTTTGCGTTGCGTTACTTTGCGTTGTTACTTTGCTTTGCATTACTTTGTGTTGTGTTACTTTGCGTTGCGTTACTTTGCATTGCGTTACTTTGCGTTGCGTTAATTTGCATTTTATTGTAGTGCGTTACTTTGCGTTGCGTTGTAGAAAGTTGCGTTAGTTTGTGTTGTGTTATCTTGCGTTGGTTACTTTGCTTTGCGTTACTTTGTGTTGTGTTATCTTGCATTGGTTACTTTGCTTTGCGTTACTTTGCGTTGCATTACTTTGCGTTGCGTTACTTTGCGTTGCGTTACTTTGCGTTGCGTTACTTTGCATTTTATTGTAGTGCGTTACTTTGCGTTGCGTTACTTTGCGTTGCGTTACTTTGCGTTGCGTTACTTTGCGTTGTTACTTTGCTTTGCATTACTTTGTGTTGTGTTACTTTGCGTTGCGTTACTTTGCGTTGTTACTTTGCATTGTGTTACTTTGTGTTGTGTTACTTTGCGTTGCGTTACTTTGCATTTTGTTGTAGTGCGTTACTTTGCGTTGCGTTACTTTGCGTTGCGTTACTTTGCGTTGCATTACTTTGCGTTGCATTACTTTGCGTTGCGTTAATTTGCGTTGCGTTACTTTGCGTTGCGTTACTTTGCGTTGCGTTACTTTGCATTGTGTTCGTTTGCGTTGCGTTACTTTGCATTGTGTTGTAGTGCGTTGTGTTACTTTGCCTTGTGTTACTTTGCATTAGTTACTTTGCGTTGTGTCGTAGTGCGTTGCGTTATTTAGCGTTGCGTTACTTTGCGTAGCATTACTTTGCGTTGCGTTACTTTGCGTTGTGTTACTTTGCGTTGCGTTACTTTGCTATGCGTTACTTTGCGTTGTTACTTTGCGTTGTTACTTTGCGTTCTTACTTTGCGTTGCATTACTTTGTGTTGTGTTACTTTGCGTTGCGTTACTTTACATTGTGTTCCTTTGAATTGCGATACTTTGCGTTGCGTTACTTTGCGTTGCGTTACTTTGCGTTGCGTTACTTTGCTTTGCGTTACTTTGTATTTTGTTGTAGTGTGTTACTTTGCGTTGCATTATTTTGTGTTGTGTTACTTTGCATTTTGTTGTAGTGCGTTACTTTGCGTTGAGTTATTTTTTGCGTTGTGTTGTAGTGCGATGCGTTGTAGTGCGTTGCGTTGTAGTGCGTTGCGTTGTAGTGCGTTGTTTTGCGTTACTTTGCGTTGTTACTTTGCGTTGTTACTTTGCGTTGTTACTTTGCGTTGCATTACTTTGCGTTGCATTACTTTGCGTTGCGTTACTTTGTGTTGCGTTACTTTGCATTTTGTTGTAGTGCGTTACTTTGCGTTGCGGTACTTTGCGTTGTGTTACTTTGATTAGCGTTACTTTGTGTTGCGTTACTTTGTGTTGCGTTACTTTGCCTTGTGTTGTAGTGCGATGCGTTGTAGTGCGTTGCGTTGTAGTGCGAAGCGTTGTAATGCGTTTTTTTGTGTTACTTTGCGTTGTTACTTTGCGTTGTTACTTTGCATTGTTACTTTGCATTGTTACTTTGCGTTGCATTACTTTGTGTTGTGTTACTTTGCGTTGCGTTACCTTACCTTGTGTTGTAATGTGTTGCTTTACTTTGCGTTGCGTTACTATGCCTTGTGTTGTAGAACGTTGCGTTGTTACTTTGCGTTGTTACTTTGCGTTGTGTTACTTTGCGTAGCTTTACTTTGCGTTGTGTTACTTTGCGTAGCTTTACTTTGCGTTGTGTTACTTTGCGTTGCGTTACTTTGCGTTGTTACTTTGCTTTGCATTACTTTGTGTTGTGTTATCTTGCGTTGGTTACTTTGCTTTGCGTTACTTTGTGTTGTGTTATCTTGAGTTGGTTACTTTGCTTTGCGTTACTTTGCATTGTGTTACTTTGCATTAGTTACTTTGCGTTGTGTCGTAGTGCGTTGCGTTACTTTGCCTTGTGTTGTAGTGTGTTGTGTTATTTAGCGTTGCGTTACTTTGCGTAGCGTTACTTTGCGTTGTGTTACTTTACGTTACATTGTAACGCGTTGTTTTGCGTTACTTTGCGTTGTTACTTCGCGTTGTTAATTTGCGTTTTTACTTTGCGTTGCATTACTTTGCATTACTTTGTGTTACTTTGCGTTGTGTTACTTTGCGTTGCGTTACTCTGCGTTGCGTTACTTTGCCTTGCGTTGTAGAAAGTTGCGTTAGTTTGTGTTGTGTTATTTTGCGTTGGTTACTTTGCTTTGCGTTACTTTGCATTGTGTTACTTTGTGTTGTTTTACTTTGCGTTGCGTTTCTTTGCATTTTGTTGTAGTGCGTTACTTTGCGTTGCGTTACTTTGCGTTGTGTTACTTTGCGTTGCGTTACTTTGCCTTTTTTGTAGTGCATTGTGTTACTTTGCGCTGTGTTACTTTGCGCTGTGTTACTTTGCGTTGCGTTGTAGAAAGTTGCGTTAGTTTGATTTGTGTTCATTTGCGTTGTGTTACTTTGCGTTGCGTTACTTTGCCTTTTTTGTAGTGCATTGTGTTACTTTGCGCTGTGTTACTTTGCGCTGTTACTTTGCATTGCGTTGTAGAAAGTTGCGTTAGTTTGATTTGTGTTAATTTGCGTTGCGTTACTTTGCTTTGCGTTACTTTGCATTGTGTTACTTTGCATTGCGTTACTTTGCATTGTGTTGTAGTGCGATGCGTTGTAGTGCGTTACGTTGTAGTGCGATGCGTTGTAATGCGTTGTTTTATGTTACTTTGCGTTGTTACTTTGCGTTGCGTTATTTTGTGTTGTGTTACTTTGCATTTTGTTGTAGTGCGTTACTTTGCGTTGCGTTGTGTTGTAGTGCGATGCGTTGTAGTGCGTTGCGTTGTAGTGCGATGCGTTGTAGTGCGTTGCGTTGTAGTGTGATGCGTTGTAATGCGTTGTTTTGCGTTACTTTGCGTTGTTACTTTGCGTTTTTACTTTGCGTTGTTACTTTGCGTTGCATTACTTTGCGTTGCATTACTTTCTGTTGCGTAACTTTGCGTTGCGTTACTTTGCGTTGCGTTACTTTGCGTAGCGTTACTTTGCGTAGCGTTACTTTGCGTTGCGTTACCTTACCTTGTGTTGTAATGTGTTGCGTTACTTTGCGTTGCGTTACTATGCCTTGTGTTGTAGAACGTTGCGTTGTTACTTTGCGTTGTTACTTTCCGTTGTTACTTTGCGTTGCATGACTTTGTGTTGTGTTACTTTGCATTGCGTTACCTTACCTTGTGTTGTAATGTAGTGCGTTACTTTGCGTTGTGTTACTTTGCGTTGCATTACTTTGCGTTGCGTTACTTTGCGTTGCGTTACTTTGCGTTGCGTTACTTTGCGTTGCGTTACTTTGCGCTGTGTTGTAGTGCGATGCGTTGTAGTGCGTTGCGTTGTAATGCGATGCGTTGTAATGCGTTTTTTGCGTTACTTTACGTTGTTACTTTGCGTTGTTACTTTGCTTTGCGTTACTTTGTGTTGTGTTATCTTGCGTTGGTTACTTTGCTTTGCGTTACTTTGCATTGTGTTACTTTGCGTTGTGTTACTTTGCGTTGCGTTACTTTGCATTTTGTTGTAGTGCGTTACTTGGCGTTGCATTACTTTGCATTGCGTTACTTTGCGTTGCGTTACTTTGCGTTGCGTTACTTTGCGTTGCGTTACTTTGCGTTGCATTACTTTGAGTTGCGTTACTTTGCGTTGCGTTACTTTGCGTTGCGTTACTTTGCGTTGCGTTACTTTGCGTTGCGTTACTTTGCGTTGTGTTGTAGTGTGATGCGTTGTACTGCATTACGTTGTAGTGCGATCCGTTTTAATACGTTGTTTGGGTTACTTTGCATTGTTACTTTGCGTTGTTACTTTGCGTTGCATTACTTTGTGTTGTGTTACTTTGCCTTGCTTTACTTTACCTTGTGTTGTAATGTGTTGCGTTACTTTGCGTTGCGTTACTATGCCTTCTGTTGTAGAACATTGCGTTACTTTGCGTTACTTTGCGTTGCGTTACTTTGTGTTGCGTTACTTTGTGTTGCGTTACTTTGTGTTGCGTTACTTTGTGTTGCGTTACTTTGTGTTGCGTTACTTTGTGTTGCGTTACTTTGCGTTGCGTTACTTTGCATTGTGTTCGTTTGCGTTGTCACTTTGCGTTGCGTTACTTTGCCTTGTGTTGTAGAAAGTTGCGTTACTTTGTGTTGTGTTATTTTGCGTTGTGTTATTTTGCGTTTACTTTGCGTTACTTTGTGTTGTTTTACTTTGTGTTGCATTACTTTGCATTTTGTTGTTGTGCGTTACTTTGTGTTGCGTTACTTTGCGTTACGTTACTTTGCGTAGCCTTACTTTGCGTTGCGTTACTTTGCGTTGCGTTACTTTGCGTTGCGTTACTTTGCGTTGCGTTACTTTGCGTTGCGTTACTTTGCGTTATGTTGTAATGCGTTGTTTTGCGTTACTTTGCGTTGTTACTTTGCGTTGTTACTTTGCGTTGTTACTTTGCGTTGTTACTTTGCGTTTTTAATTTGCGTTGCATTACTTTGTGTTGTGTTACTTTGCGTTGCGTTACTTTACCTTTCGTTACTTTGCCTTGTGTTGTAATGGGTTGAGTCACTTTGTGTTGCGTTACTTTGTGTTGCGTTACTTTGTGTTGCGTTAGTTTGTGTTGCGTTACTTTGTGTTGCGTTACTTTGCGTTGCGTTACTTTGCATTGTGTTCGTTTGCGTTGTCACTTTGCGTTGCGTTACTTTGCCTTGTGTTGTAGAAAGTTGCGTTACTTTGTGTTGTGTTATTTTGCGTTGTGTTATTTTGCGTTTACTTTGCGTTACTTTGCGTTGTTTTACTTTGTGTTGCGTTACTTTGCATTTTGTTGTTGTGCGTTACTTTGTGTTGCGTTACTTTGCGTTACGTTACTTTGCGTAGCCTTACTTTGCGTTGCGTTACTTCGCGTTGCGTTACTTTGCGTTGCGTTACTTTGCGTTGCGTTACTTTGCGTTATGTTGTAATGCGTTGTTTTGCGTTACTTTGCGTTGTTACTTTGCGTTGTTACTTTGCGTTGTTACTTTGCATTGTTACTTTGCGTTGTTACTTTGCGTTTTTAATTTGCGTTGCATTACTTTGTGTTGTGTTACTTTGCGTTGCGTTACTTTACCTTTCGTTACTTTGCCTTGTGTTGTAATGGGTTGAGTCACTTTGCGTTGCGTTACTTTGCGTTGCGTTTCTTTGCATTGTGTTCCTTTGCGTTGTGTTACTTTGTGTTGCGTTACTTTGTATTTTGTTGTAGTGCGTTACTCTGCGTTGCGTTACTTTGTGTTGCGGTATTTTGCGTTGCGTTGTAGTGCGATGCGTTGTAATGCGTTGTTTTGCGTTACCTTGCGTTGTTACTTTGCGTTGCATTACTTTGCGTTGCGTAACTTTGCGTTGCGTAACTTTGCGTTGCGTTACTTTGCGTTGCGTTACTTTGCGTTGCGTTACTTTGCGTTGCGTTACTTTGCGTTGCGTTACTTTGCCTTGTGTTGTAGTGCGTTGTGTTACTTTGCCTTGTGTTACTTTGCGTTGTGTCGTAGTGCGTTACTTTGCGTTTACTTTACCTTGTGTTGTAATGGGTTGCGTTACTTTGCGTTGCGTTACTTTGCGTTGCTTTACTTTGCATTGTGTTCCTTTGCGTTGTGTTACTTTGCGTTGCGTTACTTTGTGTTGCGTTACTTTGCGTTGCGTTACGTTGCATTTTGTTGTAGTGCGTTACTTTGCGTTGCGTTATTTTGCGTTGTGTTGTAGTGCGTTGCGTTGTAGTGCGATGCGTTGTAATGCGTTGTTTTGTGCTACTTTGCGTTGTTACTTTGCGTTGTTTCTTTGCGTTGTTACTTTGCGTTGTTACTTTGCGTTGCATTACTTTGCGTAGCGTAACTTTGTGGTGCATTACTTTGCGTTGCGTTACTTTGCGTTGTGTCACTTTGCGTTGCGTTACTTTGCATTTTGTTGTAGTGCGTTACTTTGCGTTGCGTTACTTTGCGTAACATTACTTTGCGTTGCGTTACTTTAGGTTGCGTTACTTTGCGTTGCATTATGTTGTAATGCGTTGTTTTGCGCTACTTTGTGTTGTTACTTTGCGTTGTTACTTTGCGTTGTTACTTTGCGTTGCATTACTTTGTGTTGTGTTACTTTGCGTTGTGTTACTTTACCTTGATAACATGTTGTAGAAAGTTGCCTTAGTTTGTGTTGTGTTATTTTGCGTTGGTTATTTTGCTTTGCGTTACTTTGCATTGTGTTACTTTGCGTTGTGTTACTTTGCGTTGCGTTACTTTGCATTTTGTTGTAGTGCGTTACTTTGCGTTGCGGTACTTTGCGTTGTGTTACTTTGCTTAGCGTTACTTTAAGTTGCGTTACTTTGCGTTGCGTTACTTTGCCTTGTGTTGTAGTGCGATGCGTTGTAGTGTGTTGCATTGTAGTGCGAAGCGTTGTAATGCATTGTTTTGCGTTACTTTGCGTTGTTACTTTGCGTTGTTACTTTGCATTGTTACTTTGCGTTGCATTACTTTCTGTTGTGTTACTTTGCGTTGCGTTACTTTGCGATGCATTACTTTGCGTTGTTACTTTCCTTTGCATTACTTTGTGTTGTGTTACTTTGCGTTGCGTTACTTTGCCTTGTGTTGTAGAAAGTTGCGTTAGTTTGTGTTGTGTTATCTTGCGTTGTGTTATCTTGCGTTGGTTACTTTGCTTTGCGTTACTTTGTGTTGTGTTATCTTGCGTTGGTTACTTTGCTTTGCGTTACTTTGCATTGTGTTACTTTGCGTTGCATTACTTTGCGTTGCATTACTTTGCGTTGCATTACTTTGCGTTGCGTTACTTTGCGTTGCGTTACTTCGCGTTGCGTTACTTTGCGTTGCGTTACTTTGCGTTGCATTACTATGCGTTGCGTTACTTTGCGTTGCGTTACTTTGCGTTGCGTTACTTTGCGTTGCGTTACTTTGCGTTGCGTTACTTTGCGTTGTGTTGTAGTGCGATGCGTTGTACTGCATTACGTTGTAGTGCGATCCGTTTTAATGCGTTGTTTGCGTTACTTTGTGTTGTTACTTTGCGTTCTTACTTTGCGTTGCATTACTTTGTGTTGTGTTACTTTGCCTTGCTTTACTTTACCTTGTGTTGTAATGTGTTGCGTTACTTTGCGTTGCGTTACTATGCCTTGTGTTGTAGAACGTTGCGTTACTGTGCGTTACTTTGCATTGCATTACTTTGCGTTGCTTTACTTTGCGTTACTTTGCGTTGCGTTACTTTGTGTTGCGTTACTTTGCGTTACTTTGCATTGCATTACTTTGCGTTGCTTTACTTTGCGTTACTTTGCGTTGCGTTACTTTGTGTTGCGTTACTTTGTGTTGCGTTACTTTGCGTTGCGTTATTATGCCTTGTGTTGTAGAATGTTGCGTTACTTTGCGTTGCATTACTTTGCGTTGCATTACTTTGCGTTGCGTTAATTTGCGTTACTTTGCGTTGCGTTACTTTGCGTTGCGTTACTTTGCGTTGCGTTACTTTGCGTTGCGTTACTTTGCATTGTGTTCGTTTGCGTTGCGTTACTTTGCCTTGTGTTGTAGTGCGTTGTGTTACTTTGCCTTGTGTTACTTTGCATTAGTTACTTTGCGTTGTGTCGTAGTGCGTTGCGTTACTTTGGCTTGTGTTGTAGTGTGTTGCGTTATTTAGCGTTGCGTTACTTTGCGTAGCGTTACTTTGCGTTGCGTTACTTTGCGTTGTGTTACTTTGCGTTGTGTTACTTTGCGTTGTGTTACTTTGCGTTGTTACTTTGCGTTGTTACTTTGCGTTGCATTATTTTGTGTTGTGTTACTTTGCGTTGCGTTACTTTGCGTTGCGTTACTTTGCGTTGCGTTACTTTACCTTGTGTTGTAATGTGTTGCGTTACTTTGTGTTGCGTTACTATGCCTTGTGTTGTAGAACGTTGCTTTACTTTGCATTGCGTTACTTTGCGTTGCGTTACTTTGCGTTGCGTTACTTTGCATTGTGTTACTTTGCGTTGCGTTACTTTGCGTTGCGTTACTTTGCATTGTGTTCTTTTGCGTTGTGTCACTTTGTTTATCGTTACTTTGCCTTGTGTTGTAGTGCTTTGTGTTACTTTGCCTTGTGTTACTTTGCGTTGCATTACATTGCGTTGCATTACTTTGCGTTGCGTTACTTTGCCCTGTGTTGTAGTACGTTGCGTTACTTTGCGTTGCGTTACTTAGCAGTGTGTTACTTTGCGTTGCGTTACTTTGCCTTGTGTTGTAGTGTGTTGTGTTACTTTGCCTTGTGTTACTTTGCATTAGTTACTTTGCCTTGTGTCGTAGTGCGTTGCGTTACTTTGCCTTGTGTTGTAGTGTGGTGCGATACTTAACGTTGCATTACTTTGTGTTGTGTTACTTTGCATTGCATTACTTTGCGTTGCATTACTTTGCCTTGTGTTGTAATGTGTTGCGTTACTTTGCGTTGTCTTACTTTGCGTTACATTACTTTGCGTTACGTTACTTTGCCTTGTGTTGTAATGTGTTGCGTTACTTTGCGTTGTGTTACTTTGCGTTGCTTTACTTTGCTTTGCGTTACCTTGCATTGTGTTACTTTGCGTTGTGTTACTTTGCGTTGCGTTACTTTGCCTTTTGTTGTAGTGCGTTACTTTGCGTTGCTTTACTTTGCGTTGCTTTACTTTGCGTTGTGTTACTTTGCGTAGCGTTACTTTGTGTTGTGTTACTTTACCTTGTGTTACTTTACCTTGTGTTGTATTGCTTTGCGTTTCATTACTTTGCATTGCGTTACTTTGCGTTGTCTTACTTTGCGTTGCGTTACTTTGCCGTGTTTTGTAGTGCGTTGCGTTGCGTTGCGTTGCGTTACTTTGCGTTGCGTTACTTTGCCTTGTATTGTAGAACGTTGCGTTACTTTGCAGTGTGTTACTTTGCGTTGAGTTACTTTGCCTTGTGTTGTACAACGTTGCGTTACTTAGCAGTGTGTTACTTTGCGTTGCGTTACTTTGCCTTGTGTTGTAGTGTGTTGTGTTACTTTGCCTTGTGTTACTTTGCATTAGTTACTTTGCCTTGTGTCGTAGTGCGTTGCGTTACTTTGCCTTGTGTTGTAGTGTGGTGCGATACTTAACGTTGCATTACTTTGTGTTGTGTTACTTTGCATTGCATTACTTTGCGTTGCATTACTTTGCCTTGTGTTGTAATGTGTTGCGTTACTTTGCGTTGTCTTACTTTGCGTTACATTACTTTGCGTTACGTTACTTTGCCTTGTGTTGTAATGTGTTGCGTTACTTTGCCTTGTGTTACTTTGCCTTGTGTTACTTTGCGTTAAGTTACTTTGCGTTGTAGAATGTTGCGTTACTTTGCGGTGCGTTACTTTGCGGTGTGTTACTTTGCGTATTATTACTTTGCGTTGCATTACTTTGCCTTTTGTTGTAGTGCGTTACTTTGCGTTGCTTTACTTTGCGTTGCTTTACTTTGCGTTGCTTTACTTTGCGTAGCGTTACTTTGCGTTGCGTTACTTTGCTTTGTGTTTTAGTGCGATGCGTTGTACTGCGTTGCGTTGTAGTGCGTTGTTTGCGTTGTTTTGCGTTACTTTGCGTTGTTACTTTGCATTGTTACTTTGCGTTGCGTTACTTTACCTTGTGTTGTAATGTGTTTTGCGTTACTTTGCGTTGCGTTACTATGCCTTGTGTTGTAGAACGTTGCTTTACTTTGCATTGCGTTACTTTGCGTTGCGTTACTTTGCGTTGCGTTACTTTGCGTTGAGTTACTTTGCATTGTGTTCCTTTGCGTTGTGTCACTTTGCGTTGCGTTACTTTGCCTTGTGTTGTAGTGCGTTACTTTGCGTTGCTTTACTTTGCGTTGCTTTACTTTGCGTTGTGTTACTTTGCGTAGCGTTACTTTGTGTTGTGTTACTTTGCCTTGTGTTACTTTGCATTGTTTTGTAGTGCTTTGTGTTACTTTGCCTTGTGTTACTTTGCCTTGTGTTACTTTGCCTTGTGTTACTTTGCCTTGTGTTACTTTGCGTTGCGTTACTTTGCGTTGTAGAATGTTGCGTTACTTTGCGGTGCGTTACTTTGCGGTGTGTTACTTTGCGTATTATTACTTTGCGTTGCGTTACTTTGCCTTTTGTTGTAGTGCGTTACTTTGCGTTGATTTACTTTGCGTTGCTTTACTTTGCGTAGCGTTACTTTGCGTTGCGTTACTTTGCTTTGTGTTTTAGTGCGATGCGTTGTAGTGCGTTGCATTGTAGTGCGTTGTTTGCGTTGTTTTGCGTTACTTTGCGTTGTTACTTTGCATTGTTACTTTGCGTTGCGTTACTTTACCTTGTGTTGTAATGTGTTTTGCGTTACTTTGCGTTGCGTTACTATGCCTTGTGTTGTAGAACGTTGCTTTACTTTGCATTGCGTTACTTTGCGTTGCGTTACTTTGCGTTGCGTTACTTTGCATTGTGTTCCTTTGCGTTGTGTCACTTTGCGTTGCGTTACTTTGCCTTGTGTTGTAGTGCTTTGTGTTACTTTGCGTTGTGTTACTTTGCGTTGTGTTACTTTGCGTTGTGTCTTAGTGCATTGTGTTACTTTGCCTTGTGTTGTAGTGTGTTGCTTTTACTTACCATTGCGTTACTTTGCCTTGTGTTACTTTGCGTTGCGTTACTTTGCGTTGCTTTACTTTGCCTTTTTTGTACTACATTGTGTTACTTTGCGCTGTGTTACTTTGCGTTGCGTTACTTTGCCTTGTGTTGTAGAAAGATATGTTAGTTTGTGTTGTGTTAATTTGCGTTGCGTTACTTTGCTTTGCGTTACTTTGCATTGTGTTACTTTGCGTTGTGTTACTTTACGTTGTGTTACTTTGCAATACGTTAATTTCATTGTGTTGTAGTGCGTTGCGTTACGTTGCGTTGCATTACTTTGCGTTGTGTTACTTTGCGTTGTGTTGTAGTGCACTGTGTTGTGTTACTTTGCGTTATGTTACTTTGCGTTGTGTTACTTTGCGTTGTGTTACTTTGCGTTGCGTTACTTTGTGTTGTGTTACTTTGCCTTGTGTTACTTTGCCTTGTTTTGTAGTGCTTTGTGTTACTTTGCCTTGTGTTACTTTGCGTTGCGTTACTTTGCGCTGTGTTGTAGAACGTTGCGTTACTTTGCGGTGTGTTACTTTGCGTTGCGTTACTTTGCCTTGTGTTACTTTGCCTTGTGTTGTAATGTGTTGCATTACTTTGCGTTGCGTTACTTTGCGTTGCGTTACTTTGCGTTGCGTTACTTTGCGTTGTGTTACTTTGCGTTGCATTACTTTGCGTTGTGTTACTTTGCGTTGTGTTGTAGTGCACTGTGTTGTGTTACTTTGCGTTATGTTACTTTGCGTTGCGTTACTTTGTGTTGTGTTACTTTGCCTTGTGTTACTTTGCCTTGTTTTGTAGTGCTTTGTGTTACTTTGCCTTGTGTTACTTTGCGTTGCGTTACTTTGCGTTGTGTTGTAGAACGTTGCGTTACTTTGCGGTGTGTTACTTTGCGTTGTATTACTTTGCGTTGCGTTACTTTGCCTTTTGTTGTAGTGCGTTACTTTGCGTTGCTTTACTTTGCGTTGCGTTACTTTGGGTAGCGTTACTTTGCGTTGCGTTACTTTGCTTTGTGTTTTAGTGCGATGCGTTGTAGTGCGTTGCGTTGTAGTGCGATGCGTTGTAATGCGTTGTTTTACGTTACTTTGCGTTGTTACTTTGCGTTGTTACTTTGCGTTGTTACTTTGTATTGTTACTTTGCGTTGCGTTATTTTACCTTGTGTTGTAATGTGTTGCGTTACTTTGCGTTCCGTTACTATGCCTTGTGTTGTAGAACGTTGCTTTACTTTGCATTGCGTTACTTTGCGTTGTGTTACTTAGCGTTGCGTTACTTTGCATTGTGTTCCTTTGCGTTGTGTCACTTTGCGTTGCGTTACTTTGCCTTGTGTTGTAGTGCTTTCTGTTACTTTGCCTTGTGTTACTTTGCGTTGTGTTACATTGCGTTGTATCCTAGTACATTGCGTTACTTTGCCTTGTGTTGTAGTGTGTTGCTTTTACTTATCGTTGCGTTACTTTGCCTTGTCTTACTTTGCGTTGCGTTACTTTGCCTTTTTTGTGCTGCATTGTGTTACTTTGCGCTGTGTTACTTTGCATTGCGTTACTTTGCCTTGTTTTGTAGAAAGATGCGTTAGTTTGTGTTGTGTTAATTTACATTGCGTTACTTTGCTTTGCATTACTTTGCATTATGTTACTTTGCGTTGCGTTACTTTGCGTTGCGTTACTTTGCATTGCGTTACTTTGCGTTGCGTTAATTTGCCTTGTAGTGTAGAACGTTGCGTTACTTCGCGTTGTGTTACTTTGCCCTGTGTTGTAGTGCGTTGCGTTGCGTTACTTTGCGTTGTGTTACTTTGCATTGAGTTACTTTGCTTTGCGTCACTTTGCCTTGTATTGTAGAACGTCGCATTACTTTGCGGTGTGTTACTTTGCGTTGTATTACTTTGCGTTGAGTTACTTTGCCTTGTGTTGTAGAACGTTGCGTTACTTAGCGGTTTGTTACTTAGTGGTGTGTTACTTTGCGTTGCGTTACTTTGCCTTGTGTTGTAGTGTGTTGTGTTACTTTGCCTTGTGTTACTTTGCATTAGTTACTTTGCGTTGTGTCTTAGTGCGTTGCGTTACTTTGCCTTGTGTTGTAGTGTGGTGCGATGCTTCACGTTGTGTTACTTTGCGTTGTGTTGTAGCACGTTGCATTACTTTGCATTGCGTTACTTTGCGTTGCGTTACTTTGCTTTTTTTTTGTAGTGCGTCATGTTACTTTGTAATGTGTTAGTTTGAGTTGTTTTACTTTGCATTGCGTTACTTTGCATTGTGTTGTAATGCGTTGCGTTACTTTGCGTTGTGTTACTTTTGGTTGCGTTACTTTGCATTGTTACTTTACGTTGCGTTACTTTGCGTTGTGTTACTTTGCGTTGTGTTACTTTGCGTTGTGTTACTTTGCCTTGTGTTACTTTACATTGTGTTGTAGTGCGTTGCGTTGCATTACTTTGCGTTGTGATAATTTGCGTTGCCTTACTTTGCCTTGTGTTGTACTGCATTGCGTTACTTTGCCCTGTGTTGAAGTGCGTTGTGTTGCGTTGCGTTGCGTTGCGTTGCGTTACTTTGCGTTGTGTTACTTTGCATTGAGTTACTTTGCATCGAGTTACTTTGCGTTGCGTTACTTTGCCTTGTATTGTAGAACCTTGCATTACTTTGCGTTGTGTTACTTTGCATTGAGTTACTTAGCAGTGTGTTACTTTGCGTTGCGTTACTTTACCTTGTGTTGTGTTACTTTGCCTTGTGTTGTAGTGTGGTGCGATACTTAACGTTGCGTTACTTTGCGTTGTGTTACTTTGCGTTGTGTTACTTTGCATTGTGTTACTTTGCGTTGCATTACTTTGCCTTGTGTTGTAATGTGTTGCGTTACTTTGCGTTGTCTTACTTTGTGTTACATTACTTTGCGTTGCATTACTTTGCCTTGTGTTGTAATGTGTTGCGTTACTTTGCGTTGTCTTACTTTGCGTTGTGTTACTTTGCATTGTTACTTTGTGTTGCGTTACTTTGCCTTTTTGTGTAGTGTGTCGCGTTACTTTGCAATGTGTTAGTTTGCGTTGTTTTACTTTGCATTGCGTTACTTTGCATTGTGTTGTAGTGCGTTGCGTTACTTTGCGTTGCGTTACTTTGCCTTGTGTTGTAATGTGTTGCGTTACTTTGCGTTGCGTTACTTTGCATTGTTACTTTGCGTTGCGTTACTTTGCGTTACTTTGCCTTGTGTTACTTTGCCTTGTGTTGTATTGCGTTGCGTTGTATTACTTTGCATTGCGTTACTTTGCATTGTCTTACTTTGCATTGCGTTACTTTGCATTGTCTTACTTTGCGTTGCATTACTTTGCGTTGCATTACTTTGCGTTGCGTTACTTTGCGTTGCATTACTTTGCCTTGTATTGTAGAAAGTTGCGTTACTTTGCATTGTGTTACTTTGCGTTGTGTTACTTTGCGTTGTGTTACTTTGCGTTGTGTTGTAGTGCACTGCGTTGTGTTACTTTGCGTTGTGTTACTTTGCGTTGCGTTACTTTGCGTTGCGTTGTAGAACGTTGCGTTACTTAGCGGTGTGTTACTTTGTGTTGCGTTACTTCGTGTTGCGTTACTTCGTGTTGCGTTACTTCGCCTTGTGTTGTAGTGTGTTGTGTTACTTTGCCTTGTGTTACTTTGTATTAGTTACTTTGCGTTGTGTCGTAGTGCGTTGCGTTACTTTGCCTTGTGTTGTAGTGTGGTGCGATACTTAACGTTGCGTTACTTTGCGTTGTGTTACTTTGCGTTGTGTTACTTTGCGTTGCATTACTTTGCATTGCATTACTTTGCCTTGTGTTACTTTGCGTTGTGTTGTAGGAAGTAGCATTACTTTTGCAATGCGTTACTTTGCGTTGCGTTACTTTGCGTTATGTTACGTTGCCTCGTGTTACTTTGCGTTATGTTGTAGTGCGTTGCGTTGCATTACTTTGCGATGTGTTAATTTGAGTTTCCTTACTTTGCCTTGTGTTTTACTGTGTTGCGTTACTTTGCCTTGTGTTATTTTGCCTTGTGTTACTTTGATTTGTGTTACTTTACCTTGTGTTGTATTGCTTTGCGTTTCATTACTTTGCATTGCGTTACTTTGCGTTGTCTTACTTTGCGTTGCATTACTTTGCGTTGCGTTACTTTGCCCTGTGTTGCAGTGCGTTGCGTTACTTTGCGTTGTGTTACTTTGCGTTGTGTTACTTTGCATTGAGTTACTTTGCGTTGCGTTACTTTGCCTTGTATTGTAGAACATTGCATTACTTTGCGTTGTGTTACTTTGCGTTGTATTACTTTGCGTTGAGTTACTTTGCCTTGTGTTGTAGAACGTTGCGTTACTTAGCAGTGTGTTACTTTGCATTGCGTTACTTCGCCTTGTGTTGTAGTGTGTTGTGTTACTCTGCATTAGTCACTTTGTGTTGTGTCTTAGTGCGTTGCGTAACTTTGCCTTATGTTGTAGTGTGGTGCGATACTTAACGTTGCGTTACTTTGCGTTGTGTTACTTTGCATTGAGTTACTTTGCGTTGAGTTACTTTGCCTTGTGTTGTAGAACATTGCGTTACTTAGCAGTGTGTTACTTTGCATTGCGTTACTTTGCCTTGTGTTGTAGTGTGTTGTGTTACTTTGCCTTGTGTTACTTTGCATTAGTTACTTTGCGTTGTGTCGTAGTGCGTTGCGTTACTTTGCCTTGTGTTTTAGTGTGGTGCGATACTTAACGTTGCGTTACTTTGCGTTGTGTTACTTTGCGTTGTGTTACTTTGCGTTGTGTTACTTTGCATTGCATTACTTTGCGTTGCATTACTTTGCCTTGTGTTGTAATGTGTTGCGTTACTTTGCATTGTCTTACTTTGCGTTACATTACTGTGCGTTGCGTTACTTTGCCTTGTGTTGTAATGTGTTGCGTTACTTTGCGTTGTGTTACTTTGCGTTGTGTTACTTTGCGTTGTGTTACTTTGCGTTGCGTTACTTTGCCTTTTGTTGTAGTGCGTTACTTTGCGTTGCGTTACTTTGCGTAGCGTTACTTTGCGTTGCGTTACTTTGCTTTGTGTTTTAGTGCGATGCGTTGTAGTGCGTTGTTTTGCGTTACTTTGCGTTGTTACTTTGCATTGTTACTTTGCGTTGCGTTTCTTTACCTTGTGTTGTAATGTGTTGCGTTACTTGGCGTTGCGTTACTATGCCTTGTGTTGTAGAACGTTGCTTTACTTTGCATTGCGTTACTTTGCATTGCGTTACTTTGCGTTGTGTCACTTTGGGTTGCGTTACTTTGCCTTGTGTTGTAGTGCTTTGTGTTACTTTGCCTTGTGTTACTTTGCGTTGTGTCGTAGTGCATTGCGTTACTTTGCCTTGTGTTGTAGTGTGTTGCTTTTACTTACCGTTGCTTTACTTTGCCTTGTGTTACTTTGCGTTGCGTTACTTTGCGTTGCTTTACTTTGCGTTGCGTTACTTTGCCTTTTTTGTACTGCATTGTGTTACTTTACGCTGTGTTACTTTGCGTTGCGTTACTTTGCCTTGTGTTGTAGAAAGATGCATTAGTTTGTGTTGTGTTAATTTGCATTGCGTTACTTTGCTTTGCGTTACTTTGCATTGTGTTACTTTGCGTTGTGTTAGTTTGCGTTGTGTTACTTTGCATTACGTTACTTTTCATTGTGTTGTAGTGCGTTACGATACTTTGCGTTGCATTACTTTGCGTTGTGTTACTTTGCGTTGTGTTACTTTGCGTTGTGTTACTTTGCCTTGTGTTACTTTGCGTTGCGTTACTTTGCGTTGTGTTGTAGAACGTTGCGTTACTTTGCGGTGTGTTACTTTGCGTTGTATTACTTTGCGTTGAGTTACTTTGCCTTGTGTTACTTTGCATTAGTTACTTTGCATTGTGTTGTAGTGCGTTGCGTTACTTTGCCTTGTGTTGTAGTGTGGTGCGATACTTAACGTTGCTTTATTTTGCGTTGTGTTACTTTGCGTTGTGTTACTTTGCGTTGCATTACTTTGCGTTGCATTACTTTGCCTTGTGTTACTTTGCGTTGTGTTGTAGCACGTTGCATTGCTTTTGCATTGCGTTATTTAGCGTTGCGTTACTTTGCGTTGCGTTACTTCGTGTTATGTTACGTTGCCTCGTGTTACTTTGCTTTATTTTGTAGTGCGTTGCGTTGCATTACTTTGCGATGTGTTAATTTGAGTTGCCTTACTTTGCCTTGTGTTTTACTGTGTTACGTTACTTTGCCTTGTGTCACTTTGCCTTGTGTTACTTTACCTTGTGTTGTATTGCTTTGCGTGTCATTACTTTGCGTTGCGTTACATTGCGTTGTGTTACTTTGCATTGAGTTACTTTGTGTTGCGTTACTTTGCCTTGTATTGTAGAACGTTGCGTTACTTTGCGGTGTGTTACTTTGCGTTGTATTACTTTGCGTTGAGTTACTTTGCCTTGTGTTGTAGAACGTTGCGTTACTTAGCAGTGTGTTACTTTGCGTTGCGTTACTTTGCCTTGTGTTGTAGTGTGTTGTGTTACTTTGCCTTGTGTTACTTTGCATTACTTACTTTGCGTTGTTTTGTAGTGCGTTGCGTTACTTTGCCTTGTGTTGTAGTGTGGTGCGATACTTAACGTTGCGTTACTTTGCGTTGTGTTACTTTGCATTGCATTACTTTGCGTTGCATTACTTTGCCTTGTGTTGTAATGTGTTGCCTTACTTTGCGTTGTCTTACTTTGCGTTACATTACTTTGCGTTGCGTTACTTTGCCTTGTGTTGTAATGTGTTGCGTTACTTTGCGTTGTGTTATTTTGCGTTGTGTTACTTTGCGTTGTGTTACTTTGCGTTGTGTTACTTTGCGTTGCGTTACGTTGCTTTGCGTTACCTTGCATTGTGTTACTTTGCGTTGTGTTACTTTGCATTGCGTTACTTTGCGTTGTGTTGTAGTGTGATGCGTTGTACTGCGTTACGTTGTAGTGCGATGCGTTGTAATGCGTTGTTTTGCGTTACTTTGCGTTTTTACTTTGCGTTTTTACTTTGCATTATTTTGCGTTGTTACTTTGCGTTGCATTACTTTGTGTTGTGTTACTTTGCGTTGCGTTACTTTGCCTTGTGTTGTAGTGCGTTGTGTTACTTTGCATTAGTTACTTTGCGTTGTGTCGTAGTGCGTTGCGTTACTTTGCCTTGTGTTGTAGTGTGTTGTGTTATTTAGCGTTGTGTTACTTTGCGTTGTGTTACTTTACCTTGTGTTGTAATGGGTTGCGTTACTTTGCGTTGCATTACTTTGCGTTGCATTACTTTGCGTTGCATTACTTTGCGTTGCGTTATTTTGCGTTGTGTTGTAGTGCGATGCGTTGTAGTGCATTGCGTTGTAGTGCGTTGTTTAGCGTTACTTTGCGTTGTTACTTTGCATTGTTACTTTGCGTTGCGTTACTTTGCGTTGCGTTACTTTGTGTTGCGTTACTTTGCGTTGCGTTACTTTGCGTTGCGTTAGTTTGCGTTGTTTCACTTTGCGTTGCGTTACTTTGCCTTGTGTTGTAGAAAGTTGCGTTAGTTGTGTTATTTAGCGTTTACTTTGCGTTGTTTTAGTTTACGTTGTGTTACTTTGCATTTTTTTGTGGTGCGTTACTTTGCGTTGCGTTACTTTGCGTAGCGTTACTTTGCGTCCCGTTACTTTGCGTAACGTTACTTTGCGTTGCGTTACTTTGCGTTGCGTTACTTTGCGTTACGTTGTAATGCGTTGTTTTGCGTTACTTTGCGTTGTTACTTTGCGTTGTTACTTTGCGTTGTTACTTTGCGTTGCATTACTTTTTGTTGTGTTACGTTGCGTTGCGTTACTTTACATTGCGTTATTTTGCCTTGTGTTGTAATGGGTTGCGTTACTTTGCGTTGCGTTACTTTGCGTTGCGTTACTTTGCATTGTATTTCTTTGCGTTGTGTTACTTTGCGTTGCGTTACTTTGTATTTTGTTGTAGTGCGTTACTCTGCGTTGCGTTACTTTGTGTTGCAGTATTTTGCGTTGCGTTGTAGTGCGATGCGTTGTAATGCGTTGTTTTGCGTTACCTTGCGTTGTTACTTTGCGTTGCATTACTTTGCGTTACTTTGCGTTGCGTTATTATGCCTTGTGTTGTAGAACGTTGCGTTACTTTGCGTTGCATTACTTTGCGTTGCATTACTTTGCGTTGCGTTACTTTGCATTACTTTGAGTTACTTTGCGTTGCATTACTTTGCGTTGTTTCTTTGCGTTGTTACTTTGCGTTGCATTACTCTGTGTTGTGTTACTTTGCGTTGCGTTACTTTACCTTGATAACGTGTTGTAGAAAGTTGCCTTAGTTTGTGTTGTGTTATTTTGCGTTGGTTATTTTGCTTTGCGTTACTTTGCATTGTGTTACTTTGCGTTGTGTTACTTTGCGTTGCGTTACTTTGCATTTTGTTGTAGTGCGTTACTTTGCGTTGCAGTACTTTGCGTTGTGTTACTTTGCTTAGCGTTACTTTGCGTTGCATTACTGTGCGTTGCGTTACTTTACGTTGTGTTGTAGTGCGATGCGTTGTAGTGCGTTGCGTTGTAGTGTGATGCTTTGTAATGCGTTGTTTTGCGTTACTTTGCGTTGTTACTTTGCGTTGTTAGAAGAAGAAGAAGAAGAAGAAGATCTACCTTTATTAGTCCCACAATGGGGAAATTCAATTTACACTCTGTTAAACTCATACATGCTACATGCAGACCTGAAACACACATACATGCATTAATGGAGAGACGTCAGAGTGAAGGGGCTGTTCCTGACAAGCGCCCTGAGCAGTTGGGGGTTTGGTGCCTTGCTCAGGGGCACCTCGGCAGTGCCCAAGAGGTAAACTGGCACCTCTCCAGCTACCAGTTCACACTCAGTTTTTGGTCCATGTCGGGACTTGAACCGGAGACCCTCCGGTTCCCAAGCCAACTCCCTACAGACTGAGCTACTGCCGCCCCCACCAGCTACTGCCGCCCCCACTTACTTTGTTAGTTACTTTGCGTTGTTACTTTGCGTTGTTACTTTGTGTTGTTACTTTGCGTTGCATTACTTTGTGTTGTGTTACTTTGCGTTGCGTTACCTTACCTTGTGTTGTAATGTGTTGCTTTCCTTTGCGTTGCGTTACTATGCCTTGTGTTGTAGAACGTTGCGTTGTTACTTTGCGTTGTTACTTTGCGTTGCATTACTTTGTGTTGTGTTACTTTGCATTGCGTTACCTTACCTTGTGTTGTAATGTAGTGCGTTACTTTGCGTTGCGTTACTTTGCGTTGTGTTACTTTGCGTAGCATTACTTTGCGTTGCGTTACTTTGCGTTGCGTTACTTTGCGTTGCGTTACTTTGCGTTGTGTTGTAGTGCGATGCGTTGTAGTGCGTTGCGTTGAAGTGCGTTGCGTTGTAGTGGGATGCGTTGTTTTGCGTTACTTTGCGTTGTTACTTTGCGTTGTTACTTTGCTTTGCATTACTTTGTGTTTTGTTACTTTCTGTTACGTTACTTTGCCTTGTGTTGTAGAAAGTTGCATTAGTTTGTGTTGTGTTATCTTGCGTTGGTTACTTTGCGTTGCGTTACTTTGCGTTGCGTTACTTTGCGTTGCGTTACTATGCGTTGCGTTAATTTGCGTTGCCTTACTTTGCGTTGCATTACTTTGCATTGTGTTGTAGTGCGAAGCGTTGTACTGCGTTACATTGTAGTGCGATGCGTTGTTACTTTGCGTTGTTACTTTGCGGTTACTTTGCGTTGTTACTTTGCGTTGCATTATTTTTTGTTGTGTTACTTTGCGTTGCGTTACCTTACCTTGTGTTGTAATGTGTTGCTTTACTTTGCGTTGCGTTACTATGCCTTGTGTTGTAGAACATTGCGTTGTTACTTTGCGTTGTTACTTTGCGTTGCATTACTTTGTGTTGTGTTACTTTGCATTGCGTTACCTTACCTTGTGTTGTAATGTAGTGCGTTACTTTGCGTTGCGTTACTTTAAGTAGCGTTACTTTGCGTTGCGTTACTTTGCGTTGCGTTACTTTGCGTTGCGTTACTTTGCGTTGTGTTGTAGTGCGATGCGTTGTAGTGCGTTGCGTTGTAGTGCGTTGCGTTGTAGTGCGATGCGTTGTTTTGCGTTACTTTGCGTGGTGACTTTGCGTGGTTACTTTGCGTGGTTACTTTGCGTTGTTACTTTGCTTTGCATTACTTTGTGTTGTGTTATCTTGCGTTGGTTACTTTGCTTTGCGTTACTTTGCGTTGTTTTACTTTGCCTTGGGTTGTAGTGCGTTGCTTTTTATTACTTTGGGTTGTGTTACTTTGCGTTGCGTTACTTTGCATTGTGTTACTTTGTGTTGTGTTATTTTGCATTGCGTTACTTTGCCTTTTGTTGTAGCACATTGCATTATTTTGCGTCGCGTTACTTTGCGTTGCGTTACTTTGCGTTGCGTTACTTTGCCTTTTGTTACTTTGCGTTGTGTTATAGTAAGTTGCGTTGCATTACTTTGCGTTGTGTTAATTTGTGTTGCCTTACTTTGCCTTGGGTTGTACTGTGTTGCGTTACTTTGTCTTGTGTTGTTACTTTGCGTTGTTACTTTGCGTTGTTACTTTACCTTGTGTTTTAATAGGTTGCGTTACTTTGCGTTGCGTTACTTTGCGTTACTTTGCGTTGCGTTACTTTGCATTGCGTTACTTTGCATTGCGTTACTTTGCGTTGTTACTTTGCGTTGTTACTTTGCGTTGCATTATTTTTTGTTGTGTTACTTTGCGTTGCGTTACCTTACCTTGTGTTGTAATGTGTTGCTTTACTTTGCGTTGCGTTACTATGCCTTGTGTTGTAGAACATTGCGTTGTTACTTTGCGTTGTTACTTTGCGTTGCATTACTTTGTGTTGTGTTACTTTGCATTGCGTTACCTTACCTTGTGTTGTAATGTAGTGCGTTACTTTGCGTTGCGTTACTTTAAGTAGCGTTACTTTGCGTTGCGTTACTTTGCGTTGCGTTACTTTGCGTTGTGTTGTAGTGCGATGCGTTGTAGTGCGTTGCGTTGTAGTGCGTTGCGTTGTAGTGCGATGCGTTGTTTTGCGTTACTTTGCGTGGTTACTTTGCGTGGTTACTTTGCGTTGTTACTTTGCTTTGCATTACTTTGTGTTGTGTTATCTTGCGTTGGTTACTTTGCTTTGCGTTACTTTGCGTTGTTTTACTTTGCCTTGGGTTGCAGTGCGTTGCTTTTTATTACTTTGGGTTGTGTTACTTTGCGTTGCGTTACTTTGCATTGTGTTACTTTGTGTTGTGTTATTTTGCATTGCGTTACTTTGCCTTTTGTTGTAGCACATTGCATTATTTTGCGTTGCGTTACTTTGCGTTGCGTTACTTTGCGTTGCGTTACTTTGCGTTGCGTTACTTTGCCTTTTGTTACTTTGCGTTGTGTTATAGTAAGTTGCGTTGCATTACTTTGCGTTGTGTTAATTTGTGTTGCCTTACTTTGCCTTGGGTTGTACTGTGTTGCGTTACTTTGTCTTGTGTTGTTACTTTGCGTTGTTACTTTGCGTTGTTACTTTACCTTGTGTTTTAATGGGTTGCGTTACTTTGCGTTGCGTTACTTTGCGTTACTTTGCGTTGCGTTACTTTGCATTGCGTTACTTTGCATTGCGTTACTTTGCATTGTGTTCCTTTGCGTTGTGTTACTTTGCATTAGTTACTTTGCGTTGTGTCGTAGTGCGTTGCGTTACTTTGCCTTGTGTTGTAGTGTGTTGCGTTACTTAGCGTTGCGTTACTTTGCGTAGCGTTACTTTGCTTTGTGTTGTAGTGCGATGCGTTGTAGTGCGTTGCGTTGTAGTGCGATGCGTTGTACTGCGTTGTTTTGCGTTACTTTGCGTTGTTACTTTGCGTTGTTACTTTGCGTTGTTACTTTGCGTTGTTACTTTACGTTGCATTACTTTGTCTTGTGTTACTTTGCGTTGCGTTACTTTACCTTGTGTTTTAATGGGTTGCGTTACTTTGCGTTGCGTTACTTTGCGTTGCGTTACTTTGCGTTGCGTTACTTTGCGTTGTGTTACTTTGCGTTGCGTTACGTTGTAATACGTTGTTTTGCGTTACTTTGCGTTGTTACTTTGCGTTGTTACTTTGCGTTTTTACTTTGCGTTGCATTACTTTGTGTTGTGTTACTTTGTGTTGCGTTACTTTACCTTGCGTTACTTTACCTTGTGTTGTAATGGGTTGCGTTACTTTGCGTTGCGTTACTTTGCGTTGCGTTACTTTGCGTTGCGTTACTTTGCGTTGCGTTTCTTTGCATTGTGTTCCTTTGCGTTGTGTCACTTTGCGTTGCGTTACTTTGTATTTTGTTGTAGTGCGTTACTCTGCGTTGTGTTACTTTGCGTTGTTTTACTTTGCCTTTTGTTACTTTGCCTTGTGTTGTAATGCGTTGCGTGCATTACTTTGCGTTGTGTTACTTTGCGTTGTGTTACAAAAACTGAGTGTGAACTGGTAGCTGGAGAGGTGCCAGTTTACCTCTTGGGCACTGCCGAGGTGCCCCTGACCAAGGCACCAAACCCCCAACTGCTCGGGGCGCTTGTCTGGAGCAGCCTCCTCACTCTGACATCTCTCCATTACTGCATGTGTGTGTGTGTTTGTGTGCATGTACCATGTATAAGTTAAACAGAGTGTAAATTGAATTTCCCCACTGTGGGACTAATAAAGGTAGATCTTCTTTGTGTTACTCTGCGTTCTGTTACTTTGCCATATGATGTAGAACGTTGCGTTGTGTTACTTTGCCTTGTGTTACTTTGCCCTGTGTTACTTTGCCTTGTGTTGTAATGCGTTGCGTGCATTACTTTGCGTTGTGTTACTTTGCGTTGTGTTACTTTGCGTTAAGTTACTTTGCCTTGTGTTACTTTGCATTGTGTTACTTTGTGTTACTCTGCGTTTTGTTACTTTGCCTTGTGTTACTTTGCGTTGCGTTACTTTGCCTTGTTTTGTAATGTATTACATTACTTTGCGTTGCGTTACTTTGCCTTGTGTTGTGGAACGTTGCGTTACTTTGCGTTGCGTTACTTTGCGTTGCGTTACTTTGCGTTGTGTTGTCATGTGTTTTGTTACTTTGCGTTGTGTTACTTTGCGTTGTGTTACTTTGCGTGGTGTTACTTTGCGTAGGAGCTCTGCCGCCTCAAAACAGACAAATAGGCTCGTCAGCTAACGAAACAACGATCCCGCCGCCAGTCCGTGGTCACAATGAGACAACCACACTTCCGGGTCCAAGAACTTCCGGTCTGGTTTTTCATTTTAAAGTGACAGAAAGTCGCTACCTGGAGGTCAGGAGGGAAACAACAGCTTCACATAGTATAAACTGATAGTGATGAAAGCTGCAGCGGGTTGAAAAGGAGCAAATCTGATTAAAAAGTGATTTTGATGAAACAGTCACTATATCCTGACAGCATATATTAAAGCTGCAGTATACGCACACAGCTGCATACAGAATACAAGGTATGTAGATCGATGCACATATACAGAAGTTCAGAAACTTTTAGCTGTCACTCGTTAGCAGCCAAGGCCCATGGAAGGAGGCTGGGCACCTGTGGACCCGGGTCTGAGGCTATGGGGTAGAACACATACGCAGTTTAACTGAAGCTGCGCTTGTGTGTTGCGATCGGCTCAGTTTCGTTGATTTCAATAAATTCTGCCTTTTATTTGTGCCTGATTTTATACAGATAAAGAGCTCAGAAGGATCGCCACTGATAACCTGGAAACAAAGTTCATGACAAAACTGGACCTGTGTTCCCCCAAAATAATGTCCTTGGCCTCGTCAGCAGGGCAGCTGTAAAAATGAAGATCCAGTGGATAAGGAGCTAGGAGCTGCTAGAGGATGTATAATTGTTGGTTGGTGACAAAAGCTGCCACCATAGTTTACGTCGCCTGCCGCCAGATCAGCAGAGTTAAAGTCAAATGCAAGCTGCGTTTCAACCAGTAGAGGGCAGTAACTATGCATATTTATCACACAATATGTAGAATTCAAATACTTTACACTAAAATGTCAAGATTTGGACCATCAACAGCACTACTAAATACACACACACATTGGTTTTATTTAATACCAGGCATGCTGGATGTCTCCTGTGCCTTAATAAACCGTTTTCTAACACAGATTAAAGAAACAACTATAAATACTAAAGCAGCAAACAAATGAACTGAGCGTAATCAATGTAATCATTAAAAACATCCTCATGGAGGAGCACTTTTAAGATTTTTTTCTTTTCTCTGTCAAGTACAAAACATACAAATGTCACATCTTGAGTTGAGAAGCTTATAGAGAAGCAAAATCATCGACCCAGTAACAAGTACATCAGCTGTGATATATGATGTGATGATCCACAAACAAACATTTCACTAACAACTGTTTGATCATAGAAATGGAAGAACTGAAATGTGTTATTTATTTTAACTTAAGTGAAATGATTTAGTAATACTCAAAAAAATGAAGGTAACAATTTGTATGGACGTTTTTGAGTGAGATGGACTTAAAATACATAATCGACCTGATCAATACTCTCACTGACCGCTGGCTCTTGTGTTTACTTTGAGTCTGCTCACAGAGGTCAGATTGCTGCCCCTGATCTACCGCTAGGTCCTAACGCCAGCTAGTTTAACACAGATAGATAACTTTGACACCGCTAACACTAAGCTAGCTCACTGTAGCTAACAGCAGTAAGGGCTAAGCGAGCACAGCACAGCAAACTCACCTGGAGATGATGGACCTGATCCTGAATCAGGACCGTTGGGTTAAAGAAAGATGTTCCACGTGGTCTTACAGGCAGCTGGTTGTCTCCTGGTGGTTGGACTGACTCTTGTTCTTGCTTTCTGCCAGCAGCTGTAGACTGTAGTTCCTTCAGCTCATGTGAGGGCATGTCGCCACCTTCTGGTGGAGCTGCTAAATACACCTCATACTGACACATCTTTCCTGCAGGTCTCTTGTGGTGTTAATTGGACAAAATTACGTAAACACAAGGAGGGAAGTTGCAAATGTCATGTGTCCCATAAATGCACAGAAAGCGATCTGCAAATGGACAGATATCATTTCATGTGCATAAACTGATGCACAAATATGTTTATATCATTTTACATGCAAACCTTAAAATACATATTTACAGAGTGAATTACGCATATTTGCAAATCACCATTTATTTCTGTGGATATAACAATGTGCATTTGTGAATAGTGAAATATTTAGAAATCACAGTACAGATTTGTGGATTGTCTTCTGTGGCTTACAACTAATAAAGTCCAACAAAAACTTCCATATAGAAACAGATGTCAGGGCCTTTAACCCATCAGTCAACAATCAGATCAAATGTTACAGGATGGGTACTACGTCTTGTGGTTGTTTTTCCTCTGTGAGCTTAACCAGGCTGGTTGTAAATGAATAATCTCACGACTAAGAGTTCAGGTAAAGTTTCTGGAAGGAGGCTCAGTAATCTGGAAGACTCTTCCAGACGTATTGACAGCTCAGCCAAGTCCCACTAGGAACTTTCTGGTGGTGCAAATACGTAGTCACAGCCATGAAAATATACATGAATTTACTGTTGGTCAGCCCACAATTTGGAGAGAAGCTCAGAATATCACAACACATCTATCAGAGCGTTGGTGCAATTTAAGGGAACGACTTTGAGAAAAAGTTTTCCCACATTGATCACACCTGTACGGTTTCTCTCCAGTGTGTATACATCGATGCTTCTTCAGGTTACCTGATGTGGTAAAAGCTGCCCCACATTGATCACACCTGTATGGTTTCTCTCCAGTGTGAATACGCTGATGCTTTTGCAGGTCACCTGATGTGGTGAAAGCTGCCCCACATTCATCACACCAGTACGGTTTCTCTCCAGTGTGACTGCGTTGGTGGACTTTGAAGGTGCTATAGTGCGAAAAAGTTTTCCCACATTGAACACACCTGTGTGGTTTCTCTCCAGTGTGAATGTGTTGGTGTGATTTCAGGTGACTAGCGCAAGAAAATTTTTTCCCACATTGATCGCACCGGTACGGTTTCTCTCCAGTATGAATACGTTTATGCTTATTCAGGTAACTTGATGTATTGAAAGCTGCCCCACATTCGTCACACCAGTACGGTTTCTCTCCTCTGTGAATGCGTTGATGCACTTTTAGATCACTTGATGTAGTAAAAGCTGCCCCACATTCTGCACAGCTGTAGGGTTTCTCTCCAGTGTGAATACGTTGATGCTTTTTCATATTATCTGATGTCGTGAACACTGCTCCACAGTCAGCACAGCTGTAGGGTTTTTCTTCGGTGTGTACACGTTGATGCTGTTTTAGGGTACCTGACTGAGCAAAAGCTGCACCACATTCATCACAGCTGTAAGGTTTCTCTCCAGTGTGAATACGTTGATGCTGTTTTAGGGCACCTGACTGAGCGAAAGCTGCACCACATTCATCACAGCTGTAGGGTTTCTCTTCGGTGTGAATACGTTGATGCTGTTTTAGGGCACCTGACTGAGCGAAAGTTGTACCACATTCATCACAGCTGTAGGGTTTCTCTCTGGTGTGAATGCGTCGATGCTGTTTTAGGGTACCTGCCTGAACGAAAGCTGCACCACATTCATCACAGCTGTAGGGTTTCTCTCCAGTGTGAATGCGTCGATGCTGTTTTAGGGTATCTGACCGAGTGAAAGCTGCACCACATTCATCACAGCTGTAGGGTTTCTCTCCAGTGTGAATGCGTTGGTGGGATTTCAGGTGAGTAGTGCGAGAAAATGTTTTCCCACATTGATCGCACCAGTATGGTTTCTCTCCAGTGTGAATACGTTGATGTTGTTTTAGGGTATCTGACCGAGCGAAAGCTGCACCACATTCACCACAGCTGTAGGGTTTCTCTCCAGTGTGAATGCACTGGTGGACACTGCGTTTGCTCCCTGCAGTGAAGGTTTTCCCACATTGGTCACAGCTGTGTAGTTTCTCTCCTCTCTTTCTTCTTCCTCTCTGTTTCTATAGCAACAGACATACAGAGAGAGAGTCAGTGAGAAGCCATGGTGGAATGACTTATCTACAACCATAAATTAACATTTAGAACATGTCAGTGGAACACAACCCACAATGCTCCAGTCTGACTAATGCACTACCACCTGAGACAACCAAATGCAGGGCCGTGTCCCTCTGGAGACATTTGATTGGTCACCACAGACGCCCCCTTGACATTTATTAATTATCAGATGACATCCCCATTATAGAGTTGCATTATGGGAAATGTAAGACCCAATAGAGTTGAAGATGAATTCATACCACAGACTAAGTCACTCATTCAGTTTATTTGAACTCAGAAACATATTGAGGTTCAAACCTCATTTCCTACTTAAAATAAAGGCACTGCTGTGTTCTGTTGCTCTTCCTGAGGTTTCTTCCATTTGTTTTCTTTTTTCCTGTTAAAAGTTTGGTTGGGGAGTCTTTCCTTATCTGATGAGAGGGTTGTTCTGTAAAGGACAGAGGGTGTCGTATCCTGTACAGACTGTAAAGCCCCCTGAGGCTTAACTGTGATTTGTGAATTTGGGCTATATGAATAAAACTGACTTGATTCTTGTTTATCTGCTTTACTCACAGGTGTGTGACTTGACCTGGATATGAAGCATCTGCACAAAATCATATAACGTTACTTTCTAAAGAGATGAGATGAGATGGAGCCCTCTCCTCTCCTCTCATAGAAAACATCAGCAGCAGCGCTGGTTGGATTGTAACAGCGATGCTGCTGCTGCATATAGAGGAAACACTGCTGAGGCTGCAGGTCGGATCCCCGCCGACCCTCCACCATTTTCTGCTCCCTACCTTCGGCTTTGTTTTGCTTTTGAACAGATATGACGCCACGTTACTCAGACTACACAATAAAATAAGTGACTTCCATCTACCTGCATGTGTCCTTTTTCAACAGGTTTCAGTTTAATGTTGTTCAAACAGTAATTTATTCAGTTACTGACTTGTCCTCGTGTCTTTAGTGTCGTTATGAAGCCATGAAGTCATGAAAACTGACCTGAACATCGGTGGTCTCAGAGGACGAGTCTGCTGCTGGACTTCTGGGGACCTTGTTGCTCTGCTGGTCCAGGTTCTTCTGGTCCTCCTCAGTTTCACTCTTGAAGTGCTCCAGGTTCTGGTCCTGGTCTCTGTTTCAGAGAGTGTGAATGGTGTTTTATGTGTTCATTCATTCAGTCCATTTTGAAGGTTTACTGTGTGTCAGATATTAGTTTGGTACTCAGGACTGTCTAAAGTTACTCTGTTATGTGCTGTCAGTCATTTCTTTGATGTCGACTATTTCAAATGGACTCTAGTGAACCTTTAAATCACCAAACACATTATTACTGGATCAGACTGAGAGCTTACAGTCATGTCTCCATGTCTCTGATAGACATGTTTGATAGTTTTCATCATCAGCTGCTGCTCCTGTGTTTTGTCCCGTCACATTAAAGCTGAATAAATCTATTTAAATGTAATGGAGGCTACAGTCTGATACATAGTGACAATCACCACTTTATCATCCATATAGAAAATGTCAGTCTGCTGAAAGATGAATTAATGGACGACACTCTATTCAGCTTCATTGTGTTATTGACACTTCATTATAAATAAATGTGCTCAGTCATCATATAAATACATTAATATCTCTACGTGGACTGGATTCAGATGGAGGCTCTGCCTCTCATTTACCTGTTGCCATGGTGACTCGTAGTCTCACAGCTCCATTGATGATGGCTGTTTTCATCCTCACATTTGATTGAACAAACTCCGATCAGCTGTTCTGGAACCGAAAACTTTTCCATCTCAGTTTGTTGAAGCTGCTTTCTGAAACGGGCTCCTGGTCCTGGTCTCTGAGATCCTGTTGTCCTGGACTCACTACAAATCAGAGCACACAGAGGTATTCAGGTCCTGCTGTCTCCTCTGGTTCTACTCTGATAACATGGTCCATGTTAGCCTGAAAACATCGGAGTTAGCATCGGAGCTAGCACAGCGTGATGACGCCATATCCGCTTTGATTCCGGGCTCAAAACAACAACAAAAAAATATTAAAGTGTTATTAGCCTGTTAGCTTCAAAGGAACAGGAAGATCAATCCGTGAAAACAAGCACACATTACAGAGAGCTAAGGCTAGCGCTAGCAGCTAGCCACACAGCAGCAGGCCGAAGGTAACAGCGGATAATTAGCTGGTTAGCATCGGAGCTAGCCCAGCGTGCTAACGCTATTCCCGCTTTGATTTACCGCTCAAAGAAACATTATCAAAGTGTTTACCTGAGTGTGTGCAGGTTCACCTGGAGCTCTGCCGCCTCAAAACAGACAAATAGGACAAATATGCTCGTCAGCTAACGAAACAACGATCTCGCCGCCAGTCCGAGGTCACAAAGAGACAACCACACTTCCGTTTAGAAGTACTTCCGGTCTGGTTTTTCAGTTTAAAGTGACAGGAAGTCGCCACCTGGAGGTCAGGAGGGAAACAACAGCTTCACATAGTATAAACTGATAGTGATGAAAGCTGCAGCGGGTTGAAAAGGAGCAAATCTGATTAAAAAGTGATTTTGATAAAACGGTCACTATATCCTGACAGTAGTTCACGAGACAGGTGATCTGAATAAATTCATGGTCCTCTGTGTCCTCTGGTGTCCTAACGGCATCTGGAAGATTTCACAGACTGGAGGAAAACAACCAATTAGAGCTGATCTCCAACATCTTTTAGTCTAGTAAACTCCCCATAGGTGTGAATGTGAGCGTGAATGGTTATCTGTCACTGTGTCGGTCCTGTGATGGTCTGGAGCATGGGTCTCAAACTCATAGCCCGCGGGCCAGTTGCGACCTTCCTATTTTACTCCACCTGCAAGAGCATCTAGGATGCTGTTGCTCCTTTTAAAATGATGGAGTCCAAACCTGAATGTGAACCCTGGTTAAATGACACCACTCGTGCTGCCAGACAGGAATGCAGGAGAGCTGAACGTAGGTGGATAAAAGATAAACTCCAGGTATCTTTTGACATTTTAAGGGACAGCTGGTGCAGAAACCAGAAAATCATTAAAATCTAACAAAGTCAGTATTTCTCTGGTATTATTTGGACTAAGTGTCACAAACCTTGTGTTTATTTTAGCACCATCAGTTTGTTCTTTATACTCCAACCTGCTTGTTTTGACGTCTCCTCAGAAGCCTGTGACAAATTTCTCAAGTTTATTGTGGACAAGATGAGACCATTTGGACAAACATCTCTCTTCCTTTGCATGATCCATCCGTCACCTTCAGCTGCTCTGCTGTTTTTAACCAGTTTGAGCTTGTGTCACTTACTTCCCTGAAACAAACAATGGATCATCTAAACCTTCTGCCTGTCCCACAGATATTGTACCGCCTCGCCTCTTTAAAGGGGTTTTTGAGGTCACTGGACGAGCATCCAGGCGATTATTAACAGTAGCCTGGCCTCTCATTTTAAATATGCTATAGTGCTGTCACTTAAAAAAAAAAAAAAGCCACTCTCCCATGTGGAGTCCCCTATCCGTGGTCCCATTTTATTTTCCTTGTACATGCTTCCTCTGGGGTCCAGTCTTAGAAAGTAGGGAATATCCCTCCACTTTTATACAGTTGACACACAATGGTACCTGCCCTTGAAAAAAAAAAGAAAAAACAAACTCCTTGGGCTCTGATGTCCTGTCTTAAAGGCATCAAAGACGGGAGGGCTTTAAATTTTCTAAATTCAAATTTTAGTTTCAGTTTTCTTAAGTTATTCTTTGTGGATCCAGTGAAGGAAGAAACGACCCATCATGACCTTTCTCCCCTTGAACCTTTTATCAGTCCTTCTGTGAAGAATCCAGACCATGGGTCTCAAACTCCATATTTTGTGGCCCCCCTTGATATGAAAGTTTAATATTCGTGTGGCTCGCAAGTTTTATGTGTACGACACTTTGCCGCATTGTGTGTGGAAGGTCCCTTTGTTGCGCGAGCCCAGAGCTGAACGAATCTACCAATCACAGTGGGCTATGTGGCTCTTGGGCGCGAGCAATCGGCCGGGCTTGACGCAAGAAGAGAAACATTTCACTACGGTGGCGCCCATGTAACATTGCATAAGCTTGATTATATGTATATATCCTTGATTTAGCCAGGTGAGAAAGCCATTGAGATTAAAATCTCTTTTCCAACCTGGCCAAGAGGGCAGCAGAAACATTGTTACATCAATAAAAACAAACAATACAAACAGACAAATACAACAGTCACACACCACGAGTAAACAAATATCATATACAATTATGTATGCAACACAACAACAGCTGTGCTGCACAAACAGATCAATATCAACAATTTAATGACAACAATCAGAAGCAGTTACAACGACCAATAGTGCTATTTTCTTGATTCTTTATTATGGACTTAAATTCACCCATAGTAATCAATTCTGACAGTTTCAGGTCCTTCTGCATGACATTCCACGATGAAAGAGCAGCGTATTTAAACACATTTTAGCCTCGCTCTGTTCTAACCTCTGGGACCAACATCTGGAGAACATCTGGAGGCCAGATTGATTGTGGTTTGTACACATGTATGTACACAGATACGACGGCACCAGCCCAAGGAGAGATTTCTATATTTATATATATTATTTATAAGAGTCGACCGATGTGAAAATCTGCAGACGTACAACAGCAGCATGAAGGGTTCAATGGTGAACCAGATTTCCACAGCCAGTAAGGAAACGTAACGCACAGTGGTGACCAGTATCCAGCCTCTTCAGGCTCTGGTCAGGCCTTCATGTAAAGCAGATCACCATAATCCAATGCAGATAAAAATGAAACTTTATTAAAGCTTGATTTATACTTCTGCGTTGAATTGACGCCGTGGCCTGACGTGCGCCTCTCCAGAAATGTAACTACACGTCGCAGTGACGCACACCTCAACAGCTGTGATTGGTCCAGTCTCTCAGCAGTGCTGAGTGGCCAAGACAGCCACAGAAAGTTCAACTTCTCTCTGCCTCCATCTTTTCAATGTTCGCTCACATAAATCCACTCAGGAATAGTCTCTGTTTTCTAGTAATGTCAGCAAAAGTTGTTCAGCAGTTACTAGCTCCAACTCTGCTCAGTTTCTGTTTGTAGTACAAGAAGAAGAAGGAAACTCATAGAGATGCCGCTGCCAACCAGCAGTTTGCTGGTGTAATTGCAGGGCAACACAAACACAGCAGGCACAACTTTATTGCAGAGTCCAGACCAGATCATGTGCAGGAAATGCAGAGAAACTGGTCATACCTTTGAGGAGTGTACAATGGCAGAAAGTGCAATCTTTGTGGAGAAATAAATCACCTCTGAAACTGCCCAAAGTCTTTTGCCAACAAACTACAGGTTGCTAAAAAATGAAAAGGAGCAAAATGGAGGAGAGAAGGAAGCATTTAGAGAGCTATTTGAAGAGGTTTGTCTGGGAAATTCAAATCTCCCTCCAAGTCCTGTGATTGGAGAAGAAGGATCAGCTGTGGAGGGAGAAGGGAGGGGCCTGAAACTGCCCCACCAATGGAGAGTGGTGGGGAAGAACAGGAAACACAGGTAGAGGGCGGACCAAACCCAGAACATGAATCCGACCAGTCACAAAGTGATAGCAAGGATGCCACCCTCCCAAACGCCCAGAAGTCCAAGAGACAGAATGGGCTAATAATTATTAGTCCAACAGGGAAATGAAGCTAAACACTGTCACTTTTCAGCCATAAGAGTGAAGGAAGAGCTGCACTCACATGAAATTTTCACTTGTAAAGTGATTTTAACACTGATAATACTTGAATGTGGACCTCGGTTTTTCAGCCTATGCAGACAGTGGGAAGAGGTATGGCCACAACTATCAGTATGGAGCGGCTCCAACAAGAAAAAAAAAAAGATCTACTGGCCATTTTAATCAAAAACCCCCTAGTCTTGGTGAAGGGCAGCACTGTGGTGAGAGATGGCCGGGCACTTTTAGCACACTTGACTTTTATGGGAAAGGATTTTAATGTCCTAAATATTTATGGTTTTAACGACAAAAATGAAGACTTGCGGTTCCACATGCTAGGTAGGGCACCATTCGGGGAGATACTAACTGTATTTTAAGCAGGAAAGACAGGAAAAAAGCGGAGACTATTTAAGAGCTGACAAACATACATTTTGTGGCTGTGATCTTGGCCCACCGCCTGCAGATAAGGTTACTTGGACCGGCGCTGCTGCCATCCGGATCGCAGCCACAGGGGGGATCTGGAATTGCTGGGCTCTAACTCTCGACTTCACACTTCTCACATTGATGGTTGAGAAGGTGAGGGTCATGAGTATAGTTAAAAATAACACTCTTACAGGTGAAAGGGGACGGGATCAAGCTCCTTTTCCCTGTCGGACTCTGGGTGTTGGCCTTTGACGCAGCGTAGCATTGAATTTTGAGTCCTTTGGGGTTGATTGCAGTGCTATCGTTAAAAATGAGACCTCATTTGGGGAATTTGGGGGGAAGACTCTGTCCTCCTCAACAGGGGAACTATCTGAAGAGTACTCAGCTCTTCCCCTCTTCTCTAAAACTATCGGAGAGTCAGGAGTCAATTCTGAAACAGGTCTCTTGTACTGGTTGGCAGTGGGGGGATCCTCACTGTCAGTTTCTGCCTGGTCTGATTCCTTGTCTGGGTTTGGACCGCCCACTTCCTGCCTTACCCCTTCTTCCCCACCACTCTCCATTGGTGGGGCTCTTGCAGGACCCTCCCCGTCCTCCTCACCTGATCCCTGTTCTCCAATCACCAGATTTGGAGGGAGATTTGAATTTTTCAGCTCAGGCTGTTGAAATGGCTCTCTCAGTGGCTCTTGGTCTCCGCCATTTTGTTCATTTTCCTGTCTTTTAGGAGCTTTTAGTTTGTTGGCAAAGGATTTTGGGCAATCTCTGAAGAGGTGATTTGTTTCTCCGCAAAGATTGCACTTTCTGCCATTGGTACACTCCACAAAAGTATGTCCAATTTCTCTGCATTTCTTGCAAATTATCTGCTGGCATGCTTCTGCCAGGTGCCCATGCTCACCACACTTGTGGCAGAGCTTTGGCTGACCCTGGTAGTTAATGTCGCCCCTGTTGTTACCAAGAACTATCATGGATGGCAGATGTTTAAGGCCATGGAAGCCCTGGGGGTCCTGCCATTGTTGAATGGGGACCCTCCAGGCACAGTTCCAAATGCCATCTTCATCTCTCACCTTGGTAGCCTGGCCTTTAACAGTGCAATATCTACCCAGCCACATACAAATGTCATCAGCATTCACTGTCTCATTGAACATTCTGACAATAACCCCTTTAGAGGCATTGTCGGTCAGTTTCTCAACAGTAAAAGCAGAGAACTGGGATTTAACATTATAAAAACGATTCCAGAATTCCTTAAGTGCAACCCTCCTCCCACTCATTTACATGAGATACTTGGATGACATCTGGGGCGTATGGACACACCCACGCTCTGAATTTGACACCTTTGTTTATACTCTCAATGCACACCACGAGTCAATCACCCTGGAACCTCATATACATGAACACACAACGAATTTCCTGGAAACCACCTTCAAAGCACCCAATTTTAACACCACCAGAAAACTGGAAACTAAACACTTCTTTAAACCAACAGACACACACGCTCTGTGTAACCCCATAACCCTAACCCCCGACCTCTAACCCTACCCTAACTCTCATCCTTACCCTAGCGACTCCTTACTTCACCCACCCCTATATACCCACCACCACTAGATCCCTCCCCTCCCTGACCACACCTACCCCCCCTCCAACTCCTTCCCCACCCCATCCCTACTTCCTTTGCCACACCCCTACAGGACCCCTACCCAATCCACTCCCTCACTAACACACATCTCCTAACACCCTACCACAGGTATACCAACATACACTACCCACACTTCCCATACCCTCTGCTATAAAGTCCCCACTTCCCTATATACCCACCTCCACTCCCACATCCCTCCTTCGGACTCCTCCCCTACCCCCTTCTCCCACATCCACCACCACACCCCTCCATAACCTCCATCCCATCCACCCCCTCCTCATTTACATACAAGAAACTCACTTTTCCCAAAGCCCTACTCAAGGGACGCTACCCCCCCAAGCACACAATCCTCTACCACTACCACGGCTATCCACTCAACAGACTCCTGACACCCCTCAAAAGAACCCTCTTTCTCAATTTACTACCACACTACTCCATTACCCCCCTATATGCCCACCACCTCTCTTAAACCCCTCCCCTCCCTCACCACACCTACCCTCCCTTAATCTCTTTGCCCACCCCATTCCCACACCCAATACCACATCCCTACAGGACCCCAGACCTAACCACCCCCCTCCCAACCTACACACAAATCACAAAATGGGAACACAACCCTTCAATATGGGGCATGTACCACTCACCAAGTACCCTCTATCTCACTTTAATACTGCACTACTCCATTACATCACCCCCCTACACCCCCACCACCTCTTTTAAATCCCTCCTCACCTACCCTCCCTCATCTCTTTGCCCACCCCATTCCCACACCCAATGCCGCACCCTTCCAGGACCCCTGACCAACCCACCCCCCTTCCAACTTACACAATGGTAATACAACCCTTTGGTATGGGGCATGCAACACCAATCTCCTATCTTCCACCTGTCCTTCTACAACCCACCCATACATTACAGGCCCCCATGCAATATACAGGCCACTGGGATTTATGGCCTTCAGACCAACCCGCCTTACACATAGAGTACAGACCCCTCCAAACTAACTTTACTCCCTCACACCACTCCCCTTTATACCCACCACCACCCTCTAATCCCTCCTCTCCCTTACCACACCCACTCTTCCTTAGCTTCCTTTCCCCACACCCCTCCTCAACCCCTGCCAAATCCACTCCCTCACAATTTACATACAAACAACACACATACAACTGCACCCTACCAAAGGGATATAGCCCCGACACACACTACCCCTGCCCATACCCCCTTCTACTCACTGAACAGATTCACTTCTGGTAAGTCCACCTCTCCCGGCTCTAGGGCAGCACTGCGGGAGTGGTGGTTCAGGGTATCAGAACCTTAAACGTCACCCAGTCTTCTATGAGGAATAGCCTCACACACACCACAGCCCATACCACACCACACCACACACACCAACCACCCTGGACCTCTCCATCCCACAATCCATGTAGGGACTGTGCCGTGGATGCACCGGGACCTAGGACCTCAACTCCTACTTAATTCATTAGATTTCTAAAAATACTAGTGGCTAGAGTAGTGTAGTTAAGGAGGGACACACCCGGAAGACTGCGCATCTTCGGTGGGACCTACTATACCTAACCCTAGGCCACACTCTCCTTCTACTACACACACAGTACACAGCCTCCAGTCCACCCCTTAACTATGGGGTTCGGACTAAGAAAACCCTATAATACACACTCACTGTCTGAAATGCACAGCAACTGTCTTGCATCACAGACAACCACAAACTACCTGCACTTCCAACCTTCACCCTAACACATATAAGGAACCAGCAACTGTAGCCCCCCTTCCACCACACCACACACCGTACACACCACACACCTACCCATGACCACTTATCTCTCTTTTTTCTCTCTCTCTCCTTCTCCCCTCTCCTTCTCCTTTTTTCTTAACCCCCCCCAGATCTACAATGGCTCACACGAATGACTTTGTCAAACTTGTGCACCTTCTTCAGAGACACATCCTGGCCCACCACAAGGCAAGACTACTCCCAACATGGCCAGGTGACCCACTCCCATCCTTCATTCAACGAATGGAGGACTACATCATCTTGGCCGTGACACCATTTAGCCCATCTGAAAGAACCAACCTTTGGGCTCACCACAATGCCAAAACTTGGTCTGCTGCAACTGTGGAAATGCTTAAGGAACACTACCAACAACTGCAAGACCAAACCAAACAAGACATCTTCCCCCTACTGGTACCCAACTGGACCAGAGCGCTGGCGGTGGCCAAACGAAGAGCCCTGATCAACAATCCACAGATCCAGGACTCCTCCTTCAACGCCACCAAACACATGCTGACAACAATCATGACCTCAGCATCCCCTGAGGACTCACCCGGACGCCACTGGGGTACCTCCCAGCTACCCACACCCGTACCAATCCCCCCTCCCCTCCCTACCGACACCACAACCCAGACCCCCCCACCCCCTGCCCCCACCCCCCAACCTAACCACCCTGACGACTTCAGCGAACTGGTGCACCACCTTGGAAGACACATCATTGCCCATCACAAGGCAACATTCTTACCTTCACTCCCGGGAGAACCAATCCCATCCTTCATAAAACAAATCGAGGACTACCTTATCTTGGCCATTAAGCCCTTCTGCCCATCTGAGGTAAGTAACTTGTGGGCCCACAACAATGCAAAAATCTGGTCTTCGGCCACCGTAGCCATGCTGAAGGAACATTATCAGCATATACTGGAACAGACAAAAAAAGACATCTAGTCCCCAACTGGAACAGGGCTTTAGCAGTAGCCAAAAGGAGAGCCCTATCTAACAATCCACGTATCCGGGACGCCTCCTTTGAGGCCACCAAGCACATGCTAACCACCACCCTGTTCTCACCCCACCCAGAAGACGAAGAAGACTGCACCCCACCACCCCTTTCCACTCCCCCACCAACTAACAACAACTCCCGACCCTCCTACCCTCCCCCCGCTCTACGTGCCAATCCCAGCCCCGACCCTCTCCCTCTCAACCCCAGACACTGGACGACATGGACAGTAAAGAAATGCTAAACACGCTTCTCCGCTTAGCAGGACTCTCCGCCCTCCCTCCAAGAGACCAAGAATAGACCCCAACACAACGGTTCACGCAGTACACCCCCACCACGGAAACTAACACAACCGCTCTGGAGGAACTCAAACGTGGCATCAACACGTCACAACTCCAAGATACACAACTAGGAAAGCAGGAGGCCTCAACCCACCTATCCAACAGGACAAACCACATCCTAACCCATAACTACTCCTCCCCATACCCTGCCGTTTTTTTTTTTTCTTTTTAAGTTATGGAAATGAAGCTCAACTGATCCATAACACATCATTTTTTTTTTTCCTCAAACCTTCCCTCACCCCTACAAGAAATGTAGTTAAAGGCTGATGTTCTCACTGCAGCGTGTTAAGAGTGAATTTGACACCTTTGTTTATACTCTCAATGCACACCACGAGTCAATCACCCTGGAACCTCATATACATGAACACACAACGAATTTCCTGGAAACCACCTTCAAAGCACCCAATTTTAACACCACCAGAAAACTGGAAACTAAACACTTCTTTAAACCAACAGACACACACGCTCTGTGTAACCCCATAACCCTAACCCCCGACCTCTAACCCTACCCTAACTCTCATCCTTACCCTAGCGACTCCTTACTTCACCCACCCCTATATACCCACCACCACTAGATCCCTCCCCTCCCTGACCACACCTACCCCCCTCCAACTCCTTCCCCACCCCATCCCTACTTCCTTTGCCACACCCCTACAGGACCCCTACCCAATCCACTCCCTCACTAACACACATCTCCTAACACCCTACCACAGGTATACCAACATACACTACCCACACTTCCCATACCCTCTGCTATAAAGTCCCCACTTCCCTATATACCCACCTCCACTCCCACATCCCTCCTTCGGACTCCTCCCCTACCCCCTTCTCCCACATCCACCACCACACCCCTCCATAACCTCCATCCCATCCACCCCCTCCTCATTTACATACAAGAAACTCACTTTTCCCAAAGCCCTACTCAAGGGACGTTCCCCCCCCAAGCACACAATCCTCTACCACTACCACGGCTATCCACTCAACAGACTCCTGACACCCCTCAAAAGAACCCTCTTTCTCAATTTACTACCACACTACTCCATTACCCCCCTATATGCCCACCACCTCTCTTAAACCCCTCCCCTCCCTCACCACACCTACCCTCCCTTAATCTCTTTGCCCACCCCATTCCCACACCCAATACCACATCCCTACAGGACCCCAGACCTAACCACCCCCCTCCCAACCTACACACAAATCACAAAATGGGAACACAACCCTTCAATATGGGGCATGTACCACTCACCAAGTACCCTCTATCTCACTTTAATACTGCACTACTCCATTACATCACCCCCCTACACCCCCACCACCTCTTTTAAATCCCTCCTCACCTACCCTCCCTCATCTCTTTGCCCACCCCATTCCCACACCCAATGCCGCACCCTTCCAGGACCCCTGACCAACCCACCCCCCTTCCAACTTACACAATGGTAATACAACCCTTTGGTATGGGGCATGCAACACCAATCTCCTATCTTCCACCTGTCCTTCTACAACCCACCCATACATTACAGGCCCCCATGCAATATACAGGCCACTGGGATTTATGGCCTTCAGACCAACCCGCCTTACACATAGAGTACAGACCCCTCCAAACTAACTTTACTCCCTCACACCACTCCCCTTTATACCCACCACCACCCTCTAATCCCTCCTCTCCCTTACCACACCCACTCTTCCTTAGCTTCCTTTCCCCACACCCCTCCTCAACCCCTGCCAAATCCACTCCCTCACAATTTACATACAAACAACACACATACAACTGCACCCTACCAAAGGGATATAGCCCCGACACACACTACCCCTGCCCATACTCCCTTCTACTCACTGAACAGATTCACTTCTGGTAAGTCCACCTCTCCCGGCTCTAGGGCAGCACTGCGGGAGTGGTGGTTCAGGGTATCAGAACCTTAAACGTCACCCAGTCTTCTATGAGGAATAGCCTCACACACACCACAGCCCATACCACACCACACCACACACACCAACCACCCTGGACCTCTCCATCCCACAATCCATGTAGGGACTGTGCCGTGGATGCACCGGGACCTAGGACCTCAACTCCTACTTAATTCATTAGATTTCTAAAAATACTAGTGGCTAGAGTAGTGTAGTTAAGGAGGGACACACCCGGAAGACTGCGCATCTTCGGTGGGACCTACTATACCTAACCCTAGGCCACACTCTCCTTCTACTACACACACAGTACACAGCCTCCAGTCCACCCCTTAACTATGGGGTTCGGACTAAGAAAACCCTATAATACACACTCACTGTCTGAAATGCACAGCAACTGTCTTGCATCACAGACAACCACAAACTACCTGCACTTCCAACCTTCACCCTAACACATATAAGGAACCAGCAACTGTAGCCCCCCTTCCACCACACCACACACCGTACACACCACACACCTACCCATGACCACTTATCTCTCTTTTTTTCTCTCTCTCCTTCTCCCCTCTCCTTCTCCTTTTTTCTTAACCCCCCCCAGATCTACAATGGCTCACACGAATGACTTTGTCAAACTTGTGCACCTTCTTCAGAGACACATCCTGGCCCACCACAAGGCAAGACTACTCCCAACATGGCCAGGTGACCCACTCCCATCCTTCATTCAACGAATGGAGGACTACATCATCTTGGCCGTGACACCATTTAGCCCATCTGAAAGAACCAACCTTTGGGCTCACCACAATGCCAAAACTTGGTCTGCTGCAACTGTGGAAATGCTTAAGGAACACTACCAACAACTGCAAGACCAAACCAAACAAGACATCTTCCCCCTACTGGTACCCAACTGGACCAGAGCGCTGGCGGTGGCCAAACGAAGAGCCCTGATCAACAATCCACAGATCCAGGACTCCTCCTTCAACGCCACCAAACACATGCTGACAACAATCATGACCTCAGCATCCCCTGAGGACTCACCCGGACGCCACTGGGGTACCTCCCAGCTACCCACACCCGTACCAATCCCCCCTCCCCTCCCTACCGACACCACAACCCAGACCCCCCCACCCCCTGCCCCCACCCCCCAACCTAACCACCCTGACGACTTCAGCGAACTGGTGCACCACCTTGGAAGACACATCATTGCCCATCACAAGGCAACATTCTTACCTTCACTCCCGGGAGAACCAATCCCATCCTTCATAAAACAAATCGAGGACTACCTTATCTTGGCCATTAAGCCCTTCTGCCCATCTGAGGTAAGTAACTTGTGGGCCCACAACAATGCAAAAATCTGGTCTTCGGCCACCGTAGCCATGCTGAAGGAACATTATCAGCATATACTGGAACAGACAAAAAAAGACATCTAGTCCCCAACTGGAACAGGGCTTTAGCAGTAGCCAAAAGGAGAGCCCTATCTAACAATCCACGTATCCGGGACGCCTCCTTTGAGGCCACCAAGCACATGCTAACCACCACCCTGTTCTCACCCCACCCAGAAGACGAAGAAGACTGCACCCCACCACCCCTTTCCACTCCCCCACCAACTAACAACAACTCCCGACCCTCCTACCCTCCCCCCCGCTCTACGTGCCAATCCCAGCCCCGACCCTCTCCCTCTCAACCCCAGACACTGGACGACATGGACAGTAAAGAAATGCTAAACACGCTTCTCCGCTTAGCAGGACTCTCCGCCCTCCCTCCAAGAGACCAAGAATAGACCCCAACACAACGGTTCACGCAGTACACCCCCACCACGGAAACTAACACAACCGCTCTGGAGGAACTCAAACGTGGCATCAACACGTCACAACTCCAAGATACACAACTAGGAAAGCAGGAGGCCTCAACCCACCTATCCAACAGGACAAACCACATCCTAACCCATAACTACTCCTCCCCATACCCTGCCGTTTTTTTTTTTTTCTTTTTAAGTTATGGAAATGAAGCTCAACTGATCCATAACACATCATTTTTTTTTTTCCTCAAACCTTCCCTCACCCCTACAAGAAATGTAGTTAAAGGCTGATGTTCTCACTGCAGCGTGTTAAGAGTGAAATGTGACCTTAACCCTCATGTGCTGTTGGGGATGTTTTCAGCCACTAGGGGGCGTTTTTACCTCTTAAATAAGCCGTAAATTTCACTGTATTTTATCAAATTGAATCATTTTTGTTGAGGAACCTTCATTTAACATACATTTTGGAAATATGATTTCAAAACTTTCAGAAGGTCAATAATACACTGTGGGCAAATTCACTACGCACGTGATGTTCAGGCTGAAAACAGCCACTAAAAGAACAGCTGTAAAAATATAACAGATCAACTTTTTTGGTCAAATCTGTTTATCAACCTCAGTCCTGATCAAAACAACTAAATATTTAAATATTTTCACAATTTTAACTCTTTAAATATCAATTTCAAATGTGATGTCACTAATTTGGACACACAAAATGACGTATTTTCAGTATAAAACTGGATCCATTTGAACCTTTATCACAGTCTTGGACATGTCAAAGATTAGTAACAACATTGACTTGGATGAATTATTAGTTTCTGTGCAGCATCAGAATAAAATTTGTACTCACATGATGTTGGTGGCTGTTTTTGCCCCATTGACTGCCATTATAAGCACATTTTTTGAATGCGCAGCCATGACACTATATAATGATGCATTCTGCATGTTGATGGTCCCCCTGTTGAACAGAAGTAGTGTGTGATTTTTACTGTTGATGACCAGGTTGCATCATGTAGCCACTACACAGGCCTGTACATGAAATGCCTCTTTTTTGATGATGGTAAAGTCAGTTTGAAACTACCTTAGAGTATTTTTTAATACACTCTTCTTCCTAGAATCCACTCCAGATTGTCGACAGCTCTCTTGCAGCGGTTATAGTCACTAATGATGGCTTTTGCTTTAATTCATCCAAGTCAATGTTGTTACTAATCTTTGACAAATCTAAGACTGTGATAATGGTTCAAATGAACAGATTTGACCACAAAAAGTGTGAAAAAATATCTATCTGTTATATTTTTACAGCTGTTCATTTAGTGGCTGCTTTCAGCCACGAACGTAACCAACGTAACAGTTTATTGAACAGTGTTTAAGGGTTAAAGGGATGAGGCGGCAGTAGCTCAGTCTGTAAGGACTTTGGTTAGGACGCGGACGTCACGGGTTCAAGACCCCCATGGACCAAGACCAACTGGTTGCTGGAGAGGTGCCAGTTTACCTCTTGGGCACTGCTGAGGTGCCCCTGAGCAAGGCAAGGCACCAAACCCCCAACTGCTCTGGGCGCTTGTCAGGAGCAGCCCCCTCACTCTGACATCTCTCCATTGACGCATGTATATGTACTGTGTGAACAACAGAGTGTAAAACTGAATTTCCCCACTGTGGGACTAATAAAGGAATATCTTTCTTTCTTTCTTCTTTCTAAAATAACAAAAACCTGCACCAGAACACATCTGTTCAACAATATTTATATCTGAAGTGTTTCTATGTACTTAGTAGTATATTGATCGTCTTTCTTTTGTCTAGAGGCCGATCACCTGCTGCTACACTGTTGAAGGGCTCCTGTAAAGTCAGTCTCTTAGGAGGTAAAGGAAGGTGTGAGTAATACTACTGACGGTAGTCAGGCGCCTGGCGGAGTAATACTACTGACGGTAGTCAGGCGCCTGGCGGAGTAATACTACAGACGGTAGTCAGGCGCCTGGCGGAGTAATACTACAGACGGTAGTCAGGCGCCTGGCGGAGTAATACTACAGACGGTAGTCAGGCGCCTGGCGGAGTAATACTACAGACGGTAGTCAGGCGCCTGGCGGAGTAATACTACAGACGGTAGTCAGGCGCCTGGCGGAGTAATACTACAGACGGTAGTCAGGCGCCTGGCGGCTGTGAAGAGATGCTGATGAAGCAGATTTCCAGCTTCAGGCTATCAGTCAGCAGCAGAACATGGGAGTAGAGCAGCGGAGAGAGAATTTCATATTAATGAATCAATGGTACGAAGTGGAGGAAGAAGAAGATGAGCTGCACCACCAGAGCTGGACATGAACATCAGCCACTTTCCAGGAGGAGAAACCAAGAGACCCAACGGCTTTTTCGACAACTCTCCGTCCCTGTTGATCTGAGACTCCATGCTGCCCATCTCACTGACACCGTCAGAACCAAAGTGAAGAAAACTACTTCGGAGCTCGCCGTCATTCCGGGTGGATGAACTAAAGAACTCGAACCGCCAGGGAGGCAACGCCGGGCCAGTTCCTCCTCTATCTGCCAATGGATCAGGAAGGCAGGAATCATCACTGAACAGCTACGTTACAGCAACCAGACTGACTTGATAATGACCACACTGACTTGATAATGACCAGACTGACTCGATAACGACCAGACGGAAAAACTGAAAGTCAGTGTATTGTTTTGTATTTAGTGTGTTTCAGATGAAAAAGGTTAAGTTATTGAAGTTATTGAGTTGTTAAATTAATAGAATAAAGTTTGACTATCTGACCGTTTTGTGTCACTTATAATCCAGTGCGCCTTATAAATGAAAAAAGGCAGTGATATTGATATTTATTGACAGTGCACCTTTTAATCCAGTGCACTGGAAAATATGGTAATATTTCAGTTAAACTTCTTCTGCAGGACCGAAACTAATTAATTTGTTTCTTATAATTAATTCTACCATATTTTTCATGTGGGCTTCATCTGCTGCAAAACGGTATCAACCATTTATATGATATAAACCACTGAATAAAACCTGATCAACTGAATTAAAACAACACATAAACCTTGTTATAGGTATACAAACACTACAACAGGCAGGCCTCTATATGTGCATATATATATACATATATATATACATATACATACGTATATATATATATATATATATATATATATATATATATATATATATATATATATATATATATATATATATATATAACATGGATCAGGAAAAAGGGTCAATTTGTGTAGGCGTGACCCATAAAATCACAAAGGGTATATTAATGAGAAATACATCAGTTTGAAATAAAACAGAATGTCCTTTAAGATGTCTAAAGGTTTTTGGTTGGTTCTCCTCCTCGTAACTGGAAAACTCTTCCAAATGTTTTGGCAGTTCAGCCACATAACAGAGTCCCACTGGGAAGTTTCTGGTGGTTCAAGTATGTGGTCATAGCCACGAAAACATACATAAGAAGATGCTGATGTGTTTTTAGGTGACTTCTTTGAGTGAAGGCAGCCCCACATTAATCACAGCTGTAGGGTTTCTCTCTAGTGTGAATGCGCTGATGCTGTTTTAGGGAACCTGATGTAGTGAAAGCTGCTCCACATTCGGCACAGCTGTAGGGTTTCACTCCAAAGTGAATGCGCTGGTGGACTTTGAGGCTCCTCTGGAAAGCAAAACTTTTCCCACATTGGTCACAGCTGTGTAGTTTCTCTCCAGTGTGCACTCTCTGATCAATCAGTCTCTTTCTTCTTCCTCTCCGCTTCTAAAGCAACAGACATGACGCCGTGTGAGTGGCAGCCTGTTACAGCAGCTCTTGCTCATTCTAGAGCTTTTCTCTTTAAAAAATTTTTAATCTTTTCTTTCATTTGCCAGTATTAAGTCCTTTAATTCAACAGTCTTTCCGGCATTATGGAGACCAAAGCAGCAACTTTGGTCGTAACTTTTCATCACTTTTTACAATGTTTACGACCATGTGCGGGGACCCAATGAGCAGACCCACACCAGGGATCAGCTGTTGGCGCTCCGCAACACAGCGCTGCTGCACCCCGAGGAGAGACCCGATGTTCCCCCGGAGATAAAGAGGAGAAGAAGGGGATGCCGGGCTGGAGCTCAGCGTCGCGCACGGAGGATGAAATACAAACCAGTCCTCCCGTCTGTTTTGATGGGGAATGTGAGATCTCTCACCAACAAGATGGACGAGCTGGCGGCGCTGACCCGACATCAGCGGGAGTACCGGGAGTGCAGCGTGATGGTGGTCACCGAGACGTGGCTGACAGCGGCGACCACAGACACGGTGACGGAGCTGGACGGGTTTAAGTTGGTGCGGGCGGACAGGACGAGAGACAGCGGTAAGAGGAAAGGAGGAGGACTGGCGGTGTTTGTGAATGATAGATGGTGTAACCCTGGTCACATCACTGTTAAAGACCAGCACTGCAGCAGGGACATCGAGCTGGTGGCTGTTAGTATGAGGCCGTATTATTTACCGAGGGAATTTACACATGTTATTATGATGGCTGTGTATGTTCCCCCCTCTGCTAACGGTGACACAGCTTGTGATGTGGTCTATTCAGTCACTAGCAGGCTGCAGACCCAGCACCCTCAGGCCCTCCTCCTGGTCTCTGGAGACTTTAATCATGTCTCTCTGTCCTCCACTCTACCAACTTTCACCCAGTATGTTTCATGCTGCACATGGGGCAGTAAAATCCTGGACTTATTGTATGCCAACTGCAAGGAGGCATACACATCATGCCTCATCATGCATCATTTGAACCACTACTTTAACAGGTTCAATGAGTCACCTGCCCCTCCCCCGGCCCAGTCCACCCTGCTTTAGCCCCCTTCATCTGCCACTTCAAGACAGTGCCCCCTCCTCGTCCTTCACCACCTTCAGCTCAACACCAGCCCCCCCACTGACATTGACACCGACAGCTCTTCACACGGCTCCAGCTCTACTCTCAGCAGGCCCGTCCCACAGTCAACCCCCCTCTGCTCCACTACTCAACTCTGCCCCCCCACCCCCCTCCTCTGCCTCTGACACACAGCCCCCCTGCTCCAGTTTGTCCTTCACAACACTTCAGGTGAAGAACCAGTTCAAGAAGATGAATGTGAGGAAGGCTACGGGTCCAGATGGCATCAGCTCCAGGCTCCTGAAGTCCTGCGCAGACCAGCTGTATGGGACTTTTGGACACCTATTCAACCTGAGCCTGAAGCTGAGGAAGGTACCACAACTATGGAAGACATCCTGTGTGGTACCTGTGCACAAGACCCCACACCCCAAGGACCCCAGCAGCTTCAGGCCGGTGGCATTAACATCCCACCTGATGAAGGCCCTGGAGCTCCTGGTCCTCCAACATCTCCGCCCTGTGGTGAGTCCATCCAGGGACCCATTACAGTTTGCCTACCAACCTGGCATTGCGGTGGAGGATGCCGTCATCTTCCTGTTACACTGAGCTCTGTCTCACCTGGAGAAACCTGGCAGCACTGTGAGGATCATGTTCTTTGATTTCTCCAGTGCTTTCAACACCATCCAGCCGACACTTCTGAGGGACAAACTGGAGACTGCAGGGGTAGATAACCATCTGACTTCCTGGATACTGGACTACCTCACAAACCGCCCACAGTATGTGAGGACACGGGACTTCACTTCAGACATGGTGGTCTGCAGTGTGGGGGCCCCGCAGGGAACGGTTCTGGCTCCGTTCCTCTTCACGCTCTACACTGCAGACTTCACTTACAACTCACCAACCTGTCACCTGCAGAAGTTCTCTGATGACTCTGCTATCGTCGGCCTCATCACTGATGGGGACGATGGGGAGTACAGAGAACTTTCCCAGGACTTCGTGGACTGGTGCCTGAGGAACCACCTCCAGATCAACGCGGGGAAAACTAAAGAGCTGGTGGTGGATTTCTGCAGGCAAACTCATCCCCCTCCAACACCGGTGAACATCCAGGGATCAGACATTGAGATGGTGACATCTCACAAATACCTGGGTGTTCACCTGAACAATAAACTGGAGTGGACAACAAATTCCTCTGAACTCCATAAGAAAGGCCAGAGCAGACTGTATCTGCTCAGGAGACTGAGGTCTTTTGGAGTGCAGGGGACACTCCTGAAAACATTTTATGACACTGTTGTGGCATCAGCCATATTTTATGGAGTGGTTTGCTGGGGCAGCAGCATCACAGCTGCAGACAGGAAGAGGCTGGATAAGATTATTAAAAGGGCCAGCTCTGTCCTGGGTGTACGAAGGAGCGTTACAGAAGGTCCTTCCTGCCTGCAGCTGTTAGACTCCACAACCAGCACTGCTCCCAGTAAACCACAATCACAGTCACATTCACAACAAACTTATTTATTGATATAAAGGAAATACTTCTGGCTTTACTTTTTCTATTATGTATATACCAATTTATTTATTTTATTGTATTAATACTGTTTTTAAATCTATGCTTCTTGTCTTTATTGCACTATCCACTTTGCTGCTGTAATGTGTGAATTTCCCCACTGTGGGACCAATAAAGGAATATCTTATCTTATCTTATCTTATTAAATTGCTTCAAGGGTATTTCCACTGGTAAGGACTGAAAGAGGAAAAGAAGTCTAGGCAGAATGTTCATTTTAATAATATCTATCCGGTTATACATATTCATTGGGAGTACCAACCAGCGGTTTAGGTCTATTACTGGAATGTAGTTGTAATCATAGATTTTGGATAAGTCTTTAGGTATCTGAACTCCAAGATATTTAATTACTTCGTCCTTCCATTTAAATTTACTCATCTTGTAAATATTGTCCTGTGGTGTATAGTTCTAGGTCAGAGTTTGCGTTTTGTGTAGATTTAATTTATAACCTGAGTATGATCCAAAAAGTTTCAGCAGAGGTAACAATCTCTGTAAACTTCTGTTAGGGTTGGTAAGGGTTAACGAAATGTTGTCTGCGTAGGCACAAATCTTGTATTGTGTATCTCCCATCTTTATGCCCGTTATAGCTTCATCTTCTCTGATTGCCTGTAGCAGTGGCTCAATAAAACTGAGGGCGCGTCCCTGTCGACAGCCTCTGTTAAGTGATACAGTTTTAGATAAATTCCCATTTATTTTGATCCCTGCTGTAGGAGAGCAGGACAGAGATCGCAGACATCCAACTACCTGACCATCAAAGCCAAAGCGTTTAAGAGTTAAGTCAAGATATTCCCATCCAACACAATCAAAAGTCTTTTCAGCGTCGAGACTAATAACTACAGATTCGTTATCGCTGTTTCTCATATGATCAATCAGGTGGAGAGCCCTCCTCACGTTATCTTGCGTTTGCCTATTTTTCACAAAACCGGTCTGATCAGGGTCAATTAAATCTGGAATGATATATTCTAATGGTTTGGCTAATATTGATGCAGATAATCTGTAATGAGTGTTTCAGACAGATGTAGGTCTATAGGAGCTACATTCTGTCTTATCTTTACCTGTTTTGGGGATTACTGAGATTACAGCTTGCCGCCAGGACACTGGGATCTCTCCGCCCTCCAGGATGTAGTTCAAACTTTCTTTTAGTGTTGGTACAATGACTTCTCTAAAGTTTTTATATCATTCAGATGGATAGCCGTCGGCCCCTGGCATTTTGCTCGTTTTCAGTCTTGATATAGCTCGATTTATTTCTTCTTCCGTTATCTCCTCAGTTATTGTTTTGTTTTGATCTGATCAATGCTTGGTAAATCTAAACCTTTTAAAAACTTTGACACATCTGTTAAATCAGCTGCCTGTTGTTGCTCATACAGTTTCGTGTAATATTTTTAGAATGAGTTCTGTATATCGTCCGATTTATCGTGTACCTTATTTGTGTCGGGGTCTTTCATTTTAGGGATAAATCTTTCCGCTTGTTGTTTTTTTATTCTCCAGGTGAGTCATTTTTTGGATTTTGGGCTGTTCTCATAGAAAGTCTGTTAAATTAATTTAGTTTCTTCTCTATCTGTTTGTCATATATATCGTTTAACCGTTGGTTTGTTTCCTGAATCTGACTTAAGATATTAGGATCATTGCATGTCGCATGTTTGATCTCCAGTAATTTCTTTTTCTTTTTCCTTTTTCTTCTGAGCTGACCATCTGATAAGTTTCCCTCTAAGCCTTTGCAGCATCCCATCGGGTGCTGGGAGACACTGGTCCATTGTTATTATAAGTCATGTAGTCCTTAAATGGGGAAAAGGAAACTTTATTTAGTGGCCGGTTAGCTCAGTTGGTTAGAGCGTGGTGCTAATAACGCCAAGGTCGTGGGTTCGATCCCAGTACGGGCCATTACAAGTTTTTGGGGGCGGCAGTAGCTCAGTCCGTAGGGACTTGGTTTAGGAATCTGAGGGTCACCCGGTATTTTTATCTAGTAATTTGGCAATAACTAGCGAGCTAGTGATTGGGTTTGAACATTGTTGTGGCCTGCAGTGACAAATCTTTATACATTTCAACTGTCTGGTTTGGACCTTTGTCTGCCCGGCATCTATCTGACAGTTAAAGTTTACAACAACGCTGTCGACACAAGGCCATTTTTGTTATAAAATATCTGGCCACTGTACTGATATACAGAAGTTCTGTACTTTTGGAAGAGGATCTTAATGTTGTTTATCTTCCCAAGCAATACTCTCAAAAGTCCTTTGAATCAGGTAAAATAGGACTATTCCCACTGGAGGGTGGTGTCATAGTAGTATGATTTATTTATTCATTTTTTGCAATTGAAATTTTTATTACTGCCACTGTCAAGACACCTGCAAGCCTCGGAAGAAGGTCTATTTTGTATTTAAATCTTCCCATTGGGATACTCCTAACAATCCTTTAAATCAGGTGAAATGCAGTATTCTTACCAGACTGGTGTCTTACAGCCCAGTCGCACAGCGGTTTGTGAAATAGTGACGTAAAGTGAAGGGAAATTCATGTTTATGTACACAAATCAAATCAATATAGTTTTGTGACTTTTTCACAAAATGCTGTCAGACTGTGTTGTATCATGGTCTGATTTGTTTATTCTTTTATGTTTGTATCTATGTATGTTTTTATGTATGTATATATTTTTGTTTTTATTTATAAAAAAATGTTGTTACTGTAATTACAAATCAATACAATATCATTTTGTAACTTTTTCACAACATTCTGTCAGACTGTGTTGTATCATGGTCTTATTTATTTGTTTATTTATGTGTGTATGTATGTATGTATTTGTTTGTATTTTATTTTTCATTATTACTTTATTTACAAATCAATGTGATATAGGTTTGTAAGTTTTTTACAGCATGATTTATGTATGTTTGTTTTTATGAATGTATGTTTATATGTATTTATGTATGTATGCATTTATGTTTTTACTTATTTATATATTTTTGGCTAGCTAACACTAGATAGCTATTTATATTTAGAAATTTGACAATTGATAGTGCTACATAGCTTTTATAATTAGCAATTTGGCGACACGTAACTTTCTAGCTACCTCGTGGCTAGCTACCACTAGATAGCGATTTATAATTAGAAATTTGTTAATAGCTAAATTTCTGGCTAGCTAGCTTGTGGCTAGCTAGCTTGTGGCTAACTAGCTTGTGGCTAGCTAGCTTGTGGCTAGCTAGCTTGTGGCTAGCTAGCTTGTGGCTAGCGCTGGATAGGTCTGTGAAGGTCCTCATTCATCCAGGTCATATTCATTCTGGCAACAATTGAATCGAAGGCAACTGGACTTAGATTTGTCTCTGAAGACGTTTCGCCTCTTATCCAAGTGGCTGCATCAGTTCGAACTACAGTCTGACTAGTCCCCTCTAGTCAGACTAGTCCCCTCTAGTCAGACTAGTCCCCTCTAGTAGAGTAGTATGCACTGGGGATTATCACCCTCTTTCCTTCGCTGAGGGATCAATTTCCTGCAAAGGGCTATGTAAGTTTCAGTAAAGGGTTACTTCCAAAGAAACACTGGTTTTATAGATGCATACATACATACACATATTTTACATGATAAATGCACCACATTGCCTAGAAAAAAGTGGTTAAGTTGCAACTGTCTTTGGTTTAATTTAATTGATAGCGACCTAAAAATGTCACGCCAATTTGGGTATGCTACAAATTTCAATTTGGGCATGAAGATAACAATAAAATGCAGAATAACAACCATCAAACCAGCCATCCCATAAATGAAAAGGCTCCATGGCAATCGCAATGAATTTGGTCAATATCATACTGTCCTTTAATTTCACAATACTCTCTGAATGTTTGATGGGTGTTTTGTAGTTTTTCATTTCTTAATGACTCAACAGGAGCACTTCTCTGATGGGGAAAAAGGCTCCGGATATTTAGCGTGGCGCCTCAAGACCACGTCCAGGAATACACACAAGCGGCCAGCGAAGGCAGCCACAGTACCTGAAGCACACGCACCGAAGCGCCGAAGATCAGCAGCCACAGAACCTCAGCGGCTTGATTGAGATGCATTCAAAGAGGCTGGATCATTTCTTCTTCACTGTCCTGATGAAGCAAGTGTGTTTCTGAAGATGACGGTGACCTTGCAACATCGCCAGGACCTTGTGCATGACCCGCAGAGAACCACAGATGTCTTTAAAACATTTCCATGTTTTTTAGATGTCAAAGGACTGGTAAGTTGTGCATTTAAAACTCCATTGTTTTATTTGGTTGACTGTAAGCAGTAATGCACTGACCATTAGCTCGATGTATTTGCATGTGTATTTGATCACCAGCTGAATCGAGACTTCCTGCTGCTGTTTGGTGCTGAAACAGCCCCCGAGATGCTTGAGAAGTGGGACACGGCATTCAAGCCCAAGGTTATCAACGAGGCCAAACACCTGACTCAGTCATCCGAGCTGTGGCCTCTTCTGAGAGCTGCTGAGAAACTCACAGAGAATGATGACAGCAGTGAGCTACATGTTTGGTTTCTATTCAAATAGCTAGTGCTGTTGACTTCATGCTTTCCAACTAGATACTAATGACTTGTTTTGCCTCATTTTTCCTGGTCGTAGACTGGGACAGTGATATGGCTTCTCTGCTGCTCCTTCTCCATCTCTTGCCACCTACAGCTGGACGGCAGAGGGCCAAAATAAGTGCAAGTGATGCAGTGGACAAAGTTGTGCACTTTCACAAGGTATGTATCTCTCCTTTGTTAAAATCCTATCAACTATTTTTTTTTTTTTTTTTTTTTTAATAATAGTTAGTGATTTTTGTATTTTCATTTTTAATTCTCCAAACACGTTAGTGACCATGGGGAAACAGCTTCCTGGAGATCACAGACAAAACCTAATAAAAGTACCCAAAAACCTTCAAAATTCTCCAAACTTCTCGTCTGCCACCATCCAGATGTCCAGAACCCCCAGGTTGCTGAATTAAGTTGAAGAGACAACATTTCCTGTATGTTTACAGGCTAAATATTGACTTGTTGAATTTTCTGGTGTCCTACAGTCCCACAGTTTCTGGTGACCCAAGTATGCAGAGAGCAGTTGAACATTTTCTAGCAGAAACCAGAATCTGAACAATCACTTTAAGGTGTTCATGTTATTTTTCTGTTTTTCAGTCACGCTGCAGCATCGACGAACACCTCCAGGAGCTGCCGTTAACGGGCGTGGCCAGTGCTGGTACTGGATCCCAGGCTACTCCATCCTGTGCTGCCTTGGAGTCAGCAGGGTCGACGCTGGAATGAAGGCAGTTAGTTGTTAGGCGTGTCTCCTCGTCACCAGCTTCAACAGTCTTCAGTGATTCCTATCTGAGTAATACCGGTGGGACTGAAGATGGGACCCGTTAAACGGAGAGCTGGTCGGTATATCCCAACAGGCGTATATCGCCGGCTCTAACAAAGTGTTTCATTTGTCAAGCTGTACATGTTCCCTGTCAGTCCTTGATAACCCATTTACGAATGGATCCCAGTTTCTATCCCAGCACCAGGTTTAAGTTGGTTTGTGAACGAGGTCGCTGTAGGCGTCAGTTTTCAACAGATTCTGGGTTCAAAAACACTTAATTAGTGTGGATGAGAAGGATTGTTGTCAAAGTGCAGATGCAGCAAACTCAGAGTCACTTCAAGCTGATTTTCAGTCTCCAAGATGCTACAGAAGTTGCTGGAACAAGTGTCATGCAGAGCCCAGAGGCTGGCTGTTTTCAGAGCAATGGATCAAGTGAAAGAAACAAAGAAAATACAGAAAAAATCTGCACCTCAACTGTAGTGGCAATCTTTCCTCATCCTGGCTCCAGTACTCCGCTTTTACCACCACTATTCAGCAGTCCCTTGGCAATAAGCTTGACACTAAAGGATCTTCTGAGGCTCTAACTGCGTTCAAAAAACTTTACTTATGCAAATAAAAACAAAGGTACAAAATTCTCTTTTGGGCTCAACTTGGCGTGTGGTCAAAAAACTGTCTCTGGCTCCTTTGGCTGCTTCACCTGGTCTGAGAGCTACAAGGCTGTGATGTGACCAGTAGCATCATTAAAGGAGCATTTCCACCAGCATTTTTAAAGGAAACCCACTAAACCACCACCAGCAGGATCAATATGGCTCTTACATTTCCAGCCCCTAATTGCTTATGTTAAATGCAAAACAATTACCAAATATTATCCAACATGAGAGCCATATAACATTCAACATATTATTTATGGTGCTGTTACATGTACATCATAATACACAAAGATGAAAAACTATATACATAACCTCTTATTCTCCTTTTCAAAGTGTTCGTATTGCATGTTTCAGCAGGCAGTTTGTTTATAGGTCTGTCCAGTACGTTAGTCTTAGTCTTCACGCTGACTCGCCTCACTGCACCACTGGAGTCTGGTAATGTCTTTATCACTCCACCCATATTCCAGGAGTTGTGAGGGGCAGCTTCATCCATTATCAGTACAATATCTCCTGGCAAGAAGTCCTTTTGCGGTGTGAGCCACTTTTGTCGCTCCTGAAGCAGCGGCAAATATTCTCTCGTCCATCTAGTCCAAAACAGATGGGCCACATACTGTGTGTGTCTCCATCGCCGCCGTGCACACTGATCATCTTTGTCAAAGACCCCTGGTGGAATGTTGGGTTGTGTTTTCATCAGTAACAGGTGATTCGGTGTTAAGGCCTCCACATCATTAGGGTCATCTGATGAGTGTGTTATTGGTCTGTTATTGATGATGGCTTCAACTTCACACATTACAGTCTGGAGTCCTTCATCATCTAGTGTCTGTTGCTGTAACACAGAGTTCAAGACTTTTCTTACAGTACGGATTTGTCTTTCCCACACGCCGCCTTGGTGTGAGGCCGCTCGGGTGTTGAAAATCCACTTGATGCCCTTTCTTGTCATGGCGTTCTGTATTTTGATCTGGTCCAGGTTTTCCATGCTTTGTGCAGATCTTTTTCTGCTGTAACCAAGTTTGTTCCATTGTCTGAGCGTATAATTTTTACTTGTCCCCTTCTGCATATAAACCTACGTATGGCGTTGATGCAGGAATCTGTATCCAGGCTGTGAGCTATCTCAATGTGAACAGCTCTTACAGTGAGACAAGTGAACATCACACCATATCGTTTAACAAGGCTTCTTCCACGTTTAACTTCAAGCGGCCCGAAGAAGTCAACCCCCACGTTGGTAAGGGGTGGCTGATCAGGTAGTAGCCTGTCTTCAGGCAGGTCTGCCATTCTTTGTCTTCCAGCTTTAGCATTGAGCCTTCTGCACACAATGCACTTGGAGATAATCCTTCTTACAGCTGAGTTAGCTTGAGGGATCCAATATTTTTGTGGCAGCATTGCTAGCATATAGTTGCGACCACAGTGCCCAACTTCTTGGTGGAGGTGTTGCAGTATCAGGCTGGCTATAGGTGAACTTTTAGCGAGGATGGCTGGGTGTTTAGCCTCTTGTGGCACTGCAGCTTTATTAAGCCGGCCTCCAACTCTTAGTATACCATCCTGCAACATGGGGTCAAGTTGGTAGATCTGGCTCTTTTTCTTGATTGGAGCATTTCCTCTCAGAGCACAGATTTCTTCAGTGTAGTCCTGTAATTGACTGATCCATATGAGCTCTGTTTCTGCTTCAGTCAGCTCTTCCAGTGTCAACGCATGCTGTCGAATTGTTGATTTGAATTTCTTCATGTGCTGCGCGATGAGCTTGTTCTGATTTTCGGGGTCTCAGACTGACTGATGGTAGTTTCGAGCTCCTTTCTCTTGTTTTTCAGTAGCCTTAGTGTGTCTTTTAGTCTGAGAAACCTTGCAATCGCCTTTTTTAGTCATTGCCATGTCGAGTAGTAAGCGATAAGCTTATTGATAGTGTCGTAGCCCTCTTGTGTGGTAGTTGTGATCACTCTGGCACATGTTGTGATTTCCGGGTCTTCTTCTGTTGTCAAATCCTTTTCATTCAGTTGTTCTGGCCACTCACGCTCGGGTTTCAGCATGAAAGCCGGGCCGTGTATCCCGACTTTGTTCTGCATGAACCTGTTCACCTTGACTCCTCTTGAGCCCTGATCTGCTGGATTTAGCGCTGAGTTCACATAGCGCCACTGGGTAGGATGAGAATGATCTCTTATTGTAGTGACTCTGTTCGCTACAAAAGTTTTGAAGCGAGCACTTTCATTTGAAAGATATGTGAGCACTGTAGTGCTATCAGTCCAGAAGACAGATTCCTGTAATGGGACCTTAAGCTCCTGTCTCAACATCCTGTCCATTTTGACAGCCACGACTGCCGCCGTCAGCTCCAGTCTTGTATTGTGACGTGTTTCAGAGGTGTCACTCTTGATTTTCCAAGTAAAAGGGAACAGTGTTTTTTGTTTTCATGACTAGTAAGCAATATGTAGGAAGCTGTAGCATATCCATCCTCACTAGCATCAGCAAAGTGATGCAACTGAGCTGATTGTGTGGATCCAAACTCTTCTGTTTTGATGCATCTGGGTATGATGAACTCTGCCAAACTCTCCAAGTCTGCTAACCATTCATGCCGTCTTTTTGCATGTTTACCTTCAATCTCTTCATCTCAACTATGTTTCTTTTTGCACAGGTCGCGCAAGATGAGTTTTGCTGTTAATGTGAGTGGTGCCAAAAAGCCGAGGGGGTCGAAGACAGCACTTACTGTGGATAAGATTCCACGTCTGGTGACAGGCTTGTTTTGCATGTTTATCTGGAAGTTGAACCTGTCAGTCTCTGTGCACCACTGCACACCAAGCGCACGCTCCACTGGGAGTGTGTCGTGTCTCAAGTCCAGGTCTTTGACTTCAGGTGCTCTTTCGTTATCTGGAATAGACAACAAGACGCTTGCTGTTACTCACCCATTTGGTGAGACAGAAACCTCCCCTGGCCCACAAGGCTGTGAGTTCTTGTACCAGGCTGACTGCCTGATCACTTGTTTCCACTGCTTTTAGGCAATCATCAACATAAAAATGTCTCAGCACAGTGTCAATGCCTCTGCACTCATAATCTCTTTTGCATCTTCCGCAGTTCTTCTCAGCGCATAGATGGCGCAACTGGGTGAGGATGTAGCACCAAAAAGGTGAACTTTCATCCTAAACTCTTCCACTTGGCTGTTAAGATCACCCTCTGTCCACCACAGAAACCGCAGTAGATCTGTGTCTTCCTCTGGAACCCTCACTTGATAAAACATGGACTCTACATCCACCATCAGCACCACTGGATGCTCTCTGAACCTTAACAGAGCACCAATGAGGTTGTTAGTGAGACCTGGTCCTTGGAGCAACTGTTCATTTATTGAGACACCCTGATATGAAGCCATGCAATCAGAAACTACTCTTAATTTCTTTTTCTTGGGATGATACGCCCCGTGGTGAGGGATGTACCACACACGACCATCACTGCGACTGAGCTGTTCAGCTGCTGTTTTCTCAGCATAGTCTTTGTCAGTGATGTCTCTCATGAATGCTATGTAGTCTTTCTGGAAGTCTGGGTTTCTCTTTAACTTCCTCTTGTGGCTGTCCAATCACTGCTGAGCCATGCAGCAATTATCTGGCATCTTGATGTTTTCATTTCTCAGGGGTAACCTCAGACTGTAATGACCATCAACTAACTTTGCTGAACTTGACACCAGGTGCATGAACCTGTGATCATCCTGGGACATTTCCTCTTTTTCTTCACAGCTTCGTTCTGGGAAATCTGTGTTGTCCTGTTTCACTAACAGTTCTTCTATTTGGCTCACCACAATGCAATTAGCTGTGTAGCTCTGCAGCTTACCATTGTCTGTTTTTGGGCCCTCGTCTCTTCTAAGAGCTCCATTGATCACCCATCCCAGGGCAGTTTTAACTGCATATGGCCCTTTCCCATCACTATTTATGACTTGCCATGGCTCAATGGCTTTTGGGACGTTGGCACCAATAAGCATTCCCACTTCTGCTTTAATACATGGCAGGCGTACTTCCTTCAGATACTGCCATTGTGCAATATCTTCCTGTCATGGTATATTTTCTTTCTTCTCTGGGATGTGGCTGTGTGGAAACGCCTTCGGGAGTTCAATGTAGGTGTTTTCTTCAAGACCACACACCTCAAGATCTGAAAGAGCAGCACTCTTCATCAACTTGTGACTATCAGAGCTGTCTTGAGCCATTGTGTCAAGAAGAAACTGGCTGCTCTTTGCTTTGAGATTTAGTTTTCTCTGAATGTCTTCAGTGCAAAATGTTGCGGTGCTGCCAGGATCTATAAAGTCATATGTTTCCACATATCTCTCACTCTTTCTCGACTGAAGCTGAACTGGTACAACAGCAAGCACACATTCTTCTTCTCCAGCCCCAGTGTTTCCACATGACTCCTGACCAAACCACACATGAGCACTAGACACTACATCTTTCTCAGTATTGTTTTCTTCCATCTTTTCTGAAGCTCTGTTATCCTCTGTCTTGACATGGAGTATGTCTGGATGTGACTGACAACAAATCTGACACTAGAGTCTCTTTTTGCAGTTTTTACTAAGGTGTCCAAAGGTAAGACATCCAAAACACAGGCCTGTAGATTTCAGGAAGTCTATCCGTTCTAAGTTTGTCAGCTCTTTAATTCTACTGCAGACAGAAAGAGCTTGATGCTTCTGGCAGAATAGGCCAGGTTTGTGAAAGGCTGTTACACCTTTTACAGGGCTGCTTCTCTTTGCAGTTGCCTCCATGGTTGTGTCCTGCACACTTGTAGCAAATGTGCTTTCTCTGTGTCCCGTCTTCCTGATGTTTCTTTCTTTTGTAGCCTTTTCTTTTCCTCTGATGGTTCGTGAACCTTCTATAACATCTCCAAAAAGAGGATCCAAGGCTACCTTTGCTTGCCGATCAATGAAGTCGACTAGGTGAGAAAACCTTGCTCGTCCTCTTCCTGTCTCATGGATTTCAAATGCAGTTGTTCTCCACTTCTCTCTTATCTTGTAGGGAAGCTTTGAAATAACAACTCACGGGTTATCCATGTCTTCCATGAACTCAATATCATCGATCGTATTCCTACATCCAATCAGAAAGAGAGCATAGGCACTCAGCGATTTACCATCTTCTGCTCTGATCTGAGGCCATCTCAAGGCTTTCTCCATGTATGCGTTTGCTATCTTCAACTCATCACCATATTGCCTCTGGAGTAACTTTCTGGCCTCATGGTAGCCTCTGTCAGCTGACATATGCTCACAGCTACCAACAAGTTCTTGCGGCTCCCCGCTGGTATACTGCTCCATGTAGTACAACTTGTCCTGATGACTGTCAGTGTTGCTATCCACCGCATGCTCAAAGGCCCTGATGAAAGACTTGTCAGTGAGAGGGTCACCTTTAAAAACTGGAATGCCTTTAGAAGGAACATAAGAGCTTGTCTGTTGCCTTACAAGCATCTCAGAAATAGCATTTTGCTTCTGCATGACTTCATATAGTCCTCTTTCATTGCTTGCTGTCTGTGGGTGGCTATTGCCAAGAGGTTCATTTGGTTTTGTGTCTGGTAAAAACTGCACCAACAAACCAGGAACATGTGCTGTGTGTTCTCCTGCAGCAGCATTTGAGATTAGCAGAGCACCATCACTCTCTTCTTTCAGCCTACATTGTGGATGCTTCTTTGACAGATTACTGTAAGTGCTTCCTTCATATTCCTCAAACACCTTGAGCTTTGCCTTGGACTCTGCAATAGCTGTGTTAAGAGCAAGCTGTTCCATTTTAGCCTTCAGCTGCAGCTGTCCGATCTCCAGCTCTCGTTTCTTTTCTAAAGCTGCTGAACGTGCCATCAAGGCTGCATGCTCTGCTTCTTCCTTCATACGCTCTGAAGACCCAGTCGTTGTTGATGAAGCAGCTGAGGATTTCTTTTTATTACGATGACAACTTTTTGCAGCTTGAGCTACGCTGTCTCCTGTTTTGATGTCATCCTGACTGATCCTGTCTCCTGGTTATCATTTGCACCTTTAACTTCATTTGCATTATTTTTATCTGTTGATTTCTTTCTCATTGCAGCACACCAGTTTTCAGTGTTCTCAACAAAGTCTTTCAAAGGTGCTGTTCTTGGTTCATACCAGTTATGCTGATCTGCTTGGCCTTCATCTTCATCCAGTAAAGCAACAACTGCAGCATTTATATCCAATCATCAAGTTTTCAATTATCAATGTTTTTCATCATGCCTGTCAGCTGAGATAATTTACCTCTTCTGGATCCAATGAGCTGCTTATTTTGTCATCCACTGCTTTCTTTGTGGGCCTTGGCGCCCTCTTCTGGTCAGAATCCTCCATGTCCACAGCACAGACCACTTGACTCAGATTCAGCTTAGAAACAGTCCGTTTTCCAAAGGCAAGCTAATGTCCAGCAGTGTCTTCACATGCACATCATTTTTCCACAAACAGCTGACATCCACAATCCTCTTCAGTGAAATGCATTCACCATATATGCGCTGCACAGCTCCGACAGGCTCCGACGAGCAGCACTGAAGGAGGTAATTAAAGCCCACTGACTCCAGCCCGCCAGCTCTCCTTATGTTAGCTTACTTAGCAGTTGACAACATGTTGCAAAGCATCCACTGGCTTACTTTTTCCAGTATGAGGGCTTGTGTTGGTTCCTCATCCATGCGTTAATCCTCGTTAGTCCGTTCTTCTTTCCAAGAGCGGAGTTTTTTGACTCACATGTAGTGGCAGTCTTTCCTCATTTTTACCACCACTATTCAGCAGTCCCTTGGCAATAAGCTTGACACTAAAGGATCTTCTGAGGCTCTAACTCCGTTCAAAAAACTTTACTTATGCAAATAAAAACAAAGGTACAAAATTCTCTTTATGGCTCAACTTGGCGTGTGGTCAAAAACTGTCTTGCTCCTTTGGCTGCTTAACCTGGTCTGAGAGCTACAAGGCTGTGATGTGACCAGTAGCATCATTAAAGGAGCATTTCCACCAGCATTTTTAAAGGAAACCCACTAAACCACCACCAGCAGGATCAATATGGCTCTTACATCAATTAATGCTAAACTCAAGGAAGTGGTACGGCAGATAGTCTGGTTTCAACTATTGTCAGTGATCTGGAAGAACTTGGGACTGAACTGCCTCCCAAATCCAACATGAAGTGCTGTCTGCTGCATAAAGACGATCCTGTAAGATCTACGTTGAGTAAAAGTCTGGAGAATGTTGAAAACCCATTTAGCTTTAACACTGAGACTAAAAGGATGAAATACTTCAGTGAGAAATGGGGGGTTGTGGAGCCAGTAGAAAAGATCTTAGGAGTTTGATATGATACAAGGAGAAATAAGCAAACAGGTACGTCTGATCAAGTCCCAGTGAATGACACGTTTGTTTACATTCCAGTTATGGAAACAATCAAATTTAAGAAGAAGAAGAAGAACCTTTATTAGTCCCACTAAGGGAAATTCAATTTTTACACTTAACTTATACACGGTACATGCAGACCTGAACACACACATGCAACAATGGAGAGACGTCAGAGCGAGGGGGCTGCTCCTGACAAGCACCCCGAGCAGTTGGGGGTTTGGTGCCTTGCTCAGGGGCACCTCGGCAGTACCCAAGAGGTAAACTGGCACCTCTCCAGCAACCAGTTCACACTCAGTTCTTGGTCCATGTCGGGACTTGAACCGGTGACCCTCCGGTTGCCAAGACAACTCCCTAGAGACTGAGCTACTGCCGCCCCCAGATGAATCTTTAATCCCCAGAGGAAAATTCAGGAAATTAGGTTCCACCGAGATTTGAACTCGGATCGCTGGATTCAGAGTCCAGAGTGCTAACCATTACACCATGGAACCACTGTATATATATATGTGATATTTGTAAACTGCTTGTGTATCAAACACTGACAGATATGAAGACTTCTGCGATGGAAGTTATTTTAAGACTCATCCATCGTTCTCTAAACAACAGACTTTACAGATTCAGCTGTACTATGACGACTTTGAAACTGCTCACCCACTGGGGTCAAAACCTGGTATTCACAAAATGGCTGCTCTCCATTTAGTCCTCAGAAATCTGCCACCAAAGTTTAACTCTGCTGTGATGAACATTCATTTGGTTGCACTGTTTGATACAGAAGATGTGAACAAATCTGGTTTGATCTCATTCTACAGCCTCTGATCAATGACATGAAAACACTGGAGAGTCCTGGCATTGATTTGCCTTTCTCCACTGAAAAAGTCTATGGTACTGTCTGTCAGATAACAGGGGACAATGTGGGAATGCACAGTATTTTAGGTTTTACAGAGTCTTTTAGTGGACGTTATATCTGTCGTTTGTGTTTGATGGAAAAACATGACGGCCAAAATGTTAACAGTGAGGATGATCCCAAGATAATCTTGGTGGAAAAGAGCTTTTTGAAATGCACTACAATGAGCTGCAGTCAGACCCACAGCAGTTATCAGTGTTTGGTTTGAGTTTGTTACAAGGGCCATTTCTGTTATTACAGTGAGAATATTTGATTGTGTTCCTGACAATGTGCAGCTGCCACTTGCATAGACGGAGTAAGAAAAGGTGGTTGTAATGGGATGTTTAAAAGGCCCTTTTGTAGGTACAGCTGTGGCTTACGGCCATACCACCCTGAACACGCCCGATCTCGTCTGATCTCGGAAGCTAAGCAGGGTCGGGCCTGGTCAGTACTTAGATGGGAGACCGCTTGGGAATACCAGGTGCTGTAAGCTTTTTCACTTCTCATTACAAACAGCAGAGGGCTCTGCTGCTTGGTCTTCGGACGCTGACGGGCACAGATGACAGTCAGTAGAATGGCTGTACACACACTATGTCAGTTTGTTTCAAAATCTTTTTCAAGAGTACATCATGAGTTACAGGTGTAGCTGTGGCAGACTGAAGTTGTTGGCCTTTCTTTTAGTTTCCCCCTGTTTGTATAAAATAAAATGTTATTCAACAATTAAAGGCCAGGGCATGTTCAGAATTCTCGATGGAGGAGAAAGACACACAGTAATTCCAATGAGGACAACACAACGACAAGTTAAAATCACAACACTGATATATTGAGGAAAAGAAGAGTTACAGAGCTCTGGAGGATACTTCTGTTAGCCTTAGCGTCTGAACTAGTACATAGAGTTCGGTTCTCAGCTGTTCAGCAGTCAGAGTCCCGTCTGTCTGATCAAATCCTCCTCTTCTTATAGTGAACAAATCATGTGACTGTGTCTGCAGGTGCGTGCGAGGTTTAGGGTAAGTGTGTATTGCTGTTGGGTCCGGCGGTCCAGCGTAGGTGGGTCGTTATCTTGTCGTACAGTACTTGTTTCTTCTTTCCACATTCTTGGGCCTGCTGGTGCCTGATTGTCGTAACCTTGGTCCCTGTTTCACTGATAATACTCATGTGAAAGCTTCATTTGTGTTATTGTTCCCAGAATTAATGTTCATGTGCTGTAGTAAGCAGCTGTATTTAGCATGATAGATTGCGGTTAATAGCGTTATACATTAGATTAATATGTATCTGATCAGGTGACATATATTTACACTACAACTCCCCCTGTTGAACTCAGATCCCTGAGTTCATCTGCACTATATCTATTGATTAATGCTCTCCTGTCACCTGTAGATATCCTGATTCTAAGGGATTTGCTCTTCTCTACCATTCATTCAGCTGAGTATATGCGGTGTGTGCTTGTGTTTATGCTGCCCTCAGCCCGACCCAGGACGACCGACAAACTTAACGCTGGCGAGCCTGTGCCCTGAGCCTGACCCAGGGCGACGGACAAACCCAACACTGGAGAGCCTGTGCCCTCAGCCCGACCCAGGATGACCGACACACCCAACACTGGCGAGCCTGTGCCCTGAGCCTGACCCAGGGAGACGGACAAACCCAACGCAGGCGAGCCTATGCCCTCAGCCCGACCCAGGATGACCGACTACAACAACGCTGGCGAGCCTGTGCCCTCAGCTCGACCCAGGATGACCGATTGCGACAACGCTGGCGAGCCTGTGCCCTCAGCCCGACCCAGGACCGCCGACTACAACAACGCTGGCGAGCCTGTTCCCTCAGCCCGACCCAGGACCGCCGACTACAACAATGCTGGCGAGCCTGTGCCCTCAGCCCGACCCAAGACGACCGACTACAACAACGCTGGCGAGCCTGTGCCCTCAGCTCGACCCAGGACGACCGACTGCAACAACGCTGGCGAGCCTGTGCCCTCAGCCCGACCCAGGACCGCCGACTACAACAACGCTGGCGAGCCTGTGCCCTCAGCCCGACCCAGGACCGCCGACTACAACAACGCTGGCGAGCCTGTGCCCTCAGCCCGACCCAGGACCGCCGACTACAACAACGTTGGCGAGCCAGTGCCCTCAGCCGGACCCAGGACCGCTGACTACAACAACGCTGGCGAGACTGTGCCCTGAGCCTGACCCAGGGCGATGGACAAACCCAACGCAGGCGAGCCTGTGCCCTCAGCCCGACCCAGGACCGCCGACTACAACAACGCTGGCGAGCCTGTGCCCTCAGCCCGACCCAGGACCGCCGACTACAAAAACGCTGTCGAGCCTGTGCCCTCAGCCCGACCCAGGATCGCAGACTACAACAACGCTGCAGAGCCTGTGCCCTAAGCCCGACCCAGGACGACCGACAAACCCAACGCTGGCGAGCCTGTGCCCTCAGCCCGACCCAGGACGACCGACACACCCAACGCTGGCGAGCCTGTGCCCTGAGCCTGACCAAGGGCGACGGACAAACCCAACGCAGGCGAGCCTGTGCCCTCAGCCCGACCCAGGACCACCGACTACAAAAACGCTGGCGAGCCTGTGCCCTCAGCCCGACCCAGGACCGCCGACTACAACAACGCTGGCGAGCCTGTGCCCTCAGCCCGACCCAGTACCGCCGACTACAACAACGCTGGCGAGCCTGTGCCTTCAGCCCGACTGAGGACAGCCGACTAGAACAACCCTGGCGAGCCTGTGCCCTCAGCCCGACCCAGGACCGCCGACTACAACAACGCTGGCGAGCCTGTGCCCTCATCCAGACCCAGTACCGCCGACTACAACAACGCTGGGGAGCCTGTGCCTTCAGCCCGACTGAGGACAGCCGACTAGAACAACCCTGACGAGCCTGTGCCCTCAGCCCGACCCAGGACCGCCGACTACAACAACGCTGGCGAGCCTGTGCCCTCAGCCCGACCCAGGACCGCCGACTAACACAACGCTGGCGAGCCTGTGCCCTCAGCCCGACCCAGGACCGCCGACTACAACAACGCTGGCGAGCCTGTGCCCTCAGCCCGACCAGGACCGCCAACTACAACAACGCTGGCGAGCCTGTGCCCTCAGCCCGACTCAGGATCGCCGACTACAACAACGCTGGAGAGCCTGTGCCCTCAGCCCGACCCAGGACGACCGACAAACCCAACACTGGCGAGCCTGTGCCCTCAGCCCGACCCAGGACGACCGACACACCCAACGCTGGCGAGCCTGTGCCCTGAGCCTGACCCAGGGCGACGGACAAACCCAACGCAGGCGAGCCTGTGCCCTCAGCCCGACCCAGGACTACCGACTACAACAACGCTGGCGAGCCTGTTCCCTCAGCCTGACCAAGAACGACCGACTACAACAACGCTGGCGAGCTGTGCCCTCAGCCCGACCCAGGACCGCCGACTACAACAACGCTGGCGAGCCTGTGCCCTCAGCCCGACCCAGTACCGCCGACTACAACAACGCTGGCGAGCCTGTGCCTTCAGCCCGACTTAGGACAGCCGACTAGAACAACCCTGGCGAGCCTGTGCCATCAGCCCGAACCAGGACTGCCAACTACAACAACGCTGGCGAGCCTGTGCCCTCAGCCCGACTCAGGACCGCCGACTACAACAACGCTGGCGAGCCTGTGCCCTCAGCCCGACCCAGGACCGCCGACTACAACAACGCTGGTGAGCCTGTGCCCTCAGCCCGACCCAGGACCGCCGACTACAACAACGCTGGTGAGCCTGTGCCCTCAGCCCGACCCAGGACCGCCGACCACAACAACGCTGGCGAGCCTGTGCCCTCAGCCAGACCCAGGACCGCCGACTACAACAACGCTGGCGAGCCTGTGCCCTCAGCCCGACCCAGGACCGCCAACTACAACAACGCTGGCGAGCCTGTGCCCTCAGCCCGACCCAGGATCGCAGACTACAACAACGCTGCAGAGCCTGTGCCCTCAGCCCGACCCAGGACGACCGACAAACCCAACGCTGGCGAGCCTGTGCCCTCAGCCCGACCCAGGACGACCGACACACCCAACGCTGGCGAGCCTGTGCCCTGAGCCTGACCCAGGGCGACGGACAAACCCAACGCAGGCAAGCCTGTTCCCTCAGCCCGACCCAGGACGACCGATTACAACAACGCTGGCGAGCCTGTGCCCTCAGCCCGACCAAGGACGACCGACTACAACAACGCTGGCGAGCCTGTGCCCTCAGCCCGACCCAGGACGACCAACTACAACAACGCTGGCGAGCCTGTGCCCTCAGCCCGACACAGGACCGCCGACTACAACAACGCTGGCGAGCCTGTGCCCTCAGCCCGACCCAAGACCGCCGACTACAACAACGCTGGCGAGCCTGTGCCTTCAGCCCGACTGAGGACAGCAGACTAGAACAACCCTGGCGAGCCTGTGCCCTCAGCCCGACCAGGACCGCCAACTACAACAACGCTGGCGAGCCTGTGCCCTCAGCCCGACCCAGGATCGCCGACTACAACAACGCTGGAGAGCCTGTGCCCTCAGCCCGACCCAGGACGACCGACAAACCCAACACTGGCGAGCCTGTGCCCTCAGCCCGACCCAGGACGACCGACACACCCAACGCTGGCGAGCCTGTGCCCTGAGCCTGAGCCAGGGCGACGGACAAACCCAACGCAGGCGAGCCTGTGCCCTCAGCCCGACCCAGGACGACCGACTACAACAACACTGGCGAGCCTGTTCCCTCAGCCTGACCAAGAACGACCGACTACAACAACGCTGGCGAGCTGTGCCCTCAGCCCGACCCAGGACCGCCGACTACAACAACGCTGGCAAGCCTGTGCCCTCAGCCCGACCCAGTACCGCCGACTACAACAACGCTGGCGAGCCTGTGCCTTCAGCCCGACTTAGGACAGCCGACTAGAACAACCCTGGCGAGCCTGTGCCATCAGCCCGAACCAGGACTGCCAACTACAACAACGCTGGCGAGCCTGTGCCCTCAGCCCGACCCAGGACCGCCGACTACAACAACGCTGGCGAGCCTGTGCCCTCAGCCCGACCCAGGACCGCCGACTACAACAACGCTGGCGAGCCTGTGCACTCAGACTGACCCAGGACCGCCGACTAACACAACGCTGGCGAGCCTGTGCCCTCAGCCCGACCCAGGACCGCCGACTACAACAACGCTGGCGAGCTTGTGCCCTCAGCCCGACCCAGGACCGCCGACTACAACAACGCTGGCGAGCCTGTGCCCTCAGCCCGACCCAGGACCGCCGACTACAACAACGCTGGCGAGCCTGTGCACTCAGACTGACCCAGGACCGCCGACTAACACAACGCTGGCGAGCCTGTGCCCTCAGCCCGAACCAGGACCGCCTACTACAACAACGCTGGCGAGCTTGTGCCCTCAGCCCGACCCAGGACCGCCAACTACAACAACGCTGGCGAGCCTGTGCCCTCAGCCCGACCCAGGACCGCCGACTACAACAACGCTGGCGAGCCTGTGCCCTCAGCCCGACCAGGACCGCCAACTACAACAACGCTGGCGAGCCTGTGCCCTCAGCCCGACTCAGGATCGCCGACTACAACAACGCTGGAGAGCCTGTGCCCTCAGCCCGACCCAGGACGACCGACAAACCCAACACTGGCGAGCCTGTGCCCTCAGCCCGACCCAGGACGACCGACACACCCAACGCTGGCGAGCCTGTGCCCTGAGCCTGACCCAGGGCGACGGACAAACCCAACGCAGGCGAGCCTGTGCCCTCAGCCCGACCCAGGACTACCGACTACAACAACGCTGGCGAGCCTGTTCCCTCAGCCTGACCAAGAACGACCGACTACAACAACGCTGGCGAGCTGTGCCCTCAGCCCGACCCAGGACCGCCGACTACAACAACGCTGGCGAGCCTGTGCCCTCAGCCCGACCCAGTACCGCCGACTACAACAACGCTGGCGAGCCTGTGCCTTCAGCCCGACTTAGGACAGCCGACTAGAACAACCCTGGCGAGCCTGTGCCATCAGCCCGAACCAGGACTGCCAACTACAACAACGCTGGCGAGCCTGTGCCCTCAGCCCGACTCAGGACCGCCGACTACAACAACGCTGGCGAGCCTGTGCCCTCAGCCCGACCCAGGACCGCCGACTACAACAACGCTGGTGAGCCTGTGCCCTCAGCCCGACCCAGGACCGCCGACTACAACAACGCTGGTGAGCCTGTGCCCTCAGCCCGACCCAGGACCGCCGACCACAACAACGCTGGCGAGCCTGTGCCCTCAGCCAGACCCAGGACCGCCGACTACAACAACGCTGGCGAGCCTGTGCCCTCAGCCCGACCCAGGACCGCCAACTACAACAACGCTGGCGAGCCTGTGCCCTCAGCCCGACCCAGGATCGCAGACTACAACAACGCTGCAGAGCCTGTGCCCTCAGCCCGACCCAGGACGACCGACAAACCCAACGCTGGCGAGCCTGTGCCCTCAGCCCGACCCAGGACGACCGACACACCCAACGCTGGCGAGCCTGTGCCCTGAGCCTGACCCAGGGCGACGGACAAACCCAACGCAGGCAAGCCTGTTCCCTCAGCCCGACCCAGGACGACCGATTACAACAACGCTGGCGAGCCTGTGCCCTCAGCCCGACCAAGGACGACCGACTACAACAACGCTGGCGAGCCTGTGCCCTCAGCCCGACCCAGGACGACCAACTACAACAACGCTGGCGAGCCTGTGCCCTCAGCCCGACACAGGACCGCCGACTACAACAACGCTGGCGAGCCTGTGCCCTCAGCCCGACCCAAGACCGCCGACTACAACAACGCTGGCGAGCCTGTGCCTTCAGCCCGACTGAGGACAGCAGACTAGAACAACCCTGGCGAGCCTGTGCCCTCAGCCCGACCAGGACCGCCAACTACAACAACGCTGGCGAGCCTGTGCCCTCAGCCCGACCCAGGATCGCCGACTACAACAACGCTGGAGAGCCTGTGCCCTCAGCCCGACCCAGGACGACCGACAAACCCAACACTGGCGAGCCTGTGCCCTCAGCCCGACCCAGGACGACCGACACACCCAACGCTGGCGAGCCTGTGCCCTGAGCCTGAGCCAGGGCGACGGACAAACCCAACGCAGGCGAGCCTGTGCCCTCAGCCCGACCCAGGACGACCGACTACAACAACACTGGCGAGCCTGTTCCCTCAGCCTGACCAAGAACGACCGACTACAACAACGCTGGCGAGCTGTGCCCTCAGCCCGACCCAGGACCGCCGACTACAACAACGCTGGCAAGCCTGTGCCCTCAGCCCGACCCAGTACCGCCGACTACAACAACGCTGGCGAGCCTGTGCCTTCAGCCCGACTTAGGACAGCCGACTAGAACAACCCTGGCGAGCCTGTGCCATCAGCCCGAACCAGGACTGCCAACTACAACAACGCTGGCGAGCCTGTGCCCTCAGCCCGACCCAGGACCGCCGACTACAACAACGCTGGCGAGCCTGTGCCCTCAGCCCGACCCAGGACCGCCGACTACAACAACGCTGGCGAGCCTGTGCACTCAGACTGACCCAGGACCGCCGACTAACACAACGCTGGCGAGCCTGTGCCCTCAGCCCGACCCAGGACCGCCGACTACAACAACGCTGGCGAGCTTGTGCCCTCAGCCCGACCCAGGACCGCCGACTACAACAACGCTGGCGAGCCTGTGCCCTCAGCCCGACCCAGGACCGCCGACTACAACAACGCTGGCGAGCCTGTGCACTCAGACTGACCCAGGACCGCCGACTAACACAACGCTGGCGAGCCTGTGCCCTCAGCCCGAACCAGGACCGCCTACTACAACAACGCTGGCGAGCTTGTGCCCTCAGCCCGACCCAGGACCGCCAACTACAACAACGCTGGCGAGCCTGTGCCCTCAGCCCGACCCAGGATCGCAGACTACAACAACGCTGCAGAGCCTGTGCCCTCAGCCCGACTGAGGACAGCAGACTAGAACAACCCTGGCGAGCCTGTGCCATCAGCCCGAACCACGACCGCCGACTACAACAACGCTGGCGAGCCTGTGCCCTCAGCCTGTGCCCTCAGCCCGACCCAGTACCGCCGACTACAACAACGCTGGCGAGCCTGTGCCCTCAGCCCGACCCAGGACCGCCGACTACAACAACGCTGGCGAGCCTGTGCCCTCAGCCCGACCCAGGACCGCCGACTACAACAACGCTGGCGATCCTTTGCCCTCAGCCCGACCAGGACCGCCAACTAAAACAATGCTGGCGAGCCTGTGCCCTCAGACCGACCCAGGATCGCCGACTACAACAACGCTGGAGAGCCTGTGCCCTCAGCCCGACCCAGGACGACCGACAAACCCAACACTGGCGAGCCTGTGCCCTCAGCCCGACCCAGGACGACCGACACACCCAACGCTGGCGAGCCTGTGCCCTGAGCCTGACCCAGGGCGACGGACAAACCCAACGCAGGCGAGCCTGTGCCCTCAGCCCGACCCAGGACGACCGACTACAACAACGCTGGCGAGCCTGTTCCCTCAGCCTGACCAAGAACGACCGACTACAACAACGCTGGCGAGCCTGTGCCCTCAGCCCGACCCAGGACCGCCAACTACAACAACGCTGGCGAGCCTGTGCCATCAGCCCGACCCAGGATCGCAGACTACAACAACGCTGGCGAGCCTGTGCCCTCAGCCCGACCCAGTACCGCCGACTACAACAACGCTTGCGAGCCTGTGCCTTCAGCCTGACTTAGGACAGCCGACTAGAACAACCCTGGCGAGCCTGTGCCATCAGCCCGAACCAGGACTGCCAACTACAACAACGCTGGCGAGCCTGTGCCCTCAGCCCGACTCAGGACCGCCGACTACAACAACGCTGGCGAGCCTTTGCCCTCAGCCCGACCCAGGACCGCCGACTATAACAACGCTGGCGAGCCTGTGCCCTCAGCCCGACCCAGGACCGCCGACTACAACAACGCTGGCGAGCCTGTGCCCTCAGCCTGACCCAGGATCGCCGACTACAACAACGCTGGAGAGCCTGTGCCCTCAGCCCGACCCAGGACGACCGACAAACCCAACGCTGGCGAGCCTGTGCCCTCAGCCCGACCCAGGACGACCGACACACCCAACGCTGGCGAGCCTGTGCCCTGAGCCTGACCCAGGGCGACGGACAAACCCAACGCAGGCGAGCCTGTGCCCTCAGCCCGACCCAGGACGACCGACTACAACAACGCTGGCGAGCCGGTGCCCTCAGCCCGACCAAGAACCACCGACTACAACAACGCTGGCGAGCCTGTGCCCTCAGCCCGACCCAGGATTGCAACTACAAAAACGCTGGCGAGTCTTTGCCCTCAGCCCGACCCAGGACCGCCGACCACAACAACGCTGGCGAGCCTGTGCCCTCAGCCTAACCCAGTACCGCCGACTACAACAACGCTGGCGAGCCTGTACCTTCAGCCCAACCAGGACCGCCAACTACAACAACACTGGAGAGCCTGTGCCCTCAGCCCGAACCAGGACTGCCGACTACAACAACGCTGGCGAGCCTGTGCCCTCAGCCCGACTCAGGACCACCGACTACAACAACGCTGGCGAGCCTGTGCCCTCAGCCCGACCCAGGACCGCCGACTACAACAACGCTGGCGAGCCTGTGCCCTCAGCCCGACCCAGGACCGCCGACTACAACAACGCTGGCGAGCCTGTGCCCTCAGCCCAACCAGGACCGCCAACTACAACAACACTGGAGAGCCTGTGCCCTCAGCCCGACCCAGGGTCGCCGACTACAACAACGCTGGAAAGCCTGTGCCCTCAGCCCGACCCAGGACGACCGACAAACCTAACACTGGCGAGCCTGTGCCCTCAGCCCGACCCAGGACGACCGACACACCCAACGCTGGCGAGCCTGTGCCCTGAGCCTGACCCAGGGCGACGGACAAACCCAACGCAGGCGAGCCTGTGCCCTCAGCCCGACCCAGGACGACCGACTACAACAACGCTGGCGAGCCTGTTCCCTCAGCCTGACCAAGAACGACCGACTACAACAATGCTGGCGAGCCTGTGCCCTCAGCCCGACCCAGGACCGCCGACTACAACAACGCTGGCGAGCCTGTGCCCTCAGCCCGACCCAGTACCGCCGACTACAACAACGCTGGCGAGCCTGTGCCTTCAGCCCGACTTAGGACAGCCGACTAGAACAACCCTGGCGAGCCTGTGCCATCAGCCCGAACCAGGACTGCCAACTACAACAACGCTGGCGAGCCTGTGCCCTCAGCACGACTCAGGACCGCCGACTACAACAACGCTGGCGAGCCTGTGCCCTTAGCCCGACCCAGGACCGCCGACTACAACAACGCTGGCGAGCCTGTGCCCTCAGCCCGACCCAGGACCGCCGACTAACACAACGCTGGCGAGCCTGTGCCCTCAGCCCGACCCAGTACCGCCGACTACAACAACGCTGGCGAGCCTGTGCCCTCAGCCCGACCCAGGACCCCCAACTACAACAACGCTGGCGAGCCTGTGCCCTCAGCCCGACCCAGGATCGCAGACTACAACAACGCTGCAGAGCTAGTGCCCTCAGCCCGACCCAGGACGACCGACAAACCCAACGCTGGCGAGCCTGTGCCCTCAGCCCGACCCAGGACGACCGACACACCCAACGCTGGCGAGCCTGTGCCCTGAGCCTGACCCAGGGCGACGGACAAACCCAACGCAGGCAAGCCTGTTCCCTCAGCCCGACCCAGGACGACCGACTACAACAACGCTGGCGAGCCTGTGCCCTCAGCCCGACCAAGAACGACCGACTACAACAACGCTGGCGAGCCTGTGCCCTCAGCCCGACCCAGGACGACCAACTACAACAACGCTGGCGAGCCTGTGCCCTCAGCCTGACACAGGACCGCCGACTACAACAACGCTGGCGAGCCTGTGCCCTCAGCCCGACCCAAGACCGCCGACTACAACAACGCTGGCGAGCCTGTGCCTTCAGCCTGACTGAGGACAGCCGACTAGAACAACCCTGGCGAGCCTGTGCCATCAGCCCGAACCAGGACCGCCGACTACAACAACGCTGGCGAGCCTGTGCCCTCAGCCCGACTCAGGACCTCCGACTACAACAACGCTGGCGAGCCTGTGCCCTCAGCCCGACCCAGGACCGCCGACTACAACAACGCTGGCGAGCCTGTGCCCTCAGCCCGACTGAGGACAGCCGACTAGAACAACCCTGGCGAGCCTGTGCCCTCAGCCCGAACCAGGACTGCCGACTACAACAACGCTGGCGAGCCTGTGCCCTCAGCCCGACTCAGGACCGCCGACTACAACAACGCTGGCGAGCCTGTGCCCTCAGCCCGACCCAGGACCGCCGACTACAACAACGCTGGCGAGCCTGTGCCCTCAGCCCGACCAGGACCGCCAACTACAACAACGCTGGCGAGCCTGTACCCTCAGCCCGACCCAGGACCGCCGACTACAACAACGCTGGCGAGCCTGTGCCCTCAGCCCGACCAGGACCGCCAACTACAACAACGCTGGCGAGCCTGTACCCTCAGCCCGACCCAGGATCGCCGACTACAACAACGCTGGAGAGCCTGTGCCCTCAGCCCGACCCTGTGTCCTCAGCCTGACCCAGGACCGCCGACTAACACAACGCTGGCGAGCCTGTGCCCTCAGCCCGACCCAGGACGACCGACAAACCCAACGCTGGCGAGCCTGTGCCCTCAGCCCGACCCAGGATCGCCGACTACAACAACGCTGGAGAGCCTGTGCCCTCAGCCCGACCCAGGACGACCGATAAACCCAACGCTGGCGAGCCTGTGCCCTCAGCCCGACCCGGGACGACCGACACACCCAACGCTGGCGAGCCTGTGCCCTGAGCCTGACCCAGGGCGACGGACAAACCCAACGCAGGCGAGCCTGTGCCCTCAGCCCGACCCAGGACGACCGACTACAACAACGCTGGCGAGCCTATGCCCTCAGCCCGACCAAGAACGACCGACTACAACAACGCTGGCGAGCCTGTGCCCTCAGCCCGACCCAGGATTGCAACTACAAAAACGCTGGCGAGCCTGTGCCCTCAGGCCGACCCAGGACCGCCGACCACAACAACGCTGGCGAGCCTGTGCCCTCAGCCCGACCCAGTACCGCCGACTACAACAACGCTGGCGAGCCTGTGCCTTCAGCCCGACTGAGGACAGTCGACTAGAACAACCCTGGCGAGCCTGTGCCATCAGCCCGAACCAGGACTGCCGACTACAACAACGCTGGCGAGCCTGTGCCCTCAGCCCGACTCAGGACCGCCGACTACAACAACGCTGGCGAGCCTGTGCCCTCAGCCCGACCCAGGACCGCCGACTACAACAACGCTGGCGAGCCTGTGCCCTCAGCCCGACCCAGGACCGCCGACTACAACAACGCTGGCGAGCCTGTGCCCTCAGCCTGACCCAGGACCGCCGACTAACACAACGCTGGCGAGCCTGTGCCCTCAGCCCGACCCAGGACCGCCGACTACAACAACGCTGGCGAGCCTGTGCCCTCAGCCCGACCCAGGACCGCCAACTACAACAACGCTGGCGAGCCTGTGCCCTCAGCCCAACTCAGGATCGCAGACTACAACAACGCTGCAGAGCCTGTGCCCTCAGCCCGACCCAGGACGACCGACAAACCCAACGCTGGCGAGCCTGTGCCCTCAGCCCGACCCAGCACGACCGACACACCCAACGCTGGCGAGCCTGTGCCCTGAGCCTGACCCAGGGCGACGGACAAACCCAACGCAGGCGAGCCTGTGCCCTCAGCCCGACCCAGGACGACCGACTACAACAACGCTGGCGAGCCTGTGCCCTCAGCCCGACCCAGTACCGCCGACTACAACAACGCTGGCGAGCCTGTGCCTTCAGCCCGACTTAGGACAGCCGACTAGAACAACCCTGGCGAGCCTGTGCCATCAGCCCGAACCAGGACTGCCAACTACTACAACGCTGGCGAGTCTGTGCCGTCAGCCCGACTCAGGACCGCCGACTACAACAACGCTGGCGAGCCTGTGCCCTGAGCCTGACCCAGGGCGACGGACAAACCCAACGCAGGCGAGCCTGTGCCCTCAGCCCGACCCAAGACGACCGACTACAACAACGCTGGCGAGCCTGTTCCCTCAGCCTGACCAAGAACGACCGACTACAACAACGCTGGCGAGCCTGTGCCCTCAGCCCGACCCAGGACCGCCGACTACAACAACGCTGGCGAGCCTGTGCCCTCAGCCCGACCCAGTACCGCCGACTACAACAACGCTGGCGAGCCTGTGCCTTCAGCCCGACTTAGGACAGCCGACTAGAACAACCCTGGCGAGCCTGTGCCATCAGCCCAAACCAGGACTGCCAACTACAACAACGCTGGCGAGCCTGTGCCCTCAGCCCGACCCAGGACCGCCGACTAACACAACGCTGGCGAGCCTGTGCCCTCAGCCCGACCCAGTACCGCCGACTACAACAACGCTGGCGAGCCTGTGCCTTCAGCCCGACTTAGGACAGCCGACTAGAACAACCCTGGCGAGCCTGTTCCATCAGCCCGAACCAGGACTGCCAACTACAACAACGCTGGCGAGCCTGTGCCCTCAGCCAAACCCAGGACCGCCGACTACAACAACGCTGGCGAGCCTGTGCCCTCAGCCCGACCCAGGACCGCCAACTACAACAACGCTGGCGAGCCTGTGCCCTCAGCCCGACCCAGGACCGCCGACTACAACAACGCTGGCGAGCCTGTGCCCTCAGCCTGACCCAGGACCGCCGACTAACACAACGCTGGCGAGCCTGTGCCCTCAGCCCGACCCAGGACCGCCGACTACAACAACGCTGGCGAGCCTGTGCCCTCAGCCCGACCCAGGACCGCCAACTACAACAACGCTGGCGAGCCTGTGCCCTCAGCCCGACCCAGGATCGCAGACTACAACAACGCTGCAGAGCCTGTGCCCTCAGCCCGACCCAGGACGACCGACAAACCCAACGCTGGCGAGTCTGTGCCCTGAGCCTGACCCAGGGCGACGGACACACCCAACGCTGGCGAGTCTGTGCCCTGAGCCTGACCCAGGACGACCGACTACAACAACGCTGGCGAGCCTGTGCCCTCAGCCCGACCAAGAAAGACCGACTACAACAACGCTGGCGAGCCTGTGCCCTCAGCCCGACCCAGGATCGCCGACTACAACAACGCTGGAGAGCCTGTGCCCTCAGCCCGACCCAGGACGACCGATAAACCCAACGCTGGCGAGCCTGTGCCCTCAGCCCGACCCGGGACGACCGACACACCCAACGCTGGCGAGCCTGTGCCCTGAGCCTGACCCAGGGCGACGGACAAACCCAACGCAGGCGAGCCTGTGCCCTCAGCCCGACCCAGGACGACCGACTACAACAACGCTGGCGAGCCTATGCCCTCAGCCCGACCAAGAACGACCGACTACAACAACGCTGGCGAGCCTGTGCCCTCAGCCCGACCCAGGATTGCAACTACAAAAACGCTGGCGAGCCTGTGCCCTCAGGCCGACCCAGGACCGCCGACCACAACAACGCTGGCGAGCCTGTGCCCTCAGCCCGACCCAGTACCGCCGACTACAACAACGCTGGCGAGCCTGTGCCTTCAGCCCGACTGAGGACAGTCGACTAGAACAACCCTGGCGAGCCTGTGCCATCAGCCCGAACCAGGACTGCCGACTACAACAACGCTGGCGAGCCTGTGCCCTCAGCCCGACTCAGGACCGCCGACTACAACAACGCTGGCGAGCCTGTGCCCTCAGCCCGACCCAGGACCGCCGACTACAACAACGCTGGCGAGCCTGTGCCCTCAGCCCGACCCAGGACCGCCGACTACAACAACGCTGGCGAGCCTGTGCCCTCAGCCTGACCCAGGACCGCCGACTAACACAACGCTGGCGAGCCTGTGCCCTCAGCCCGACCCAGGACCGCCGACTACAACAACGCTGGCGAGCCTGTGCCCTCAGCCCGACCCAGGACCGCCAACTACAACAACGCTGGCGAGCCTGTGCCCTCAGCCCAACTCAGGATCGCAGACTACAACAACGCTGCAGAGCCTGTGCCCTCAGCCCGACCCAGGACGACCGACAAACCCAACGCTGGCGAGCCTGTGCCCTCAGCCCGACCCAGCACGACCGACACACCCAACGCTGGCGAGCCTGTGCCCTGAGCCTGACCCAGGGCGACGGACAAACCCAACGCAGGCGAGCCTGTGCCCTCAGCCCGACCCAGGACGACCGACTACAACAACGCTGGCGAGCCTGTGCCCTCAGCCCGACCCAGTACCGCCGACTACAACAACGCTGGCGAGCCTGTGCCTTCAGCCCGACTTAGGACAGCCGACTAGAACAACCCTGGCGAGCCTGTGCCATCAGCCCGAACCAGGACTGCCAACTACTACAACGCTGGCGAGTCTGTGCCGTCAGCCCGACTCAGGACCGCCGACTACAACAACGCTGGCGAGCCTGTGCCCTGAGCCTGACCCAGGGCGACGGACAAACCCAACGCAGGCGAGACTGTGCCCTCAGCCCGACCCAAGACGACCGACTACAACAACGCTGGCGAGCCTGTTCCCTCAGCCTGACCAAGAACGACCGACTACAACAACGCTGGCGAGCCTGTGCCCTCAGCCCGACCCAGGACCGCCGACTACAACAACGCTGGCGAGCCTGTGCCCTCAGCCCGACCCAGTACCGCCGACTACAACAACGCTGGCGAGCCTGTGCCTTCAGCCCGACTTAGGACAGCCGACTAGAACAACCCTGGCGAGCCTGTGCCATCAGCCCAAACCAGGACTGCCAACTACAACAACGCTGGCGAGCCTGTGCCCTCAGCCCGACCCAGGACCGCCGACTAACACAACGCTGGCGAGCCTGTGCCCTCAGCCCGACCCAGTACCGCCGACTACAACAACGCTGGCGAGCCTGTGCCTTCAGCCCGACTTAGGACAGCCGACTAGAACAACCCTGGCGAGCCTGTTCCATCAGCCCGAACCAGGACTGCCAACTACAACAACGCTGGCGAGCCTGTGCCCTCAGCCAAACCCAGGACCGCCGACTACAACAACGCTGGCGAGCCTGTGCCCTCAGCCCGACCCAGGACCGCCAACTACAACAACGCTGGCGAGCCTGTGCCCTCAGCCCGACCCAGGACCGCCGACTACAACAACGCTGGCGAGCCTGTGCCCTCAGCCTGACCCAGGACCGCCGACTAACACAACGCTGGCGAGCCTGTGCCCTCAGCCCGACCCAGGACCGCCGACTACAACAACGCTGGCGAGCCTGTGCCCTCAGCCCGACCCAGGACCGCCAACTACAACAACGCTGGCGAGCCTGTGCCCTCAGCCCGACCCAGGATCGCAGACTACAACAACGCTGCAGAGCCTGTGCCCTCAGCCCGACCCAGGACGACCGACAAACCCAACGCTGGCGAGTCTGTGCCCTGAGCCTGACCCAGGGCGACGGACACACCCAACGCTGGCGAGTCTGTGCCCTGAGCCTGACCCAGGACGACCGACTACAACAACGCTGGCGAGCCTGTGCCCTCAGCCCGACCAAGAAAGACCGACTACAACAACGCTGGCGAGCCTGTGCCCTCAGCCCGACCCAGGACGACCAACTACAACAACGCTGGCGAGCCTGTGCCCTCAGCCCGACACAGGACCGCCGACTACAACAACGCTGGCGAGCCTGTGCCCTCAGCCCGACCCAAGACCGCCGACTACAACAACGCTGGCGAGCCTGTGCCTTCAGCCCGACTGAGGACAGCCGACTAGAACAACCCTGGCGAGCCTGTGCCATCAGCCCGAACCAGGACCGCCGACTACAACAACGCTGGCGAGCCTGTGCCCTCAGCCCGACTCAGGACCGCCGACTACAACAACGCTGGCGAGCCTGTGCCCTCAGCCCGACCCAGGACCGCCGACTACAACAACGCTGGCGAGCCTGTGCCCTCAGACCGACCCAGGACCGCCGACTACAACAACGCTGGCGAGCCTTTTCCCTCAGCCCGACCCAGGACCGCCGACTAACACAACGCTGGCGAGCCTGTGCCCTCAGCCCGACCCAGGATTGCCGACTACAACAACGCTGGCGAGCCTGTGCCCTCAGCCCGACTCAGGACCGCCGACTACAACAACGCTGGCGAGCCTGTGCCCTCAGCCCGACCCAGGACCGCCGACTACAACAAAGCTGGCGAGCCTGTGCCCTCAGCCCGACCCAGGACCGCCGACTACAACAACGCTGGCGAGCCTGTGCCCTCAGCCTGACCCAGGACCGCCGACTAACACAACGCTGGCGAGCCTGTGCCCTCAGCCCGACCCAGGACGACCGACAAACCCAACGCTGGCGAGCCTGTGCCCTCAGCCCGACCCAGGACCGCCGACTACAACAACGCTGGCGAGCCTGTGCCCTCAGCCCGACCCAGGACCGCCGACTACAACAACGCTGGCGAGCCTGTGCCCTCAGCCCGACCCAGGACCGCCAACTACAACAACGCTGGCGAGCCTGTGCCCTCAGCCCGACCCAGGACCGCCGACTACAACAACGCTGGCGAGCCTGTGCCCTCAGCCTGACCCAGGACCGCCGATTAACACAACGCTGGCGAGCCTGTGCCCTCAGCCCGACCCAGGACCGCCGACTACAACAACGCTGGCGAGCCTGTGCCCTCAGCCCGACCCAGGACCGCCAACTACAACAAGGCTGGCGAGCCTGTGCCCTCAGCCCGACCCAGGATCGCAGACTACAACAAAGCTGCAGAGCCTGTGCCCTCAGCCCGACCCAGGACGACCGACAAACCCAACGCTGGCGAGCCTGTGCCCTCAGCCCGACCCAGGACGACCGACACACCCAACGCTGGCGAGTCTGTGCCCTGAGCCTGACCCAGGGCGACGGACAAACCCAATGCAGGCAAGCCTGTTCCCTCAGCCCGACCCAGGACGACCGACTACAACAACGCTGGCAAGCCTGTGCCCTCAGCCCGACCAAGAACGACCGACTACAACAACGCTGGCGAGCCTGTGCCCTCAGCCCGACCCAGGACGACCAACTACAACAATGCTGGCGAGCCTGTGCCCTCAGCCCGACACAGGACCGCCGACTACAACAACGCTGGCGAGCCTGTGCCCTCAGCCCGACTCAGGACCGCCGACTACAACAACGCTGGCGAGCCTGTGCCCTCAGCCCGACCCAGGACCGCCGACTACAACAACGCTGGCGAGCCTGTGCCCTCAGACCGACCCAGGACCGCCGACTACAACAACGCTGGCGAGCCTTTTCCCTCAGCCCGACCCAGGACCGCCGACTAACACAACGCTGGCGAGCCTGTGCCCTCAGTCCGACCCAGGATTGCCGACTACAACAACGCTGGCGAGCCTGTGCCCTCAGCCCGACTCAGGACCGCCGACTACAACAACGCTGGCGAGCCTGTGCCCTCAGCCCGACCCAGGACCGCCGACTACAACAAAGCTGGCGAGCCTGTGCCCTCAGCCCGACCCAGGACCGCCGACTACAACAACGCTGGCGAGCCTGTGCCCTCAGCCTGACCCAGGACCGCCGACTAACACAACGCTGGCGAGCCTGTGCCCTCAGCCCGACCCAGGACGACCGACAAACCCAACGCTGGCGAGCCTGTGCCCTCAGCCCGACCCAGGATCGCCGACTACAACGATGCTGGAAAGCCTGTGCCCTCAGCCCGACCCAGGACGACCGACAAACCCAACGCTGGCGAGCCTGTGCCCTCAGCCCGACCCGGGACGACCGACACACCCAACGCTGGCGAGCCTGTGCCCTGAGCCTGACCCAGGGCGACGGACAAACCCAACGCAGGCGAGCCTGTGCCATCAGCCCGAACCAGGACGACCGACTACAACAACGCTGGCGAGCCTGTGCCCTCAGCCCGACCAAGAACGACCGACTACAACAACGCTTGCGAGCCTGTGCCCTCAACCCGACCGAGGATTGCAACTACAAAAACGCTGGCGAGCCTGTGCCCTCAGCCCGACCCAGGACCGCCGACCACAACAACGCTGGCGAGCCTGTGCCCTCAGCCCGACCCAGTACCGCCGACTACAACAACGCTGGCGAGCCTGTGCCTTCAGCCCGACTGAGGACAGCCGACTAGAACAACCCTGGCGAGCCTGTGCCATCAGCCCGAACCAGGACTGCCGACTAAAACAACGCTGGCGAGCCTGTGCCCTCAGCCCGACTCAGGACCGCCGACTACAACAACGCTGGCGAGCCTGTGCCCTCAGCCCGACCCAGGACCGCCGACTACAACAACGCTGGCGAGCCTGTGCCCTCAGCCCGACCCAGGACCGCCGACTACAACAACGCTGGCGAGCCTGTGCCCTCAGCCCGACCCAGGACCGCCGACTAACACAACGCTGGCGAGCTTGTGCCCTCAGCCCGACCCAGGACCGCCGACTACAACAACGCTGGCGAGCCTGTGCCCTCAGCCCGACCCAGGACCGCCAACTACAACAATGCTGGCGAGCCTGTGCCCTCAGCCCAACCCAGGATCGCAGACTACAACAACGCTGCAGAGCCTGTGCCCTCAGCCCGACCCAGGACGACCGACAAACCCAACGCTGGCGAGCCTGTGCCCTGAACCTGACCCAGGGCGACGGACAAACCCAACGCAGGCGAGCCTGTGCCCTCAGCCCGACCCAGGACGACCGACTACAACAACGCATGCGAGCCTGTGCCCTCAGCCCGACCCAGGACGACCAACTACAACAACGCTGGCGAGCCTGTGCCTTCAGCCCGACTGAGGACAGCCGACTAGAACAACCCTGGCGAGCCTGTGCCATCAGCCCGAACCAGGACCGCCGACTACAACAACGCTGGCGAGCCTGTGCCCTCAGCCCAACTCACGACCGCCGACTACAACAACGCTGGCGAGCCTGTGCCCTCAGCCCGACCCAGAACAGCCGACTAGAACAACCCTGGCGAGCCTGTGCCATCAGCCCGAACCAGGACTGCCAACTACAACAACGCTGGCGAGCCTGTGCCCTCAGCCCGACTCAGGACCGCCGACTACAACAACGCTGGCGAACCTGTGCCCTCAGCCCGACCCAGGACCGCCGACTACAACAACGCTGGCGAGCCTGTGCCCTCAGCCCGACCCAGTACCGCCGACTACAACAACGCTGGCGAGCCTGTGCCTTCAGCCCGACTTAGGACAGCCGACTAGAACAACCCTGGCGAGCCTGTGCCATCAGCCCAAACCAGGACTGCCAACTACAACAACGCTGGCGAGCCTGTGCCCTCAGCCCGACCCAGGACCGCCGACTAACACAACGCTGGCGAGCCTGTGTCCTCAGCCCGACCCAGTACCGCCGACTACAACAACGCTGGCGAGCCTGTGCCTTCAGCCCGACTTAGGACAGCCGACTAGAACAACCCTGGCGAGCCTGTTCCATCAGCCCGAACCAGGACTGCCAACTACAACAACGCTGGCGAGCCTGTGCCCTCAGCCCGACCCAGGACCGCCGACTACAACAACGCTGGCGAGCCTGTGCCCTCAGCCCGACCCAGGACCGCCAACTACAACAACGCTGGCGAGCCTGTGCCCTCAGCCCGACCCAGGACCGCCGACTACAACAACGCTGGCGAGCCTGTGCCCTCAGCCTGACCCAGGACCGCCGACTAACACAACGCTGGCGAGCCTGTGCCCTCAGCCCGACCCAGGACCGCCGACTACAACAACGCTGGCGAGCCTGTGCCCTCAGCCCGACCCAGGACCGCCAACTACAACAACGCTGGCGAGCCTGTGCCCTCAGCCCGACCCAGGATCGCAGACTACAACAACGCTGCAGAGCCTGTGCCCTCAGCCCGACCCAGGACGACCGACAAACCCAACGCTGGCGAGCCTGTGCCCTCAGCCCGACCCAGGACGACCGACACACCCAACGCTGGCGAGTCTGTGCCCTGAGCCTGACCCAGGGCAACGGACAAACCCAACGCAGGCAAGCCTGTTCCCTCAGCCCGACCCAGGACGACCGACTACAACAACGTTGGCGAGCCTTTGCCCTCAGCCCGACCAAGAACGACCGACTACAACAACGCTGGCGAGCCTGTGCCCTCAGCCCGACCCAGGACGACCAACTACAACAACGCTGGTGAGCCTGTGCCCTCAGCCCGACACAGGACCGCCGACTATAACAACGCTGGCGAGCCTGTGCCCTCAGCCCCACCCAAGACCGCCGACTACAACAACGCTGGCGAGCCTGTTCCTTCAGCCCGACTGAGGACAGCCGACTAGAACAACCCTGGCGAGCCTGTGCCATCAGCCCGAACCAGGACCGCCGACTACAACAACGCTGGCGAGCCTGTGCCCTCAGCCCGACTCAGGACCGCCGACTACAACAACGCTGGCGAGCCTGTGCCCTCAGCACGACCCAGGACCGCCGACTACAACAACGCTGGCGAGCCTGTGCCCTCAGACCGACCCAGGACCGCCGACTACAACAACGCTGGCGAGCCTGTGCCCTCAGCCCGACCCAGGACCGCCGACTAACACAACGCTGGCGAGCCTGTGCCCTCAGCCCGACCCAGGATTGCCGACTACAACAACGCTGGCGAGCCTGTGCCCTCAGCCCGACCCAGGACCGCCGACTACAACAACGCTGGCGAGCCTGTGCCCTCAGCCAGACCAGGACCGCCAACTACAACAACGCTGGCGAGCCTGTGCCCTCAGCCCGACCCAGGATCGCCGACTACAACAACGCTGGAGAGCCTGTGCCCTCAGCCCGACCCAGGACGACCGACAAACCCAACACTGGCGAGCCTGTGCCCTCAGCCCGACCCAGGACGACCGACATACCCAACGCTGGCGAGCCTGTGCCCTGAGCCTGACCCAGGGCGACGGACAAACCCAACGCAGGCGAACCTGTGCCCTCAGCCCGACCCAGGACGACCGACTACAACAGCGCTGGCGAGCCTGTTCCCTCAGCCTGACCAAGAACGACCGACTACAACAACGCTGGCGAGCCTGTGCCCTCAGCCCGACCCAGGACCGCCGACTACAACAACGCTGGCGAGCCTGTGCCCTCAGCCCGACCCAGTACTGCCGACTACAACAACGCTGGCGAGCCTGTGCCCTCAGCCCGACCCAGAACAGCCGACTAGAACAACCCTGGCGAGCCTGTGCCATCAGCCCGAACCAGGACTGCCAACTACAACAACGCTGGCGAGCCTGTGCCCTCAGCCCGACTCAGGACCGCCGACTACAACAACGCTGGCGAACCTGTGCCCTCAGCCCGACCCAGGACCGCCGACTACAACAACGCTGGCGAGCCTGTGCCTTCAGCCCGACCCAGTACCGCCGACTACAACAACGCTGGCGAGCCTGTGCCTTCAGCCCGACTTAGGACAGCCGACTAGAACAACCCTGGCGAGCCTGTGCCATCAGCCCAAACCAGGACTGCCAACTACAACAACGCTGGCGAGCCTGTGCCCTCAGCCCGACCCAGGACCGCCGACTAACACAACGCTGGCGAGCCTGTGCCCTCAGCCCGACCCAGTACCGCCGACTACAACAACGCTGGCGAGCCTGTGCCTTCACCCCGACTTAGGACAGCCGACTAGAACAACCCTGGCGAGCCTGTTCCATCAGCCCAAACCAGGACTGCCGACTACAACAACGCTGGCGAGCCTGTGCCCTCAGCCCGACCCAGGACCGCCAACTACAACAACGCTGGCGAGCCTGTGCCCTCAGCCCGACCCAGGACCGCCGACTAACACAACGCTGGCGAGCCTGTGCCCTCAGCCCGACCCAGGATTGTCGACTACAACAACGCTGGCGAGCCTGTGCCCTCAGCCCGACCCAGGACCGCCGACTACAACAACGCTGGCGAGCCTGTGCCCTCAGCCCGACCAGGACCGCCAACTACAACAACGCTGGCGAGCCTGTGCCCTCAGCCCGACCCAGGATCGCCGACTACAACAACGCTGGAGAGCCTGTGCCCTCAGCCCGACCCAGGACGACCGACAAACCCAACACTGGCGAGCCTGTGCCCTCAGCCCGACCCAGGACGACCGACATACCCAACGCTGGCGAGCCTGTGCCCTGAGCCTGACCCAGGGCGACGGACAAACCCAACGCAGGCGAGCCTGTTCCCTCAGCCTGACCAAGAACGACCGACTACAACAACGCTGGCGAGCCTGTGCCCTCAGCCCGACCCAGTACCGCCGACTACAACAACGCTGGCGAGCCTGTGCCTTCAGCCCGACTTAGGACAGCCGACTAGAACAACCCTGGCGAGCCTGTGCCATCAGCCCGAACCAGGACTGCCAACTACAACAACGCTGGCGAGCCTGTGCCCTCAGCCCGACTCAGGACCGCCGACTACAACAACGCTGGCGAGCCTGTGCCCTCAGCCCGACCCAGGACCGCCGACTACAACAACGCTGGCGAGCCTGTGCCCTCAGCCCGACCCAGGACCGCCAACTACAACAACGCTGGCGAGCCTGTGCCCTCAGCCCGACCCAGGACCGCCGACTACAACAACGCTGGCGAGCCTGTGCCCTCAGCCTGACCCAGGACCGCCGATTAACACAACGCTGGCGAGCCTGTGCCCTCAGCCCGACCCAGGACCGCCGACTACAACAACGCTGGCGAGCCAGTGCCCTCAGCCCGACCCAGGACCGCCAACTACAACAAGGCTGGCGAGCCTGTGCCCTCAGCCCGACCCAGGATCGCAGACTACAACAAAGCTGCAGAGCCTGTGCCCTCAGCCCGACCCAGGACGACCGACAAACCCAACGCTGGCGAGCCTGTGCCCTCAGCCCGACCCAGGACGACCGACACACCCAACGCTGGCGAGTCTGTGCCCTGAGCCTGACCCAGGGCGACGGACAAACCCAACGCAGGCAAGCCTGTTCCCTCAGCCCGACCCAGGACGACCGACTACAATAACGCTGGCGAGCCTGTGCCCTCAGCCCGACCAAGAACGACCGACTACAACAACGCTGGCGAGCCTGTGCCCTCAGCCCGACCCAGGACGACCAACTACAACAACGCTGGCGAGCCTGTGCCCTCAGCCCGACACAGGACCGCCGACTACAACAACGCTGGCGAGCCTGTGCCCTCAGCCCGACCCAAGACCGCCGACTACAACAACGCTGGCGAGCCTGTGCCTTCAGCCCGACTGAGGACAGCCGACTAGAACAACCCTGGCGAGCCTGTGCCATCAGCCCGAACCAGGACCGCCGACTACAACAACGCTGGCGAGCCTGTGCCCTCAGCCCGACTCAGGACCGCCGACTACAACAACGCTGACGAGCCTGTGCCCTCAGCCCGACCCAGGACCGCCGACTACAACAACGCTGGCGAGCCTGTGCCCTCAGACCGACCCAGGACCGCCGACTACAACAATGCTGGCGAGCCTTTTCCCTCAGCCCGACCCAGGACCGCCGACTAACACAACGCTGGCGAGCCTGTGCCCTCAGCCCGACCCAGGATTGCCGACTACAACAACGCTGGCGAGCCTGTGCCCTCAGCCCGACTCAGGACCGCCGACTACAACAACGCTGGCGAGCCTGTGCCCTCAGCCCGACCCAGGACCGCCGACTACAACAAAGCTGGCGAGCCTGTGCCCTCAGCCCGACCCAGGACCGCCGACTACAACAACGCTGGCGAGCCTGTGCCCTCAGCCTGACCCAGGACCGCCGACTAACACAACGCTGGCGAGCCTTTGCCCTCAGCCCGACCCAGGACGACCGACAAACCCAACGCTGGCGAGCCTGTGCCCTCAGCCCGACCCAGGACCGCCGACTACAACAACGCTGGCGAACCTGTGCCCTCAGCCCGACCCAGGACCGCCGACTACAACAACGCTGGCGAGCCTGTGCCCTCAGCCCGACCCAGGACCGCCGACTACAACAACGCTGGCGAGCCTGTGCCCTCAGCCCGACCCAGGACCGCCGACTACAACAACGCTGGCGAGCCTGTGCCCTCAGCCCGACCCAGGACGACCGACAAACCCAACGCTGGCGAGCCTGTGCCCTCAGCCCGACCCAGGACGACCGACACACCCAACGCTGGCGAGTCTGTGCCCTGAGCCTGACCCAGGGCGACGGACAAACCCAACGCAGGCAAGCCTGTTCCCTCAGCCCGACCCAGGACGACCGACTACAACAACGCTGGCGAGCCTGTGCCCTCAGCCCGACCAAGAACGACCGACTACAACAACGCTGGCGAGCCTGTGCCCTCAGCCCGACCCAGGACGACCAACTACAACAATGCTGGCGAGCCTGTGCCCTCAGCCCGACACAGGACCGCCGACTACAACAACGCTGGCGAGCCTGTGCCCTCAGCCCGACCCAAGACCGCCGACTACAACAACGCTGACGAGCCTGTGCCTTCAGCCCGACTGAGGACAGCCGACTAGAACAACCCTGGCGAGCCTGTGCCATCAGCCCGAACCAGGACCGCCGACTACAACAACGCTGGCGAGCCTGTGCCCTCAGCCCGACTCAGGACCGCCGACTACAACAACGCTGGCGAGCCTGTGCCCTCAGCCCGACCCAGGACCGCCGACTACAACAACGCTGGCGAGCCTGTGCCCTCAGACCGACCCAGGACCGCCGACTACAACAACGCTGGCGAGCCTTTTCCCTCAGCCCGACCCAGGACCGCCGACTAACACAACGCTGGCGAGCCTGTGCCCTCAGCCCGACCCAGGATTGCCGACTACAACAACGCTGGCGAGCCTGTGCCCTCAGCCCGACTCAGGACCGCCGACTACAACAACGCTGGCGAGCCTGTGCCCTCAGCCCGACCCAGGACCGCCGACTACAACAAAGCTGGCGAGCCTGTGCCCTCAGCCCGACCCAGGACCGCCGACTACAACAACGCTGGCGAGCCTGTGCCCTCAGCCTGACCCAGGACCGCCGACTAACACAACGCTGGCGAGCCTGTGCCCTCAGCCCGACCCAGGACGACCGACAAACCCAACGCTGGCGAGCCTGTGCCCTCAGCCCGACCCAGGATCGCCGACTACAACGATGCTGGAAAGCCTGTGCCCTCAGCCCGACCCAGGACGACCGACAAACCCAACGCTGGCGAGCCTGTGCCCTCAGCCCGACCCGGGACGACCGACACACCCAACGCTGGCGAGCCTGTGCCCTGAGCCTGACCCAGGGCGACGGACAAACCCAACGCAGGCGAGCCTGTGCCATCAGCCCGAACCAGGACGACCGACTACAACAACGCTGGCGAGCCTGTGCCCTCAGCCCGACCAAGAACGACCGACTACAACAACGCTGGCGAGCCTGTGCCCTCAACCCGACCCAGGATTGCAACTACAAAAACGCTGGCGAGCCTGTGCCCTCAGCCCGACCCAGGACCGCCGACCACAACAACGCTGGCGAGCCTGTGCCCTCAGCCCGACCCAGTACCGCCGACTACAACAACGCTGGCGAGCCTGTGCCTTCAGCCCGACTGAGGACAGCCGACTAGAACAACCCTGGCGAGCCTGTGCCATCAGCCCGAACCAGGACTGCCGACTAAAACAACGCTGGCGAGCCTGTGCCCTCAGCCCGACTCAGGACCGCCGACTACAACAACGCTGGCAAGCCTGTGCCCTCAGCCCGACCCAGGACCGCCGACTACAACAACGCTGGCGAGCCTGTGCCCTCAGCCCGACCCAGGACCGCCGACTACAACAACGCTGGCGAGCCTGTGCCCTCAGCCCGACCCAGGACCGCCGACTAACACAACGCTGGCGAGCTTGTGCCCTCAGCCCGACCCAGGACCGCCGACTACAACAACGCTGGCGAGCCTGTGCCCTCAGCCCGACCCAGGACCGCCAACTACAACAACGCTGGCGAGCCTGTGCCCTCAGCCCAACCCAGGATCGCAGACTACAACAACGCTGCAGAGCCTGTGCCCTCAGCCCGACCCAGGACGACCGACAAACCCAACGCTGGCGAGCCTGTGCCCTGAACCTGACCCAGGGCGACGTACAAACCCAACGCAGGCGAGCCTGTGCCCTCAGCCCGACCCAGGACGACCGACTACAACAACGCATGCGAGCCTGTGCCCTCAGCCCGACCCAGGACGACCAACTACAACAACGCTGGCGAGCCTGTGCCTTCAGCCCGACTGAGGACAGCCGACTAGAACAACCCTGGCGAGCCTGTGCCATCAGCCCGAACCAGGACCGCCGACTACAACAACGCTGGCGAGCCTGTGCCCTCAGCCCAACTCACGACCGCCGACTACAACAACGCTGGCGAGCCTGTGCCCTCAGCCCGACCCAGAACAGCCGACTAGAACAACCCTGGCGAGCCTGTGCCATCAGCCCGAACCAGGACTGCCAACTACAACAACGCTGGCGAGCCTGTGCCCTCAGCCCGACTCAGGACCGCCGACTACAACAACGCTGGCGAACCTGTGCCCTCAGCCCGACCCAGGACCGCCGACTACAACAACGCTGGCGAGCCTGTGCCCTCAGCCCGACCCAGGACCGCCGACTACAACAACGCTGGCGAGCCTGTGCCCTCAGCCTGACCCAGGACCGCCGACTAACACAACTCTGGCGAGCCTGTGCCCTCAGCCCGACCCAGGACCGCCGACTACAACAACGCTGGCGAGCCTGTGCCCTCAGCCCGACCCAGGACCGCCAACTACAACAACGCTGGCGAGCCTGTGCCCTCAGCCCGACCCCGGATCGCAGACTACAACAACGCTGCAGAGCCTGTGCCCTCAGCCCGACCCAGGACGACCGACAAACCCAACGCTGGCGAGCCTGTGCCCTCAGCCCGACCCAGGACGACCGACACACCCAACGCTGGCGAGCCTGTGCCCTGAGCCTGACCCAGGGCGACGGACAAACCCAACGCAGGCAAGCCTGTTCCCTCAGCCCGACCCAGGACGACCGACTACAACAATGCTGGCGAGCCTGTGCCCTCAGCCCGACCAAGAACGACCGACTACAACAACGCTGGCGAGCCTGTGCCCTCAGCCCGACCCAGGACGACCAACTACAACAACGCTGGCGAGCCTGTGCCCTCAGCCTGACACAGGACCGCCGACTACAACAACGCTGGCGAGCCTGTGCCCTCAGCCCGACCCAAGACCGCCGACTACAACAACGCTGGCGAGCCTGTGCCTTCAGCCCGACTGAGGACAGCCGACTAGAACAACCCTGGCGAGCCTGTGCCATCAGCCCGAACCAGGACCGCCGACTACAACAACGCTGGCGAGCCTGTGCCCTCAGCCCGACTCAGGACCGCCGACTACAACAACGCTGGCGAGCCTGTGCCCTCAGCCCGACCCAGGACCGCCGACTACAACAACGCTGGCGAGCCTGTGCCCTCAGACCGACCCAGGACCGCCGACTACAACAACGCTGGCGAGCCTGTGCCCTCAGCCCGACCCAGGATCGCAGACTACAACAACGCTGCAGAGCCTGTGCCCTCAGCCCGACCCAGGACGACCGACAAACCCAACGCTGGCGAGCCTGTGCCCACAGCCCGACCCAGGACGACCGACACACCCAACGCTGGCGAGCCTGTGCCCTGAGCCTGACCCAGGGCGACGGACAAACCCAACGCAGGCGAGCCTGTTCCCTCAGCCCGACCCAGGACGACCGACTACAACAACGCTGGCGAGCCTGTGCCCTCAGCCCGACCAAGAACGACCGACTACAACAACGCTGGCGAGCCTGTGCCCTCAGCCCGACCCAGGACGACCAACTACAACAACGCTGGCGAGGCTGTGCCCTCAGCCCAACACAGGACCGCCAACTACAACAACGCTGGCGAGCCTGTGCCCTCAGCCCGACCCAAGACCGCCGACTACAACAACGCTGGCGAGCCTGTGCCTTCAGCCCGACTGAGGACAGCCGACTAGAACAACCCTGGCGAGCCTGTGCCATCAGCCCGAACCAGGACCGCCGACTACAACAACGCTGGCGAGCCTGTGCCCTCAGCCCGACTCAGGACCGCCGACTACAACAACGCTGGCGAGCCTGTGCCCTCAGCCCGACCCAGGACCGCCGACTACAACAACGCTGGCGAGCCTGTGCCCTCAGACCGACCCAGGACCGCCGACTACAACAACGCTGGCGAGCCTGTGCCCTCAGCCCGACCCAGGACCGCCGACTAACACAACGCTGGCGAGCCTGTGCCCTCAGCCCGACCCAGGACCGCCGACTACAACAACGCTGGCGAGCCTGTGCCCTCAGCCCGACCAGGACCGCCAACTACAACAACGCTGGCGAGCCTGTGCCCTCAGCCCGACCCAGGATCGCCGACTACAACAACACTGGCGAGCCTGTGCCCTCAGCCCGACCCAGGACGACCGACACACCCAACGCTGGCGAGCCTGTTCCCTGAGCCTGACCCAGGGCGACGGACAAACCCAACGCAGGCGAGCCTGTGCCCTCAGCCCGACCCAGGACGACCGACTACAACAACGCTGGCGAGCCTGTTCCCTCAGCCTGACCAAGAACGACCGACTACAACAACGCTGGCGAGCCTGTGCCCTTAGCCCAACCCAGGACCGCCGACTACAACAACGCTGGCGAGCCTGTGCCCTCAGCCCGACCCAGTACCGCCGACTACAACAACGCTGGCGAGCCTGTGCCTTCAGCCCGACTTAGGACAGCCGACTAGAACAACCCTGGCGAGCCTGTGCCATCAGCCCGAACCAGGACTGCCAACTACAACAACGCTGGCGAGCCTGTGCCCTCAGCCCGACTCAGGACCGCCGACTACAACAACGCTGGCGAGCCTGTGCCCTCAGCCCAACCCAGGACCGCCGACTACAACAACGCTGGCGAGCCTGTGCCCTCAGCCCGACCCAGGACTGCCAACTACAACAACGCTGGCGAGCCTGTGCCCTCAGCCCGACCCAGGACCGCCGACTACAACAACGCTGGCGAGCCTGTGCCCTCAGCCTGACACAGGACCGCCGACTAACACAACGCTGGCGAGCCTGTGCCCTCAGCCCGACCCAGGAACGCCGACTACAACAACGCTGGCGAGCCTGTGCCCTCAGCCCGACCCAGGACCGCCAACTACAACAACGCTGGCGAGCCTGTGCCCTCAGCCCGACCCAGGATCGCAGACTACAACAACGCTGCAGAGCCTGTGCCCTCAGCCCGACCCAGGACGACCGACAAACCCAACGCTGGCGAGCCTGTGCCCTCAGCCCGACACAGGACGACCGACACACCCAACGCTGGCGAGTCTGTGCCCTGAGCCTGACCCAGGGCGACGGACAAACCCAACGCAGGAGAGCCTGTTCCCTCAGCCCGACGCAGGACGACCGACTACAACAACGCTGGCGAGCCTGTGCCCTCAGCCCGACCAAGAACGACCGACTACAACAACGCTGGCGAGCCTGTGCCCTCAGCCCGACCCAGGACGACCAACTACAACAACGCTGGCGAGCCTGTGCCCTCAGCCCGACCCAGGATCGCCGACTACAACAACGCTGGAGAGCCTGTGCCCTCAGCCCGACCCAGGACGACCGACAAACCCAACACTGGCGAGCCTGTGCCCTCAGCCCGACCCAGGACGACCGACACACCCAACGCTGGCGAGCCTGTGCCCTGAGCCTGACCCAGGGCGACGGACAAACCCAACGCAGGCGAGCCTGTGCCCTCAGCCCGACCCAGGACGACCGACTACAACAACGCTGGCGAGCCTGTTCCCTCAGCCTGACCAAGAACGACCGACTACAACAACGCTGGCGAGCCTGTGCCCTCAGCCCGACCCAGGACCGCCGACTACAACAACGCTGGCGAGCCTGTGCCCTCAGCCCGACCCAGTACCGCCGACTACAACAACGCTGGCGAGCCTGTGCCTTCAGCCCGACTTAGGACAGCCGACTAGAACAACCCTGGCGAGCCTGTGCCATCAGCCCGAACCAGGACTGCCAACTACAACAACGCTGGCGAGCCTGTGCCCTCAGCCCGACTCAGGACCGCCGACTACAACAACGCTGGCGAGCCTGTGTCCTCAGCCCGACCCAGGACCGCCGACTACAACAACGCTGGCGAGCCTGTGCCCTCAGCCCGACCCAGGACCGCCGACTACAACAACGCTGGCGAGCCTGTGCCCTCAGCCCGACCCAGGACCGCCAACTACAACAACACTGGCGAGTCTGTGCCCTCAGCCCGACCCAGGATCGCAGACTACAACAACGCTGGCGAGCCTGTGCCCTGAGCCTGACCCAGGGCTACGGACAAACCCAACGCAGGCGAGCCTGTTCCCTCAGCCCGACCCAGGACGACCGACTACAACAACGCTGGCGAGCCTGTGCCCTCAGCCCGACCAAGAACGACCGACTACAACAACGCTGGCGAGCTTGTGCCCTCAGCCCGACCCAGGACGACCAACTACAACAACGCTGGCGAGCCTGTGCCCTCAGCCCGACACAGGACCGCCGACTACAACAACGCTGGCGAGCCTGTGCCATCAGCCCGACCCAAGACCGCCGACTACAAAAACGCTGGTGAGCCTGTGCCTTCAGCCTGACTGAGGACAGCCGACTAGAACAACCCTGGCAAGCCTGTGCCATCAGCCCGAACCAGGACCGCCGACTACAACAACGCTGGCGAGCCTGTGCCCTCAGCCCGACTCAGGACCGCCGACTACAACAACGCTGGCGAGCCTGTGCCCTCAGCCCGACCCAGGACCGCCGACTACAACAACGCTGGCGAGCCTGTGCCCTCAGCCCGACTGAGGACAGCCGACTAGAACAACCCTGGCGAGCCTGTGCCATCAGCCCGAACCAGGACTGCCGACTACATCAACGCTGGCGAGCCTGTGCCCTCAGCCCGACTCAGGACCGCCGACTACAACAACGCTGGCGAGCTTGTGCCCTCAGCCCGACCCAGGACCACCGACTACAACAACGCTGGCGAGCCTGTGCCCTCAGCCCGACCCAGGACCGCCGACTACAACAACGCTGGCGAGCCTGTGCCCTCAGCCCGACCAGGACCGCCAACTACAACAACGCTGGCGAGCCTGTGCCCTCAGCCCGACCCAGGATCGCCGACTACAACAACGCTGGAGAGCCTGTGCCCTCAGCCCGACCCAGGACGACCGACAAACCCAACACTGGCGAGCCTGTGCCCTCAGCCCGACCCAGGACGACCGACACACCCAACGCTGGCGAGCCTGTGCCCTGAGCCTGACCCAGGGCGACGGACAAACCCAACGCAGGCGAGCCTGTGCCCTCAGCCCAACCCAGGACGACCGACTACAACAACGCTGGCGAGCCTGTTCCCTCAGCCCGACCCAGTACCGCCGACTACAACAACGCTGGCGAGCATGTGCCTTCAGCCCGACTTAGGACAGCCGACTAGAACAACCCTGGCGAGCCTGTGCCATCAGCCCGAACTAGGACTGCCGACTACAACAACGCTGGCGAGCCTTTGCCCTCAGCCCGACTCAGGACCGCCGACTACAACAACGCTGGCGAGCCTGTGCCCTCAGCCCGACCCAGGACCGCCGACTACAACAACGCTGGCGAGCCTGTGCCCTCAGCCCGACCCAGGACCGCCGACTACAACAACGCTGGCGAGCCTGTGCCCTCAGCACGACCAGGACCGCAAACTACAACAACGCTGGCGAGCCTGTGCCCTCAGCCCGAACCAGGATCGCCGACTACAACAACGCTGGAGAGCCTGTGCCCTCAGCCCGACCCAGGACGACCGACAAACCCAACACTGGCGAGCCTGTGCCCTCAGCCCGACTTAGGACAGCCGACTAGAACAACCCTGGCGAGCCTGTGCCATCAGCCCGAACCAGGACTGCCAACTACAACAACGCTGGCGAGCCTGTGCCCTCAGCCCGACCCAGGACCGCCGACTACAACAACGCTGGCGAGCCTGTGCCCTCAGCCCGACCCAGGACCGCCAACTACAACAACGCTGGCGAGCCTGTGCCCTCAGCCCGACCCAGGACCGCCGACTACAACAACGCTGGCGAGCCTGTGCCCTCAGCCTGACCCAGGACCGCCGACTAACACAACGCTGGCGAGCCTGTGCCCTCAGCCCGACCCAGGACCGCCGACTACAACAACGCTGGCGAGCCTGTGCCCTCAGCCCGACCCAGGACCGCCAACTACAACAACGCTGGCGAGCCTGTGCCCTCAGCCCGACCCAGGATCGCAGACTACAACAACGCTGCAGAGCCTGTGCCCTCAGCCCGACCCAGGACGACCGACAAACCCAACGCTGGCGAGCCTGTGCCCTCAGCCCGACCCAGGACGACCGACACACCCAACGCTGGCGAGTCTGTGCCCTGAGCCTGACCCAGGGCGACGGACAAACCCAACGCAGGCAAGTCTGTTCCCTCAGCCCGACCCAGGACGACCGACTACAACAACGCTGGCTAGCCTGTGCCCTCAGCCCGACCAAGAACGACCGACTACAACAACGCTGGCGAGCCTGTGCTTTCAGCCCGACCCAGGACGACCAACTACAACAACGCTGGCGAGCCTGTGCCCTCAGCCCGACACAGGAACGCCGACTACAACAACGCTGGCGAGCCTGTGCCCTCAGCCCGACCCAGGACGACCAACTACAACAACGCTGGCGAGCCTGTGCCCTCAGCCCGACACAGGACCGCCGACTACAACAACGCTGGCGAGCCTGTGCCCTCAGCCCGACCCAAGACCGCCGACTACAACAACGCTGGCAAGCCTGTGCCTTCAGCCCGACTGAGGACAGCCGACTAGAACAACCCTGGCGAGCCTGTGCCATCAGCCCGAACCAGGACCGCCGACTACAACAACGCTGGCGAGCCTTTGCCCTCAGCCCGACTCAGGACCGCCGACTACAACAACGCTGGCGAGCCTGTGCCCTCAGCCCGACCCAGGACCGCCGACTACAACAACGCTGGCGAGCCTGTGCCCTCAGCCCGACCCAGGACCGCCGACTACAACAACGCTGGCGAGCCTGTGCCCTCAGCCCGACCCAGGACCGCCGACTAACACAACGCTGGCGAGCCTGTGCCCTCAGCCCGACCCAGGATTGCCGACTACAACAACGCTGGCGAGTCTGTGCCCTCAGCCCGACCCAGGACCGCCGACTACAACAACGCTAGCGAGCCTGTGCCCTCAGCCCGACCAGGACCGCCAACTACAACAACGCTGGCGAGCCTGTGCCCTCAGCCCGACCCAGGACCGCCAACTACAACAACGCTGGAGAGCCTGTGCCCTCAGCCCGACCCAGGACGACCGACAAACCCAACACTGGCGAGCCTGTGCCCTCAGCCCGACCCAGGACGACCGACACACCCAACGCTGGCGAGCCTGTGCCCTGAGCCTGACCCAGGGCGACGGACAAACCCAACGCAGGCGAGCCTGTGCCCTCAGCCCAACCCAGGACGACCGACTACAACAACGCTGGCGAGCCTGTTCCCTCAGCCCGACCCAGTACCGCCGACTACAACAACGCTGGCGAGCCTGTGCCCTCAGCCCGACCCAGGACCGCTGACTACAACAACGCTGGCGAGCCTGTGCCCTCAGCCCGACCAGGACCGCCAACTACAACAACGCTGGCGAGCCTGTGCCCTCAGCCCGACCCAGGACCGCCAACTACAACAACGCTGGAGAGCCTGTGCCCTCAGCCCGACCCAGGACGACCGACAAACCCAACACTGGCGAGCCTGTGCCCTCAGCCCGACCCAGGACGACCGACACACCCAACGCTGGCGAGCCTGTGCCCTGAGCCTGACCCAGGGCGACGGACAAACCCAACGCAGGCAAGCCTGTTCCCTCAGCCCGACCCAGTACCGCCGACTACAACAACGCTGGCGAGCCTGTGCCTTCAGCCCGACTTAGGACAGCCGACTAGAACAACCCTGGCGAGCCTGTGCCATCAGCCCGAACTAGGACTGCCGACTACAACAACGCTGGCGAGCCTGTGCCCTCAGCCCGACTCAGGACCGCCGACTACAACAACGCTGGCGAGCCTGTGTCCTCAGCCCGACCCAGGACCGCCGACTACAACAACGCTGGCGAGCCTGTGCCCTCAGCCCGACCCAGGACCGCCGACTACAACAACGCTGGCGAGCCTGTGCCCTCAGCCCGACCCAGGACCGCCAACTACAACAACACTGGCGAGTCTGTGCCCTCAGCCCGACCCAGGATCGCAGACTACAACAACGCTGGCGAGCCTGTGCCCTGAGCCTGACCCAGGGCGACGGACAAACCCAACGCAGGCGAGCCTGTTCCCTCAGCCCGACCCAGGACGACCGACTACAACAACGCTGGCGAGCCTGTGCACTCAGCCCGACCAAGAACGACCGACTACAACAACGCTGGCGAGCTTGTGCCCTCAGCCCGACCCAGGACGACCAACTACAACAACGCTGGCGAGCCTGTGCCCTCAGCCCGACACAGGACCGCCGACTACAACAACGCTGGCGAGCCTGTGCCATCAGCCCGACCCAAGACCGCCGACTACAAAAACGCTGGTGAGCCTGTGCCTTCAGCCTGACTGAGGACAGCCGACTAGAACAACCCTGGCAAGCCTGTGCCATCAGCCCGAACCAGGACCGCCGACTACAACAACGCTGGCGAGCCTGTGCCCTCAGCCCGACTCAGGACCGCCGACTACAACAACGCTGGCGAGCCTGTGCCCTCAGCCCGACCCAGGACCGCCGACTACAACAACGCTGGCGAGCCTGTGCCCTCAGCCCGACTGAGGACAGCCGACTAGAACAACCCTGGCGAGCCTGTGCCATCAGCCCGAACCAGGACTGCCGACTACATCAACGCTGGCGAGCCTGTGCCCTCAGCCCGACTCAGGACCGCCGACTACAACAACGCTGGCGAGCTTGTGCCCTCAGCCCGACCCAGGACCACCGACTACAACAACGCTGGCGAGCCTGTGCCCTCAGCCCGACCCAGGACCGCCGACTACAACAACGCTGGCGAGCCTGTGCCCTCAGCCCGACCAGGACCGCCAACTACAACAACGCTGGCGAGCCTGTGCCCTCAGCCCGACCCAGGATCGCCGACTACAACAACGCTGGAGAGCCTGTGCCCTCAGCCCGACCCAGGACGACCGACAAACCCAACACTGGCGAGCCTGTGCCCTCAGCCCGACCCAGGACGACCGACACACCCAACGCTGGCGAGCCTGTGCCCTGAGCCTGACCCAGGGCGACGGACAAACCCAACGCAGGCGAGCCTGTGCCCTCAGCCCAACCCAGGACGACCGACTACAACAACGCTGGCGAGCCTGTTCCCTCAGCCCGACCCAGTACCGCCGACTACAACAACGCTGGCGAGCATGTGCCTTCAGCCCGACTTAGGACAGCCGACTAGAACAACCCTGGCGAGCCTGTGCCATCAGCCCGAACTAGGACTGCCGACTACAACAACGCTGGCGAGCCTTTGCCCTCAGCCCGACTCAGGACCGCCGACTACAACAACGCTGGCGAGCCTGTGCCCTCAGCCCGACCCAGGACCGCCGACTACAACAACGCTGGCGAGCCTGTGCCCTCAGCCCGACCCAGGACCGCCGACTACAACAACGCTGGCGAGCCTGTGCCCTCAGCACGACCAGGACCGCAAACTACAACAACGCTGGCGAGCCTGTGCCCTCAGCCCGAACCAGGATCGCCGACTACAACAACGCTGGAGAGCCTGTGCCCTCAGCCCGACCCAGGACGACCGACAAACCCAACACTGGCGAGCCTGTGCCCTCAGCCCGACTTAGGACAGCCGACTAGAACAACCCTGGCGAGCCTGTGCCATCAGCCCGAACCAGGACTGCCAACTACAACAACGCTGGCGAGCCTGTGCCCTCAGCCCGACCCAGGACCGCCGACTACAACAACGCTGGCGAGCCTGTGCCCTCAGCCCGACCCAGGACCGCCAACTACAACAACGCTGGCGAGCCTGTGCCCTCAGCCCGACCCAGGACCGCCGACTACAACAACGCTGGCGAGCCTGTGCCCTCAGCCTGACCCAGGACCGCCGACTAACACAACGCTGGCGAGCCTGTGCCCTCAGCCCGACCCAGGACCGCCGACTACAACAACGCTGGCGAGCCTGTGCCCTCAGCCCGACCCAGGACCGCCAACTACAACAACGCTGGCGAGCCTGTGCCCTCAGCCCGACCCAGGATCGCAGACTACAACAACGCTGCAGAGCCTGTGCCCTCAGCCCGACCCAGGACGACCGACAAACCCAACGCTGGCGAGCCTGTGCCCTCAGCCCGACCCAGGACGACCGACACACCCAAAGCTGGCGAGTCTGTGCCCTGAGCCTGACCCAGGGCGACGGACAAACCCAACGCAGGCAAGTCTGTTCCCTCAGCCCGACCCAGGACGACCGACTACAACAACGCTGGCTAGCCTGTGCCCTCAGCCCGACCAAGAACGACCGACTACAACAACGCTGGCGAGCCTGTGCTTTCAGCCCGACCCAGGACGACCAACTACAACAACGCTGGCGAGCCTGTGCCCTCAGCCCGACACAGGAACGCCGACTACAACAACGCTGGCGAGCCTGTGCCCTCAGCCCGACCCAGGACGACCAACTACAACAACGCTGGCGAGCCTGTGCCCTCAGCCCGACACAGGACCGCCGACTACAACAACGCTGGCGAGCCTGTGCCCTCAGCCCGACCCAAGACCGCCGACTACAACAACGCTGGCAAGCCTGTGCCTTCAGCCCGACTGAGGACAGCCGACTAGAACAACCCTGGCGAGCCTGTGCCATCAGCCCGAACCAGGACCGCCGACTACAACAACGCTGGCGAGCCTTTGCCCTCAGCCCGACTCAGGACCGCCGACTACAACAACGCTGGCGAGCCTGTGCCCTCAGCCCGACCCAGGACCGCCGACTACAACAACGCTGGCGAGCCTGTGCCCTCAGCCCGACCCAGGACCGCCGACTACAACAACGCTGGCGAGCCTGTGCCCTCAGCCCGACCCAGGACCGCCGACTAACACAACGCTGGCGAGCCTGTGCCCTCAGCCCGACCCAGGATTGCCGACTACAACAACGCTGGCGAGCCTGTGCCCTCAGCCCGACCCAGGACCGCCGACTACAACAACGCTGGCGAGCCTGTGCCCTCAGCCCGACCAGGACCGCCAACTACAACAACGCTGGCGAGCCTGTGCCCTCAGCCCGACCCAGGACCGCCAACTACAACAACGCTGGAGAGCCTGTGCCCTCAGCCCGACCCAGGACGACCGACAAACCCAACACTGGCGAGCCTGTGCCCTCAGCCCGACCCAGGACGACCGACACACCCAACGCTGGCGAGCCTGTGCCCTGAGCCTGACCCAGGGCGACGGACAAACCCAACGCAGGCGAGCCTGTGCCCTCAGCCCAACCCAGGACGACCGACTACAACAACGCTGGCGAGCCTGTTCCCTCAGCCCGACCCAGTACCGCCGACTACAACAACGCTGGCGAGCCTGTGCCCTCAGCCCGACCCAGGACCGCCGACTACAACAACGCTGGCGAGCCTGTGCCCTCAGCCCGACCAGGACCGCCAACTACAACAACGCTGGCGAGCCTGTGCCCTCAGCCCGACCCAGGACCGCCAACTACAACAACGCTGGAGAGCCTGTGCCCTCAGCCCGACCCAGGACGACCGACAAACCCAACACTGGCGAGCCTGTGCCCTCAGCCCGACCCAGGACGACCGACACACCCAACGCTGGCGAGCCTGTGCCCTGAGCCTGACCCAGGGCGACGGACAAACCCAACGCAGGCGAGCCTGTGCCCTCAGCCCAACCCAGGACGACCGACTACAACAACGCTGGCGAGCCTGTTCCCTCAGCCCGACCCAGTACCGCCGACTACAACAACGCTGGCGAGCCTGTGCCTTCAGCCCGACTTAGGACAGCCGACTAGAACAACCCTGGCGAGCCTGTGCCATCAGCCCGAACTAGGACTGCCGACTACAACAACGCTGGCGAGCCTGTGCCCTCAGCCCGACTCAGGACCGCCGACTACAACAACGCTGGCGAGCCTGTGCCCTAAGCCTGACCCAGGACCGCCGACTACAACAACGCTGGCGAGCCTGTGCCCTCAGCCCGACCCAGGACCGCCGACTACAACAACGCTGGCGAGCCTGTGCCCTCAGCACGACCAGGACCGCAAACTACAACAACGCTGGCGAGCCTGTGCCCTCAGCCCGAACCAGGATCGCCGACTACAACAACGCTGGAGAGCCTGTGCCCTCAGCCCGACCCAGGACGACCGACAAACCCAACACTGGCGAGCATGTGCCCTCAGCCCGACCCAGGACGACCGACACACCCAACGCTGGCGAGCCTGTGCCCTGAGCCTGACCCAGGGCGACGGACAAACCCAACGCAGGCGAGCCTGTGCCCTCAGCCCGACCCAGGACGACCGACTACAACAACGCTGGCGAGCCTGTTCCCTCAGCCTGACCAAGAACGACCGACTACAACAACGCTGGCGAGCCTGTGCCCTCAGCCCGACCCAGGACCGCCGACTACAACAACGCTGGCGAGCCTGTGCCCTCAGCCCGACCCAGTACAGCCAACTACAACAACGCTGGCGAGCCTGTGCCTTCAGCCCGACTTAGGACAGCCGACTAGAACAACCCTGGCGAGCCTGTGCCATCAGCCCGAACCAGGACTGCCAACTACAACAACGCTGGCGAGCCTGTGCCCTCAGCCCGACCCAAGACCGCCGACTACAACAACGCTGGCAAGCCTGTGCCTTCAGCCCGACTGAGGACAGCCGACTAGAACAACCCTGGCGAGCCTGTGCCATCAGCCCGAACCAGGACCGCCGACTACAACAACGCTGGCGAGCCTGTGCCCTCAGCCCGACTCAGGACCGCCGACTACAACAACGCTGGCGAGCCTGTGCCCTCAGCCCGACCCAGGACCGCCGACTACAACAACGCTGGCGAGCCTGTGCCCTCAGCCCGACCCAGGACCGCCGACTACAACAACGCTGGCGAGCCTGTGCCCTCAGCCCGACCCAGGACCGCCGACTAACACAACGCTGGCGAGCCTGTGCCCTCAGCCCGACCAAGGATTGCCGACTACAACAACGCTGGCGAGCCTGTGCCCTCAGCCCGACCCAGGACCGCCGACTACAACAACGCTGGCGAGCCTGTGCCCTCAGCCCGACCAGGACCGCCAACTACAACAACGCTGGCGAGCCTGTGCCCTCAGCCCGACCCAGGACCGCCGACTACAACAACGCTGGCGAGCCTGTGCCCTCAGCCCGACCCAGGACCGCCGACTAACACAACGCTGGCGAGCCTGTGCCCTCAGCCCGACCAAGGATTGCCGACTACAACAACGCTGGCGAGCCTGTGCCCTCAGCCCGACCCAGGACCGCCGACTACAACAACGCTGGCGAGCCTGTGCCCTCAGCCCGACCAGGACCGCCAACTACAACAACGCTGGCGAGCCTGTGCCCTCAGCCCGACCCAGGACCGCCAACTACAACAACGCTGGAGAGCCTGTGCCCTCAGCCCGACCCAGGACGACCGACAAACCCAACACTGGCGAGCCTGTGCCCTCAGCCCGACCCAGGACGACCGACACACCCAACGCTGGCGAGCCTGTGCCCTGAGCCTGACCCAGGGCGACGGACAAACCCAACGCAGGCGAGCCTGTGCCCTCAGCCCAACCCAGGACGACCGACTACAACAACGCTGGCGAGCCTGTTCCCTCAGCCCGACCCAGTACCGCCGACTACAACAACGCTGGCGAGCCTGTGCCTTCAGCCCGACTTAGGACAGCCGACTAGAACAACCCTGGCGAGCCTGTGCCATCAGCCCGAACTAGGACTGCCGACTACAACAACGCTGGCGAGCCTGTGCCCTCAGCCCGACTCAGGACCGCCGACTACAACAACGCTGGCGAGCCTGTGCCCTCAGCCTGACCCAGGACCGACGACTACAACAACGCTGGCGAGCCTGTGCCCTCAGCCCGACCCAGGACCGCCGACTACAACAACGCTGGCGAGCCTGTGCCCTCAGCACGACCAGGACCGCAAACTACAACAACGCTGGCGAGCCTGTGCCCTCAGCCCGAACCAGGATCGCCGACTACAACAACGCTGGAGAGCCTGTGCCCTCAGCCCGACCCAGGACGACCGACAAACCCAACACTGGCGAGCCTGTGCCCTCAGCCCGACCCAGGACGACCGACACACCCAACGCTGGCGAGCCTGTGCCCTGAGCCTGACCCAGGGCGACGGACAAACCCAACGCAGGCGAGCCTGTGCCCTCAGCCCGACCCAGGACGACCGACTACAACAACGCTGGCGAGCCTGTTCCCTCAGCCTGACCAAGAACGACCGACTACAACAACGCTGGTGAGCCTGTGCCCTCAGCCCGACCCAGGACCGCCGACTACAACAACGCTGGCGAGCCTGTGCCCTCAGCCCGACCCAGTACAGCCAACTACAACAACGCTGGCGAGCCTGTGCCTTCAGCCCGACTTATGACAGCCGACTAGAACAACCCTGGCGAGCCTGTGCCATCAGCCCGAAACAGGACTGCCAACTACAACAACGCTGGCGAGCCTGTGCCCTCAGCCCGACCCAGGACAGCCGACTACAACAACGCTGGCGAGCCTGTGCCCTCAGCCCGACCCAGGACGGCCAACTACAACAACGCTGGCGAGCCTGTGCCCTCAGCCCGACCCAGGACCGCCGACTACAACAACGTTGGCGAGCCTGTGCCCTCAGCCTGACCCAGGACCGCCGACTAACACAACGCTGGCGAGCCTGTGCCCTCAGCCCGACCCAGGACCGCCGACTACAACAACGCTGGCGAGCCTGTGCCCTCAGCCCGACCCAGGACCGCCAACTACAACAACGCTGGCGAGCCTGTGCCCTCAGCCCGACCCAGGATCGCAGACTACAACAACGCTGCAGAGCCTGTGCCCTCAGCCCGACCCAGGACGACCGACAAACCCAACGCTGGCGAGCCTGTGCCCTCAGCCCGACCCAGGACGACCGACACACCCAACGCTGGCGAGTCTGTGCCCTGAGCCTGACCCAGGGCGACGGACAAACCCAATGCAGGCAAGTCTGTTCCCTCTGCCCGACCCAGGACGACCGACTACAACAACGCTGGCTAGCCTGTGCCCTCAGCCAGACCAAGAACGACCGACTACAACAACGCTGGCGAGCCTGTGCCCTCAGCCCGACCCAGGACGACCAACTACAACAACGCTGGCGAGCCTGTGCCCTCAGCCCGACACAGGACCGCCGACTACAACAACGCTGGCGAGCCTGTGCCCTCAGCCCGACCCAGGACGACCAACTACAACAACGCTGGCGAGCCTGTGCCCTCAGCCCGACACAGGACCGCCGACTACAACAACGCTGGCGAGCCTGTGCCCTCAGCCTGACCCAAGACCGCCGACTACAACAACGCTGGCAAGCCTGTGCCTTCAGCCCGACTGAGGACAGCCGACTAGAACAACCCTGGCGAGCCTGTGCCATCAGCCCGAACCAGGACCGCCGACTACAACAACGCTGGCGAGCCTGTGCCCTCAGCCCGACTCAGGACCGCCGACTACAACAACGCTGGCGAGCCTGTGCCCTCAGCCCGACCCAGGACCGCCGACTACAACAACGCTGGCGAGCCTGTGCCCTCAGCCCGACCCAGGACCGCCGACTAACACAACGCTGGCGAGCCTGTGCCCTCAGCCCGACCCAGGATTGCCGACTACAACAACGCTGGCGAGCCTGTGCCCTCAGCCCGACCCAGGACCGCCGACTATAACAACGCTGGCGAGCCTGTGCCCTCAGCCCGACCAGGACCGCCAACTACAACAACGCTGGCGAGCCTGTGCCCTCAGCCCGACCCAGGACCGCCAACTACAACAACGCTGGAGAGCCTGTGCCCTCAGCCCGACCCAGGACGACCGACAAACCCAACACTGGCGAGCCTGTGCCCTCAGCCCGACCCAGGACGACCGACACACCCAACGCTGGCGAGCCTGTGCCCTGAGCCTGACCCAGGGCGACGGACAAACCCAACGCAGGCAAGTCTGTTCCCTCAGCCCGACCCAGGACGACCGACTACAACAACGCTGGCGAGCCTGTGCCCTCAGCCCGACCAAGAACGAACGACTACAACAACGCTGGCGAGCCTGTGCCCTCAGCCCGACCCAGGACGACCAACTACAACAACGCTGGCGAGCCTGTGCCCTCAGCCCGACACAGGACCGCCGACTACAACAACGCTGGCGAGCCTGTGCCCTCAGCCCGACCCAAGACCGCCGACTACAACAACGCTGGCAAGCCTGTGCCTTCAGCCCGACTGAGGACAGCCGACTAGAACAACCCTGGCGAGCCTGTGCCATCAGCCCGAACCAGGACCGCCGACTACAACAACGCTGGCGAGCCTGTGCCCTCAGCCCGACTCAGGACCGCCGACTACAAACAACGCTGGCGAGCCTGTGCCCTCAGCCCGACCCAGGACCGCCGACTACAACAACGCTGGCGAGCCTGTGCCCTCAGCCCGACCAGGACCGCCAACTACAACAACGCTGGCGAGCCTGTGCCCTCAGCCCGACCCAGGATCGCCGACTACAACAACGCTGGAGAGCCTGTGCCCTCAGCCCGACCCAGGACGAACGACAAACCCAACACTGGCGAGCCTGTGCCCTCAGCCCGACCCAGGACGACCGACACACCCAACGCTGGCGAGCCTGTGCCCTGAGCCTGACCCAGGGCGACGGACAAACCCAACGCAGGCGAGCCTGTTTCCTCAGCCCGACCCAGGACGACCGACTACAACAGCGCTGGCGAGCCTGTTCCCTCAGCCTGACCAAGAACGACCGACTACAACAACGCTGGCGAGCCTGTGCCTTCAGCCCGACTGAGGACAGCCGACTAGAACAACCCTGGCAAGCCTGTGCCATCAGCCCGAACCAGGACCGCCGACTACAACAACGCTGGCGAGCCTGTGCCCTCAGCCCGACTCAGGACCGCCGACTACAACAACGCTGGCGAGCCTGTGCCCTCAGCCCAACCCAGGACCGCCGACTACAACAACGCTGGCGAGCCTGTGCCCTCAGCCCGACTCAGGACCGCCGACTACAACAACGCTGGCGAGCCTGTGCCCTCAGCCCGACCCAGGACCGCCGACTACAACAACGCTGGCGAGCCTGTGCCTTCAGCCCGACTTAGGACAGCCGACTAGAACAACCCTGGCGAGCCTGTGCCATCAGCCCGAACCAGGACTGCCAACTACAACAACGCTGGCGAGCCTGTGCCCTCAGCCCGACCCAGGACCGCCGACTACAACAACGCTGGCGAGCCTGTGCCCTCAGCCCGACCCAGGACCGCCAACTACAACAACGCTGGCGAGCCTGTGCCCTCAGCCCGACCCAGGACCGCCGACTACAACAACGCTGGCGAGCCTGTGCCCTCAGCCTGACCCAGGACCGCCGACTAACACAACGCTGGCGAGCCTGTGCCCTCAGCCCGACCCACGACCGCCGACTACAACAACGCTGGCGAGCCTGTGCCCTCAGCCCGACCCAGGACCGCCAACTACAACAACGCTGGCGAGCCTGTACCCTCAGCCCGACCCAGGATCGCAGACTACAACAACGCTGCAGAGCCTGTGCCCTCAGCCCGACCCAGGACGACCGACAAACCCAACGCTGGCGAGCCTGTGCCCTCAGCCCGACCCAGGACGACCGACACACCCAACGCTGGCGAGTCTGTGCCCTGAGCCTGACCCAGGGCGACGGACAAACCCAACGCAGGCAAGTCTGTTCCCTCAGCCCGGCCCAGGACGACCGACTACAACAACGCTGGCTAGCCTGTGCCTTCAGCCCGACCAAGAACGACCGACTACAACAACGCTGGCGAGCCTGTGCCCTCAGCCCGACCCAGGACGACCAACTACAACAACGCTGGCGAGCCTGTGCCCTCAGCCCGACACAGGACCGCCGACTACAACAACGCTGGCGAGCCTGTGCCCTCAGCCCGACCCAGGACGACCAACTACAACAACGCTGGCGAGCCTGTGCCCTCAGCCCGACACAGGACCGCCGACTACAACAACGCTGGCGAGCCTGTGCCCTCAGCCCGACCCAAGACCGCCGACTACAACAACGCTGGCAAGCCTGTGCCTTCAGCCCGACTGAGGACAGCCGACTAGAACAACCCTGGCGAGCCTGTGCCATCAGCCCAAACCAGGACCGCCGACTACTACAACGCTGGCGAGCCTGTGCCCTCAGCCCGACTCAGGACCGCCGACTACAACAACGCTGGCGAGCCTGTGCCCTCAGCCCGACCCAGGACCGCCGACTACAACAACGCTGGCGAGCCTGTGCCCTCAGCCCGACCCAGGACTGCCGACTACAACAACGCTGGCGAGCCTGTGCCCTCAGCCCGACCCAGGACCGCCGACTAACACAACGCTGGTGAGCCTGTGCCCTCAGCCCGACCCAGGATTGCCGACTACAACAACGCTGGCGAGCCTGTGCCCTCAGCCCGACCAAGGACCGCCGACTACAACAACGCTGGCGAGCCTGTGCCCTCAGCCCGACCAGGACCGCCAACTACAACAACGCTGGCGAGCCTGTGCCCTCAGCCCGACCCAGGACCGCCAACTACAACAACGCTGGAGAGCCTGTGCCCTCAGCCCGACCCAGGACGAACGACAAACCCAACACTGGCGAGCCTGTGCCCTCAGCCCGACCCAGGACGACCGACACACCCAACGCTGGCGAGCCTGTGCCCTGAGCCTGAACCAGGGCGACGGACAAACCCAACGCAGGCAAGTCTGTTCCCTCAGCCCGACCCAGGACGACCGACTACAACAACGCTGGCGAGCCTGTGCCCTCAGCCCGACCAAGAACGACCGACTACAACAACGCTGGCGAAACTGTGCCCTCAGCCCGACCCAGGACGACCAACTACAACAACGCTGGCGAGCCTGTGCCCTCAGCCCGACACAGGACCGCCGACTACAACAACACTGGCGAGCCTGTGCCCTCAGCCCGACCCAAGACCGCCGACTACAACAACGCTGGCAAGCCTGTGCCTTCAGCCCGACTGAGGACAGCCGACTAGAACAACCCTGGCGAGCCTGTGCCATCAGCCCTAACCAGGACCGCCGACTACAACAACGCTGGCGAGCCTGTGCCCTCAGCCCGACTCAGGACCGCCGACTACAACAACGCTGGCGAGCCTGTGCCCTCAGCCCGACCCAGGACCGCCGACTACAACAACGCTGGCGAGCCTGTGCCCTCAGCCCGACCCAGGACCGCCGACTACAACAACGCTGGCGAGCCTGTGCCCTCAGCCCGACCCAGGACCGCCGACTAACACAACGCTGGCGAGCCTGTGCCCTCAGCCCGACCCAGGATTGCCGACTACAACAACGCTGGCGAGCCTGTGCCCTCAGCCCGACCCAGGACCGCCGACTACAACAACGCTGGCGAGCCTGTGCCCTCAGCCCGACCAGGACCGCCAACTACAACAACGCTGGCGAGCCTGTGCCCTCAGCCCGACCCAGGATCGCCGACTACAACAACGCTGGAGAGCCTGTGCCCTCAGCCCGACCCAGGACGACCGACAAACCCAACACTGGCGAGCCTGTGCCCTCAGCCCGACCCAGGACGACCGACACACCCAACGCTGGCGAGCCTGTGCCCTGAGCCTGACCCAGGGCGACGGACAAACCCAACGCAGGCGAGCCTGTGCCCTCAGCCCGACCCAGGACGACCGACTACAACAGCGCTGGCGAGCCTGTTCCCTCAGCCTGACCAAGAACGACCGACTACAACAACGCTGGCGAGCCTGTGCCTTCAGCCCGACTGAGGACAGCCGACTAGAACAACCCTGGCAAGCCTGTGCCATCAGCCCGAACCAGGACCGCCGACTACAACAACGCTGGCGAGCCTGTGCCCTCAGCCCGACTCAGGACCGCCGACTACAACAACGCTGGCGAGCCTGTGCCCTCAGCCCGACCCAGGACCGCCGACTACAACAACGCTGGCGAGCCTGTGCCCTCAGCCCGACCCAGTACCGCCGACTACAACAACGCTGGCGAGCCTGTGCCTTCAGCCCGACTTAGGACAGCCGACTAGAACAACCCTGGCGAGCCTGTGCCATCAGCCCGAACTAGGACTGCCGACTACAACAACGCTGGCGAGCCTGTGCCCTCAGCCCGACCCAGGACCGCCGACTACAACAACGCTGGCGAGCCTGTGCCCTCAGCCCGACCCAGGACCGCCGACTACAACAACGCTGGCGAGCCTGTGCCCTCAGCCCGACCCAGGACCGCCGACTACAACAACGCTGGCGAGCCTGTGCCCTCAGCCTGACCCAGGACCGCCGACTAACACAACGCTGGCAAGCCTGTGCCCTCAGCCCGACCCAGGACCGCCGACTACAACAACGCTGGCGAGCCTGTGCCCTCAGCCCGACCCAGGACCGCCAACTACAACAACGCTGGCGAGCCTGTGCCCTCAGCCCGACCCAGGATCGCAGAAGACAACAACGCTGCAGAGCCTGTGCCCTCAGCCCGACCCAGGACGACCGACAAACCCAACGCTGGCGAGCCTGTGCCCTCAGCCTGACCCAGGACGACCGGCACACCCAACGCTGGCGAGTCTGTGCCCTGAGCCTGACCCAGGGCGACGGACAAACCCAACGCAGGCAAGCCTGTTCCCTCAGCCCGACCCAGGACGACCGACTACAACAACGCTGGCGAGCCTGTGCCCTCAGCCCGACCAAGAACGACCGACTACAACAACGCTGGCGAGCCTGTGCCCTCAGCCCGACCCAGGACGACCAACTACAACAACGCTGGCGAGCCTGTGCCCTCAGCCCGACACAGGACCGCCGACTACAACAACGCTGGCGAGCCTGTGCCCTCAGCCCGACCCAAGACCGCCGACTACAACAACGCTGGTGAGCCTGTGCCTTCAGCCCGACTGAGGACAGCCGACTAGAACAACCCTGGCAAGCCTGTGCCATCAGCCCGAACCAGGACCGCCGACTACAACAACGCTGGCGAGCCTGTGCCCTCAGCCCGACTCAGGACCGCCGACTACAACAACGCTGGCGAGCCTGTGCCCTCAGCCCGACCCAGGACCGCCGACTACAACAACGCTGGCGAGCCTGTGCCCTCAGCCCGACTGAGGACAGCCGACTAGAACAACCCTGGCGAGCCTGTGCCATCAGCCCGAACCAGGACTGCCGACTACATCAACGCTGGCGAGCCTGTGCCCTCAGCCCGACTCAGGACCGCCGACTACAACAACGCTGGCGAGCCTGTGCCCTCAGCCCGACCCAGGACCACCGACTACAACAACGCTGGCGAGCCTGTGCCCTCAGCCCGACCCAGGACCGCCGACTACAACAACGCTGGCGAGCCTGTGCCCTCAGCCCGACCAGGACCGCCAACTACAACAACGCTGGCGAGCCTGTGCCCTCAGCCCGACCCAGGATCGCCGACTACAACAACGCTGGAGAGCCTGTGCCCTCAGCCCGACCCAGGACGACCGACAAACCCAACACTGGCAAGCCTGTGCCCTCAGCCCGACCCAGGGCGACGGACAAACCCAACGCAGGCGAGCCTGTGCCCTCAGCCCAACCCAGGACGACATACTACAACAACGCTGGCGAGCCTGTTCCCTCAGCCCGACCCAGTACCGCCGACTACAACAACGCTGGCGAGCCTGTGCCTTCAGCCCGACTTAGGACAGCTGACTAGAACAACCCTGGCGAGCCTGTGCCATCAGCCCGAACTAGGACTGCCGACTACAACAACGCTGGCGAGCCTGTGCCCTCAGCCCGACTCAGGACCGCCGACTACAACAACGCTGGCGAGCCTGTGCCCTCAGCCCGACCCAGGACCGCCGACTACAACAACGCTGGCGAGCCTGTGCCCTCAGCCCGACCCAGGACCACCGACTACAACAACGCTGGCGAGCCTGTGCCCTCAGCACGACCAGGACCGCAAACTACAACAACGCTGGCGAGCCTGTGCCCTCAGCCCGAACCAGGATCGCCGACTACAACAACGCTGGAGAGCCTGTGCCCTCAGCCCGACCCAGGACGACCGACAAACCCAACACTGGCGAGCCTGTGCCCTCAGCCCGACCCAGGACGACCGACACACCCAACGCTGGCGAGCCTGTGCCCTGAGCCTGACCCAGGGCGACGGACAAACCCAACGCAGGCGAGCCTGTGCCCTCAGCCCGACCCAGGACGACCGACTACAACAACGCTGGCGAGCCTGTTCCCTCAGCCTGACCAAGAACGACCGACTACAACAACGCTGGCGAGCCTGTGCCCTCAGCCCGACCCAGGACCGCCGACTACAACAACGCTGGCGAGCCTGTGCCCTCAGCCCGACCCAGTACAGCCAACTACAACAACGCTGGCGAGCCTGTGCCTTCAGCCCGACTTAGGACAGCCGACTAGAACAACCCTGGCGAGCCTGTGCCATCAGCCCGAACCAGGACTGCCAACTACAACAACGCTGGCGAGCCTGTGCCCTCAGCCCGACCCAGGACCGCCGACTACAACAACGCTGGCGAGCCTGTGCCCTCAGCCCGACCCAGGACCGCCAACTACAACAACGCTGGCGAGCCTGTGCCCTCAGCCCGACCCAGGACCGCCGACTACAACAACGCTGGCGAGCCTGTGCCCTCAGCCTGACCCAGGACCGCCGACTAACACAACGCTGGCGAGCCTGTGCCCTCAGCCCGACCCAGGACCGCCGACTACAACAACGCTGGCGAGCCTGTGCCCTCAGCCCGACCCAGGATCGCAGACTACAACAACGCTGCAGAGCCTGTGCCCTCAGCCCGACCCAGGACGACCGACAAACCCAACACTGGCGAGCCTGTGCCCTCAGCCCGACCCAGGACGACCGACACACCCAACGCTGGCGAGTCTGTGCCCTGAGCCTGACCCAGGGCGACGGACAAACCCAACGCAGGCAAGTCTGTTCCCTCAGCCCGACCCAGGACGACCGACTACAACAACGCTGGCTAGCCTGTGCCCTCAGCCCGACCAAGAACGACCGACTACAACAACGCTGGCGAGCCTGTGCCCTCAGCCCGACCCAGGACGACCAACTACAACAACGCTGGCGAGCCTGTTCCCTCAGCCCGACACAGGACCGCCGACTACAACAACGCTGGCGAGCCTGTGCCCTCAGCCCGACCCAGGACGACCAACTACAACAACGCTGGCAAGCCTGTGCCCTCAGCCCGACACAGGACCGCCGACTACAACAACGCTGGCGAGCCTGTGCCCTCAGCACGACCAGGACCGCAAACTACAACAACGCTGGCGAGCCTGTGCCCTCAGCCCGAACCAGGATCGCCGACTACAACAACGCTGGAGAGCCTGTGCCCTCAGCCCGACCCAGGACGACCGACAAACCCAACACTGGCGAGCCTGTGCCCTCAGCCCGACCCAGGACGACCGACACACCCAACGCTGGCGAGCCTGTGCCCTGAGCCTGACCCAGGGCGACGGACAAACCCAACGCAGGCAAGTCTGTTCCCTCAGCCCGACCCAGGACGACCGACTACAACAACGCTGGCTAGCCTGTGCCCTCAGCCCGACCAAGAACGACCGACTACAACAACGCTGGCGAGCCTGTGCCCTCAGCCCGACCCAGGACGACCAACTACAACAACGCTGGCGAGCCTGTTCCCTCAGCCCGACACAGGACCGCCGACTACAACAACGCTGGCGAGCCTGTGCCCTCAGCCCGACCCAGGACGACCAACTACAACAACGCTGGCAAGCCTGTGCCCTCAGCCCGACACAGGACCGCCGACTACAACAACGCTGGCGAGCCTGTGCCCTCAGCCCGACCCAAGACCGCCGACTACAACAACGCTGGCAAGCCTGTGCCTTCAGCCCGACTGAGGACAGCCGACTAGAACAACCCTGGCGAGCCAGTGCCATCAGCCCGAACCAGGACCGCCGACTACAACAACGCTGGCGAGCCTGTGCCCTCAGCCCGACTCAGGACCGCCGACTACAACAACGCTGGCGAGCCTGTGCCCTCAGCCCGACCCAGGACCGCCGACTACAACAACGCTGGCGAGCCTGTGCCCTCAGCCCGACCCAGGACCGCCGACTACAACAACGCTGGCGAGCCTGTGCCCTCAGCCCGACCCAGGACCGCCGACTAACACAACGCTGGCGAGCCTGTGCCCTCAGCCCGACCCAGGATTGCCGACTACAACAACGCTGGCGAGCCTGTGCCCTCAGCCCGACCCAGGACCGCCGACTACAACAACGCTGGCGAGCCTGTGCCCTCAGCCCGACCAGGACCGCCAACTACAACAACGCTGGCGAGCCTGTGCCCTCAGCCCGACCCAGGACCGCCAACTACAACAACGCTGGAGAGCATGTGCCCTCAGCCCGACCCAGGACGAAGACAAACCCAACACTGGCGAGCCTGTGCCCTCAGCCCGACCCAGGACGACCGACACACCCAACGCTGGCGAGCCTGTGCCCTGAGCCTGACCCAGGGCGACGGACAAACCCAACGCAGGCAAGTCTGTTCCCTCAGCCCGACCCAGGACGACCGACTACAACAACGCTGGCGAGCCTGTGCCCTCAGCCCGACCAAGAACGACCGACTACAACAACGCTGGCGAGCCTGTGCCCTCAGCCCGACCCAGGACGACCAACTACAACAACGCTGGCGAGCCTGTGCCCTCAGCCTGACACAGGACCGCCGACTACAACAACGCTGGCGAGCCTGTGCCCTCAGCCCGACCCAAGACCGCCGACTACAACAACGCTGGCAAGCCTGTGCCTTCAGCCCGACTGAGGACAGCCGACTAGAACAACCCTGGCGAGCCTGTGCCATCAGCCCGAACCAGGACCGCCGACTACAACAACGCTGGCGAGCCTGTGCCCTCAGCCCGACCCAGGACGACCGACTACAACAGCGCTGGCGAGCCTGTTCCCTCAGCCTGACCAAGAACGACCGACTACAACAACGCTGGCGAGCCTGTGCCTTCAGCCTGACTGAGGACAGCCGACTAGAACAACCCTGGCAAGCCTGTGCCATCAGCCCGAACCAGGACCGCCGACTACAACAACGCTGGCGAGCCTGTGCCCTCAGCCCGACTCAGGACCGCCGACTACAACAACGCTGGCGAGCCTGTGCCCTCAGCCCAACCCAGGACCGCCGACTACAACAACGCTGGCGAGCCTGTGCCCTCAGCCCGACTGAGGACAGCCGACTACAACAACCCTGGCGAGCCTGTGCCATCAGCCCGAACCAGGACTGCCGACTACATCAACGCTGGCGAGCCTGTGCCCTCAGCCCGACTCAGGACCGCCGACTACAACAACGCTGGCGAGCCTGTGCCCTCAGCCCGACCCAGGACCGCCGACTACAACAACGCTGGCGAGCCTGTGCCCTCAGCCCGACCCAGGACCGCCGACTACAACAACGCTGGCGAGCCTGTGCCCTCAGCCCGACCCAGGACCGCCGACTACAACAACGCTGGCGAGCCTGTGCCCTCAGCCCGACCAGGACCGCCAACTACAACAACGCTGGCGAGCCTGTGCCCTCAGCCCGACCCAGGATCGCCGACTACAACAACGCTGGAGAGCCTGTGCCCTCAGCCCGACACAGGACGACCGACAAACCCAACGCTGGCGAGCCTGTGCCCTCAGCCCGACCCAGGACAACCGACACACCCAACGCTGGCGAGCCTGTGCCCTGAGCCTGACCCAGGGCGACGGACAAACCCAACGCAGGCGAGCCTGTGCCCTCAGCCCGACCCAGGACGACCGACTACAACAACGCTGGCGAGCCTGTTCCCTCAGCCTGACCAAGAACGACCGACTACAACAACGCTGGCGAGCCTGTGCCCTCAGCCCGACCCAGGACCGCCGACTACAACAACGCTGGCGAGCCTGTGCCCTCAGCCCGACTCAGGACCGCCGACTACAACAACGCTGGCGAGCCTGTGCCCTCAGCCCGACCCAGGACCGCCGACTACAACAACGCTGGCGAGCCTGTGCCCTCAGCCCGACCCAGGACCGCCGACTACAACAACGCTGGCGAGCCTGTGCCCTCAGCCCGACCCAGGACCGCCGACTAACACAACGCTGGCGAGCCTGTGCCCTCAGCCCGACCCAGGATTGCCGACTACAACAACGCTGGCGAGCCTGTGCCCTCAGCCCGACCCAGGACCGCCGACTACAACAACGCTGGCGAGCCTGTGCCCTCAGCCCGACCAGGACCGCCAACTACAACAACGCTGGCGAGCCTGTGCCCTCAGCCCGACCCAGGACCGCCAACTACAACAACGCTGGAGAGCATGTGCCCTCAGCCCGACCCAGGACGACGACAAACCCAACACTGGCGAGCCTGTGCCCTCAGCCCGACCCAGGACGACCGACACACCCAACGCTGGCGAGCCTGTGCCCTGAGCCTGACCCAGGGCGACGGACAAACCCAACGCAGGCAAGTCTGTTCCCTCAGCCCCACCCAGGACGACCGACTACAACAACGCTGGCGAGCCTGTGCCCTCAGCCCGACCAAGAACGACCGACTACAACAACGCTGGCGAGCCTGTGCCCTCAGCCCGACCCAGGACGACCAACTACAACAACGCTGGCGAGCCTGTGCCCTCAGCCCGACACAGGACCGCCGACTACAACAACGCTGGCGAGCCTGTGCCCTCAGCCCGACCCAAGACCGCCGACTACAACAACGCTGGCAAGCCTGTGCCTTCAGCCCAACTGAGGACAGCCGACTAGAACAACCCTGGCGAGCCTGTGCCATCAGCCCGAACCAGGACCGCCGACTACAACAACGCTGGCGAGCCTGTGCCCTCAGCCCGACCCAGGACGACCGACTACAACAGCGCTGGCGAGCCTGTTCCCTCAGCCTGACCAAGAACGACCGACTACAACAACGCTGGCGAGCCTGTGCCCTCAGCCCGACTCAGGACCGCCGACTACAACAACGCTGGCGAGCCTGTGCCCTCAGCCCAACCCAGGACCGCCGACTACAACAACGCTGGCGAGCCTGTGCCCTCAGCCCGACTGAGGACAGCCGACTACAACAACCCTGGCGAGCCTGTGCCATCAGCCCGAACCAGGACTGCCGACTACATCAACGCTGGCGAGCCTGTGCCCTCAGCCCGACTCAGGACCGCCGACTACAACAACGCTGGCGAGCCTGTGCCCTCAGCCCGACCCAGGACCGCCGACTACAACAACGCTGGCGAGCCTGTGCCCTCAGCCCGACCCAGGACCGCCGACTACAACAACGCTGGCGAGCCTGTGCCCTCAGCCCGACCCAGGACCGCCGACTACAACAACGCTGGCGAGCCTGTGCCCTCAGCCCGACCAGGACCGCCAACTACAACAACGCTGGCGAGCCTGTGCCCTCAGCCCGACCCAGGATCGCCGACTACAACAACGCTGGAGAGCCTGTGCCCTCAGCCCGACCCAGGACGACCGACAAACCCAACGCTGGCGAGCCTGTGCCCTCAGCCCGACCCAGGACAACCGACACACCCAACGCTGGCGAGCCTGTGCCCTGAGCCTGACCCAGGGCGACGGACAAACCCAACGCAGGCGAGCCTGTGCCCTCAGCCCGACCCAGGACGACCGACTACAACAACGCTGGCGAGCCTGTTCCCTCAGCCTGACCAAGAACGACCGACTACAACAACGCTGGCGAGCCTGTGCCCTCAGCCCGACCCAGGACCGCCGACTACAACAACGCTGGCGAGCCTGTGCCCTCAGCCCGACCCAGTACCGCCGACTACAACAACGCTGGCGAGCCTGTGCCCTCAGCCCGACCCAGGACCGCAGACTAACACAACGCTGGCGAGCCTGTGCCCTCAGCCCGACCCAGGATTGCCGACTACAACAACGCTGGCGAGCCTGTGCCCTCAGCCCGACCCAGGACCGCCGACTACAACAACGCTGGCGAGCCTGTGCCCTCAGCCCGACCAGGACCGCCAACTACAACAACGCTGGCGAGCCTGTGCCCTCAGCCCGACCCAGGATCGCCGACTACAACAACGCTGGAGAGCCTGTGCCCTCAGCCCGACCCAGGACGACCGACAAACCCAACACTGGCGAGCCTGTGCCCTCAGCCCGACCCAGGACGACCGACACACCCAACGCTGGCGAGCCTGTGCCCTGAGCCTGACCCAGGGCGACGGACAAACCCAACGCAGGAGAGCCTGTTCCCTCAGCCCGACGCAGGACGACCGACTACAACAACGCTGGCGAGCCTGTGCCCTCAGCCCGACCAAGAAAGACAGACTACAACAACGCTGGCGAGCCTGTGCCCTCAGCCCGACCCAGGACGACCAACTACAACAACGCTGGCGAGCCTGTGCCCTCAGCCCGACCCAGGACCGCCGACTACAACAACGCTGGCGAGCCTGTGCCCTCAGCCCGACCCAGTACCGCCGACTACAACAACGCTGGCGAGCCTGTGCCTTCAGCCTGACTTAGGACAGCCGACTAGAACAACCCTGGCGAGCCTGTGCCATCAGCCCGAACCAGGACTGCCAACTACAACAACGCTGGCGAGCCTGTGCCCTCAGCCCGACTCAGGACCGCCGACTACAACAACGCTGGCGAGCCTGTGTCCTCAGCCCGACCCAGGACCGCCGACTACAACAACGCTGGCGAGCCTGTGCCCTCAGCCCGACCCAGGACCGCCGACTACAACAACGCTGGCGAGCCTGTGCCCTCAGCCCGACCCAGGACCGCCAACTACAACAACGCTGGCGAGCCTGTGCCCTCAGCCCGACCCAGGATCGCAGACTACAACAACGCTGGCGAGCCTGTGCCCTGAGCCTGACCCAGGGCGACGGACAAACCCAACGCAGGCGAGCCTGTTCCCTCAGCCCGACCCAGGACGACCGACTACAACAACGCTGGCGAGCCTGTGCCCTCAGCCCGACCAAGAACGACCGACTACAACAACGCTGGCGAGCTTGTGCCCTCAGCCCGACCCAGGACGACCAACTACAACAACGCTGGCGAGCCTGTGCCCTCAGCCCGACACAGGACCGCCGACTACAACAACGCTGGCGAGCCTGTGCCATCAGCCCGACCCAAGACCGCCGACTACAACAACGCTGGTGAGCCTGTGCCTTCAGCCCGACTGAGGACAGCCGACTAGAACAACCCTGGCAAGCCTGTGCCATCAGCCCGAACCAGGACCGCCGACTACAACAACGCTGGCGAGCCTGTGCCCTCAGCCCGACTCAGGACCGCCGACTACAACAACGCTGGCGAGCCTGTGCCCTCAGCCCGACCCAGGACCGCCGACTACAACAACGCTGGCGAGCCTGTGCCCTCAGCCCGACTGAGGACAGCCGACTAGAACAACCCTGGCGAGCCTGTGCCATCAGCCCGAACCAGGACTGCCGACTACATCAACGCTGGCGAGCCTGTGCCCTCAGCCCGACTCAGGACCGCCGACTACAACAACGCTGGCGAGCCTGTGCCCTCAGCCCGACCCAGGACCGCCGACTACAACAACGCTGGCGAGCCTGTGCCCTCAGCCCGACCCAGGACCGCCGACTACAACAACGCTGGCGAGCCTGTGCCCTCAGCCCGACCCAGGACCGCCGACTACAACAACGCTGGCGAGCCTGTGCCCTCAGCCCGACCCAGGACGACCGACAAACCCAACACTGGCGAGCCTGTGCCCTCAGCCCGACCCAGGACGACCGACACACCCAACGCTGGCGAGCCTGTGCCCTGAGCCTGACCCAGGGCGACGGACAAACCCAACGCAGGCGAGCCTGTGCCCTCAGCCCGACCCAGGACGACCGACTACAACAACGCTGGCGAGCCTGTTCCCTCAGCCCGACCCAGTACCGCCGACTACAACAACGCTGGCGAGCCTGTGCCTTCAGCCCGACTTAGGACAGCCGACTAGAACAACCCTGGCGAGCCTGTGCCATCAGCCCGAACTAGGACTGCCGACTACAACAACGCTGGCGAGCCTGTGCCCTCAGCCCGACTCAGGACCGCCGACTACAACAACGCTGGCGAGCCTGTGCCCTCAGCCCGACCCAGGACCGCCGACTAGAACAACGCTGGCGAGCCTGTGCCCTCAGCCCGACCCAGGACCGCCGACTACTACAACGCTGGCGAGTCTGTGCCCTCAGCACGACCAGGACCGCAAACTACAACAACGCTGGCGAGCCTGTGCCCTCAGCCCGAACCAGGATCGCCGACTACAACAACGCTGGAGAGCCTGTGCCCTCAGCCCGACCCAGGACGACCGACAAACCCAACACTGGCAAGCCTGTGCCCTCAGCCCGACCCAGGACGACCGACACACCGAACGCTGGCGAGCCTGTGCCCTGAGCCTGACCCAGGGCGACGGACAAACCCAACGCAGGCGAGCCTGTGCCCTCAGCCCGACCCAGGACGACCGACTACAACAACGCTGGCGAGCCTGTTCCCTCAGCCTGACCAAGAACGACCGACTACAACAACGCTGGCGAGCCTGTGCCCTCAGCCCGACCCAGGACCGCCGACTACAACAACGCTGGCGAGCCTGTGCCCTCAGCCCGACCCAGTACAGCCAACTACAACAACGCTGGCGAGCCTGTGCCTTCAGCCCGACTTAGGACAGCCGACTAGAACAACCCTGGCGAGCCTGTGCCATCAGCCCGAACCAGGACTGCCAACTACAACAACGCTGGCGAGCCTGTGCCCTCAGCCCGACCCAGGACCGCCGACTACAACAACGCTGGCGAGCCTGTGCCCTCAGCCCGACCCAGGACCGCCAACTACAACAACGCTGGCGAGCCTGTGCCCTCAGCCTGACCCAGGACCGCCGACTAACACAACGCTGGCGAGCCTGTGCCCTCAGCCCGACCCAGGACGACCGACTACAACAACGCTGGCGAGCCTGTTCCCTCAGCCTGACCAAGAACGACCGACTACAACAACGCTGGCGAGCCTGTGCCCTCAGCCCGACCCAGGACCGCCGACTACAACAACGCTGGCGAGCCTGTGCCCTCAGCCCGACCCAGTACCGCCGACTACAACAACGCTGGCGAGCCTGTGCCTTCAGCCCGACTTAGGACAGCCGACTAGAACAACCCTGGCGAGCCTGTGCCATCAGCCCGAACTAGGACTGCCGACTACAACAACGCTGGCGAGCCTGTGCCCTCAGCCCGACCCAGGACCGCCGACTACAACAACGCTGGCGAGCCTGTGCCCTCAGCCCGACCCAGGACCGCCAACTACAACAACGCTGGCGAGCCTGTGCCCTCAGCCCGACCCAGGACCGCCGACTACAACAACGCTGGCGAGCCTGTGCCCTCAGACTGACCCAGGACCGCCGACTAACACAACGCTGGCAAGCCTGTGCCCTCAGCCCGACCCAGGACCGCCGACTACAACAACGCTGGCGAGCCTGTGCCCTCAGCCCGACCCAGGACCGCCAACTACAACAACGCTGGCGAGCCTGTGCCCTCAGCCCGACCCAGGATCGCAGACTACAACAACGCTGCAGAGCCTGTGCCCTCAGCCCGACCCAGGACGACCGACAAACCCAACGCTGGCGAGCCTGTGCCCTCAGCCCGACCCAGGACGACCGGCACACCCAACGCTGGCGAGTCTGTGCCCTGAGCCTGACCCAGGGCGACGGACAAACCCAACGCAGGCAAGCCTGTTCCCTCAGCCCGACCCAGGACGACCGACTACAACAACGCTGGCGAGCCTGTGCCCTCTGCCCGACCAAGAACGACCGACTACAACAACGCTGGCGAGCCTGTGCCCTCAGCCCGACCCAGGATGACCAACTACAACAACGCTGGCGAGCCTGTGCCCTCAGCCCGACTCAGGACCGCCGACTACAACAACGCTGGCGAGCCTGTGCCCTCAGCCCGACCCAGGACCGCCGACTACAACAACGCTGGCGAGCCTGTGCCCTCAGCCCGACCCAGGACCGCCGACTACAACAACGCTGGCGAGCCTGTGCCCTCAGCCCGACCCAGGACCGCCGACTAACACAACGCTGGCGAGCCTGTGCCCTCAGCCCGACCCAGGATTGCCGACTACAACAACGCTGGCGAGCCTGTGCCCTCAGCCCGACCCAGGACCGCCGACTACAACAACGCTGGCGAGCCTGTGCCCTCAGCCCGACCAGGACCGCCAACTACAACAACGCTGGCGAGCCTGTGCCCTCAGCCCGACCCAGGATCGCCGACTACAACAACGCTGGAGAGCCTGTGCCCTCAGCCCGACCCAGGACGACCGACAAACCCAACACTGGCGAGCCTGTGCCCTCAGCCCGACCCAGGACGACCGACACACCCAACGCTGGCGAGCCTGTGCCCTGAGCCTGACCCAGGGCGACGGACAAACCCAACGCAGGAGAGCCTGTTCCCTCAGCCCGACGCAGGACGACCGACTACAACAACGCTGGCGAGCCTGTGCCCTCAGCCCGACCAAGAACGACCGACTACAACAACGCTGGGGAGCCTGTGCCCTCAGCCCGACCCAGGACGACCAACTACAACAACGCTGGCGAGCCTGTGCCCTCAGCCCGACCCAGGACTGCCGACTACAACAACGCTGGCGAGCCTGTGCCCTCAGCCCGACCCAGTACCGCCGACTACAACAACGCTGGCGAGCCTGTGCCTTCAGCCCGACTTAGGACAGCCGACTAGAACAACCCTGGCGAGCCTGTGCCATCAGCCCGAACCAGGACTGCCAACTACAACAACGCTGGCGAGCCTGTGCCCTCAGCCCGACTCAGGACCGCCGACTACAACAACACTGGCGAGCCTGTGTCCTCAGCCCGACCCAGGACCGCCGACTACAACAACGCTGGCGAGCCTGTGCCCTCAGCCCGACCCAGGACCGCCGACTACAACAACGCTGGCGAGCCTGTGCCCTCAGCCCGACCCAGGACCGCCAACTACAACAACGCTGGCGAGCCTGTGCCCTCAGCCCGACACAGGATCGCAGACTACAACAACGCTGGCGAGCCTGTGCCCTGAGCCTGACCCAGGGCGACGGACAAACCCAACGCAGGCGAGCCTGTTCCCTCAGCCCGACCCAGGACAACCGACTACAACAACGCTGGCGAGCCTGTGCCCTCAGCCCGACCAAGAACGACCGACTACAACAACGCTGGCGAGCTTGTGCCCTCAGCCCGACCCAGGACGACCAACTACAACAACGCTGGCGAGCCTGTGCCCTCAGCCCGACACAGGACCGCCGACTACAACAACGCTGGCGAGCCTGTGCCATCATCCCGACCCAAGACCGCCGACTACAACAACGCTGGTGAGCCTGTGCCTTCAGCCCGACTGAGGACAGCCGACTAGAACAACCCTGGCAAGCCTGTGCCATCAGCCCGAACCAGGACCGCCGACTACAACAACGCTGGCGAGCCTGTGCCCTCAGCCCGACTCAGGACCGCCGACTACAACAACGCTGGCGAGCCTGTGCCCTCAGCCCGACCCAGGACCGCCGACTACAACAACGCTGGCGAGCCTGTGCCCTCAGCCCGACTGAGGACAGCCGACTAGAACAACCCTGGCGAGCCTGTGCCATCAGCCCGAACCAGGACTGCCGACTACATCAACGCTGGCGAGCCTGTGCCCTCAGCCCGACTCAGGACCGCCGACTACAACAACGCTGGCGAGCCTGTGCCCTCAGCCCGACCCAGGACCACCGACTACAACAACGCTGGCGAGCCTGTGCCCTCAGCCCGACCCAGGACCGCCGACTACAACAACGCTGGCGAGCCTGTGCCCTCAGCCCGACCAGGACCGCCAACTACAACAACGCTGGCGAGCCTGTGCCCTCAGCCCGACCCAGGATCGCCGACTACAACAACGCTGGAGAGCCTGTGCCCTCAGCCCGACCCAGGACGACCGACAAACCCAACACTGGCGAGCCTGTGCCCTCAGCCCGACCCAGGACGACCGACACACCCAACGCTGGCGAGCCTGTGCCCTGAGCCTGACCCAGGGCGACGGACAAACCCAACGCAGGCGAGCCTGTGCCCTCAGCCCGACCCAGGACGACCGACTACAACAACGCTGGCGAGCCTGTTCCCTCAGCCCGACCCAGTACCGCCGACTACAACAACGCTGGCGAGCCTGTGCCTTCAGCCCGACTTAGGACAGCCGACTAGAACAACCCTGGCGAGCCTGTGCCATCAGCCCGAACTAGGACTGCCGACTACAACAACGCTGGCGAGCCTGTGCCCTCAGCCCGACTCAGGACCGCCGACTACAACAACGCTGGCGAGCCTGTGCCCTCAGCCCGACCCAGGACCGCCGACTACAACAACGCTGGCGAGCCTGTGCCCTCAGCCCGACCCAGGACCGCCGACTACTACAACGCTGGCGAGCCTGTGCCCTCAGCACGACCAGGACCGCAAACTACAACAACGCTGGCGAGCCTGTGCCCTCAGCCCGAACCAGGATCGCCGACTACAACAACGCTGGAGAGCCTGTGCCCTCAGCCCGACCCAGGACTACCGACAAACCCAACACTGGCGAGCCTGTGCCCTCAGCCCGACCCAGGACGACCGAAACACCCAACGCTGGCGAGCCTGTGCCCTGAGCCTGACCCAGGGCGACGGACAAACCCAACGCAGGCGAGCCTGTGCCCTCAGCCTGACCCAGGACGACCGACTACAACAACGCTGGCGAGCCTGTTCCCTCAGCCTGACCAAGAACGACCGACTACAACAACGCTGGCGAGCCTGTGCCCTCAGCCCGACCCAGGACCGCCGACTACAACAACGCTGGCGAGCCTGTGCCCTCAGCCCGACCCAGTACAGCCAACTACAACAACGCTGGCGAGCCTGTGCCTTCAGCCCGACTTAGGACAGCCGACTAGAACAACCCTGGCGAGCCTGTGCCATCAGCCCGAACCAGGACTGCCAACTACAACAACGCTGGCGAGCCTGTGCCCTCAGCCCGACCCAGGACCGCCGACTAAAACAACGCTGGCGAGCCTGTGCCCTCAGCCCGACCCAGGACCGCCAACTACAACAACGCTGGCGAGCCTGTGCCCTCAGCCCGACCCAGGACCGCCGACTACAACAACGCTGGCGAGCCTGTGCCATCAGCCTGACCCAGGACCGCCGACTAACACAACGCTGGCAAGCCTGTGCCCTCAGCCCGACCCAGGACCGCCGACTACAACAACGCTGGCGAGCCTGTGCCCTCAGCCCGACCCAGGACCGCCAACTACAACAACGCTGGCGAGCCTGTGCCCTCAGCCCGACCCAGGATCGCAGACTACAACAACGCTGCAGAGCCTGTGCCCTCAGCCCGACCCAGGACGACCGGCACACCCAACGCTGGCGAGTCTGTGCCCTGAGCCTGACCCAGGGCGACGGACAAACCCAACGCAGGCAAGCCTGTTCCCTCAGCCCGACCCAGGACGACCGACTACATCAACGCTGGCGAGCCTGTGCCCTCAGCCCGACTCAGGACCGCCGACTACAACAACGCTGGCGAGCCTGTGCCCTCAGCCCGACCCAGGACCGCCGACTACAACAACGCTGGCGAGCCTGTGCCCTCAGCCCGACCCAGGACCGCCGACTACAACAACGCTGGCGAGCCTGTGCCCTCAGCCCGACCAGGACCGCCAACTACAACAACGCTGGCGAAACTGTGCCCTCAGCCCGACCCAGGATCGCCGACTACAACAACGCTGGAGAGCCTGTGCCCTCAGCCCGACCCAGGACGACCGACAAACCCAACGCTGGCGAGCCTGTGCCCTCAGCCCGACCCAGGACGACCGACACACCCAACGCTGGCGAGCCTGTGCCCTGAGCCTGACCCAGGGAAACGGACAAACCCAACGCAGGCGAGCCTGTGCCCTCAGCCCGACCCAGGACGACCGACTACAACAACGCTGGCGAGCCTGTTCCCTCAGCCTGACCAAGAACGACCGACTACAACAACGCTGGCGAGCCTGTGCCCTCAGCCCGATCCAGGACCGCCGACTACAACAACGCTGGCGAGCCTGTGCCCTCAGCCCGACCCAGTACCGCCGACTACAACAACGCTGGCGAGCCTGTGCCTTCAGCCCGACTTAGGACAGCCGACTAGAACAACCCTGGCGAGCCTGTGCCATCAGCCCGAACTAGGACTGCCGACTACAACAACGCTGGCGAGCCTGTGCCCTCAGCCCGACCCAGGACCGCCGACTACAACAACGCTGGCGAGCCTGTGCCCTCAGCCCGACCCAGGACCGCCAACTACAACAACGCTGGCGAGCCTGTGCCCTCAGCCCGACCCAGGACCGCCGACTACAACAACGCTGGCGAGCCTGTGCCCTCAGCCTGACCCAGGACCGCCGACTAACACAACACTGGCAAGCCTGTGCCCTCAGCCCGACCCAGGACCGCCGACTACAACAACGCTGGCGAGCCTGTGCCCTCAGCCCGACCCAGGACCGCCAACTACAACAACGCTGGCGAGCCTGTGCCCTCAGCCCGACCCAGGATCGCAGACTACAACAACGCTGCAGAGCCTGTGCCCTCAGCCCGACCCAGGACGACCGACAAACCCAATGCTGGCGAGCCTGTGCCCTCAGCCCGACCCAGGACGACCGGCACACCCAACGCTGGCGAGTCTGTGCCCTGAGCCTGACCCAGGGCGACGGACAAACCCAACGCAGGCAAGCCTGTTCCCTCAGCCCGACCCAGGACGACCGACTACAACAACGCTGGCGAGCCTGTGCCCTCAGCCCGACCAAGAACGACCGACTACAACAACGCTGGCTAGCCTGTGCCCTCAGCCCGACCAAGAACGACCGACTACAACAACGCTGGCGAGCCTGTGCCCTCAGCCCGACCCAGGACGACCAACTACAACAACGCTGGCGAGCCTGTGCCCTCAGCCCGACACAGGACCGCCGACTACAACAACGCTGGCGAGCCTGTGCCCTCAGCCCGACCCAGGACGACCAACTACAACAACGCTGGCGAGCCTGTGCCCTCAGCCCGACACAGGACCGCCGACTACAACAACGCTGGCGAGCCTGTGCCCTCAGCCCGACCCAAGACCGCCGACTACAACAACGCTGGCAAGCCTGTGCCTTCAGCCCGACTGAGGACAGCCGACTAGAACAACCCTGGCGAGCCTGTGCCATCAGCCCGAACCAGGACCACCGACTACAACAACGCTGGCGAGCCTGTGCCCTCAGCCCGACTCAGGACCGCCGACTACAACAACGCTGGCGAGCCTGTGCCCTCAGCCCGACCCAGGACCGCCGACTACAACAACGCTGGCGAGCCTGTGCCCTCAGCCCGACCCAGGACCGCCGACTACAACAACGCTGGAGAGCCTGTGCCCTCAGCCCGACCCAGGACGACCGACAAACCCAACGCTGGCGAGCCTGTGCCCTCAGCCCGACCCAGGACGACCGACACACCCAACGCTGGCGAGCCTGTGCCCTGAGCCTGACCCAGGGCGACGGACAAACCCAACGCAGGCGAGCCTGTGCCCTCAGCCCGACCCAGGACGACCGACTACAACAACGCTGGCGAGCCTGTTCCCTCAGCCTGACCAAGAACGACCGACTACAACAACGCTGGCGAGCCTGTGCCCTCAGCCCGATCCAGGACCGCCGACTACAACAACGCTGGCGAGCCTGTGCCCTCAGCCCGACCCAGTACCGCCGACTACAACAACGCTGGCGAGCCTGTGCCTTCAGCCCGACTTAGGACAGCCGACTAGAACAACCCTGGCGAGCCTGTGCCATCAGCCCGAACTAGGACTGCCGACTACAACAACGCTGGCGAGCCTGTGCCCTCAGCCCGACCCAGGACCGCCGACTAGAACAACGCTGCCGAGCCTGTGCCCTCAGCCCGACCCAGGACCGCCAACTACAACAACGCTGGCGAGCCTGTGCCCTCAGCCCGACCCAGGACCGCCGACTACAACAACGCTGGCGAGCCTGTGCCCTCAGCCTGACCCAGGACCGCCGACTAACACAACGCTGGCAAGCCTGTGCCCTCAGCCCGACCCAGGACCGCCGACTACAACAACGCTGGCGAGCCTGTGCCCTCAGCCCGACCCAGGACCGCCAACTACAACAACGCTGGCGAGCCTGTGCCCTCAGCCCGACCCAGGATCGCAGACTACAACAACGCTGCAGAGCCTGTGCCCTCAGCCCGACCCAGGACGACCGACAAACCCAACGCTGGCGAGCCTGTGCCCTCAGCCCGACCCAGGACGACCGGCACACCCAACGCTGGCGAGTCTGTGCCCTGAGCCTGACCCAGGGCGACGGACAAACCCAACGCAGGCAAACCTGTTCCCTCAGCCCGACCCAGGACGACCGACTACAACAACGCTGGCGAGCCTGTGCCCTCAGCCCGACCAAGAACGACCGACTACAACAACGCTGGCTAGCCTGTGCCCTCAGCCCGACCAAGAACGACCGACTACAACAACGCTGGCGAGCCTGTGCCCTCAGCCCGACCCAGGACGACCAACTACAACAACGCTGGCGAGCCTGTGCCCTCAGCCCGACACAGGACCGCCGACTACAACAACACTGGCGAGCCTGTGCCCTCAGCCCGACCCAGGACGACCAACTACAACAACGCTGGCGAGCCTGTGCCCTCAGCCCGACACAGGACCGCCGACTACAACAACGCTGGCGAGCCTGTGCCCTCAGCCCGACCCAAGACCGCCGACTACAACAACGCTGGCAAGCCTGTGCCTTCAGCCCGAATGAGGACAGCCGACTAGAACAACCCTGGCGAGCCTGTGCCCTCAGCCCAACTCAGGACCGCTGACTACAACAACGCTGGCGAGCCTGTGCCCACAGCCCGACCCAGGACTGCCGACTACAACAACGCTGGCGAGCCTGTGCCCTCAGTCCGACCCAGGACCGCCGACTACAACAACGCTGGCAAGCCTGTGCCCTCAGCCCGACCCAGGACCGCCGACTAACACAACGCTGGCGAGCCTGTGCCCTCAGCCCGACCCAGGATTGCCGACTACAACAACGCTGGCGAGCCTGTGCCCTCAGCCCGACCCAGGACCGCCGACTACAACAACGCTGGCGAGCCTGTGACCTCAGCCTGACCAGGACCGCCAACTACAACAACTCTGGCGAGCCTGTGCCCTCAGCCCGACCCAGGAACGCCGACTACAACAACGCTGGAGAGCCTGTGCCCTCAGCCCGACCCAGGACGACCCACAAACCCAACACTGGCGAGCCTGTGCCCTCAGCCCGACCCAGGACGACCGACACACCCAACGCTGGCGAGCCTGTGCCCTGAGCCTGACCCAGGGCGACGGACAAACCCAACGCAGGCAAGTCTGTTCCCTCAGCCCGACCCAGGACGACCGACTACAACAACGCTGGCGAGCCTGTGCCCTCAGCCCGACCAAGAACGACCGACTACAACAACGCTGGCGAGCCTGTGCCCTCAGCCCGACCCAGGACGACCAACTACAACAACGCTGGCGAGCCTGTGCCCTCAGCCCGACACAGGACCGCCGACTACAACAACGCTGGCGAGCCTGTGCCCTCAGCCCGACCCAAGACCGCCGACTACAACAACGCTGGCAAGCCTGTGCCTTCAGCCCGAATGAGGACAGCCGACTAGAACAACCCTGGCGAGCCTGTGCCCTCAGCCCAACTCAGGACCGCTGACTACAACAACGCTGGCGAGCCTGTGCCCACAGCCCGACCCAGGACTGCCGACTACAACAACGCTGGCGAGCCTGTGCCCTCAGTCCGACCCAGGACCGCCGACTACAACAACGCTGGCAAGCCTGTGCCCTCAGCCCGACCCAGGACCGCCGACTAACACAACGCTGGCGAGCCTGTGCCCTCAGCCCGACCCAGGATTGCCGACTACAACAACGCTGGCGAGCCTGTGCCCTCAGCCCGACCCAGGACCGCCGACTACAACAACGCTGGCGAGCCTGTGACCTCAGCCCGACCAGGACCGCCAACTACAACAACTCTGGCGAGCCTGTGCCCTCAGCCCGACCCAGGAACGCCGACTACAACAACGCTGGAGAGCCTGTGCCCTCAGCCCGACCCAGGACGACCGACAAACCCAACACTGGCGAGCCTGTGCCCTCAGCCCGACCCAGGACGACCGACACACCCAACGCTGGCGAGCCTGTGCCCTGAGCCTGACCCAGGGCGACGGACAAACCCAACGCAGGCAAGTCTGTTCCCTCAGCCCGACCCAGGACGACCGACTACAACAACGCTGGCGAGCCTGTGCCCTCAGCCCGACCAAGAACGACCGACTACAACAACGCTGGCGAGCCTGTGCCCTCAGCCCGACCCAGGACGACCAACTACAACAACGCTGGCGAGCCTGTGCCCTCAGCCCGACACAGGACCGCCGACTACAACAACGCTGGCGAGCCTGTGCCCTCAGCCCGACCCAAGACCGCCGACTACAACAACGCTGGCAAGCCTGTGCCTTCAGCCCGACTGAGGACAGCCGACTAGAACAACCCTGGCGAGCCTGTGCCATCAGCCCGAACCAGGACCGCCGACTACAACAACGCTGGCGAGCCTGTGCCCTCAGCCCGACTCAGGACCGCCGACTACAACAACGCTGGCGAGCCTGTGCCCTCAGCCCGACCCAGGACCGCCGACTACAACAACGCTGGCGAGCCTGTGCCCTCAGCCCGACCCAGGACCGCCGACTACAACAACGCTGGCGAGCCTGTGCCCTCAGCCCGACCCAGGACCGCCGACTAACACAACGCTGGCGAGCCTGTGCCCTCAGCCCGACCCAGGATTGCCGACTACAACAACGCTGGCGAGCCTGTGCCCTCAGCCCGACCCAGGACCGCCGACTACAACAACGCTGGCGAGCCTGTGCCCTCAGCCCGACCAGGACCGCCAACTACAACAACGCTGGCGAGCCTGTGCCCTCAGCCCGACCCAGGATCGCCGACTACAACAACGCTGGAGAGCCTGTGCCCTCAGCCCGACCCAGGACGACCGACAAACCCAACACTGGCGAGCCTGTGCCCTCAGCCCGACCCAGGACGACCGACACACCCAACGCTGGCGAGCCTGTGCCCTGAGCCTGACCCAGCGCGACGGACAAACCCAACGCAGGCGAGCCTGTGCCCTCAGCCCGACCCAGGACGACCGACTACAACAGCGCTGGCGAGCCTGTTCCCTCAGCCTGACCAAGAACGACCGACTACAACAACGCTGGCGAGCCTGTGCCTTCAGCCCGACTGAGGACAGCCGACTAGAACAACCCTGGCAAGCCTGTGCCATCAGCCCGAACCAGGACCGCCGACTACAACAACGCTGGCGAGCCTGTGCCCTCAGCCCGACACAGGACCGCCGACTACAACAACGCTGGCGAGCCTGTGCCCTCAGCCCGACCCAAGACCGCCGACTACAACAACGCTGGCAAGCCTGTGCCTTCAGCCCGACTGAGGACAGCCGACTACAACAACGCTGGCGAGCCTGTGCCCTCAGCCCGACCCAGGATCGCAGACTACAACAACGCTGCAGAGCCTGTGCCCTCAGCCCGACCCAGGACGACCGGCACACCCAACGCTGGCGAGTCTGTGCCCTGAGCCTGACCCAGGGCGACGGACAAACCCAACGCAGGCAAGCCTGTTCCCTCAGCCCGACCCAGGACGACCGACTACATCAACGCTGGCGAGCCTGTGCCCTCAGCCCGACCCAGGACCGCCGACTACAACAACGCTGGCGAGCCTGTGCCCTCAGCCCGACCCAGGACCGCCGACTAACACAACGCTGGCGAGCCTGTGCCCTCAGCCCGACCCAGGATTGCCGACTACAACAACGCTGGCGAGCCTGTGCCCTCAGCCCGACCCAGGACCGCCGACTACAACAACGCTGGCGAGCCTGTGCCCTCAGCCCGACCAGGACCGCCAACTACAACAACGCTGGCGAGCCTGTGCCCTCAGCCCGACCCAGGACCGCCAACTACAACAACGCTGGAGAGCATGTGCCCTCAGCCCGACCCAGGACGAAGACAAACCCAACACTGGCGAGCCTGTGCCCTCAGCCCGACCCAGGACGACCGACACACCCAACGCTGGCGAGCCTGTGCCCTGAGCCTGACCCAGGGCGACGGACAAACCCAACGCAGGCAAGTCTGTTCCCTCAGCCCGACCCAGGACGACCGACTACAACAACGCTGGCGAGCCTGTGCCCTCAGCCCGACCAAGAACGACCGACTACAACAACGCTGGCGAGCCTGTGCCCTCAGCCCGACCCAGGACGACCAACTACAACAACGCTGGCGAGCCTGTGCCCTCAGCCTGACACAGGACCGCCGACTACAACAACGCTGGCGAGCCTGTGCCCTCAGCCCGACCCAAGACCGCCGACTACAACAACGCTGGCAAGCCTGTGCCTTCAGCCCGACTGAGGACAGCCGACTAGAACAACCCTGGCGAGCCTGTGCCATCAGCCCGAACCAGGACCGCCGACTACAACAACGCTGGCGAGCCTGTGCCCTCAGCCCGACTCAGGACCGCCGACTACAACAACGCTGGCGAGCCTGTGCCCTCAGCCCGACCCAGGACCGCCGACTACAACAACGCTGGCGAGCCTGTGCCCTCAGCCCGACCCAGGACCGCCGACTACAACAACGCTGGCGAGCCTGTGCCCTCAGCCCGACCCAGGACCGCCGACTAACACAACGCTGGCGAGCCTGTGCCCTCAGCCCGACCCAGGATTGCCGACTACAACAACGCTGGCGAGCCTGTGCCCTCAGCCCGACCCAGGACCGCCGACTACAACAACGCTGGCGAGCCTGTGCCCTCAGCCCGACCAGGACCGCCAACTACAACAACGCTGGCGAGCCTGTGCCCTCAGCCCGACCCAGGATCGCCGACTACAACAACGCTGGAGAGCCTGTGCCCTCAGCCCGACCCAGGACGACCGACAAACCCAACACTGGCGAGCCTGTGCCCTCAGCCCGACCCAGGACGACCGACACACCCAACGCTGGCGAGCCTGTGCCCTGAGCCTGACCCAGCGCGACGGACAAACCCAACGCAGGCGAGCCTGTGCCCTCAGCCCGACCCAGGACGACCGACTACAACAGCGCTGGCGAGCCTGTTCCCTCAGCCTGACCAAGAACGACCGACTACAACAACGCTGGCGAGCCTGTGCCTTCAGCCCGACTGAGGACAGCCGACTAGAACAACCCTGGCAAGCCTGTGCCATCAGCCCGAACCAGGACCGCCGACTACAACAACGCTGGCGAGCCTGTGCCCTCAGCCCGACACAGGACCGCCGACTACAACAACGCTGGCGAGCCTGTGCCCTCAGCCCGACCCAAGACCGCCGACTACAACAACGCTGGCAAGCCTGTGCCTTCAGCCCGACTGAGGACAGCCGACTACAACAACGCTGGCGAGCCTGTGCCCTCAGCCCGACCCAGGATCGCAGACTACAACAACGCTGCAGAGCCTGTGCCCTCAGCCCGACCCAGGACGACCGGCACACCCAACGCTGGCGAGTCTGTGCCCTGAGCCTGACCCAGGGCGACGGACAAACCCAACGCAGGCAAGCCTGTTCCCTCAGCCCGACCCAGGACGACCGACTACATCAACGCTGGCGAGCCTGTGCCCTCAGCCCGACCCAGGACCGCCGACTACAACAACGCTGGCGAGCCTGTGCCCTCAGCCCGACCCAGGACCGCCGACTAACACAACGCTGGCGAGCCTGTGCCCTCAGCCCGACCCAGGATTGCCGACTACAACAACGCTGGCGAGCCTGTGCCCTCAGCCCGACCCAGGACCGCCGACTACAACAACGCTGGCGAGCCTGTGCCCTCAGCCCGACCAGGACCGCCAACTACAACAACGCTGGCGAGCCTGTGCCCTCAGCCCGACCCAGGACCGCCAACTACAACAACGCTGGAGAGCATGTGCCCTCAGCCCGACCCAGGACGAAGACAAACCCAACACTGGCGAGCCTGTGCCCTCAGCCCGACCCAGGACGACCGACACACCCAACGCTGGCGAGCCTGTGCCCTGAGCCTGACCCAGGGCGACGGACAAACCCAACGCAGGCAAGTCTGTTCCCTCAGCCCGACCCAGGACGACCGACTACAACAACGCTGGCGAGCCTGTGCCCTCAGCCCGACCAAGAACGACCGACTACAACAACGCTGGCGAGCCTGTGCCCTCAGCCCGACCCAGGACGACCAACTACAACAACGCTGGCGAGCCTGTGCCCTCAGCCTGACACAGGACCGCCGACTACAACAACGCTGGCGAGCCTGTGCCCTCAGCCCGACCCAAGACCGCCGACTACAACAACGCTGGCAAGCCTGTGCCTTCAGCCCGACTGAGGACAGCCGACTAGAACAACCCTGGCGAGCCTGTGCCATCAGCCCGAACCAGGACCGCCGACTACAACAACGCTGGCGAGCCTGTGCCCTCAGCCCGACCCAGGACGACCGACTACAACAGCGCTGGCGAGCCTGTTCCCTCAGCCTGACCAAGAACGACCGACTACAACAACGCTGGCGAGCCTGTGCCTTCAGCCTGACTGAGGACAGCCGACTAGAACAACCCTGGCAAGCCTGTGCCATCAGCCCGAACCAGGACCGCCGACTACAACAACGCTGGCGAGCCTGTGCCCTCAGCCCGACTCAGGACCGCCGACTACAACAACGCTGGCGAGCCTGTGCCCTCAGCCCAACCCAGGACCGCCGACTACAACAACGCTGGCGAGCCTGTGCCCTCAGCCCGACTGAGGACAGCCGACTACAACAACCCTGGCGAGCCTGTGCCATCAGCCCGAACCAGGACTGCCGACTACATCAACGCTGGCGAGCCTGTGCCCTCAGCCCGACTCAGGACCGCCGACTACAACAACGCTGGCGAGCCTGTGCCCTCAGCCCGACCCAGGACCGCCGACTACAACAACGCTGGCGAGCCTGTGCCCTCAGCCCGACCCAGGACCGCCGACTACAACAACGCTGGCGAGCCTGTGCCCTCAGCCCGACCCAGGACCGCCGACTACAACAACGCTGGCGAGCCTGTGCCCTCAGCCCGACCAGGACCGCCAACTACAACAACGCTGGCGAGCCTGTGCCCTCAGCCCGACCCAGGATCGCCGACTACAACAACGCTGGAGAGCCTGTGCCCTCAGCCCGACACAGGACGACCGACAAACCCAACGCTGGCGAGCCTGTGCCCTCAGCCCGACCCAGGACAACCGACACACCCAACGCTGGCGAGCCTGTGCCCTGAGCCTGACCCAGGGCGACGGACAAACCCAACGCAGGCGAGCCTGTGCCCTCAGCCCGACCCAGGACGACCGACTACAACAACGCTGGCGAGCCTGTTCCCTCAGCCTGACCAAGAACGACCGACTACAACAACGCTGGCGAGCCTGTGCCCTCAGCCCGACCCAGGACCGCCGACTACAACAACGCTGGCGAGCCTGTGCCCTCAGCCCGACTCAGGACCGCCGACTACAACAACGCTGGCGAGCCTGTGCCCTCAGCCCGACCCAGGACCGCCGACTACAACAACGCTGGCGAGCCTGTGCCCTCAGCCCGACCCAGGACCGCCGACTACAACAACGCTGGCGAGCCTGTGCCCTCAGCCCGACCCAGGACCGCCGACTAACACAACGCTGGCGAGCCTGTGCCCTCAGCCCGACCCAGGATTGCCGACTACAACAACGCTGGCGAGCCTGTGCCCTCAGCCCGACCCAGGACCGCCGACTACAACAACGCTGGCGAGCCTGTGCCCTCAGCCCGACCAGGACCGCCAACTACAACAACGCTGGCGAGCCTGTGCCCTCAGCCCGACCCAGGACCGCCAACTACAACAACGCTGGAGAGCATGTGCCCTCAGCCCGACCCAGGACGACGACAAACCCAACACTGGCGAGCCTGTGCCCTCAGCCCGACCCAGGACGACCGACACACCCAACGCTGGCGAGCCTGTGCCCTGAGCCTGACCCAGGGCGACGGACAAACCCAACGCAGGCAAGTCTGTTCCCTCAGCCCGACCCAGGACGACCGACTACAACAACGCTGGCGAGCCTGTGCCCTCAGCCCGACCAAGAACGACCGACTACAACAACGCTGGCGAGCCTGTGCCCTCAGCCCGACCCAGGACGACCAACTACAACAACGCTGGCGAGCCTGTGCCCTCAGCCCGACACAGGACCGCCGACTACAACAACGCTGGCGAGCCTGTGCCCTCAGCCCGACCCAAGACCGCCGACTACAACAACGCTGGCAAGCCTGTGCCTTCAGCCCAACTGAGGACAGCCGACTAGAACAACCCTGGCGAGCCTGTGCCATCAGCCCGAACCAGGACCGCCGACTACAACAACGCTGGCGAGCCTGTGCCCTCAGCCCGACCCAGGACGACCGACTACAACAGCGCTGGCGAGCCTGTTCCCTCAGCCTGACCAAGAACGACCGACTACAACAACGCTGGCGAGCCTGTGCCCTCAGCCCGACTCAGGACCGCCGACTACAACAACGCTGGCGAGCCTGTGCCCTCAGCCCAACCCAGGACCGCCGACTACAACAACGCTGGCGAGCCTGTGCCCTCAGCCCGACTGAGGACAGCCGACTACAACAACCCTGGCGAGCCTGTGCCATCAGCCCGAACCAGGACTGCCGACTACATCAACGCTGGCGAGCCTGTGCCCTCAGCCCGACTCAGGACCGCCGACTACAACAACGCTGGCGAGCCTGTGCCCTCAGCCCGACCCAGGACCGCCGACTACAACAACGCTGGCGAGCCTGTGCCCTCAGCCCGACCCAGGACCGCCGACTACAACAACGCTGGCGAGCCTGTGCCCTCAGCCCGACCCAGGACCGCCGACTACAACAACGCTGGCGAGCCTGTGCCCTCAGCCCGACCAGGACCGCCAACTACAACAACGCTGGCGAGCCTGTGCCCTCAGCCCGACCCAGGATCGCCGACTACAACAACGCTGGAGAGCCTGTGCCCTCAGCCCGACCCAGGACGACCGACAAACCCAACGCTGGCGAGCCTGTGCCCTCAGCCCGACCCAGGACAACCGACACACCCAACGCTGGCGAGCCTGTGCCCTGAGCCTGACCCAGGGCGACGGACAAACCCAACGCAGGCGAGCCTGTGCCCTCAGCCCGACCCAGGACGACCGACTACAACAACGCTGGCGAGCCTGTTCCCTCAGCCTGACCAAGAACGACCGACTACAACAACGCTGGCGAGCCTGTGCCCTCAGCCCGACCCAGGACCGCCGACTACAACAACGCTGGCGAGCCTGTGCCCTCAGCCCGACCCAGTACCGCCGACTACAACAACGCTGGCGAGCCTGTGCCTTCAGCCCGACTTAGGACAGCCGACTAGAACAACCCTGGCGAGCCTGTGCCATCAGCCCGAACTAGGACTGCCGACTACAACAACGCTGGCGAGCCTGTGCCCTCAGCCCGACCCAGGACCGCCGACTACAACAACGCTGGCGAGCCTGTGCCCTCAGCCCGACCCAGGACCGCCGACTACAACAACGCTGGCGAGCCTGTGCCCTCAGCCTGACCCAGGACCGCCGACTAACACAACGCTGGCAAGCCTGTGCCCTCAGCCCGACCCAGGACCGCCGACTACAACAACGCTGGCGAGCCTGTGCCCTCAGCCCGACCCAGGACCGCCAACTACAACAACGCTGGCGAGCCTGTGCCCTCAGCCCGACCCAGGATCGCAGACTACAACAACGCTGCAGAGCCTGTGCCCTCAGCCCGACCCAGGACGACCGACAAACCCAACGCTGGCGAGCCTGTGCCCTCAGCCCGACCCAGGACGACCGGCACACCCAACGCTGGCGAGTCTGTGCCCTGAGCCTGACCCAGGGCGACGGACAAACCCAACGCAGGCAAGCCTGTTCCCTCAGCCCGACCCAGGACGACCGACTACAACAACGCTGGCGAGCCTGTGCCCTCAGCCCGACCAAGAACGACCGACTACAACAACGCTGGCGAGCCTGTGCCCTCAGCCCGACCCAGGATGACCAACTACAACAACGCTGGCGAGCCTGTGCCCTCAGCCCGACTCAGGACCGCCGACTACAACAACGCTGGCGAGCCTGTGCCCTCAGCCCGACCCAGAACCGCCGACTACAACAACGCTGGCGAGCCTGTGCCCTCAGCCCGACCCAGGACCGCCGACTACAACAACGCTGGCGAGCCTGTGCCCTCAGCCCGACCCAGGACCGCAGACTAACACAACGCTGGCGAGCCTGTGCCCTCAGCCCGACCCAGGATTGCCGACTACAACAACGCTGGCGAGCCTGTGCCCTCAGCCCGACCCAGGACCGCCGACTACAACAACGCTGGCGAGCCTGTGCCCTCAGCCCGACCAGGACCGCCAACTACAACAACGCTGGCGAGCCTGTGCCCTCAGCCCGACCCAGGATCGCCGACTACAACAACGCTGGAGAGCCTGTGCCCTCAGCCCGACCCAGGACGACCGACAAACCCAACACTGGCGAGCCTGTGCCCTCAGCCCGACCCAGGACGACCGACACACCCAACGCTGGCGAGCCTGTGCCCTGAGCCTGACCCAGGGCGACGGACAAACCCAACGCAGGAGAGCCTGTTCCCTCAGCCCGACGCAGGACGACCGACTACAACAACGCTGGCGAGCCTGTGCCCTCAGCCCGACCAAGAAAGACAGACTACAACAACGCTGGCGAGCCTGTGCCCTCAGCCCGACCCAGGACGACCAACTACAACAACGCTGGCGAGCCTGTGCCCTCAGCCCGACCCAGGACCGCCGACTACAACAACGCTGGCGAGCCTGTGCCCTCAGCCCGACCCAGTACCGCCGACTACAACAACGCTGGCGAGCCTGTGCCTTCAGCCTGACTTAGGACAGCCGACTAGAACAACCCTGGCGAGCCTGTGCCATCAGCCCGAACCAGGACTGCCAACTACAACAACGCTGGCGAGCCTGTGCCCTCAGCCCGACTCAGGACCGCCGACTACAACAACGCTGGCGAGCCTGTGTCCTCAGCCCGACCCAGGACCGCCGACTACAACAACGCTGGCGAGCCTGTGCCCTCAGCCCGACCCAGGACCGCCGACTACAACAACGCTGGCGAGCCTGTGCCCTCAGCCCGACCCAGGACCGCCAACTACAACAACGCTGGCGAGCCTGTGCCCTCAGCCCGACCCAGGATCGCAGACTACAACAACGCTGGCGAGCCTGTGCCCTGAGCCTGACCCAGGGCGACGGACAAACCCAACGCAGGCGAGCCTGTTCCCTCAGCCCGACCCAGGACGACCGACTACAACAACGCTGGCGAGCCTGTGCCCTCAGCCCGACCAAGAACGACCGACTACAACAACGCTGGCGAGCTTGTGCCCTCAGCCCGACCCAGGACGACCAACTACAACAACGCTGGCGAGCCTGTGCCCTCAGCCCGACACAGGACCGCCGACTACAACAACGCTGGCGAGCCTGTGCCATCAGCCCGACCCAAGACCGCCGACTACAACAACGCTGGTGAGCCTGTGCCTTCAGCCCGACTGAGGACAGCCGACTAGAACAACCCTGGCAAGCCTGTGCCATCAGCCCGAACCAGGACCGCCGACTACAACAACGCTGGCGAGCCTGTGCCCTCAGCCCGACTCAGGACCGCCGACTACAACAACGCTGGCGAGCCTGTGCCCTCAGCCCGACCCAGGACCGCCGACTACAACAACGCTGGCGAGCCTGTGCCCTCAGCCCGACTGAGGACAGCCGACTAGAACAACCCTGGCGAGCCTGTGCCATCAGCCCGAACCAGGACTGCCGACTACATCAACGCTGGCGAGCCTGTGCCCTCAGCCCGACTCAGGACCGCCGACTACAACAACGCTGGCGAGCCTGTGCCCTCAGCCCGACCCAGGACCGCCGACTACAACAACGCTGGCGAGCCTGTGCCCTCAGCCCGACCCAGGACCGCCGACTACAACAACGCTGGCGAGCCTGTGCCCTCAGCCCGACCCAGGACCGCCGACTACAACAACGCTGGCGAGCCTGTGCCCTCAGCCCGACCCAGGACGACCGACAAACCCAACACTGGCGAGCCTGTGCCCTCAGCCCGACCCAGGACGACCGACACACCCAACGCTGGCGAGCCTGTGCCCTGAGCCTGACCCAGGGCGACGGACAAACCCAACGCAGGCGAGCCTGTGCCCTCAGCCCGACCCAGGACGACCGACTACAACAACGCTGGCGAGCCTGTTCCCTCAGCCCGACCCAGTACCGCCGACTACAACAACGCTGGCGAGCCTGTGCCTTCAGCCCGACTTAGGACAGCCGACTAGAACAACCCTGGCGAGCCTGTGCCATCAGCCCGAACTAGGACTGCCGACTACAACAACGCTGGCGAGCCTGTGCCCTCAGCCCGACTCAGGACCGCCGACTACAACAACGCTGGCGAGCCTGTGCCCTCAGCCCGACCCAGGACCGCCGACTAGAACAACGCTGGCGAGCCTGTGCCCTCAGCCCGACCCAGGACCGCCGACTACTACAACGCTGGCGAGTCTGTGCCCTCAGCACGACCAGGACCGCAAACTACAACAACGCTGGCGAGCCTGTGCCCTCAGCCCGAACCAGGATCGCCGACTACAACAACGCTGGAGAGCCTGTGCCCTCAGCCCGACCCAGGACGACCGACAAACCCAACACTGGCAAGCCTGTGCCCTCAGCCCGACCCAGGACGACCGACACACCGAACGCTGGCGAGCCTGTGCCCTGAGCCTGACCCAGGGCGACGGACAAACCCAACGCAGGCGAGCCTGTGCCCTCAGCCCGACCCAGGACGACCGACTACAACAACGCTGGCGAGCCTGTTCCCTCAGCCTGACCAAGAACGACCGACTACAACAACGCTGGCGAGCCTGTGCCCTCAGCCCGACCCAGGACCGCCGACTACAACAACGCTGGCGAGCCTGTGCCCTCAGCCCGACCCAGTACAGCCAACTACAACAACGCTGGCGAGCCTGTGCCTTCAGCCCGACTTAGGACAGCCGACTAGAACAACCCTGGCGAGCCTGTGCCATCAGCCCGAACCAGGACTGCCAACTACAACAACGCTGGCGAGCCTGTGCCCTCAGCCCGACCCAGGACCGCCGACTACAACAACGCTGGCGAGCCTGTGCCCTCAGCCCGACCCAGGACCGCCAACTACAACAACGCTGGCGAGCCTGTGCCCTCAGCCTGACCCAGGACCGCCGACTAACACAACGCTGGCGAGCCTGTGCCCTCAGCCCGACCCAGGACGACCGACTACAACAACGCTGGCGAGCCTGTTCCCTCAGCCTGACCAAGAACGACCGACTACAACAACGCTGGCGAGCCTGTGCCCTCAGCCCGACCCAGGACCGCCGACTACAACAACGCTGGCGAGCCTGTGCCCTCAGCCCGACCCAGTACCGCCGACTACAACAACGCTGGCGAGCCTGTGCCTTCAGCCCGACTTAGGACAGCCGACTAGAACAACCCTGGCGAGCCTGTGCCATCAGCCCGAACTAGGACTGCCGACTACAACAACGCTGGCGAGCCTGTGCCCTCAGCCCGACCCAGGACCGCCGACTACAACAACGCTGGCGAGCCTGTGCCCTCAGCCCGACCCAGGACCGCCAACTACAACAACGCTGGCGAGCCTGTGCCCTCAGCCCGACCCAGGACCGCCGACTACAACAACGCTGGCGAGCCTGTGCCCTCAGACTGACCCAGGACCGCCGACTAACACAACGCTGGCAAGCCTGTGCCCTCAGCCCGACCCAGGACCGCCGACTACAACAACGCTGGCGAGCCTGTGCCCTCAGCCCGACCCAGGACCGCCAACTACAACAACGCTGGCGAGCCTGTGCCCTCAGCCCGACCCAGGATCGCAGACTACAACAACGCTGCAGAGCCTGTGCCCTCAGCCCGACCCAGGACGACCGACAAACCCAACGCTGGCGAGCCTGTGCCCTCAGCCCGACCCAGGACGACCGGCACACCCAACGCTGGCGAGTCTGTGCCCTGAGCCTGACCCAGGGCGACGGACAAACCCAACGCAGGCAAGCCTGTTCCCTCAGCCCGACCCAGGACGACCGACTACAACAACGCTGGCGAGCCTGTGCCCTCTGCCCGACCAAGAACGACCGACTACAACAACGCTGGCGAGCCTGTGCCCTCAGCCCGACCCAGGATGACCAACTACAACAACGCTGGCGAGCCTGTGCCCTCAGCCCGACTCAGGACCGCCGACTACAACAACGCTGGCGAGCCTGTGCCCTCAGCCCGACCCAGGACCGCCGACTACAACAACGCTGGCGAGCCTGTGCCCTCAGCCCGACCCAGGACCGCCGACTACAACAACGCTGGCGAGCCTGTGCCCTCAGCCCGACCCAGGACCGCCGACTAACACAACGCTGGCGAGCCTGTGCCCTCAGCCCGACCCAGGATTGCCGACTACAACAACGCTGGCGAGCCTGTGCCCTCAGCCCGACCCAGGACCGCCGACTACAACAACGCTGGCGAGCCTGTGCCCTCAGCCCGACCAGGACCGCCAACTACAACAACGCTGGCGAGCCTGTGCCCTCAGCCCGACCCAGGATCGCCGACTACAACAACGCTGGAGAGCCTGTGCCCTCAGCCCGACCCAGGACGACCGACAAACCCAACACTGGCGAGCCTGTGCCCTCAGCCCGACCCAGGACGACCGACACACCCAACGCTGGCGAGCCTGTGCCCTGAGCCTGACCCAGGGCGACGGACAAACCCAACGCAGGAGAGCCTGTTCCCTCAGCCCGACGCAGGACGACCGACTACAACAACGCTGGCGAGCCTGTGCCCTCAGCCCGACCAAGAACGACCGACTACAACAACGCTGGGGAGCCTGTGCCCTCAGCCCGACCCAGGACGACCAACTACAACAACGCTGGCGAGCCTGTGCCCTCAGCCCGACCCAGGACTGCCGACTACAACAACGCTGGCGAGCCTGTGCCCTCAGCCCGACCCAGTACCGCCGACTACAACAACGCTGGCGAGCCTGTGCCTTCAGCCCGACTTAGGACAGCCGACTAGAACAACCCTGGCGAGCCTGTGCCATCAGCCCGAACCAGGACTGCCAACTACAACAACGCTGGCGAGCCTGTGCCCTCAGCCCGACTCAGGACCGCCGACTACAACAACACTGGCGAGCCTGTGTCCTCAGCCCGACCCAGGACCGCCGACTACAACAACGCTGGCGAGCCTGTGCCCTCAGCCCGACCCAGGACCGCCGACTACAACAACGCTGGCGAGCCTGTGCCCTCAGCCCGACCCAGGACCGCCAACTACAACAACGCTGGCGAGCCTGTGCCCTCAGCCCGACACAGGATCGCAGACTACAACAACGCTGGCGAGCCTGTGCCCTGAGCCTGACCCAGGGCGACGGACAAACCCAACGCAGGCGAGCCTGTTCCCTCAGCCCGACCCAGGACAACCGACTACAACAACGCTGGCGAGCCTGTGCCCTCAGCCCGACCAAGAACGACCGACTACAACAACGCTGGCGAGCTTGTGCCCTCAGCCCGACCCAGGACGACCAACTACAACAACGCTGGCGAGCCTGTGCCCTCAGCCCGACACAGGACCGCCGACTACAACAACGCTGGCGAGCCTGTGCCATCATCCCGACCCAAGACCGCCGACTACAACAACGCTGGTGAGCCTGTGCCTTCAGCCCGACTGAGGACAGCCGACTAGAACAACCCTGGCAAGCCTGTGCCATCAGCCCGAACCAGGACCGCCGACTACAACAACGCTGGCGAGCCTGTGCCCTCAGCCCGACTCAGGACCGCCGACTACAACAACGCTGGCGAGCCTGTGCCCTCAGCCCGACCCAGGACCGCCGACTACAACAACGCTGGCGAGCCTGTGCCCTCAGCCCGACTGAGGACAGCCGACTAGAACAACCCTGGCGAGCCTGTGCCATCAGCCCGAACCAGGACTGCCGACTACATCAACGCTGGCGAGCCTGTGCCCTCAGCCCGACTCAGGACCGCCGACTACAACAACGCTGGCGAGCCTGTGCCCTCAGCCCGACCCAGGACCACCGACTACAACAACGCTGGCGAGCCTGTGCCCTCAGCCCGACCCAGGACCGCCGACTACAACAACGCTGGCGAGCCTGTGCCCTCAGCCCGACCAGGACCGCCAACTACAACAACGCTGGCGAGCCTGTGCCCTCAGCCCGACCCAGGATCGCCGACTACAACAACGCTGGAGAGCCTGTGCCCTCAGCCCGACCCAGGACGACCGACAAACCCAACACTGGCGAGCCTGTGCCCTCAGCCCGACCCAGGACGACCGACACACCCAACGCTGGCGAGCCTGTGCCCTGAGCCTGACCCAGGGCGACGGACAAACCCAACGCAGGCGAGCCTGTGCCCTCAGCCCGACCCAGGACGACCGACTACAACAACGCTGGCGAGCCTGTTCCCTCAGCCCGACCCAGTACCGCCGACTACAACAACGCTGGCGAGCCTGTGCCTTCAGCCCGACTTAGGACAGCCGACTAGAACAACCCTGGCGAGCCTGTGCCATCAGCCCGAACTAGGACTGCCGACTACAACAACGCTGGCGAGCCTGTGCCCTCAGCCCGACTCAGGACCGCCGACTACAACAACGCTGGCGAGCCTGTGCCCTCAGCCCGACCCAGGACCGCCGACTACAACAACGCTGGCGAGCCTGTGCCCTCAGCCCGACCCAGGACCGCCGACTACTACAACGCTGGCGAGCCTGTGCCCTCAGCACGACCAGGACCGCAAACTACAACAACGCTGGCGAGCCTGTGCCCTCAGCCCGAACCAGGATCGCCGACTACAACAACGCTGGAGAGCCTGTGCCCTCAGCCCGACCCAGGACTACCGACAAACCCAACACTGGCGAGCCTGTGCCCTCAGCCCGACCCAGGACGACCGAAACACCCAACGCTGGCGAGCCTGTGCCCTGAGCCTGACCCAGGACTGCCGACTACAACAACGCTGGCGAGCCTGTGCCCTCAGTCCGACCCAGGACCGCCGACTACAACAACGCTGGCAAGCCTGTGCCCTCAGCCCGACCCAGGACCGCCGACTAACACAACGCTGGCGAGCCTGTGCCCTCAGCCCGACCCAGGATTGCCGACTACAACAACGCTGGCGAGCCTGTGCCCTCAGCCCGACCCAGGACCGCCGACTACAACAACGCTGGCGAGCCTGTGACCTCAGCCCGACCAGGACCGCCAACTACAACAACTCTGGCGAGCCTGTGCCCTCAGCCCGACCCAGGAACGCCGACTACAACAACGCTGGAGAGCCTGTGCCCTCAGCCCGACCCAGGACGACCGACAAACCCAACACTGGCGAGCCTGTGCCCTCAGCCCGACCCAGGACGACCGACACACCCAACGCTGGCGAGCCTGTGCCCTGAGCCTGACCCAGGGCGACGGACAAACCCAACGCAGGCAAGTCTGTTCCCTCAGCCCGACCCAGGACGACCGACTACAACAACGCTGGCGAGCCTGTGCCCTCAGCCCGACCAAGAACGACCGACTACAACAACGCTGGCGAGCCTGTGCCCTCAGCCCGACCCAGGACGACCAACTACAACAACGCTGGCGAGCCTGTGCCCTCAGCCCGACACAGGACCGCCGACTACAACAACGCTGGCGAGCCTGTGCCCTCAGCCCGACCCAAGACCGCCGACTACAACAACGCTGGCAAGCCTGTGCCTTCAGCCCGAATGAGGACAGCCGACTAGAACAACCCTGGCGAGCCTGTGCCCTCAGCCCAACTCAGGACCGCTGACTACAACAACGCTGGCGAGCCTGTGCCCACAGCCCGACCCAGGACTGCCGACTACAACAACGCTGGCGAGCCTGTGCCCTCAGTCCGACCCAGGACCGCCGACTACAACAACGCTGGCAAGCCTGTGCCCTCAGCCCGACCCAGGACCGCCGACTAACACAACGCTGGCGAGCCTGTGCCCTCAGCCCGACCCAGGATTGCCGACTACAACAACGCTGGCGAGCCTGTGCCCTCAGCCCGACCCAGGACCGCCGACTACAACAACGCTGGCGAGCCTGTGACCTCAGCCCGACCAGGACCGCCAACTACAACAACTCTGGCGAGCCTGTGCCCTCAGCCCGACCCAGGAACGCCGACTACAACAACGCTGGAGAGCCTGTGCCCTCAGCCCGACCCAGGACGACCGACAAACCCAACACTGGCGAGCCTGTGCCCTCAGCCCGACCCAGGACGACCGACACACCCAACGCTGGCGAGCCTGTGCCCTGAGCCTGACCCAGGGCGACGGACAAACCCAACGCAGGCAAGTCTGTTCCCTCAGCCCGACCCAGGACGACCGACTACAACAACGCTGGCGAGCCTGTGCCCTCAGCCCGACCAAGAACGACCGACTACAACAACGCTGGCGAGCCTGTGCCCTCAGCCCGACCCAGGACGACCAACTACAACAACGCTGGCGAGCCTGTGCCCTCAGCCCGACACAGGACCGCCGACTACAACAACGCTGGCGAGCCTGTGCCCTCAGCCCGACCCAAGACCGCCGACTACAACAACGCTGGCAAGCCTGTGCCTTCAGCCCGACTGAGGACAGCCGACTAGAACAACCCTGGCGAGCCTGTGCCATCAGCCCGAACCAGGACCGCCGACTACAACAACGCTGGCGAGCCTGTGCCCTCAGCCCGACTCAGGACCGCCGACTACAACAACGCTGGCGAGCCTGTGCCCTCAGCCCGACCCAGGACCGCCGACTACAACAACGCTGGCGAGCCTGTGCCCTCAGCCCGACCCAGGACCGCCGACTACAACAACGCTGGCGAGCCTGTGCCCTCAGCCCGACCCAGGACCGCCGACTAACACAACGCTGGCGAGCCTGTGCCCTCAGCCCGACCCAGGATTGCCGACTACAACAACGCTGGCGAGCCTGTGCCCTCAGCCCGACCCAGGACCGCCGACTACAACAACGCTGGCGAGCCTGTGCCCTCAGCCCGACCAGGACCGCCAACTACAACAACGCTGGCGAGCCTGTGCCCTCAGCCCGACCCAGGATCGCCGACTACAACAACGCTGGAGAGCCTGTGCCCTCAGCCCGACCCAGGACGACCGACAAACCCAACACTGGCGAGCCTGTGCCCTCAGCCCGACCCAGGACGACCGACACACCCAACGCTGGCGAGCCTGTGCCCTGAGCCTGACCCAGCGCGACGGACAAACCCAACGCAGGCGAGCCTGTGCCCTCAGCCCGACCCAGGACGACCGACTACAACAGCGCTGGCGAGCCTGTTCCCTCAGCCTGACCAAGAACGACCGACTACAACAACGCTGGCGAGCCTGTGCCTTCAGCCCGACTGAGGACAGCCGACTAGAACAACCCTGGCAAGCCTGTGCCATCAGCCCGAACCAGGACCGCCGACTACAACAACGCTGGCGAGCCTGTGCCCTCAGCCCGACACAGGACCGCCGACTACAACAACGCTGGCGAGCCTGTGCCCTCAGCCCGACCCAAGACTGCCGACTACAACAACGCTGGCAAGCCTGTGCCTTCAGCCCGACTGAGGACAGCCGACTACAACAACGCTGGCGAGCCTGTGCCCTCAGCCCGACCCAGGATCGCAGACTACAACAACGCTGCAGAGCCTGTGCCCTCAGCCCGACCCAGGACGACCGGCACACCCAACGCTGGCGAGTCTGTGCCCTGAGCCTGACCCAGGGCGACGGACAAACCCAACGCAGGCAAGCCTGTTCCCTCAGCCCGACCCAGGACGACCGACTACATCAACGCTGGCGAGCCTGTGCCCTCAGCCCGACTCAGGACCGCCGACTACAACAACGCTGGCGAGCCTGTGCCCTCAGCCCGACCCAGGACCGCCGACTACAACAACGCTGGCGAGCCTGTGCCCTCAGCCCGACCCAGGACCGCCGACTACAACAACGCTGGCGAGCCTGTGCCCTCAGCCCGACCAGGACCGCCAACTACAACAACGCTGGCGAAACTGTGCCCTCAGCCCGACCCAGGATCGCCGACTACAACAACGCTGGAGAGCCTGTGCCCTCAGCCCGACCCAGGACGACCGACAAACCCAACGCTGGCGAGCCTGTGCCCTCAGCCCGACCCAGGACGACCGACACACCCAACGCTGGCGAGCCTGTGCCCTGAGCCTGACCCAGGGAAACGGACAAACCCAACGCAGGCGAGCCTGTGCCCTCAGCCCGACCCAGGACGACCGACTACAACAACGCTGGCGAGCCTGTTCCCTCAGCCTGACCAAGAACGACCGACTACAACAACGCTGGCGAGCCTGTGCCCTCAGCCCGATCCAGGACCGCCGACTACAACAACGCTGGCGAGCCTGTGCCCTCAGCCCGACCCAGTACCGCTGACTACAACAACGCTGGCGAGCCTGTGCCTTCAGCCCGACTTAGGACAGCCGACTAGAACAACCCTGGCGAGCCTGTGCCATCAGCCCGAACTAGGACTGCCGACTACAACAACGCTGGCGAGCCTGTGCCCTCAGCCCGACCCAGGACCGCCGACTACAACAATGCTGGCGAGCCTGTGCCCTCAGCCCGACCCAGGACCGCCAACTACAACAACGCTGGCGAGCCTGTGCCCTCAGCCCGACCCAGGACCGCCGACTACAACAACGCTGGCGAGCCTGTGCCCTCAGCCTGACCCAGGACCGCCGACTAACACAACACTGGCAAGCCTGTGCCCTCAGCCCGACCCAGGACCGCCGACTACAACAACGCTGGCGAGCCTGTGCCCTCAGCCCGACCCAGGACCGCCAACTACAACAACGCTGGCGAGCCTGTGCCCTCAGCCCGACCCAGGATCGCAGACTACAACAACGCTGCAGAGCCTGTGCCCTCAGCCCGACCCAGGACGACCGACAAACCCAATGCTGGCGAGCCTGTGCCCTCAGCCCGACCCAGGACGACCGGCACACCCAACGCTGGCGAGTCTGTGCCCTGAGCCTGACCCAGGGCGACGGACAAACCCAACGCAGGCAAGCCTGTTCCCTCAGCCCGACCCAGGACGACCGACTACAACAACGCTGGCGAGCCTGTGCCCTCAGCCCGACCAAGAACGACCGACTACAACAACGCTGGCTAGCCTGTGCCCTCAGCCCGACCAAGAACGACCGACTACAACAACGCTGGCGAGCCTGTGCCCTCAGCCCGACCCAGGACGACCAACTACAACAACGCTGGCGAGCCTGTGCCCTCAGCCCGACACAGGACCGCCGACTACAACAACGCTGGCGAGCCTGTGCCCTCAGCCCGACCCAGGACGACCAACTACAACAACGCTGGCGAGCCTGTGCCCTCAGCCCGACACAGGACCGCCGACTACAACAACGCTGGCGAGCCTGTGCCCTCAGCCCGACCCAAAACCGCCGACTACAACAACGCTGGCAAGCCTGTGCCTTCAGCCCGACTGAGGACAGCCGACTAGAACAACCCTGGCGAGCCTGTGCCATCAGCCCGAACCAGGACCACCGACTACAACAACGCTGGCGAGCCTGTGCCCTCAGCCCGACTCAGGACCGCCGACTACAACAACGCTGGCGAGCCTGTGCCCTCAGCCCGACCCAGGACCGCCGACTACAACAACGCTGGCGAGCCTGTGCCCTCAGCCCGACCCAGGACCGCCGACTACAACAACGCTGGAGAGCCTGTGCCCTCAGCCCGACCCAGGACGACCGACAAACCCAACGCTGGCGAGCCTGTGCCCTCAGCCCGACCCAGGACGACCGACACACCCAACGCTGGCGAGCCTGTGCCCTGAGCCTGACCCAGGGCGACGGACAAACCCAACGCAGGCGAGCCTGTGCCCTCAGCCCGACCCAGGACGACCGACTACAACAACGCTGGCGAGCCTGTTCCCTCAGCCTGACCAAGAACGACCGACTACAACAACGCTGGCGAGCCTGTGCCCTCAGCCCGATCCAGGACCGCCGACTACAACAACGCTGGCGAGCCTGTGCCCTCAGCCCGACCCAGTACCGCCGACTACAACAACGCTGGCGAGCCTGTGCCTTCAGCCCGACTTAGGACAGCCGACTAGAACAACCCTGGCGAGCCTGTGCCATCAGCCCGAACTAGGACTACCGACTACAACAACGCTGGCGAGCCTGTGCCCTCAGCCCGACCCAGGACCGCCGACTACAACAACGCTGGCGAGCCTGTGCCCTCAGCCCGACCCAGGACCGCCAACTACAACAACGCTGGCGAGCCTGTGCCCTCAGCCCGACCCAGGACCGCCGACTACAACAACGCTGGCGAGCCTGTGCCCTCAGCCTGACCCAGGACCGCCGACTAACACAACGCTGGCAAGCCTGTGCCCTCAGCCCGACCCAGGACCGCCGACTACAACAACGCTGGCGAGCCTGTGCCCTCAGCCCGACCCAGGACCGCCAACTACAACAACGCTGGCGAGCCTGTGCCCTCAGCCCGACCCAGGATCGCAGACTACAACAACGCTGCAGAGCCTGTGCCCTCAGCCCGACCCAGGACGACCGACAAACCCAACGCTGGCGAGCCTGTGCCCTCAGCCCGACCCAGGACGACCGGCACACCCAATGCTGGCGAGTCTGTGCCCTGAGCCTGACCCAGGGCGACGGACAAACCCAACGCAGGCAAACCTGTTCCCTCAGCCCGACCCAGGACGACCGACTACAACAACGCTGGCGAGCCTGTGCCCTCAGCCCGACCAAGAACGACCGACTACAACAACGCTGGCTAGCCTGTGCCCTCAGCCCGACCAAGAACGACCGACTACAACAACGCTGGCGAGCCTGTGCCCTCAGCCCGACCCAGGACGACCAACTACAACAACGCTGGCGAGCCTGTGCCCTCAGCCCGACACAGGACCGCCGACTACAACAACACTGGCGAGCCTGTGCCCTCAGCCCGACCCAGGACGACCAACTACAACAACGCTGGCGAGCCTGTGCCCTCAGCCCGACACAGGACCGCCGACTACAACAACGCTGGCGAGCCTGTGCCCTCAGCCCGACCCAAGACCGCCGACTACAACAACGCTGGCAAGCCTGTGCCTTCAGCCCGAATGAGGACAGCCGACTAGAACAACCCTGGCGAGCCTGTGCCCTCAGCCCAACTCAGGACCGCTGACTACAACAACGCTGGCGAGCCTGTGCCCACAGCCCGACCCAGGACTGCCGACTACAACAACGCTGGCGAGCCTGTGCCCTCAGTCCGACCCAGGACCGCCGACTACAACAACGCTGGCGAGCCTGTGCCCTCAGCCCGACCCAGGACCGCCGACTAACACAACGCTGGCGAGCCTGTGCCCTCAGCCCGACCCAGGATTGCCGACTACAACAACGCTGGCGAGCCTGTGCCCTCAGCCCGACCCAGGACCGCCGACTACAACAACGCTGGCGAGCCTGTGCCCTCAGCCCGACCAGGACCGCCAACTACAACAACTCTGGCGAGCCTGTGCCCTCAGCCCGACCCAGGAACGCCGACTACAACAACGCTGGAGAGCCTGTGCCCTCAGCCCGACCCAGGACGACCGACAAACCCAACACTGGCGAGCCTGTGCCCTCAGCCCGACCCAGGACGACCGACACACCCAACGCTGGCGAGCCTGTGCCCTGAGCCTGACCCAGGGCGACGGACAAACCCAACGCAGGCAAGTCTGTTCCCTCAGCCCGACCCAGGACGACCGACTACAACAACGCTGGCGAGCCTGTGCCCTCAGCCCGACCAAGAACGACCGACTACAACAACGCTGGCGAGCCTGTGCCCTCAGCCCGACCCAGGACGACCAACTACAACAACGCTGGCGAGCCTGTGCCCTCAGCCCGACACAGGACCGCCGACTACAACAACGCTGGCGAGCCTGTGCCCTCAGCCCGACCCAAGACCGCCGACTACAACAACGCTGGCAAGCCTGTGCCTTCAGCCCGACTGAGGACAGCCGACTAGAACAACCCTGGCGAGCCTGTGCCATCAGCCCGAACCAGGACCGCCGACTACAACAACGCTGGCGAGCCTGTGCCCTCAGCCCGACTCAGGACCGCCGACTACAACAACGCTGGCGAGCCTGTGCCCTCAGCCCGACCCAGGACCGCCGACTACAACAAAGCTGGCGAGCCTGTGCCCTCAGCCCGACCCAGGACCGCCGACTACAACAACGCTGGCGAGCCTGTGCCCTCAGCCCGACCCAGGACCGCCGACTAACACAACGCTGGCGAGCCTGTGCCCTCAGCCCGACCCAGGATTGCCGACTACAACAACGCTGGCGAGCCTGTGCCCTCAGCCCGACCCAGGACCGCCGACTACAACAACGCTGGCGAGCCTGTGCCCTCAGCCCGACCAGGACCGCCAACTACAACAACGCTGGCGAGCCTGTGCCCTCAGCCCGACCCAGGATCGCCGACTACAACAACGCTGGAGAGCCTGTGCCCTCAGCCCGACCCAGGACGACCGACAAACCCAACACTGGCGAGCCTGTGCCCTCAGCCCGACCCAGGACGACCGACACACCCAACGCTGGCGAGCCTGTGCCCTGAGCCTGACCCAGCGCGACGGACAAACCCAACGCAGGCGAGCCTGTGCCCTCAGCCCGACCCAGGACGACCGACTACAACAGCGCTGGCGAGCCTGTTCCCTCAGCCTGACCAAGAACGACCGACTACAACAACGCTGGCGAGCCTGTGCCTTCAGCCCGACTGAGGACAGCCGACTAGAACAACCCTGGCAAGCCTGTGCCATCAGCCCGAACCAGGACCGCCGACTACAACAACGCTGGCGAGCCTGTGCCCTCAGCCCGACACAGGACCGCCGACTACAACAACGCTGGCGAGCCTGTGCCCTCAGCCCGACCCAAGACCGCCGACTACAACAACGCTGGCAAGCCTGTGCCTTAAGCCCGACTGAGGACAGCCGACTACAACAACCCTGGCGAGCCTGTGCCATCAGCCCGAACCAGGACCGCCGACTACAACAACGCTGGCGAGCCTGTGCCCTCAGCCCGACTCAGGACCGCCGACTACAACAACGCTGGCGAGCCTGTGCCCTCAGCCCGACCCAGGACCGCCGACTACAACAACGCTGGCGAGCCTGTGCCCTCAGCCCGACCCAGGACCGCCGACTACAACAACGCTGGCGAGCCTGTGCCCTCAGCCCGACCAGGACCGCCAACTACAACAACGCTGGCGAGCCTGTGCCCTCAGCCCGACCCAGGATCGCCGACTACAACAACGCTGGAGAGCCTGTGCCCTCAGCCCGACCCAGGACGACCGATAAACCCAACGCTGGCAAGCCTGTGCCCTCAGCCCGACCCAGGACGACCGACACACCCAACGCTGGCGAGCCTGTGCCCTGAGCCTGACCCAGCGCGACGGACAAACCCAACGCAGGCGAGCCTGTGCCCTCAGCCCGACCCAGGACGACCGACTACAACAACGCTGGCGAGCCTGTTCCCTCAGCCTGACCAAGAACGACCGACTACAACAACGCTGGCGAGCCTGTGCCTTCAGCCCGACTGAGGACAGCCGACTAGAACAACCCTGGCAAGCCTGTGCCATCAGCCCGAACCAGGACCGCCGACTACAACAACGCTGGCGAGCCTGTGCCCTCAGCCCGACACAGGACCGCCGACTACAACAACGCTGGCGAGCCTGTGCCCTCAGCCCGACCCAAGACCGCCGACTACAACAACGCTGGCAAGCCTGTGCCTTCAGCCCGACTGAGGACAGCCGACTACAACAACCCTGGCGAGCCTGTGCCATCAGCCCGAACCAGGACCGCCGACTACAACAACGCTGGCGAGCCTGTGCCCTCAGCCCGACTCAGGACCGCCGACTACAACAACGCTGGCGAGCCTGTGCCCTCAGCCCGACCCAGGACCGCCGACTACAACAACGCTGGCGAGCCTGTGCCCTCAGCCCGACCCAGGACCGCCGACTACAACAACGCTGGCGAGCCTGTGCCCTCAGCCCGACCAGGACCGCCAACTACAACAACGCTGGCGAGCCTGTGCCCTCAGCCCGACCCAGGATCGCCGACTACAACAACGCTGGAGAGCCTGTGCCCTCAGCCCGACCCAGGACGACCGATAAACCCAACGCTGGCAAGCCTGTGCCCTCAGCCCGACCCAGGACGACCGACACACCCAACGCTGGCGAGCCTGTGCCCTGAGCCTGACCCAGGGCGACGGACAAACCCAACGCAGGCGAGCCTGTGCCCTCAGCCCGACCCAGGACGACCGACTACAACAACGCTGGCGAGCCTGTTCCCTCAGCCTGACCAAGAACGACCGACTACAACAACGCTGGCGAGCCTGTGCCCTCAGCCCGACCCAGGACCGCCGACTACAACAACGCTGGCGAGCCTGTGCCCTCAGCCCGACCCAGTACCGCCGACTACAACAACGCTGGCGAGCCTGTGCCTTCAGCCCGACTTAGGACAGCCGACTAGAACAACCCTGGCGAGCCTGTGCCATCAGCCCGAACTAGGACTGCCGACTACAACAACGCTGGCGAGCCTGTGCCCTCAGCCCGACCCAGGACCGCCGACTACAACAACGCTGGCGAGCCTGTGCCCTCAGCCCGACCCAGGACCGCCAACTACAACAACGCTGGCGAGCCTGTGCCCTCAGCCCGAACCAGGACCGCCAACTACAACAACGCTGGCGAGCCTGTGCCCACAGCCTGACCCAGGACCGCCGACTAACACAACGCTGGCAAGCCTGTGCCCTCAGCCCGACCCAGGACCGCCGACTACAACAACGCTGGCGAGCCTGTGCCCTCAGCCCGACCCAGGACCGCCAACTACAACAACGCTGGCGAGCCTGTGCCCTCAGCCCGACCCAGGATCGCAGACTACAACAACGCTGCAGAGCCTGTGCCCTCAGCCTGACCCAGGACGACCGACAAACCCAACGCTGGCGAGCCTGTGCCCTCAGCCCGACCCAGGACCGCCGACTAACACAACGCTGGCGAGCCTGTGCCCTCAGCCCGACCCAGGATTGCCGACTACAACAACGCTGGCGAGCCTGTGCCCTCAGCCCGACCCAGGACCGCCGACTACAACAACGCTGGCGAGCCTGTGCCCTCAGTCCTACCAGGACCGCCAACTACAACAACGCTGGCGAGCCTGTGCCCTCAGCCCGACCCAGGATCGCCGACTACAACAACGCTGGAGAGCCTGTGCCCTCAGCCCGACCCAGGACGACCGACAAACCCAACACTGGCGAGCCTGTGCCCTCAGCCCGACCCAGGACGACCGACACACCCAACGCTGGCGAGCCTGTGCCCTGAGCCTGACCCAGGGCGACGGACAAACCCAACGCAGGCAAGTCTGTTCCCTCAGCCCGACCCAGGACGACCGACTACAACAACGCTGGCGAGCCTGTGCCCTCAGCCCGACCAAGAACGACCGACTACAACAACGCTGGCGAGCCTGTGCCCTCAGCCCGACCCAGGACGACCAACTACAACAACGCTGGCGAGCCTGTGCCCTCAGCCCGACACAGTACCGCCGACTACAACAACGCTGGCGAGCCTGTGCCCTCAGCCCGACCCAAGACCGCCGACTACAACAACGCTGGCAAGCCTGTGCCTTCAGCCCGACTGAGGACAGCCGACTAGAACAACCCTGGCGAGCCTGTGCCATCAGCCCGAACCAGGACCGCCGACTACAACAACGCTGGCGAGCCTGTGCCCTCAGCCCGACTCAGGACCGCCGACTACAACAACGCTGGCGAGCCTGTGCCCTCAGCCCGACCCAGGACCGCCGACTACAACAACGCTGGCGAGCCTGTGCCCTCAGCCCGACCCAGGACCGCCGACTACAACAACGCTGGCGAGCCTGTGCCCTCAGCCTGACCCAGGACCGCCGACTAACACAACGCTGGCGAGCCTGTGCCCTCAGCCCGACCCAGGATTGCCGACTACAACAACGCTGGCGAGCCTGTGCCCTCAGCCCGACCCAGGACCGCCGACTACAACAACGCTGGCGAGCCTGTGCCCTCAGCCCGACACAGGACCGCCGACTACAACAACGCTGGCGAGCCTGTGCCCTCAGCCCGACACAAGACCGCCGACTACAACAACGCTGGCGAGCCTGTGCCTTCAGCCCGACTGAGGACAGCCGACTAGAACAACCCTGGCGAGCCTGTGCCATCAGCCCGAACCAGGACCGCCGACTACAACAACGCTGGCGAGCCTCTGCCCTCAGCCCGACTCAGGACCGCCGACTACAACAACGCTGGCGAGCCTGTGCCCTCAGCCCGACCCAGGACCGCCGACTACAACAACGCTGGCGAGCCTGTGCCCTCAGACCGACCCAGGACCGCCGACTACAACAACGCTGGCGAGCCTGTGCCCTCAGCCCGACCCAGGACCGCCGACTAACACAACGCTGGCGAGCCTGTGCCCTCAGCCCGACCCAGGATTGCCGACTACAACAACGCTGGCGAGCCTGTGCCATCAGCCCGACCCAGGACCGCCGACTACAACAACGCTGGCGAGCCTGTGCCCTCAGCCCGACCAGGACCGCCAACTACAACAACGCTGGCGAGCCTGTGCCCTCAGCCCGACCCAGGATCGCAGACTACAACAACGCTGGCGAGCCTGTGCCCTCAGCCCGACCCAGGACCGCCGACTACAACAACGCTGGCGAGCCTGTGCCCTCAGCCCGACCAGGACCGCCAACTACAACAACGCTGGCGAGCCTGTGCCCTCAGCCCGACCCAGGACGACCGACAAACCCAACGCTGGCGAGCCTGTGCCCTCAGCCCGACCCAGGACGACCGACACACCCAACGCTGGCGAGCCTGTGCCCTGAGCCTGACCCAGGGCGACGGACAAACTCAACGCAGGCGAGCCTGTGCCCTCAGCCCGACCCAGGACGACCGACTACAACAGCGCTGGCGAGCCTGTTCCCTCAGCCTGACCAAGAACGACCGACTACAACAACGCTGGCGAGCCTGTGCCCTCAGCCCGACCCAGGACCGCCGACTACAACAACGCTAGCGAGCCTGTGCCCTCAGCCCGACCCAGTACCGCCGACTACAACAACGCTGGCGAGCCTGTGCCTTCAGCCCGACTTAGGACAGCTGAATAGAACAACCCTGGCGAGCCTGTGCCCTCAGCCCGACCCAGGATCGCAGACTACAACAACGCTGCAGAGCCTGTGCCCTCAGCCCGACCCAGGACGACCGACAAACCCAACGCTGGCGAGCCTGTGCCTTCAGCCCGACTTAGGACAGCTGAATAGAACAACCCTGGCGAGCCTGTGCCATCAGCCCGAACCAGGACTGCCAACTACAACAACGCTGGCGAGCCTGTGCCCTCAGCCCGACTCAGGACCGCCGACTACAACAACGCTGGCGAGCCTGTGCCCTCAGCCCGACCCAGGACCGCCGACTACAACAACGCTGGCGAGCCTGTGCCCTCAGCCCGACCCAGGACCGCCAACTACAACAACGCTGGCGAGCCTGTGCCCTCAGCCCGACCCAGGACCGCCGACTACAACAACGCTGGCGAGCCTGTGCCCTCAGCCTGACCCAGGACCGCCGACTAACACAACGCTGGCGAGCCTGTGCCCTCAGCCCGACCCAGGACCGCCGACTACAACAACGCTGGCGAGCCTGTGCCCTCAGCCCGACCCAGGACCGCCAACTACAACAACGCTGGCAAGCCTGTGCCCTCAGCCCGACCCAGGATCGCAGACTACAACAACGCTGCAGAGCCTGTGCCCTCAGCCCGACCCAGGACGACCGACAAACCCAACGCTGGCGAGCCTGTGCCCTCAGCCCGACCCAGGACGACCGACACACCCAACGCTGGCGAGTCTGTGCCCTGAGCCTGACCCAGGGCGACGGACAAACCCAACGCAGGCAAGCCTGTTCCCTCAGCCCAACCCAGGACGACCGACTACAACAACGCTGGCGAGCCTGTGCCCTCAGCCCGACCAAGAACGACCGACTACAACAACGCTGGCGAGCCTGTGCCCTCAGCCCGACCCAGGACGACCAACTACAACAACGCTGGCGAGCCTGTGCCCTCAGCCCGACACAGGACCGCCGACTACAACAACGCTGGCGAGCCTGTGCCCTCAGCCCGACCCAAGACCGCCGACTACAACAACGCTGGCGAGCCTGTGCCTTCAGCCCGACTGAGGACAGCCGACTAGAACAACCCTGGCGAGCCTCTGCCCTCAGCCCGACTCAGGACCGCCGACTACAACAATGCTGGCGAGCCTGTGCCCTCAGCCCGACCCAGGACCGCCGACTACAACAACGCTGGCGAGCCTGTGCCCTCAGACCGACCCAGGACCGCCGACTACAACAACGCTGGCGAGCCTGTGCCCTCAGCCCGACCCAGGACCGCCGACTAACACAACGCTGGCGAGCCTGTGCCCTCAGCCCGACCCAGGATTGCCGACTACAACAACGCTGGCGAGCCTGTGCCCTCAGCCCGACCCAGGACCGCCGACTACAACAACGCTGGCGAGCCTGTGCCCTCAGCCCGACCAGGACCGCCAACTACAACAACGCTGGGGAGCCTGTGCCCTCAGCCCGACCCAGGATCGCAGACTACAACAGCGCTGGCGAGCCTGTTCCCTCAGCCTGACCAAGAACGACCGACTACAACAACGCTGGCGAGCCTGTGCCCTCAGCCCGACCCAGGACCGCCGACTACAACAACGCTAGCGAGCCTGTGCCCTCAGCCCGACCCAGTACCGCCGACTACAACAACGCTGGCGAGCCTGTGCCTTCAGCCCGACTTAGGACAGCTGAATAGAACAACCCTGGCGAGCCTGTGCCATCAGCCCGAACCAGGACTGCCAACTACAACAACGCTGGCGAGCCTGTGCCCTCAGCCCGACTCAGGACCGCCGACTACAACAACGCTGGCGAGCCTGTGCCCTCAGCCCGACCCAGGACCGCCGACTACAACAACGCTGGCGAGCCTGTGCCCTCAGCCCGACCAGGACCGCCAACTACAACAACGCTGGCGAGCCTGTGCCCTCAGCCCGACCCAGGACCGCCGACTACAACAACGCTGGCGAGCCTGTGCCCTCAGCCCGACCCAGGACCGCCGACTACAACAACGCTGGCGAGCCTGTGCCCTCAGCCCGACCAGGACCGCCAACTACAACAACGCTGGCGAGCCTGTGCCCTCAGCCCGACCCAGGATCGCCGACTAAAACAACGCTGGAGAGCCTGTGCCCTCAGCCCGACCCAGGACGACCGATAAACCCAACGCTGGCAAGCCTGTGCCCTCAGCCCGACCCAGGACGACCGACACACCCAACGCTGGCGAGCCTGTGCCCTGAGCCTGACCCAGGGCGACGGACAAACCCAACGCAGGCGAGCCTGTGCCCTCAGCCCGACCCAGGACGACCGACTACAACAACGCTGGCGAGCCTGTTCCCTCAGCCTGACCAAGAACGACCGACTACAACAACGCTGGCGAGCCTGTGCCCTCAGCCCGACCCAGGACCGCCGACTACAACAACGCTGGCGAGCCTGTGCCCTCAGCCCGACCCAGTACCGCCGACTACAACAACGCTGGCGAGCCTGTGCCTTCAGCCCGACTTAGGACAGCCGACTAGAACAACCCTGGCGAGCCTGTGCCATCAGCCCGAACTAGGACTGCCGACTACAACAACGCTGGCGAGCCTGTGCCCTCAGCCCGACCCAGGACCGCCGACTACAACAACGCTGGCGAGCCTGTGCCCTCAGCCCGACCCAGGACCGCCAACTACAACAACGCTGGCGAGCCTGTGCCCTCAGCCCGAACCAGGACCGCCAACTACAACAACGCTGGCGAGCCTGTGCCCACAGCCTGACCCAGGACCGCCGACTAACACAACGCTGGCAAGCCTGTGCCCTCAGCCCGACCCAGGACCGCCGACTACAACAACGCTGGCGAGCCTGTGCCCTCAGCCCGACCCAGGACCGCCAACTACAACAACGCTGGCGAGCCTGTGCCCTCAGCCCGACCCAGGATCGCAGACTACAACAACGCTGCAGAGCCTGTGCCCTCAGCCTGACCCAGGACGACCGACAAACCCAACGCTGGCGAGCCTGTGCCCTCAGCCCGACCCAGGACCGCCGACTAACACAACGCTGGCGAGCCTGTGCCCTCAGCCCGACCCAGGATTGCCGACTACAACAACGCTGGCGAGCCTGTGCCCTCAGCCCGACCCAGGACCGCCGACTACAACAACGCTGGCGAGCCTGTGCCCTCAGTCCTACCAGGACCGCCAACTACAACAACGCTGGCGAGCCTGTGCCCTCAGCCCGACCCAGGATCGCCGACTACAACAACGCTGGAGAGCCTGTGCCCTCAGCCCGACCCAGGACGACCGACAAACCCAACACTGGCGAGCCTGTGCCCTCAGCCCGACCCAGGACGACCGACACACCCAACGCTGGCGAGCCTGTGCCCTGAGCCTGACCCAGGGCGACGGACAAACCCAACGCAGGCAAGTCTGTTCCCTCAGCCCGACCCAGGACGACCGACTACAACAACGCTGGCGAGCCTGTGCCCTCAGCCCGACCAAGAACGACCGACTACAACAACGCTGGCGAGCCTGTGCCCTCAGCCCGACCCAGGACGACCAACTACAACAACGCTGGCGAGCCTGTGCCCTCAGCCCGACACAGTACCGCCGACTACAACAACGCTGGCGAGCCTGTGCCCTCAGCCCGACCCAAGACCGCCGACTACAACAACGCTGGCAAGCCTGTGCCTTCAGCCCGACTGAGGACAGCCGACTAGAACAACCCTGGCGAGCCTGTGCCATCAGCCCGAACCAGGACCGCCGACTACAACAACGCTGGCGAGCCTGTGCCCTCAGCCCGACTCAGGACCGCCGACTACAACAACGCTGGCGAGCCTGTGCCCTCAGCCCGACCCAGGACCGCCGACTACAACAACGCTGGCGAGCCTGTGCCCTCAGCCCGACCCAGGACCGCCGACTACAACAACGCTGGCGAGCCTGTGCCCTCAGCCTGACCCAGGACCGCCGACTAACACAACGCTGGCGAGCCTGTGCCCTCAGCCCGACCCAGGACGACCGACAAACCCAACGCTGGCGAGCCTGTGCCTTCAGCCCGACTTAGGACAGCTGAATAGAACAACCCTGGCGAGCCTGTGCCATCAGCCCGAACCAGGACTGCCAACTACAACAACGCTGGCGAGCCTGTGCCCTCAGCCCGACTCAGGACCGCCGACTACAACAACGCTGGCTAGCCTGTGCCCTCAGCCCGACCCAGGACCGCCGACTACAACAACGCTGGCGAGCCTGTGCCCTCAGCCCGACCCAGGACCGCCAACTACAACAACGCTGGCGAGCCTGTGCCCTCAGCCCGACCCAGGACCGCCGACTACAACAACGCTGGCGAGCCTGTGCCCTCAGCCTGACCCAGGACCGCCGACTAACACAACGCTGGCGAGCCTGTGCCCTCAGCCCGACCCAGGACCGCCGACTACAACAACGCTGGCGAGCCTGTGCCCTCAGCCCGACCCAGGACCGCCAACTACAACAACGCTGGCAAGCCTGTGCCCTCAGCCCGACCCAGGATCGCAGACTACAACAACGCTGCAGAGCCTGTGCCCTCAGCCCGACCCAGGACGACCGACAAACCCAACGCTGGCGAGCCTGTGCCCTCAGCCCGACCCAGGACGACCGACACACCCAACGCTGGCGAGTCTGTGCCCTGAGCCTGACCCAGGGCGACGGACAAACCCAACGCAGGCAAGCCTGTTCCCTCAGCCCAACCCAGGACGACCGACTACAACAACGCTGGCGAGCCTGTGCCCTCAGCCCGACCAAGAACGACCGACTACAACAACGCTGGCGAGCCTGTGCCCTCAGCCCGACCCAGGACGACCAACTACAACAACGCTGGCGAGCCTGTGCCCTCAGCCCGACACAGAACCGCCGACTACAACAACGCTGGCGAGCCTGTGCCCTCAGCCCGACCCAAGACCGCCGACTACAACAACGCTGGCGAGCCTGTGCCTTCAGCCCGACTGAGGACAGCCGACTAGAACAACCCTGGCGAGCCTCTGCCCTCAGCCCGACTCAGGACCGCCGACTACAACAATGCTGGCGAGCCTGTGCCCTCAGCCCGACCCAGGACCGCCGACTACAACAACGCTGGCGAGCCTGTGCCCTCAGACCGACCCAGGACCGCCGACTACAACAACGCTGGCGAGCCTGTGCCCTCAGCCCGACCCAGGACCGCCGACTAACACAACGCTGGCGAGCCTGTGCCCTCAGCCCGACCCAGGATTGCCGACTACAACAACGCTGGCGAGCCTGTGCCCTCAGCCCGACCCAGGACCGCCGACTACAACAATGCTGGCGAGCCTGTGCCCTCAGCCCGACCCAGGACCGCCGACTACAACAACGCTGGCGAGCCTGTGCCCTCAGACCGACCCAGGACCGCCGACTACAACAACGCTGGCGAGCCTGTGCCCTCAGCCCGACCCAGGACCGCCGACTAACACAACGCTGGCGAGCCTGTGCCCTCAGCCCGACCCAGGATCGCAGACTACAACAACGCTGGCGAGCCTGTGCCCTCAGCCCGACCCAGGACCGCCGACTACAACAACGCTGGCGAGCCTGTGCCCTCAGCCCGACCAGGACCGCCAACTACAACAACGCTGGCGAGCCTGTGCCCTCAGCCCGACCCAGGACGACCGACAAACCCAACGCTGGCGAGCCTGTGCCCTCAGCCCGACCCAGGACGACCGACACACCCAACGCTGGCGAGCCTGTGCCCTGAGCCTGACCCAGGGCGACGGACAAACCCAACGCAGGCGAGCCTGTGCCCTCAGCCCGACACAGGACGACCGACTACAACAGCGCTGGCGAGCCTGTTCCCTCAGCCTGACCAAGAACGACCGACTACAACAACGCTGGCGAGCCTGTGCCCTCAGCCCGACCCAGGACCGCCGACTACAACAACGCTAGCGAGCCTGTGCCCTCAGCCCGACCCAGTACCGCCGACTACAACAACGCTGGCGAGCCTGTGCCCTCAGCCCGACTTAGGACAGCTGAATAGAACAACCCTGGCGAGCCTGTGCCATCAGCCCGAACCAGGACTGCCAACTACAACAACGCTGGCGAGCCTGTGCCCTCAGCCCGACTCAGGACCGCCGACTACAACAACGCTGGCGAGCCTGTGCCCTCAGCCCGACCCAGGACCGCCGACTACAACAACGCTGGCGAGCCTGTGCCCTCAGCCCGACCCAGGACCGCCAACTACAACAACGCTGGCGAGCCTGTGCCCTCAGCCCGACCCAGGACCGCCGACTACAACAACGCTGGCGAGCCTGTGCCCTCAGCCTGACCCAGGACCGCCGACTAACACAACGCTGGCGAGCCTTTGCCCTCAGCCCGACCCAGGACCGCCGACTACAACAACGCTGGCGAGCCTGTGCCCTCAGCCCGACCCAGGACCGCCAACTACAACAACGCTGGCGAGCCTGTGCCCTCAGCCCGACCCAGGATCGCAGACTACAACAACGCTGCAGAGCCTGTGCCCTCAGCCCGACCCAGGACGACCAACAAACCCAACGCTGGCGAGCCTGTGCCCTCAGCCCGACCCAGGACGACCGACACACCCAACGCTGGCGAGTCTGTGCCCTGAGCCTGACCCAGGGCGACGGACAAACCCAACGCAGGCAAGCCTGTTCCCTCAGCCCGACCCAGGACGACCGACTACAACAACGCTGGCGAGCCTGTGCCCTCAGCCCGACCAAGAACGACCGACTACAACAACGCTGGCGAGCCTGTGCCTTCAGCCCGACTTAGGACAGCTGAATAGAACAACCCTGGCGAGCCTGTGCCCTCAGCCCGACCCAGGATCGCAGACTACAACAACGCTGCAGAGCCTGTGCCCTCAGCCCGACCCAGGACGACCGACAAACCCAACGCTGGCGAGCCTGTGCCTTCAGCCCGACTTAGGACAGCTGAATAGAACAACCCTGGCGAGCCTGTGCCATCAGCCTGAACCAGGACTGCCAACTACAACAACGCTGGCGAGCCTGTGCCCTCAGCCCGACTCAGGACCGCCGACTACAACAACGCTGGCGAGCCTGTGCCCTCAGCCCGACCCAGGACCGCCGACTACAACAACGCTGGCGAGCCTGTGCCCTCAGCCCGACCCAGGACCGCCAACTACAACAACGCTGGCGAGCCTGTGCCCTCAGCCCGACCCAGGACCGCCGACTACAACAACGCTGGCGAGCCTGTGCCCTCAGCCTGACCCAGGACCGCCGACTAACACAACGCTGGCGAGCCTGTGCCCTCAGCCCGACCCAGGACCGCCGACTACAACAACGCTGGCGAGCCTGTGCCCTCAGCCCGACCCAGGATCGCAGACTACAACAACGCTGCAGAGCCTGTGCCCTCAGCCCGACCCAGGACGACCGACAAACCCAACGCTGGCGAGCCTGTGCCCTCAGCCCGACCCAGGACGACCGACACACCCAACGCTGGCGAGTCTGTGCCCTGAGCCTGACCCAGGGCGACGGACAAACCCAACGCAGGCAAGCCTGTTCCCTAAGCCCGACCCAGGACGACCGACTACAACAACGCTGGCGAGCCTGTGCCCTCAGCCCGACCAAGAACGACCGACTACAACAACGCTGGCGAGCCTGTGCCCTCAGCCCGACCCAGGACGACCAACTACAACAACGCTGGCGAGCCTGTGCCCTCAGCCCGACACAGGACCGCCGACTACAACAACGCTGGCGAGCCTGTGCCCTCAGCCCGACCCAAGACCGCCGACTACAACAACGCTGGCGAGCCTGTGCCTTCAGCCCGACTGAGGACAGCCGACTAGAACAACCCTGGAGAGCCTGTGCCATCAGCCCGAACCAGGACCGCCGACTACAACAACGCTGGCGAGCCTCTGCCCTCAGCCCGACTCAGGACCGCCGACTACAACAACGCTGGCGAGCCTGTGCCCTCAGCCCGACCCAGGACCGCCGACTACAACAACGCTGGCGAGCCTGTGCCCTCAGACCGACCCAGGACCGCCGACTACAACAACGCTGGCGAGCCTGTGCCCTCAGCCCGACCCAGGACCGCCGACTAACACAACGCTGGCGAGCCTGTGCCCTCAGCCCGACCCAGGATTGCCGACTACAACAACGCTGGCGAGCCTGTGCCCTCAGCCCGACCCAGGACCGCCGACTACAACAATGCTGGCGAGCCTGTGCCCTCAGCCCGACCCAGGACCGCCGACTACAACAACGCTGGCGAGCCTGTGCCCTCAGACCGACCCAGGACCGCCGACTACAACAACGCTGGCGAGCCTGTGCCCTCAGCCCGACCCAGGACCGCCGACTAACACAACGCTGGCGAGCCTGTGCCCTCAGCCCGACCCAGGATTGCCGACTACAACAACGCTGGCGAGCCTGTGCCCTCAGCCCGACCAGGACCGCCAACTACAACAACGCTGGCGAGCCTGTGCCCTCAGCCCGACCCAGGATCGCAGACTACAACAACGCTGGCGAGCCTGTGCCCTCAGCCCGACCCAGGACCGCCGACTACAACAACGCTGGCGAGCCTGTGCCCTCAGCCCGACCAGGACCGCCAACTACAACAACGCTGGCGAGCCTGTGCCCTCAGCCCGACCCAGGACGACCGACAAACCCAACGCTGGCGAGCCTGTGCCCTCAGCCCGACCCAGGACGACCGACACACCCAACGCTGGCGAGCCTGTGCCCTGAGCCTGACCCAGGGCGACGGACATACCCAACGCAGGCGAGCCTGTGCCCTCAGCCCGACCCAGGACGACCGACTACAACAGCGCTGGCGAGCCTGTTCCCTCAGCCTGACCAAGAACGACCGACTACAACAACGCTGGCGAGCCTGTGCCCTCAGCCCGACCCAGGACCGCCGACTACAACAACGCTAGCGAGCCTGTGCCCTCAGCCCGACCCAGTACCGCCGACTACAACAACGCTGGCGAGCCTGTGCCTTCAGCCCGACTTAGGACAGCTGAATAGAACAACCCTGGCGAGCCTGTGCCATCAGCCCGAACCAGGACTGCCAACGACAACAACGCTGGCGAGCCTGTGCCCTCAGCCCGACTCAGGACCGCCGACTACAACAACGCTGGCCAGCCTGTGCCCTCAGCCCGACCCAGGACCGCCGACTACAACAACGCTGGCGAGCCTGTGCCCTCAGCCCGACCCAGGACCGCCAACTACAACAACGCTGGCGAGCCTGTGCCCTCAGCCCGACCCAGGACCGCCAACTACAACAACGCTGGCGAGCCTGTGCCCTCAGCCCGACCCAGGATCGCACACTACAACAACGCTGCAGAGCCTGTGCCCTCAGCCCGACCCAGGACGACCAACAAACCCAACGCTGGCGAGCCTGTGCCCTCAGCCCGACCCAGGACGACCGACACACCCAACGCTGGCGAGTCTGTGCCCTGAGCCTGACCCAGGGCGACGGACAAACCCAACGCAGGCAAGCCTGTTCCCTCAGCCCGACCCAGGACGACCGACTACAACAACGCTGGCGAGCCTGTGCCCTCAGCCCGACCAAGAACGACCGACTACAACAACGCTGGCGAGCCTGTGTCTTCAGCCCGACTTAGCACAGCTGAATAGAACAACCCTGGCGAGCCTGTGCCCTCAGCCCGACCCAGGATCGCAGACTACAACAACGCTGCAGAGCCTGTGCCCTCAGCCCGACCCAGGACGACCGACAAACCCAACGCTGGCGAGCCTGTGCCTTCAGCCCGACTTAGGACAGCTGAATAGAACAACCCTGGCGAGCCTGTGCCATCAGCCCGAACCAGGACTGCCAACTACAACAACGCTGGCGAGCCTGTGCCCTCAGCCCGACTCAGGACCGCCGACTACAACAACGCTGGCGAGCCTGTGCCCTCAGCCCGACCCAGGACCGCCGACTACAACAACGCTGGCGAGCCTGTGCCCTCAGCCCGACCCAGGACCGCCAACTACAACAACGCTGGCGAGCCTGTGCCCTCAGCCCGACCCAGGACCGCCGACTACAACAACGCTGGCGAGCCTGTGCCCTCAGCCTGACCCAGGACCGCCGACTAACACAACGCTGGCGAGCCTGTGCCCTCAGCCCGACCCAGGACCGCCGACTACAACAACGCTGGCGAGCCTGTGCCCTCAGCCCGACCCAGGACCGCCAACTACAACAACGCTGGCGAGCCTGTGCCCTCAGCCCGACCCAGGATCGCAGACTACAACAATGCTGCAGAGCCTGTGCCCTCAGCCCGACCCAGGACGACCGACAAACCCAACGCTGGCGAGCCTGTGCCCTCAGCCCGACCCAGGACGACCGACACACCCAACGCTGGCGAGTCTGTGCCCTGAGCCTGACCCAGGGCGACGGACAAACCCAACGCTGGCGAGCCTGTGCCCTCAGCCCGACCAAGAACGACCGACTACAACAACGCTGGCGAGCCTGTGCCCTCAGCCCGACCCAGGACGACCAACTACAACAACGCTGGCGAGCCTGTGCCCTCAGCCCGACACAGGACCGCCGACTACAACAACGCTGGCGAGCCTGTGCCCTCAGCCCGACCCAAGACCGCCGACTACAACAACGCTGGCGAGCCTGTGCCTTCAGCCCGACTGAGGACAGCCGACTAGAACAACCCTGGCGAGCCTGTGCCATCAGCCCGAACCAGGACCGCCGACTACAACAACGCTGGCGAGCCTGTGCCCTCAGCCCGACTCAGGACCGCCGACTACAACAACGCTGGCGAGCCTGTGCCCTCAGCCCGACCCAGGACCGCCGACTACAACAACGCTGGCGAGCCTGTGCCCTCAGACCGACCCAGGACCGCCGACTACAACAACGCTGGCGAGCCTTTTCCCTCAGCCCGACCCAGGACCGCCGACTAACACAACGCTGGCGAGCCTGTGCCCTCAGCCCGACCCAGGATTGCCGACTACAACAACGCTGGCGAGCCTGTGCCCTCAGCCCGACTCAGGACCGCCGACTACAACAACGCTGGCGAGCCTGTGCCCTCAGCCCGACCCAGGACCGCCGACTACAACAAAGCTGGCGAGCCTGTGCCCTCAGCCGAACCCAGGACCGCCGACTACAACAACGCTGGCGAGCCTGTGCCCTCAGCCTGACCCAGGACCGCCGACTAACACAACGCTGGCGAGCCTGTGCCCTCAGCCCGACCCAGGACGACCGACAAACCCAACGCTGGCGAGCCTGTGCCCTCAGCCCGACCCAGGATCGCCGACTACAACAATGCTGGAGAGCCTGTGCCCTCAGCCCGACCCAGGACAACCGACAAACCAAACGCTGGCGAGCCTGTGCCCTCAGCCCGACCCGGGACGACCGACACACCCAACGCTGGCGAGCCTGTGCCCTGAGCCTGACCCAGGGCGACGGACAAACCCAACGCAGGCGAGCCTGTGCCATCAGCCCGAACCAGGACGACCGACTACAACAACGCTGGCGAGCCTGTGCCCTCAGCCCGACCAAGAACGACCGACTACAACAACGCTGGCGAGCCTGTGCCCTCAACCCGACCCAGGATTGCAACTACAAAAACGCTGGCGAGCCTGTGCCCTCAGCCCGACCCAGGACCGCCGACCACAACAACGCTGGCGAGCCTGTGCCCTCAGCCCGACCCAGTACCGCCGACTACAACAACGCTGGCGAGCCTGTGCCTTCAGCCCGACTGAGGACAGCCGACTAGAACAACCCTGGCGAGCCTGTGCCATCAACCCGAACCAGGACTGCCGACTAAAACAACGCTGGCGAGCCTGTGCCCTCAGCCCGACTCAGGACCGCCGACTACAACAACGCTGGCGAGCCTGTGCCCTCAGCCCGACCCAGGACCGCCGACTACAACAACGCTGGCGAGCCTGTGCCCTCAGCCCGACCCAGGACCGCCGACTACAACAACGCTGGCGAGCCTGTGCCCTCAGCCCGACCCAGGACCGCCGACTAACACAACGCTGGCGAGCTTGTGCCCTCAGCCCGACCCAGGACCGCCGACTACAACAACGCTGGCGAGCCTGTGCCCTCAGCCCGACCCAGGACCGCCAACTACAACAACGCTGGCGAGCCTGTGCCCTCAGCCCAACCCAGGATCGCAGACTACAACAACGCTGCAGAGCCTGTGCCCTCAGCCCGAACCAGGACGACCGACAAACCCAACGCTGGCGAGCCTGTGCCCTCAGCCCGACCCAGGACGACCGACAAACCCAACGCTGGCGAGCCTGTGCCCTCAGCCCGACACAGGACCGCCGACTACAACAACGCTGGCGAGCCTGTGCCCTCAGCCCGACCCAAGACCGCCGACTACAACAACGCTGGCGAGCCTGTGCCTTCAGCCCGACTGAGGACAGCCGACTAGAACAACCCTGGCGAGCCTGTGCCATCAGCCCGAACCAGGACCGCCGACTACAACAACGCTGGCGAGCCTGTGCCCTCAGCCCGACTCAGGACCGCCGACTACAACAACGCTGGCGAGCCTGTGCCCTCAGCCCGACCCAGGACCGCCGACTACAACAACGCTGGCGAGCCTGTGCCCTCAGACCGACCCAGGACCGCCGACTACAACAACGCTGGCGAGCCTTTTCCCTCAGCCCGACCCAGGACCGCCGACTAACACAACGCTGGCGAGCCTGTGCCCTCAGCCCGACCCAGGATTGCCGACTACAACAACGCTGGCGAGCCTGTGCCCTCAGCCCGACTCAGGACCGCCGACTACAACAACGCTGGCGAGCCTGTGCCCTCAGCCCGACCCAGGACCGCCGACTACAACAAAGCTGGCGAACCTGTGCCCTCAGCCGAACCCAGGACCGCCGACTACAACAACGCTGGCGAGCCTGTGCCCTCAGCCTGACCCAGGACCGCCGACTAACACAACGCTGGCGAGCCTGTGCCCTCAGCCCGACCCAGGACGACCGACAAACCCAACGCTGGCGAGCCTGTGCCCTCAGCCCGACCCAGGATCGCCGACTACAACAATGCTGGAGAGCCTGTGCCCTCAGCCCGACCCAGGACAACCGACAAACCAAACGCTGGCGAGCCTGTGCCCTCAGCCCGACCCGGGACGACCGACACACCCAACGCTGGCGAGCCTGTGCCCTGAGCCTGACCCAGGGCGACGGACAAACCCAACGCAGGCGAGCCTGTGCCATCAGCCCGAACCAGGACGACCGACTACAACAACGCTGGCGAGCCTGTGCCCTCAGCCCGACCAAGAACGACCGACTACAACAACGCTGGCGAGCCTGTGCCCTCAACCCGACCCAGGATTGCAACTACAAAAACGCTGGCGAGCCTGTGCCCTCAGCCCGACCCAGGACCGCCGACCACAACAACGCTGGCGAGCCTGTGCCCTCAGCCCGACCCAGTACCGCCGACTACAACAACGCTGGCGAGCCTGTGCCTTCAGCCCGACTGAGGACAGCCGACTAGAACAACCCTGGCGAGCCTGTGCCATCAACCCGAACCAGGACTGCCGACTAAAACAACGCTGGCGAGCCTGTGCCCTCAGCCCGACTCAGGACCGCCGACTACAACAACGCTGGCGAGCCTGTGCCCTCAGCACGACCCAAGACCGCCGACTACAACAACGCTGGCGAGCCTGTGCCCTCAGCCCGACCCAGGACCGCCGACTACAACAACGCTGGCGAGCCTGTGCCCTCAGCCCGACCCAGGACCGCCGACTAACACAACGCTGGCGAGCTTGTGCCCTCAGCCCGACCCAGGACCGCCGACTACAACAACGCTGGCGAGCCTGTGCCCTCAGCCCGACCCAGGACCGCCAACTACAACAACGCTGGCGAGCCTGTGCCCTCAGCCCAACCCAGGATCGCAGACTACAACAACGCTGCAGAGCCTGTGCCCTCAGCCCGAACCAGGACGACACACAAACCCAACGCTGGCGAGCCTGTGCCCTCAGCCCGACCCAGGACGACCGACAAACCCAACGCTGGCGAGCCTGTGCCCTGAGCCTGACCCAGGGCGACGGACAAACCCAACGCTGGCGAGCCTGTGCCCTCAGCCCGACCAAGAACGACCGACTACAACAACGCATGCGAGCCTGTGCCCTCAGCCCGACCCAGGACGACCAACTACAACAACGCTGGCGAGCCTGTGCCCTCAGCCCGACACAGGACCGCCGACTACAACAACGCTGGCGAGCCTGTGCCCTCAGCCCGACCCAAGACCGCCGACTACAACAACGCTGGCGAGCCTGTGCCTTCAGCCCGACTGAGGACAGCCGACTAGAACAACCCTGGCGAGCCTGTGCCCTCAGCCCGACCCAGGACTGCCGACTACAACAACGCTGGCGAGCCTGTGCCCTCAGCCCGACTGAGGACAGCCGACTAGAACAACCCTGGCGAGCCTGTGCCATCAGCCCGAACCAGGACTGCCGACTACATCAACGCTGGCGAGCCTGTGCCCTCAGCCCGACTCAGGACCACCGACTACAACAACGCTGGCGAGCCTGTGCCCTCAGCCCGACCCAGGACCGCCGACTACAACAACGCTGGCGAGCCTGTGCCCTCAGCCCGACCCAGGACCGCCGACTACAACAACGCTGGCGAGCCTGTGCCCTCAGCCCGACCAAGACCGCCAACTACAACAACGCTGGCGAGCCTGTGCCCTCAGCCCGACCCAGGATCGCCGACTACAACAACGCTGGAGAGCCTGTGCCCTCAGCCCGACCCAGGACGACCGACAAACCCAACACTGGCGAGCCTGTGCCCTCAGCCCGACCCAGGACGACCGACACACCCAACGCTGGCGAGCCTGTGCCCTGAGCCTGACCCAGGGCGACGGACAAACCCAACGCAGGCGAGCCTGTGCCCTCAGCCCGACCCAGGACGACCGACTACAACAACGCTGGCGAGCCTGTTCCCTCAGCCTGACCAAGAACGACCGACTACAACAACGCTGGCGAGCCTGTGCCCTCAGCCCGACCCAGGACCGCCGACTACAACAACGCTGGCGAGCCTGTGCCCTCAGCCCGACCCAGTACCGCCGACTACAACAACGCTGGCGAGCCTGTGCCTTCAGCCAGACTTAGGACAGCCGACTAGAACAACCCTGGCGAGCCTGTGCCATCAGCCCGAACCAGGACTGCCAACTACAACAACGCTGGCGAGCCTGTGCCCTCAGCCCGACCCAGGACCGCCGACTACAACAACGCTGGCGAGCCTGTGCCCTCAGCCCGACCCAGGACTGCCAACTACAACAACGCTGGCGAGCCTGTGCCCTCAGCCCGACCCAGGACCGCCGACTACAACAACGCTGGCGAGCCTGTGCCCTCAGCCTGACCCAGGACCGCTGACTAACACAACGCTGGCGAGCCTGTGCCCTCAGCCCGACCCAGGACCGCCGACTACAACAACGCTGGCGAGCCTGTGCCCTCAGCCCGACCCAGGACCGCCAACTACTACAACGCTGGCGAGCCTGTGCCCTCAGCCCGACCCAGGATCGCAGACTACAACAACGCTGCAGAGCCTGTGCCCTCAGCCCGACCCAGGACGACCGACAAACCCAACGCTGGCGAGCCTGTGCCCTCAGCCCGACCCAGGACGACCGACACACCCAACGCTGGCGAGTCTGTGCCCTGAGCCTGACCCAGGGCGACGGACAAACCCAACGCAGGCAAGCCTGTGCCCTCAGCCCGACCCAGGACGACCGACTACAACAACGCTGGCGAGCCTGTGCCCTCAGCCCGACCAAGAACGACCGACTACAACAACGCTGGCGAGCCTGTGCCCTCAGCCCGACCCAGGACGACCAACTACAACAACGCTGGCGAGCCTGTGCCCTCAGCCCGACACAGGACCGCCGACTACAACAACGCTGGCGAGCCTGTGCCCTCAGCCCGACCCAAGACCGCCGACTACAACAACGCTGGCAAGCCTGTGCCTTCAGCCCGACTGAGGACAGCCGACTAGAACAACCCTGGCGAGCCTTTGCCATCGGCCTGAACCAGGACCGCCGACTACAACAACGCTGGCGAGCCTGTGCCCTCAGCCCGACTCAGGACCGCCGACTACAACAACGCTGGCGAGCCTGTGCCCTCAGCCCGACCCAGGACCGCCGACTACAACAACGCTGGCGAGCCTGTGCCCTCAGACCGACCAAGGACCGCCGACTACAACAACGCTGGCGAGCCTGTGCCCTCAGCCCGACCCAGGACCGCCGACTAACACAACGCTGGCGAGCCTGTGCCCTCAGCCCGACCCAGGATTGCCGACTACAACAACGCTGGCGAGCCTCTGCCCTCAGCCCGACCCAGGACCGCCGACTACAACAATGCTGGCGAGCCTGTGCCCTCAGCCCGACCAGGACCGCCAACTACAACAACGCTGGCGAGCCTGTGCCCTCAGCCCGACCCAGGATCGCCGACTACAACAACGCTGGAGAGCCTGTGCCCTCAGCCCGACCCAGGACGACCGACAAACCCAACACTGGCGAGCCTGTGCCCTCAGCCCGACCCAGGACGACCGACACACCCAACGCTGGCGAGCCTGTGCCCTGAGCCTGACCCAGGGCGACGGACAAACCCAACGCAGGCGAGCCTGTGCCCTCAGCCCGACCCAGGACGACCGACTACAACAGCGCTGGCGAGCCTGTTCCCTCAGCCTGACCAAGAACGACCGACTACAACAACGCTGGCGAGCCTGTGCCCTCAGCCCGACCCAGGACCGCCGACTACAACAACGCTGGCGAGCCTGTGCCTTCAGCCCGACTTAGGACAGCCGACTAGAACAACCCTGGCGAGCCTGTGCCATCAGCCCGAACCAGGACTGCCAACTACAACAACGCTGGCGAGCCTGTGCCCTCAGCCTGACCCAGGACCGCCGACTAACACAACGCTGGCGAGCCTGTGCCCTCAGCCCGACCCAGGACCGCCGACTACAACAACGCTGGCGAGCCTGTGCCCTCAGCCCGACCCAGGACCGCCAACTACAACAACGCTGGCGAGCCTGTGCCCTCAGCCCGACCCAGGATCGCAGACTACAACAACGCTGCAGAGCTTGTGCCCTCAGCCCGACCCAGGACGACCGACAAACCCAACGCTGGCGAGCCTGTGCCCTCAGCCCGACCCAGGACGACCGACACACCCAATGCTGGCGAGTCTGTGCCCTGAGCCTGACCCAGGGCGACGGACAAACCCAACGCAGGCAAGCCTGTTCCCTCAGCCCGACCCAGGACGACCGACTACAACAACGCTGGCGAGCCTGTGCCCTCAGCCCGACCAAGAACGACCGACTACAACAACGCTGGCGAGCCTGTGCCCTCAGCCCGACCCAGGACGACCAACTACAACAACGCTGGCGAGCCTGTGCCCTCAGCCCGACACAGGACCGCCGACTACAACAACGCTGGCAAGCCTGTGCCTTCAGCCCGACTGAGGACAGCCGACTAGAACAACCCTGGCGAGCCTGTGCCATCAGCCTGAACCAGGACCGCCGACTACAACAACGCTGGCGAGCCTGTGCCCTCAGCCCGACTCAGGACCGCCGACTACAACAACGCTGGCGAGCCTGTGCCCTCAGCCCGACCCAGGACCGCCGACTACAACAACGCTGGCGAGCCTGTGCCCTCAGACCGACCAAGGACCGCCGACTACAACAACGCTGGAGAGCCTGTGCCCTCAGCCCGACCCAGGACCGCCGACTAACACAACGCTGGCGAGCCTGTGCCCTCAGCCCGACCCAGGATTGCCGACTACAACAACGCTGGCGAGCCTGTGCCCTCAGCCCGACCCAGGACCGCCGACTACAACAATGCTGGCGAGCCTGTGCCCTCAGCCCGACCAGGACCGCCAACTACAACAACGCTGGCGAGCCTGTGCCCTCAGCCCGACCCAGGATCGCCGACTACAACAACGCTGGAGAGCCTGTGCCCTCAGCCCGACTCAGGACGACCGACAAACCCAACACTGGCGAGCCTGTGCCCTCAGCCCGACCCAGGACGACCGACACACCCAACGCTGGCGAGCCTGTGCCCTGAGCCTGACCCAGGGCGACGGACAAACCCAACGCAGGCGAGCCTGTGCCCTCAGCCCGACCCAGGACGACCGACTACAACAGCGCTGGCGAGCCTGTTCCCTCAGCCTGACCAAGAACGACCGACTACAACAACGCTGGCGAGCCTGTGCCCTCAGCCCGACCCAGGACCGCCGACTACAACAACGCTGGCGAGCCTGTGCCCTCAGCCCGACCCAGTACCGCCGACTACAACAACGCTGGCGAGCCTGTGCCTTCAGCCCGACTTAGGACAGCCGACTAGAACAACCCTGGCGAGCCTGTGCCATCAGCCCGAACCAGGACTGCCAACTACAACAACGCTGGCGAGCCTGTGCCCTCAGCCCGACCCAGGACCGCCGACTACAACAACGCTGGCGAGCCTGTGCCCTCAGCCCGACCCAGGACTGCCAACTACAACAACGCTGGCGAGCCTGTGCCCTCAGCCCGACCCAGGACCGCCGACTACAACAACGCTGGCGAGCCTGTGCCCTCAGCCTGACCCAGGACCGCCGACTAACACAACGCTGGCGAGCCTGTGCCCTCAGCCCGACCCAGGACCGCCGACTACAACAACGCTGGCGAGCCTGTGCCCTCAGCCCGACCCAGGACCGCCAACTACAACAACGCCGGCGAGCCTGTGCCCTCAGCCCGACCCAGGATCGCAGACTACAACAACGCTGCAGAGCCTGTGCCCTCAGCCCGACCCAGGACGACCGACAAACCCAACGCTGGCGAGCCTGTGCCCTCAGCCCGACCCAGGACGACCGACACACCCAACGCTGGCGAGTCTGTGCCCTGAGCCTGACCCAGGGCGACGGACAAACCCAACGCAGGCAAGCCTGTTCCCTCAGCCCGACCCAGGATGACCGACTACAACAACGCTGGCGAGCCTGTGCCCTCAGCCCGACCAAGAACGACCGACTACAACAACGCTGGCGAGCCTGTGCCCTCAGCCCGACCCAGGACGACCAACTACAACAACGCTGGCGAGCCTGTGCCCTCAGCCCGACACAGGACCGCCGACTACAACAACGCTGGCGAGCCTGTGCCCTCAGCCCGACCCAAGACCGCCGACTACAACAACGCTGGCAAGCCTGTGCCTTCAGCCCGACTGAGGACAGCCGACTAGAACAACCCTGGCGAGCCTGTGCCATAGGCCTGTACCAGGACCGCCGACTACAACAACGCTGGCGAGCCTGTGCCCTCAGCCCGACTCAGGACCGCCGACTACAACGCTGGCGAGCCTGTGCCCTCAGCCCGACCCAGGACCGCCGACTACAACAACGCTGGCGAGCCTGTGCCCTCAGACCGACCAAGGACCGCCGACTACAACAACGCTGGCGAGCCTGTGCCCTCAGCCCGACCCAGGACCGCCGACTAACACAACGCTGGCGAGCCTGTGCCCTCAGCCCGACCCAGGATTGCCGACTACAACAACGCTGGCGAGCCTGTGCCCTCAGCCCGACCCAGGACCGCCGACTACAACAATGCTGGCGAGCCTGTGCCCTCAGCCCGACCAGGACCGCCAACTACAACAACGCTGGCGAGCCTGTGCCCTCAGCCCGACCCAGGATCGCCGACTACAACAACGCTGGAGAGCCTGTGCCCTCAGCCCGACCCAGGACGACCGACAAACCCAACACTGGCGAGCCTGTGCCCTCAGCCCGACCCAGGACGACCGACACACCCAACGCTGGCGAGCCTGTGCCCTGAGCCTGACCCAGGGCGACGGACAAACCCAACGCAGGCGAGCCTGTGCCCTCAGCCCGACCCAGGACGACCGACTACAACAGCGCTGGCGAGCCTGTTCCCTCAGCCTGACCAAGAACGACCGACTACAACAACGCTGGCGAGCCTGTGCCCTCAGCCCGACCCAGGACCGCCGACTACAACAACGCTGGCGAGCCTGTGCCCTCAGCCCGACCCAGTACCGCCGACTACAACAACGCTGGCGAGCCTGTGCCTTCAGCCCGACTTAGGACAGCCGACTAGAACAACCCTGGCGAGCCTGTGCCATCAGCCCGAACCAGGACTGCCAACTACAACAACGCTGGCGAGCCTGTGCCCTCAGCCCGACTCAGGACCGCCGACTACAACAACGCTGGCGAGCCTGTGCCCTCAGCCCGACCCAGGACCGCCGACTACAACAACGCTGGCGAGCCTGTGCCCTCAGCCCGACCCAGGACCGCCAACTACAACAACGCTGGCGAGCCTGTGCCCTCAGCCCGACCCAGGACCGCCGACTACAACAACGCTGGCGAGCCTGTGCCCTCAGCCTGACCCAGGACCGCCGACTAATACAACGCTGGCGAGCCTGTGCCCTCAGCCCGACCCAGGACCGCCGACTACAACAACGCTGCAGAGCCTGTGCCCTCAGCCCGACCCAGGACGACCGACAAACCCATGCTGGCGAGCCTGTGCCCTCAGCCCGACACAGGACGACCGACACACCCAACGCTGGCGAGTCTGTGCCCTGAGCCTGACCCAGGGCGACGGACAAACCCAACGCAGGCAAGCCTGTTCCCTCAGCCAGACCCAGGACGACCGACTACAACAACGCTGGCGAGCCTGTTCCCTCAGCCTGACCAAGAACGACCGACTACAACAACGCTGGCGAGCCTGTGCCCTCAGCCCGACCCAGGACCGCCGACTACAACAACGCTGGCGAGCCTGTGCCCTCAGCCCGACCCAGTACCGCCGACTACAACAACGCTGGCGAGCCTGTGCCTTCAGCCAGACTTAGGACAGCCGACTAGAACAACCCTGGCGAGCCTGTGCCATCAGCCCGAACCAGGACTGCCAACTACAACAACGCTGGCGAGCCTGTGCCCTCAGCCCGACCCAGGACCGCCGACTACAACAACGCTGGCGAGCCTGTGCCCTCAGCCCGACCCAGGACTGCCAACTACAACAACGCTGGCGAGCCTGTGCCCTCAGCCCGACCCAGGACCGCCGACTACAACAACGCTGGCGAGCCTGTGCCCTCAGCCTGACCCAGGACCGCTGACTAACACAACGCTGGCGAGCCTGTGCCCTCAGCCCGACCCAGGACCGCCGACTACAACAACGCTGGCGAGCCTGTGCCCTCAGCCCGACCCAGGACCGCCAACTACAACAACGCTGGCGAGCCTGTGCCCTCAGCCCGACCCAGGATCGCAGACTACAACAACGCTGCAGAGCCTGTGCCCTCAGCCCGACCCAGGACGACCGACAAACCCAACGCTGGCGAGCCTGTGCCCTCAGCCCGACCCAGGACGACCGACACACCCAACGCTGGCGAGTCTGTGCCCTGAGCCTGACCCAGGGCGACGGACAAACCCAACGCAGGCAAGCCTGTTCCCTCAGCCTGACCCAGGACGACCGACTACAACAACGCTGGCGAGCCTGTGCCCTCAGCCCGACCAAGAACGACCGACTACAACAACGCTGGCGAGCCTGTGCCCTCAGCCCGACCCAGGACGACCAACTACAACAACGCTGGCGAGCCTGTGCCCTCAGCCCGACACAGGACCGCCGACTACAACAACGCTGGCGAGCCTGTGCCCTCAGCCCGACCCAAGACCGCCGACTACAACAACGCTGGCAAGCCTGTGCCTTCAGCCCGACTGAGGACAGCCGACTAGAACAACCCTGGCGAGCCTGTGCCATCAGCCTGAACCAGGACCGCCGACTACAACAACGCTGGCGAGCCTGTGCCCTCAGCCCGACTCAGGACCGCCGACTACAACAACGCTGGCGAGCCTGTGCCCTCAGCCCGACCCAGGACCGCCGACTACAACAACGCTGGCGAGCCTGTGCCCTCAGACCGACCAAGGACCGCCGACTACAACAACGCTGGCGAGCCTGTGCCCTCAGCCCGACCCAGGACCGCCGACTAACACAACGCTGGCGAGCCTGTGCCCTCAGCCCGACCCAGGATTGCCGACTACAACAACGCTGGCGAGCCTCTGCCCTCAGCCTGACCCAGGACCGCCGACTACAACAATGCTGGCGAGCCTGTGCCCTCAGCCCGACCAGGACCGCCAACTACAACAACGCTGGCGAGCCTGTGCCCTCAGCCCGACCCAGGATCGCCGACTACAACAACGCTGGAGAGCCTGTGCCCTCAGCCCGACCCAGGACGACCGACAAACCCAACACTGGCGAGCCTGTGCCCTCAGCCCGACCCAGGACCGCCGACTACAACAACGCTGGCGAGCCTGTGCCCTCAGCCCGACCCAGGACCGCCAACTACAACAACGCTGGCGAGCCTGTGCCCTCAGCCCGACCCAGGATCGCAGACTACAACAACGCTGCAGAGCCTGTGCCCTCAGCCCGACCCAGGACGACCGACAAACCCAACGCTGGCGAGCCTGTGCCCTCAGCCCGACCCAGGACGACCGACACACCCAATGCTGGCGAGTCTGTGCCCTGAGCCTGACCCAGGGCGACGGACAAACCCAACGCAGGCAAGCCTGTTCCCTCAGCCCGACCCAGGACGACCGACTACAACAACGCTGGCGAGCCTGTGCCCTCAGCCCGACCAAGAACGACCGACTACAACAACGCTGGCGAGCCTGTGCCCTCAGCCCGACCCAGGACGACCAACTACAACAACGCTGGCGAGCCTGTGCCCTCAGCCCGACACAGGACCGCCGACTACAACAACGCTGGCGAGCCTGTGCCCTCAGCCCGACCCAAGACCGCCGACTACAACAACGCTGGCAAGCCTGTGCCTTCAGCCCGACTGAGGACAGCCGACTAGAACAACCCTGGCGAGCCTGTGCCATCAGCCTGAACCAGGACCGCCGACTACAACAACGCTGGCGAGCCTGTGCCCTCAGCCCGACTCAGGACCGCCGACTACAACAACGCTGGCGAGCCTGTGCCCTCAGCCCGACCCAGGACCGCCGACTACAACAACGCTGGCGAGCCTGTGCCCTCAGACCGACCAAGGACCGCCGACTACAACAACGCTGGAGAGCCTGTGCCCTCAGCCCGACCCAGGACCGCCGACTAACACAACGCTGGCGAGCCTGTGCCCTCAGCCCGACCCAGGATTGCCGACTACAACAACGCTGGCGAGCCTGTGCCCTCAGCCCGACCCAGGACCGCCGACTACAACAATGCTGGCGAGCCTGTGCCCTCAGCCCGACCAGGACCGCCAACTACAACAACGCTGGCGAGCCTGTGCCCTCAGCCCGACCCAGGATCGCCGACTACAACAACGCTGGAGAGCCTGTGCCCTCAGCCCGACCCAGGACGACCGACAAACCCAACACTGGCGAGCCTGTGCCCTCAGCCCGACCCAGGACGACCGACACACCCAACGCTGGCGAGCCTGTGCCCTGAGCCTGACCCAGGGCGACGGACAAACCCAACGCAGGCGAGCCTGTGCCCTCAGCCCGACCCAGGACGACCGACTACAACAGCGCTGGCGAGCCTGTTCCCTCAGCCTGACCAAGAACGACCGACTACAACAACGCTGGCGAGCCTGTGCCCTCAGCCCGACCCAGGACCGCCGACTACAACAACGCTGGCGAGCCTGTGCCCTCAGCCCGACCTAGTACCACCGACTACAACAACGCTGGCGAGCCTGTGCCTTCAGCCCGACTTAGGACAGCCGACAAGAACAACCCTGGCGAGCCTGTGCCATCAGCCCGAACCAGGACTGCCAACTACAACAACGCTGGCGAGCCTGTGCCCTCAGCCCGACCCAGGACCGCCGACTACAACAACGCTGGCGAGCCTGTGCCCTCAGCCCGACCCAGGACTGCCAACTACAACAACGCTGGCGAGCCTGTGCCCTCAGCCCGACCCAGGACCGCCGACTACAACAACGCTGGCGAGCCTGTGCCCTCAGCCTGACCCAGGACCGCCGACTAACACAACGCTGGCGAGCCTGTGCCCTCAGCCCGACCCAGGACCGCCGACTACAACAACGCTGGCGAGCCTGTGCCCTCAGCCCGACCCAGGACCGCCAACTACAACAACGCCGGCGAGCCTGTGCCCTCAGCCCGACCCAGGATCGCAGACTACAACAACGCTGCAGAGCCTGTGCCCTCAGCCCGACCCAGGACGACCGACAAACCCAACGCTGGCGAGCCTGTGCCCTCAGCCCGACCCAGGACGACCGACACACCCAACGCTGGCGAGTCTGTGCCCTGAGCCTGACCCAGGGCGACGGACAAACCCAACGCAGGCAAGCCTGTTCCCTCAGCCCGACCCAGGATGACCGACTACAACAACGCTGGCGAGCCTGTGCCCTCAGCCCGACCAAGAACGACCGACTACAACAACGCTGGCGAGCCTGTGCCCTCAGCCCGACCCAGGACGACCAACTACAACAACGCTGGCGAGCCTGTGCCCTCAGCCCGACGCAGGACCGCCGACTACAACAACGCTGGCGAGCCTGTGCCCTCAGCCCGACCCAAGACCGCCGACTACAACAACGCTGGCAAGCCTGTGCCTTCAGCCCGACTGAGGACAGCCGACTAGAACAACCCTGGCGAGCCTGTGCCATAGGCCTGAACCAGGACCGCCGACTACAACAACGCTGGCGAGCCTGTGCCCTCAGCCCGAGTCAGGACCGCCGACTACAACGCTGGCGAGCCTGTGCCCTCAGCCCGACCCAGGACCGCCGACTACAACAACGCTGGCGAGCCTGTGCCCTCAGACCGACCAAGGACCGCCGACTACAACAACGCTGGCGAGCCTGTGCCCTCAGCCCGACCCAGGACCGCCGACTAACACAACGCTGGCGAGCCTGTGCCCTCAGCCCGACCCAGGATTGCCGACTACAACAACGCTGGCGAGCCTGTGCCCTCAGCCCGACCCAGGACCGCCGACTACAACAATGCTGGCGAGCCTGTGCCCTCAGCCCGACCAGGACCGCCAACTACAACAACGCTGGCGAGCCTGTGCCCTCAGCCCGACCCAGGATCGCCGACTACAACAACGCTGGAGAGCCTGTGCCCTCAGTCCGACCCAGGACGACCGACAAACCCAACACTGGCGAGCCTGTGCCCTCAGCCCGACCCAGGACGACCGACACACCCAACGCTGGCGAGCCTGTGCCCTGAGCCTGACCCAGGGCGACGGACAAACCCAACGCAGGCGAGCCTGTGCCCTCAGCCCGACCCAGGACGACCGACTACAACAGCGCTGGCGAGCCTGTTCCCTCAGCCTGACCAAGAACGACAAACTACAACAACGCTGGCCAGCCTGTGCCCTCAGCCCGACCCAGGACCGCCGACTACAACAACGCTGGCGAGCCTGTGCCCTCAGCCCGACCCAGTACCGCCGACTACAACAACGCTGGCGAGCCTGTGCCTTCAGCCCGACTTAGGACAGCCGACTAGAACAACCCTGGCGAGCCTGTGCCATCAGCCCGAACCAGGACTGCCAACTACAACAACGCTGGCGAGCCTGTGCCCTCAGCCCGACTCAGGACCGCCGACTACAACAACGCTGGCGAGCCTGTGCCCTCAGCCCGACCCAGGACCGCCGACTACAACAACGCTGGCGAGCCTGTGCCCTCAGCCCGACCCAGGACCGCCAACTACAACAACGCTGGCGAGCCTGTGCCCTCAGCCCGACCCAGGACCGCCGACTACAACAACGCTGGCGAGCCTGTGCCCTCAGCCTGACCCAGGACCGCCGACTAATACAACGCTGGCGAGCCTGTGCCCTCAGCCCGACCCAGGACCGCCGACTACAACAACGCTGCAGAGCCTGTGCCCTCAGCCCGACCCAGGACGACCGACAAACCCAACGCTGGCGAGCCTGTGCCCTCAGCCCGACCCAGGACGACCGACACACCCAACGCTGGCGAGTCTGTGCCCTGAGCCTGACCCAGGGCGACGGACAAACCCAACGCAGGCAAGCCTGTTCCCTCAGCCAGACCCAGGACGACCGACTACAACAACGCTGGCGAGCCTGTTCCCTCAGCCTGACCAAGAACGACCGACTACAACAACGCTGGCGAGCCTGTGCCCTCAGCCCGACCCAGGACCGCCGACTACAACAACGCTGGCGAGCCTGTGCCCTCAGCCCGACCCAGTACCGCCGACTACAACAACGCTGGCGAGCCTGTGCCTTCAGCCAGACTTAGGACAGCCGACTAGAACAACCCTGGCGAGCCTGTGCCATCAGCCCGAACCAGGACTGCCAACTACAACAACGCTGGCGAGCCTGTGCCCTCAGCCCGACCCAGGACCGCCGACTACAACAACGCTGGCGAGCCTGTGCCCTCAGCCCGACCCAGGACTGCCAACTACAACAACGCTGGCGAGCCTGTGCCCTCAGCCCGACCCAGGACCGCCGACTACAACAACGCTGGCGAGCCTGTGCCCTCAGCCTGACCCAGGACCGCTGACTAACACAACGCTGGCGAGCCTGTGCCCTCAGCCCGACCCAGGACCGCCGACTACAACAACGCTGGCGAGCCTGTGCCCTCAGCCCGACCCAGGACCGCCAACTACAACAACGCTGGCGAGCCTGTGCCCTCAGCCCGACCCAGGATCGCAGACTACAACAACGCTGCAGAGCCTGTGCCCTCAGCCCGACCCAGGACGACCGACAAACCCAACGCTGGCGAGCCTGTGCCCTCAGCCCGACCCAGGACGACCGACACACCCAACGCTGGCGAGTCTGTGCCCTGAGCCTGACCCAGGGCGACGGACAAACCCAACACAGGCAAGCCTGTTCCCTCAGCCAGACCCAGGACTACCGACTACAACAACGCTGGCGAGCCTGTGCCCTCAGCCCGACCAAGAACGACCGACTACAACAACGCTGGCGAGCCTGTGCCCTCAGCCCGACCCAGGACGACCAACTACAACAACGCTGGCGAGCCTGTGCCCTCAGCCCGACACAGGACCGCCGACTACAACAACGCTGGCGAGCCTGTGCCCTCAGCCCGACCCAAGACCGCCGACTACAACAACGCTGGCAAGCCTGTGCCTTCAGCCCGACTGAGGACAGCCGACTAGAACAACCCTGGCGAGCCTGTGCCATCAGCCCGAACCAGGACCGCCGACTACAACAACGCTGGCGAGCCTGTGCCCTCAGCCCGACTCAGGACCGCCGACTACAACAACGCTGGCGAGCCTGTGCCCTCAGCCCGACCCAGGACCGCCGACTACAACAACGCTGGCGAGCCTGTGCCCTCAGACCGACCCAGGACCGCCGACTACAACAACGCTGGCGAGCCTGTGCCCTCAGCCCGACCCAGGACCGCCGACTAACACAACGCTGGCGAGCCTGTGCCCTCAGCCCGACCCAGGATTGCCGACTACACAACGCTGGCGAGCCTGTGCCCTCAGCCCGACCCAGGACCGCCGACTACAACAACGCTGGCGAGCCTGTGCCCTCAGCCCGACCAGGACCGCCAACTACAACAACGCTGGAGAGCCTGTGCCCTCAGCCCGACCCAGGACGACCGACAAACCCAACACTGGCGAGCCTGTGCCCTCAGCCCGACCCAGGACGACCGACACACCCAACGCTGGCGAGCCTGTGCCCTGAGCCTGACCCAGGGCGACGGACAAACCCAACGCAGGCGAGCCTGTGCCCTCAGCCCGACAAAGGACGACCGACTACAACAGCGCTGGCGAGCCTGTTCCCTCAGCCTGACCAAGAACGACCGACTACAACAACGCTGGCGAGCCTGTGCCCTCAGCCCGACCCAGGACCGCCGACTACAACAACGCTGGCGAGCCTGTGCCCTCAGCCCGACCCAGTACCGCCGACTACAACAACGCTGGCGAGCCTGTGCCTTCAGCCCGACTTAGGACAGCCGACTAGAACAACCCTGGCGAGCCTGTGCCATCAGCCCGAACCAGGACTGCCAACTACAACAACGCTGGCGAGCCTGTGCCCTCAGCCCGACTCAGGACCGCCGACTACAACAACGCTGGCGAGCCTGTGCCCTCAGCCCGACCCAGGACCGCCGACTACAACAACGCTGGCGAGCCTGTGCCCTCAGCCCGACCCAGGACCGCCAACTACAACAATGCTGGCGAGCCTGTGCCCTCAGCCCGACCCAGGACCGTCGACTACAACAACGCTGGCGAGCCTGTGCCCTCAGCCTGACCCAGGACCGCCGACTAACACAACGCTGGCGAGCCTGTGCCCTCAGCCCGACCCAGGACCGCCGACTACAACAACGCTGGCGAGCCTGTGCCCTCAGCCCGACCCAGGACCGCCAACTACAACAACGCAGGCAAGCCTGTGCCCTCAGCCCGACCCAGGATCGCAGACTACAACAACGCTGGCGAGCCTGTGCCCTCAGCCCGACCAAGAACGACCGACTACAACAACGCTGGCGAGCCTGTGCCCTCAGCCCGACCCAGGACGACCAACTACAACAACGCTGGCGAGCCTGTGCACTCAGCCCGACACAGGACCGCCGACTACAACAACGCTGGCGAGCCTGTGCCCTCAGCCCGACCCAAGACCGCCGACTACAACAACGCTGGCGAGCCTGTGCCTTCAGCCCAACTGAGGACAGCCGACTAGAACAACCCTGGCGAGCCTGTGCCCTCAGCCCGACTCAGGACCGCCGACTACAACAACGCTGGCGAGCCTGTGCCCTCAGCCCGACCCAGGACCGCCGACTACAACAACGCTGGCGAGCCTGTGCCCTCAGCCCGACCCAGGACCGCCGACTACAACAACGCTGGCGAGCCTGTGCCCTCAGACCGACCCAGGACCGCCAACTACAACAACGCTGGCGAGCCTGTGCCCTCAGCCCGACCCAGGACCGCCGACTAACACAACGCTGGCGAGCCTGTGCCCTCAGCCCGACCCAGGATTGCCGACTACAACAACGCTGGCGAGCCTGTGCCCTCAGCCCGACCCAGGACCGCCGACTACAACAATGCTGGCGAGCCTGTGCCCTCAGCCCGACCAGGACCGCCAACTACAACAACACTGGCGAGCCTGTGCCCTCAGCCCGACCCAGGATCGCCGACTACAACAACGCTGGAGAGCCTGTGCCCTCAGCCCGACCCAGGACGACCGACAAACCCAACACTGGCGAGCCTGTGCCCTCAGCCCGACCCAGGACGACCGACACACCCAACGCTGGCGAGCCTGTGCCCTGAGCCTGACCCAGGGCGACGGACAAACCCAACGCAGGCGAGCCTGTGCCCTCAGCCCGACCCAGGACGACCGACTACAACAGCGCTGGCGAGCCTGTTCCCTCAGCCTGACCAAGAACGACCGACTACAACAACGCTGGCGAGCCTGTGCCCTCAGCCCGACCCAGGACCGCCGACTACAACAACGCTGGCGAGCCTGTGCCCTCAGCCCGACCCAGGATCGCAGACTACAACAACGCTGCAGAGCCTGTGCCCTCAGCCCGACCCAGGACGACCGACAAACCCAACACTGGCGAGCCTGTGCCCTCAGCCCGACCCAGGACGACCGACACACCCAACGCTGGCGAGTCTTTGCCCTGAGCCGGACCCAGGGCGACGGACAAACCCAACGCAGGCAAGCCTGTTCCCTCAGCCTGACCCAGGACGACCGACTACAACAACGCTGGCGAGCCTGTGCCCTCAGCCCGACCAAGAACGACCGACTACAACAACGCTGGCGAGCCTGTGCCCTCAGCCCGACCCAGGACGACCAACTACAACAACGCTGGCGAGCCTGTGCCCTCAGCCCGACACAGGACCGCCGACTACAACAACGCTGGCGAGCCTGTGCCCTCAGCCCGACCCAAGACCGCCGACTACAACAACGCTGGCGAGCCTGTGCCTTCAGCCCGACTGAGGACAGCCGACTAGAACAACCCTGGCGAGCCTGTGCCATCAGCCCGAACCAGGACCGCCGACTACAACAACGCTGGCGAGCCTGTGCCCTCAGCCCGACTCAGGACCGCCGACTACAACAACGCTGGCGAGCCTGTGCCCTCAGCCCGACCCAGGACCGCCGACTACAACAACGCTGGCGAGCCTGTGCCCTCAGCCCGACCCAGGACCGCCGACTACAACAACGCTGGCGAGCCTGTGCCCTCAGCCCGACCCAGGACCGCCGCCTACAACAACGCTGGCGAGCCTGTGCCCTCAGCCCGACCCAGGACCGCCGACTAACACAACGCTGGCGAGCCTGTGCCCTCAGCCCGACCCAGGATTGCCGACTACAACAACGCTGGCGAGCCTGTGCCCTCAGCCCGACCCAGGACCGCCGACTACAACAATGCTGGCGAGCCTGTGCCCTCAGCCCGACCAGGACCGCCAACTACAACAAAGCTGGCGAGCCTGTGCCCTCAGCCCGACCCAGGATCGCCGACTACAACAACGCTGGAGAGCCTGTGCCCTCAGCCCGACCCAGGACGACCGACAAACCCAACACTGGCGAGCCTGTGCCCTCAGCCCGACCCAGGACGACCGACACACCCAACGCTGGCGAGCCTGTGCCCTGAGCCTGACCCAGGGCGACGGACAAACCCAACGCAGGCGAGCCTGTGCCCTCAGCCCGACCCAGGACGACCGACTACAACAGCGCTGGCGAGCCTGTTCCCTCAGCCTGACCAAGAACGACCGACTACAACAACGCTGGCGAGCCTGTGCCCTCAGCCCGACCCAGGACCGCCGACTACAACAACGCTGGCGAGCCTGTGCCCTCAGCCCGACCAAGACCGCCAACTACAACAACGCTGGCGAGCCTGTGCCCTCAGCCCGACCCAGGATCGCCGACTACAACAACGCTGGAGAGCCTGTGCCCTCAGCCCGACCCAGGACGACCGACAAACCCAACACTGGCGAGCCTGTGCCCTCAGCCCGACCCAGGACGACCGACACACCCAACGCTGGCGAGCCTGTGCCCTGAGCCTGACCCAGGGCGACGGACAAACCCAACGCTGGCGAGCCTGTGCCCTCAGCCCGACCCAGGACGTCCGACTACAACAACGCTGGCGAGCCTGTTCCCTCAGCCTGACCAAGAACGACCGACTACAACAACGCTGGCGAGCCTGTGCCCTCAGCCCGACCCAGGACCGCCGACTACAACAATGCTGGCGAGCCTGTGCCCTCAGCCCGACCCAGTACCGCCGACTACAACAACGCTGGCGAGCCTGTGCCTTCAGCCCGACTTAGGACAGCCGACTAGAACAACCCTGGCGAGCCTGTGCCATCAGCCCGAACCAGGACTGCCAACTACAACAACGCTGGCGAGCCTGTGCCCTCAGCCCGACCCAGGACCGCCGACTACAACAACGCTGGCGAGCCTGTGCCCTCAGCCCGACCCAGGACTGCCAACTACAACAACGCTGGCGAGCCTGTGCCCTCAGCCCGACCCAGGACCGCCGACTACAACAACGCTGGCGAGCCTGTGCCCTCAGCCTGACCCAGGACCGCCGACTAACACAACGCTGGCGAGCCTGTGCCCTCAGCCCGACCCAGGACCGCCGACTACAACAACGCTGGCTAGCCTGTGCCCTCAGCCCGACCCAGGACCGCCAACTACAACAACGCTGGCGAGCCTGTGCCCTCAGCCCGACCCAGGATCGCAGACTACAACAACGCTGCAGAGCCTGTGCCCTCAGCCCAACCCAGGACGACCGACAAACCCAACGCTGGCGAGCCTGTGCCCTCAGCCCGACCGACACACCCAACGCTGGCGAGTCTGTGCCCTGAGCCTGACCCAGGGCGACGGACAAACCCAACGCAGGCAAGCCTGTGCCCTCAGCCCGACCCAGTACCGCCGACTACAACAACGCTGGCGAGCCTGTGCCTTCAGCCCGACTTAGGACAGCCGACTAGAACAACCCTGGCGAGCCTGTGCCATCAGCCCGAACCAGGACTGCCAACTACAACAACGCTGACGAGCCTGTGCCCTCAGCCCGACCCAGGACCGCCGACTACAACAACGCTGGCGAGCCTGTGCCCTCAGCCTGACCCAGGACCGCCGACTAATACAACGCTGGCGAGCCTGTGCCCTCAGCCCGACCCAGGACCGCCGACTACAACAACGCTGCAGAGCCTGTGCCCTCAGCCCGACCCAGGACGACCGACAAACCCAACGCTGGCGAGCCTGTGCCCTCAGCCCGACCCAGGACGACCGACACACCCAACGCTGGCGAGTCTGTGCCCTGAGCCTGACCCAGGGCGACGGACAAACCCAACGCAGGCAAGCCTGTTCCCTCAGCCAGACCCAGGACTACCGACTACAACAACGCTGGCGAGCCTGTGCCCTCAGCCCGACCAAGAACGACCGACTACAACAACGCTGGCGAGCCTGTGCCCTCAGCCCGACCCAGGACGACCAACTACAACAACGCTGGCGAGCCTGTGCCCTCAGCCCGACACAGGACCGCCGACTACAACAACGCTGGCGAGCCTGTGCCCTCAGCCCGACCCAAGACCGCCGACTACAACAACGCTGGCAAGCCTGTGCCTTCAGCCCGACTGAGGACAGCTGACTAGAACAACCCTGGCGAGCCTGTGCCATCAGCCCGAACCAGGACCGCCGACTACAACAACGCTGGCGAGCCTGTGCCCTCAGCCCGACTCAGGACCGCCGACTACAACAACGCTGGCGAGCCTGTGCCCTCAGCCCGACCCAGGACCGCCGACTACAACAACGCTGGCGAGCCTGTGCCCTCAGACTGACCCAGGACCGCCGACTACAACAACGCTGGCGAGCCTGTGCCCTCAGCCTGACCCAGGACCGCCGACTAACACAACGCTGGCGAGCCTGTGCCCTCAGCCCGACCCAGGACCGCCGACTACAACAACGCTGGCGAGCCTGTGCCCTCAGCCCGACCCAGGACCGCCAACTACAACAATGCTGGCGAGCCTGTGCCCTCAGCCCGACCCAGGATCGCAGACTACAACAACGCTGCAGACCCTGTGCCCTCAGCCTTACCCAGGACGACCGACACACCCAACGCTGGCGAGTCTTTGCCCTGAGCCGGACCCAGGGCGACGGACAAACCCAACGCAGGCAAGCCTGTTCCCTCAGCCCGACCCAGGACGACCGACTACAACAACGCTGGCGAGCCTGTGCCCTCAGCCCGACCAAGAACGACCGACTACAACAACGCTGGCGAGCCTGTGCCCTCAGCCCGACCCAGGACGACCAACTACAACAACGCTGGCGAGCCTGTGCCCTCAGCCCGACACAGGACCGCCGACTACAACAACGCTGGCGAGCCTGTGCCCTCAGCCCGACCCAAGACCGCCGACTACAACAACGCTGGCGAGCCTGTGCCTTCAGCCCGACTGAGGACAGCCGACTAGAACAACCCTGGCGAGCCTGTGCCATCAGCCCGAACCAGGACCGCCGACTACAACAACGCTGGCGAGCCTGTGCCCTCAGCCCGACTCAGGACCGCCGACTACAACAACGCTGGCGAGCCTGTGCCCTCAGCCCGACCCAGGACCGCCGACTACAACAACGCTGGCGAGCCTGTGCCCTCAGCCCGACCCAGGACCGCCGACTACAACAACGCTGGCGAGCCTGTGCCCTCAGACCGACCCAGGACCGCCGACTACAACAACGCTGGCGAGCCTGTACCCTCAGCCCGACCCAGGACCGCCGACTAACACAACGCTGGCGAGCCTGTGCCCTCAGCCCGACCCAGGATTGCCGACTACAACAACGCTGGCGAGCCTGTGCCCTCAGCCCGACCCAGGACCGCCGACTACAACAATGCTGGCGAGCCTGTGCCCTCAGCCCGACCAGGACCGCCAACTACAACAAAGCTGGCGAGCCTGTGCCCTCAGCCCGACCCAGGATCGCCGACTACAACAACGCTGGAGAGCCTGTGCCCTCAGCCCGACCCAGGACGACCGACAAACCCAACACTGGCGAGCCTGTGCCCTCAGCCCGACCCAGGACGACCGACACACCCAACGCTGGCGAGCCTGTGCCCTGAGCCTGACCCAGGGCGACGGACAAACCCAACGCAGGCGAGCCTGTGCCCTCAGCCCGACCCAGGACGACCGACTACAACAGCGCTGGCGAGCCTGTTCCCTCAGCCTGACCAAGAACGACCGACTACAACAACGCTGGCGAGCCTGTGCCCTCAGCCCGACCCAGGACCGCCGACTACAACAACGCTGGCGAGCCTGTGCCCTCAGCCCGACCCAGGATCGCAGACTACAACAACGCTGCAGAGCCTGTGCCCTCAGCCCGACCCAGGACGACCGACAAACCCAACGCTGGTGAGCCTGTGCCCTCAGCCCGACCCAGGACGACCGACACACCCAACGCTGGCGAGTCTTTGCCCTGAGCCGGACCCAGGGCGACGGACAAACCCAACGCAGGCAAGCCTGTTCCCTCAGCCCGACCCAGGACGACCGACTACAACAACGCTGGCGAGCCTGTGCCCTCAGCCCGACCAAGAACGACCGACTACAACAACGCTGGCGAGCCTGTGCCCTCAGCCCGACCCAGGACGACCAACTACAACAACGCTGGCGAGCCTGTGCCCTCAGCCCGACACAGGACCGCCGACTACAACAACGCTGGCGAGCCTGTGCCCTCAGCCCGACCCAAGACCGCCGACTACAACAACGCTGGCGAGCCTGTGCCTTCAGCCCGACTGAGGACAGCCGACTAGAACAACCCTGGCGAGCCTGTGCCATCAGCCCGAACCAGGACCGCCGACTACAACAACGCTGGCGAGCCTGTGCCCTCAGCCCGACTCAGGACCGCCGACTACAACAACGCTGGCGAGCCTGTGCCCTCAGCCCGACCCAGGACCGCCGACTACAACAACGCTGGCGAGCCTGTGCCCTCAGCCCGACCCAGGACCGCCGACTACAACAACGCTGGCGAGCCTGTGCCCTCAGACCGACCCAGGACCGCCGACTACAACAACGCTGGCGAGCCTGTGCCCTCAGCCCGACCCAGGACCGCCGACTAACACAACGCTGGCGAGCCTGTGCCCTCAGCCCGACCCAGGATTGCCGACTACAACAACGCTGGCGAGCCTGTGCCCTCAGCCCGACCCAGGACCGCCGACTACAACAATGCTGGCGAGCCTGTGCCCTCAGCCCGACCAGGACCGCCAACTACAACAACGCTGGCGAGCCTGTGCCCTCAGCCCGACCCAGGATCGCCGACTACAACAACGCTGGAGAGCCTGTGCCCTCAGCCCGACCCAGGACGACCGACAAACCCAACACTGGCGAGCCTGTGCCCTCAGCCCGACCCAGGACGACCGACACACCCAACGCTGGCGAGCCTGTGCCCTGAGCCTGACCCAGGGCGACGGACAAACCCAACGCAGGCGAGCCTGTGCCCTCAGCCCGACCCAGGACGACCGACTACAACAGCGCTGGCGAGCCTGTTCCCTCAGCCTGACCAAGAACGACCGACTACAACAACGCTGGCGAGCCTGTGCCCTCAGCCCGACCCAGGACCGCCGACTACAACAACGCTGGCGAGCCTGTGCCCTCAGCCCGACCCAGTACCGCCGACTACAACAACGCTGGCGAGCCTGTGCCTTCAGCCCGACTTAGGACAGCCGACTAGAACAACCCTGGCGAGCCTGTGCCATCAGCCCGAACCAGGACTGCCAACTACAACAACGCTGGCGAGCCTGTGCCCTCAGCCCGACTCAGGACCGCCGACTACAACAACGCTGGCGAGCCTGTGCCCTCAGCCCGACCCAGGACCGCCAACTACAACAACGCTGGCGAGCCTGTGCCCTCAGCCCGACCCAGGACCGCCGACTACAACAACGCTGGCGAGCCTGTGCCCTCAGCCTGACCCAGGACCGCCGACTAATACAACGCTGGCGAGCCTGTGCCCTCAGCCCGACCCAGGACCGCCGACTACAACAACGCTGGCGAGCCTGTGCCCTCAGCCCGACCCAGGACCGCCAACTACAACAACGCTGGCGAGCCTGTGCCCTCAGCCCGACCCAGGATCGCAGACTACAACAACGCTGCAGAGCCTGTGCCCTCAGCCCGACCCAGGACGACCGACAAACCCAACGCTGGCGAGCCTGTGCCCTCAGCCCGACCCAGGACGACCGACACACCCAACGCTGGCGAGTCTGTGCCCTGAGCCTGACCCAGGGCGACGGACAAACCCAACGCAGGCAAGCCTGTTCCCTCAGCCCGACCCAGGACGACCGACTACAACAACGCTGGCGAGCCTGTGCCCTCAGCCCGACCAAGAACGACCGACTACAACAACGCTGGCGAGCCTGTGCCCTCAGCCCAACCCAGGACGACCAACTACAACAATGCTGGCGAGCCTGTGCCCTCAGCCCGACACAGGACCGCCGACTACAACAACACTGGCGAGCCTGTGCCCTCAGCCCGACCCAAGACCGCCGACTACAACAACGCTGGCAAGCCTGTGCCTTCAGCCCGACTGAGGACAGCCGACTAGAACAACCCTGGCGAGCCTGTGCCATCAGCCCGAACCAGGACCGCCGACTACAACAACGCTGGCGAGCCTGTGCCCTCAGCCCGACTCAGGACCGCCGACTACAACAACGCTGGCGAGCCTGTGCCCTCAGCCCGACCCAGGACCGCCGACTACAACAACGCTGGCGAGCCTGTGCCCTCAGACCGACCCAGGACCGCCGACTACAACAACGCTGGCGAGCCTGTGCCCTCAGCCCGACCCAGGACCGCCGACTAACACAACGCTGGCGAGCCTGTGCCCTCAGCCCGACCCAGGATTGCCGACTACAACAACGCTGGCGAGCCTGTGCCCTCAGCCCGACCCAGGACCACCGACTACAACAACGCTGGCGAGCCTGTGCCCTCAGCCCGACCAGGACCGCCAACTACAACAACGCTGGCGAGCCTGTGCCCTCAGCCCGACCCAGGATCGCCGACTACAACAACGCTGGCGAGCCTGTGCCCTCAGCCTGACCCAGGACCGCCGACTAATACAACGCTGGCGAGCCTGTGCCCTCAGCCCGACCCAGGACCGCCGACTACAACAACGCTGGCGAGCCTGTGCCCTCAGCCCGACCCAGGACCGCCAACTACAACAATGCTGGCGAGCCTGTGCCCTCAGCCCGACCCAGGATCGCAGACTACAACAACGCTGGCGAGCCTGTGCCCTCAGCCTGACCCAGGACCGCCGACTAACACAACGCTGGCGAGCCTGTGCCCTCAGCCCGACCCAGGACCGCCGACTACAACAATGCTGGCGAGCCTGTGCCCTCAGCCCGACCAAGAACGACCGACTACAACAACGCTGGCGAGCCTTTGCCCTCAGCCCGACCCAGGACGACCAACTACAACAACGCTGGCGAGCCTGTGCCCTCAGCCCGACACAGGACCGCCGACTACACAACAACGCTGGCGAGCCTGTGCCCTCAGCCCGACCCAAGACCGCCGACTACAACAACGCTGGCGAGCCTGTGCCCTCAGCCCGACCCAGTACCGCCGACTACAACAACGCTGGCGAGCCTGTGCCTTCAGCCCGACTTAGGACAGCCGACTAGAACAACCCTGGCGAGCCTGTGCCATCAGCCCGAACCAGGACTGCCAACTACAACAACGCTGGCGAGCCTGTGCCCTCAGCCCGACTCAGGACCGCCGACTACAACAACGCTGGCGAGCCTGTGCCCTCAGCCCGACCCAGGACCGCCGACTACAACAACGCTGGCGAGCCTGTGCCCTCAGCCCGACCCAGGACCGCCAACTACAACAATGCTGGCGAGCCTGTGCCCTCAGCCCGACCCAGGACCGTCGACTACAACAACGCTGGCGAGCCTGTGCCCTCAGCCTGACCCAGGACCGCCGACTAACACAACGCTGGCGAGCCTGTGCCCTCAGCCCGACCCAGGACCGCCGACTACAACAACGCTGGCGAGCCTGTGCCCTCAGCCCGACCCAGGACCGCCAACTACAACAACGCTGGCGAGCCTGTGCCCTCAGCCCGACCCAGGATCGCAGACTACAACAACGCTGCAGACCCTGTGCCCTCAGCCCGACCCAGGACGACCGACAAACCCAACGCTGGTGAGCCTGTGCCCTCAGCCCGACCCAGGACGACCGACACACCCAACGCTGGCGAGTCTTTGCCCTGAGCCGGACCCAGGGCGACGGACAAACCCAACGCAGGCAAGCCTGTTCCCTCAGCCCGACCCAGGACGACCGACTACAACAACGCTGGCGAGCCTGTGCCCTCAGCCCGACCAAGAACGACCGACTACAACAACGCTGGCGAGCCTGTGCCCTCAGCCCGACCCAGGACGACCAACTACAACAACGCTGGCAAGCCTGTGCACTCAGCCCGACACAGGACCGCCGACTACAACAACGCTGGCGAGCCTGTGCCCTCAGCCTGACCCAAGACCGCCGACTACAACAACGCTGGCGAGCCTGTGCCTTCAGCCCAACTGAGGACAGCCGACTAGAACAACCCTGGCGAGCCTGTGCCCTCAGCCCGACTCAGGACCGCCGACTACAACAACGCTGGCGAGCCTGTGCCCTCAGCCCGACCCAGGACCGCCGACTACAACAACGCTGGCGAGCCTGTGCCCTCAGCCCGACCCAGGACCGCCGACTACAACAACGCTGGCGAGCCTGTGCCCTCAGACCGACCCAGGACCGCCAACTACAACAACGCTGGCGAGCCTGTGCCCTCAGCCCGACCCAGGACCGCCGACTAACACAACGCTGGCGAGCCTGTGCCCTCAGCCCGACCCAGGATTGCCGACTACAACAACGCTGGCGAGCCTGTGCCCTCAGCCCGACCCAGGACCGCCGACTACAACAATGCTGGCGAGCCTGTGCCCTCAGCCCGACCAGGACCGCCAACTACAACAACACTGGCGAGCCTGTGCCCTCAGCCCGACCCAGGATCGCCGACTACAACAACGCTGGAGAGCCTGTGCCCTCAGCCCGACCCAGGACGACCGACAAACCCAACACTGGCGAGCCTGTGCCCTCAGCCCGACCCAGGACGACCGACACACCCAACGCTGGCGAGCCTGTGCCCTGAGCCTGACCCAGGGCGACGGACAAACCCAACGCAGGCGAGCCTGTGCCCTCAGCCCGACCCAGGACGACCGACTACAACAGCGCTGGCGAGCCTGTTCCCTCAGCCTGACCAAGAACGACCGACTACAACAACGCTGGCGAGCCTGTGCCCTCAGCCCGACCCAGGACCGCCGACTACAACAACGCTGGCGAGCCTGTGCCCTCAGCCCGACCCAGGATCGCAGACTACAACAACGCTGCAGAGCCTGTGCCCTCAGCCCGACCCAGGACGACCGACAAACCCAACACTGGCGAGCCTGTGCCCTCAGCCCGACCCAGGACGACCGACACACCCAACGCTGGCGAGTCTTTGCCCTGAGCCGGACCCAGGGCGACGGACAAACCCAACGCAGGCAAGCCTGTTCCCTCAGCCCGACCCAGGACGACCGACTACAACAACGCTGGCGAGCCTGTGCCCTCAGCCCGACCAAGAACGACCGACTACAACAACGCTGGCGAGCCTGTGCCCTCAGCCCGACCCAGGACGACCAACTACAACAACGCTGGCGAGCCTGTGCCCTCAGCCCGACACAGGACCGCCGACTACAACAACGCTGGCGAGCCTGTGCCCTCAGCCCGACCCAAGACCGCCGACTACAACAACGCTGGCGAGCCTGTGCCTTCAGCCCGACTGAGGACAGCCGACTAGAACAACCCTGGCGAGCCTGTGCCATCAGCCCGAACCAGGACCGCCGACTACAACAACGCTGGCGAGCCTGTGCCCTCAGCCCGACTCAGGACCGCCGACTACAACAACGCTGGCGAGCCTGTGCCCTCAGCCCGACCCAGGACCGCCGACTACAACAACGCTGGCGAGCCTGTGCCCTCAGCCCGACCCAGGACCGCCGACTACAACAACGCTGGCGAGCCTGTGCCCTCAGACCGACCCAGGACCGCCGACTACAACAACGCTGGCGAGCCTGTGCCCTCAGCCCGACCCAGGACCGCCGACTAACACAACGCTGGCGAGCCTGTGCCCTCAGCCCGACCCAGGATTGCCGACTACAACAACGCTGGCGAGCCTGTGCCCTCAGCCCGACCCAGGACCGCCGACTACAACAATGCTGGCGAGCCTGTGCCCTCAGCCCGACCAGGACCGCCAACTACAACAAAGCTGGCGAGCCTGTGCCCTCAGCCCGACCCAGGATCGCCGACTACAACAACGCTGGAGAGCCTGTGCCCTCAGCCCGACCCAGGACGACCGACAAACCCAACACTGGCGAGCCTGTGCCCTCAGCCCGACCCAGGACGACCGACACACCCAACGCTGGCGAGCCTGTGCCCTGAGCCTGACCCAGGGCGACGGACAAACCCAACGCAGGCGAGCCTGTGCCCTCAGCCCGACCCAGGACGACCGACTACAACAGCGCTGGCGAGCCTGTTCCCTCAGCCTGACCAAGAACGACCGACTACAACAACGCTGGCGAGCCTGTGCCCTCAGCCCGACCCAGGACCGCCGACTACAACAACGCTGGCGAGCCTGTGCCCTCAGCCCGACCAAGACCGCCAACTACAACAACGCTGGCGAGCCTGTGCCCTCAGCCCGACCCAGGATCGCCGACTACAACAACGCTGGAGAGCCTGTGCCCTCAGCCCGACCCAGGACGACCGACAAACCCAACACTGGCGAGCCTGTGCCCTCAGCCCGACCCAGGACGACCGACACACCCAACGCTGGCGAGCCTGTGCCCTGAGCCTGACCCAGGGCGACGGACAAACCCAACGCTGGCGAGCCTGTGCCCTCAGCCCGACCCAGGACGTCCGACTACAACAACGCTGGCGAGCCTGTTCCCTCAGCCTGACCAAGAACGACCGACTACAACAACGCTGGCGAGCCTGTGCCCTCAGCCCGACCCAGGACCGCCGACTACAACAACGCTGGCGAGCCTGTGCCCTCAGCCCGACCCAGTACCGCCGACTACAACAACGCTGGCGAGCCTGTGCCTTCAGCCCGACTTAGGACAGCCGACTAGAACAACCCTGGCGAGCCTGTGCCATCAGCCCGAACCAGGACTGCCAACTACAACAACGCTGGCGAGCCTGTGCCCTCAGCCCGACCCAGGACCGCCGACTACAACAACGCTGGCGAGCCTGTGCCCTCAGCCCGACCCAGGACTGCCAACTACAACAACGCTGGCGAGCCTGTGCCCTCAGCCCGACCCAGGACCGCCGACTACAACAACGCTGGCGAGCCTGTGCCCTCAGCCTGACCCAGGACCGCCGACTAACACAACGCTGGCGAGCCTGTGCCCTCAGCCCGACCCAGGACCGCCGACTACAACAACGCTGGCTAGCCTGTGCCCTCAGCCCGACCCAGGACCGCCAACTACAACAACGATGGCGAGCCTGTGCCCTCAGCCCGACCCAGGATCGCAGACTACAACAACGCTGCAGAGCCTGTGCCCTCAGCCCAACCCAGGACGACCGACAAACCCAACGCTGGCGAGCCTGTGCCCTCAGCCCGACCCAGGACGACCGACACACCCAACGCTGGCGAGTCTGTGCCCTGAGCCTGACCCAGGGCGACGGACAAACCCAACGCAGGCAAGCCTGTGCCCTCAGCCCGACCCAGTACCGCCGACTACAACAACGCTGGCGAGCCTGTGCCTTCAGCCCGACTTAGGACAGCCGACTAGAACAACCCTGGCGAGCCTGTGCCATCAGCCCGAACCAGGACTGCCAACTACAACAACGCTGACGAGCCTGTGCCCTCAGCCCGACCCAGGACCGCCGACTACAACAACGCTGGCGAGCCTGTGCCCTCAGCCTGACCCAGGACCTCCGACTAATACAACGCTGGCGAGCCTGTGCCCTCAGCCCGACCCAGGACCGCCGACTACAACAACGCTGCAGAGCCTGTGCCCTCAGCCCGACCCAGGACGACCGACAAACCCAACGCTGGCGAGCCTGTGCCCTCAGCCCGACCCAGGACGACCGACACACCCAACGCTGGCGAGTCTGTGCCCTGAGCCTGACCCAGGGCGACGGACAAACCCAACGCAGGCAAGCCTGTTCCCTCAGCCAGACCCAGGACTACCGACTACAACAACGCTGGCGAGCCTGTGCCCTCAGCCCGACCAAGAACGACCGACTACAACAACGCTGGCGAGCCTGTGCCCTCAGCCCGACCCAGGACGACCAACTACAACAACGCTGGCGAGCCTGTGCCCTCAGCCCGACACAGGACCGCCGACTACAACAACGCTGGCGAGCCTGTGCCCTCAGCCCGACCCAAGACCGCCGACTACAACAACGCTGGCAAGCCTGTGCCTTCAGCCCGACTGAGGACAGCCGACTAGAACAACCCTGGCGAGCCTGTGCCATCAGCCCGAACCAGGACCGCCGACTACAACAACGCTGGCGAGCCTGTGCCCTCAGCCCGACTCAGGACCGCCGACTTCAACAACGCTGGCGAGCCTGTGCCCTCAGCCCGACCCAGGACCGCCGACTACAACAACGCTGGCGAGCCTGTGCCCTCAGACCGACCCAGGACCGCCGACTACAACAACGCTGGCGAGCCTGTGCCCTCAGCCTGACCCAGGACCGCCGACTAACACAACGCTGGCGAGCCTGTGCCCTCAGCCCGACCCAGGACCGCCGACTACAACAACGCTGGCGAGCCTGTGCCCTCAGCCCGACCCAGGACCGCCAACTACAACAATGCTGGCGAGCCTGTGCCCTCAGCCCGACCCAGGATCGCAGACTACAACAACGCTGCAGACCCTGTGCCCTCAGCCTTACCCAGGACGACCGACACACCCAACGCTGGCGAGTCTTTGCCCTGAGCCGGACCCAGGGCGACGGACAAACCCAACGCAGGCAAGCCTGTTCCCTCAGCCCGACCCAGGACGACCGACTACAACAACGCTGGCGAGCCTGTGCCCTCAGCCCGACCAAGAACGACCGACTACAACAACGCTGGCGAGCCTGTGCCCTCAGCCCGACCTAGGACGACCAACTACAACAACGCTGGCGAGCCTGTGCCCTCAGCCCGACACAGGACCGCCGACTACAACAACGCTGGCGAGCCTGTGCCCTCAGCCCGACCCAAGACCGCCGACTACAACAACGCTGGCAAGCCTGTGCCTTCAGCCCGACTGAGGACAGCCGACTAGAACAACCCTGGCGAGCCTGTGCCATCAGCCCGAACCAGGACCGCCGACTACAACAACGCTGGCGAGCCTGTGCCCTCAGCCCGACTCAGGACCGCCGACTACAACAACGCTGGCGAGCCTGTGCCCTCAGCCCGACCCAGGACCGCCGACTACAACAACGCTGGCGAGCCTGTGCCCTCAGCCCGACCCAGGACCGCCGACTACAACAACGCTGGCGAGCCTGTGCCCTCAGACCGACCCAGGACCGCCGACTACAACAACGCTGGCGAGCCTGTGCCCTCAGCCCGACCCAGGACCGCCGACTAACACAACGCTGGCGAGCCTGTGCCCTCAGCCCGACCCAGGATTGCCGACTACAACAACGCTGGCGAGCCTGTGCCCTCAGCCCGACCCAGGACCGCCGACTACAACAATGCTGGCGAGCCTGTGCCCTCAGCCCGACCAGGACCGCCAACTACAACAAAGCTGGCGAGCCTGTGCCCTCAGCCCGACCCAGGATCGCCGACTACAACAACGCTGGAGAGCCTGTGCCCTCAGCCCGACCCAGGACGACCGACAAACCCAACACTGGCGAGCCTGTGCCCTCAGCCCGACCCAGGACGACCGACACACCCAACGCTGGCGAGCCTGTGCCCTGAGCCTGACCCAGGGCGACGGACAAACCCAACGCAGGCGAGCCTGTGCCCTCAGCCCGACCCAGGACGACCGACTACAACAGCGCTGGCGAGCCTGTTCCCTCAGCCTGACCAAGAACGACCGACTACAACAACGCTGGCGAGCCTGTGCCCTCAGCCCGACCCAGGACCGCCGACTACAACAACGCTGGCGAGCCTGTGCCCTCAGCCCGACCCAGGATCGCAGACTACAACAACGCTGCAGAGCCTGTGCCCTCAGCCCGACCCAGGACGACCGACAAACCCAACGCTGGTGAGCCTGTGCCCTCAGCCCGACCCAGGACGACCGACACACCCAACGCTGGCGAGTCTTTGCCCTGAGCCGGACCCAGGGCGACGGACAAACCCAACGCAGGCAAGCCTGTTCCCTCAGCCCGACCCAGGACGACCGACTACAACAACGCTGGCGAGCCTGTGCCCTCAGCCCGACCAAGAACGACCGACTACAACAACGCTGGCGAGCCTGTGCCCTCAGCCCGACCCAGGACGACCAACTACAACAACGCTGGCGAGCCTGTGCCCTCAGCCCGACACAGGACCGCCGACTACAACAACGCTGGCAAGCCTGTGCCCTCAGCCCGACCCAAGACCGCCGACTACAACAACGCTGGCGAGCCTGTGCCTTCAGCCCGACTGAGGACAGCCGACTAGAACAACCCTGGCGAGCCTGTGCCATCAGCCCGAACCAGGACCGCCGACTACAACAACGCTGGCGAGCCTGTGCCCTCAGCCCGACTCAGGACCGCCGACTACAACAACGCTGGCGAGCCTGTGCCCTCAGCCCGACCCAGGACCGCCGACTACAACAACGCTGGCGAGCCTGTGCCCTCAGCCCGACCCAGGACCGCCGACTACAACAACGCTGGCGAGCCTGTGCCCTCAGACCGACCCAGGACCGCCGACTACAACAACGCTGGCGAGCCTGTGCCCTCAGCCCGACCCAGGACCGCCGACTAACACAACGCTGGCGAGCCTGTGCCCTCAGCCCGACCCAGGATTGCCGACTACAACAACGCTGGCGAGCCTGTGCCCTCAGCCCGACCCAGGACCGCCGACTACAACAATGCTGGCGAGCCTGTGCCCTCAGCCCGACCAGGACCGCCAACTACAACAACGCTGGCGAGCCTGTGCCCTCAGCCCGACCCAGGATCGCCGACTACAACAACGCTGGAGAGCCTGTGCCCTCAGCCCGACCCAGGACGACCGACAAACCCAACACTGGCGAGCCTGTGCCCTCAGCCCGACCCAGGACGACCGACACACCCAACGCTGGCGAGCCTGTGCCCTGAGCCTGACCCAGGGCGACGGACAAACCCAACGCAGGCGAGCCTGTGCCCTCAGCCCGACCCAGGACGACCGACTACAACAGCGCTGGCGAGCCTGTTCCCTCAGCCTGACCAAGAACGACCGACTACAACAACGCTGGCGAGCCTGTGCCCTCAGCCCGACCCAGGACCGCCGACTACAACAACGCTGGCGAGCCTGTGCCCTCAGCCCGACCCAGTACCGCCGACTACAACAACGCTGGCGAGCCTGTGCCTTCAGCCCGACTTAGGACAGCCGACTAGAACAACCCTGGCGAGCCTGTGCCATCAGCCCGAACCAGGACTGCCAACTACAACAACGCTGGCGAGCCTGTGCCCTCAGCCCGACTCAGGACCGCCGACTACAACAACGCTGGCGAGCCTGTGCCCTCAGCCCGACCCAGGACCGCCAACTACAACAACGCTGGCGAGCCTGTGCCCTCAGCCCGACCCAGGACCGCCGACTACAACAACGCTGGCGAGCCTGTGCCCTCAGCCTGACCCAGGACCGCCGACTAATACAACGCTGGCGAGCCTGTGCCCTCAGCCCGACCCAGGACCGCCGACTACAACAACGCTGGCGAGCCTGTGCCCTCAGCCCGACCCAGGACCGCCAACTACAACAACGCTGGCGAGCCTGTGCCCTCAGCCCGACCCAGGACGACCAACTACAACAATGCTGGCGAGCCTGTGCCCTCAGCCCGACACAGCACCGCCGACTACAACAACACTGGCGAGCCTGTGCCCTCAGCCCGACCCAAGACCGCCGACTACAACAACGCTGGCAAGCCTGTGCCTTCAGCCCGACTGAGGACAGCCGACTAGAACAACCCTGGCGAGCCTGTGCCATCAGCCCAAACCAGGACCGCCGACTACAACAACGCTGGCGAGCCTGTGCCCTCAGCCCGACTCAGGACCGCCGACTACAACAACGCTGGCGAGCCTGTGCCCTCAGCCCGACCCAGGACCGCCGACTACAACAACGCTGGCGAGCCTGTGCCCTCAGACCGACCCAGGACCGCCGACTACAACAACGCTGGCGAGCCTGTGCCCTCAGCCCGACCCAGGACCGCCGACTAACACAACGCTGGCGAGCCTGTGCCCTCAGCCCGACCCAGGATTGCCGACTACAACAACGCTGGCGAGCCTGTGCCCTCAGCCCGACCCAGGACCACCGACTACAACAACGCTGGCGAGCCTGTGCCCTCAGCCCGACCAGGACCGCCAACTACAACAACGCTGGCGAGCCTGTGCCCTCAGCCCGACCCAGGATCGCCGACTACAACAACGCTGGCGAGCCTGTGCCCTCAGCCTGACCCAGGACCGCCGACTAATACAACGCTGGCGAGCCTGTGCCCTCAGCCCGACCCAGGACCGCCGACTACAACAACGCTGGCGAGCCTGTGCCCTCAGCCCGACCCAGGACCGCCAACTACAACAATGCTGGCGAGCCTGTGCCCTCAGCCCGACCCAGGATCGCAGACTACAACAACGCTGGCGAGCCTGTGCCCTCAGCCTGACCCAGGACCGCCGACTAACACAACGCTGGCGAGCCTGTGCCCTCAGCCCGACCCAGGACCGCCGACTACAACAATGCTGGCGAGCCTGTGCCCTCAGCCCGACCAAGAACGACCGACTACAACAACGCTGGCGAGCCTGTGCCCTCAGCCCGACCCAGGACGACCAACTACAACAACGCTGGCGAGCCTGTGCCCTCAGCCCGACACAGGACCGCCGACTACACAACAACGCTGGCGAGCCTGTGCCCTCAGCCCGACCCAAGACCGCCGACTACAACAACGCTGGCGAGCCTGTGCCCTCAGCCCGACCCAGGATTGCCGACTACAACAACGCTGGCGAGCCTGTGCCCTCAGCCCGACCCAGGACCGCCGACTACAACAACGCTGGCGAGCCTGTGCCCTCAGCCCGACCAGGACCGCCAACTACAACAACGCTGGCGAGCCTGTGCCCTCAGCCCGACCCAGGATCGCCGACTACAACAACGCTGGAGAGCCTGTGCCCTCAGCCCGACCCAGGACGACCGACAAACCCAACACTGGCGAGCCTGTGCCCTCAGCCCGACCCAGGACGACCGACACACCCAACGCTGGCGAGCCTGTGCCCTGAGCCTGACCCAGGGCGACGGACAAACCCAACGCAGGCGAGCCTGTGCCCTCAGCCCGACCAAGAACGACCGACTACAACAACGCTGGCGAGCCTGTGCCCTCAGCCCGACCCAGGACCGCCGACTACAACAACGCTGGCGAGCCTGTGCCCTCAGCCCGACCCAGTACCGTCGACTACAACAACGCTGGCGAGCCTGTGCCTTCAGCCCGACTTAGGACAGCCGACTAGAACAACCCTGGCGAGCCTGTGCCATCAGCCCGAACCAGGACTGCCAACTACAACAACGCTGGCGAGCCTGTGCCCTCAGCCCGACTCAGGACCGCCGACTACAACAACGCTGGCGAGCCTGTGCCCTCAGCCCGACCCAGGACCGCCGACTACAACAACGCTGGCGAGCCTGTGCCCTCAGCCCGACCCAGGACCGCCAACTACAACAACGCTGGCGAGCCTGTGCCCTCAGCCCGACCCAGGACCGCCGACTACAACAACGCTGGCGAGCCTGTGCCCTCAGCCTGACCCAGGACCGCCGACTAACACAACGCTGGCGAGCCTGTGCCCTCAGCCCGACCCAGGACGACCGACAAACCCAACGCTGGCGAGCCTGTGCCCTCAGCCCGACCCAGGATCGCCGACTACAACAACGCTGGAGAGCCTGTGCCCTCAGCCCGACCCAGGACGACCGACAAACCCAACGCTGGCGAGCCTGTGCCCTCAGCCCGACCCAGGACGACCGACACACCCAACGCTGGCGAGCCTGTGCCCTGAGCCTGACCCAGGGCGACGGACAAACCCAACGCAGGCGAGCCTGTGCCCTCAGCCCGACCCAGGACGACCGACTACAACAACGCTGGCGAGCCTGTGCCCTCAGCCCGACCAAGAACGACCGACTACAACAACGCTGGCGAGCCTGTGCCCTCAGCCCGACCCAGGATTGCAACTACAAAAACGCTGGCGAGCCTGTGCCCTCAGCCCGACCCAGGACCGCCGACCACAACAACGCTGGCGAGCCTGTGCCCTCAGCCCGACCCAGTACCGCCGACTACAACAACGCTGGCGAGCCTGTGCCTTCGGCCCGACTGAGGACAGCCGACTAGAACAACCCTGGCGAGCCTGTGCCATAAGCCCGAACCAGGACTGACGACTACAACAACGCTGGCGAGCCTGTGCCCTCAGCCCGACTCAGGACCGCCGACTACAACAACGCTGGCGAGCCTGTGCCCTCAGCCCGACCAAGAGCGACCGACTACAACAACGCATGCGAGCCTGTGCCCTCAGCCCGACCCAGGATGACCAACTACAACAACGCTGGCGAGCCTGTGCCCTCAGCCAGACAAAGGACCGCCGACTACAACAACGCTGGCGAGCCTGTGCCCTCAGCCCGACCCAGGACCGCCGACTACAACGACGCTGGCGAGCCTGTGCCTTCAGCCCGACTGAGGACAGCCGACTAGAACAACCCTGGCGAGCCTGTGACATCAGCCCGAACCAGGACCGCCGACTACAACAACGCTGGCGAGCCTGTGCCCTCAGCCCGACTCAGGACTGCGGACTACAACAACGCTGGCGAGCCTGTGCCCTCAGCCCGACCCACGACCGCCGACTACAACAACGCTGGCGAGCCTGTGCCCTCAGCCCGACCCAGGACCGCCGACTAACACAACGCTGGCGAGCCTGTGCCCTCAGCCCGACCCAGGACCGGCGACTACAACAACGCTGGCGAGCCTGTGCCCTCAGCCCGACCAGGACCGCCAACTACAACAACGCTGGCGAGCCTGTGCCCTCAGCCCGACCCAGGATCGCCGACTACAACAACGCTGGAGAGCCTGTGCCCTCAGCCCGACCCAGGACGACCGACAAACCCAACACTGGCGAGCCTGTGCCCTCAGCCCGACCCAGGACGACCGACACACCCAACGCTGGCGAGCCTGTGCCCTGAGCCTGACCCAGGGCGACGGACAAACCCAACGCAGGCGAGCCTGTGCCCTCAGCCCGACCCAGAACGACCGACTACAACAGCGCTGGCGAGCCTGTTCCCTCAGCCTGACCAAGAACGACCGACTACAACAACGCTGGCGAGCCTGTGCCCTCAGCCCGACCCAGGACCGCCGACTACAACAACGCTGGCGAGCCTGTGCCCTCAGCCCGACCAAGACCGCCAACTACAACAACGCTGGCGAGCCTGTGCCCTCAGCCCGACCCAGGATCGCCGACTACAACAACGCTGGAGAGCCTGTGCCCTCAGCCCGACCCAGGACGACCGACAAACCCAACACTGGCGAGCCTGTGCCCTCAGCCCGACCCAGGACGACCGACACACCCAACGCTGGCGAGCCTGTGCCCTGAGCCTGACCCAGGGCGACGGACAAACCCAACGCTGGCGAGCCTGTGCCCTCAGCCCGACCCAGGACCGCCGACTACAACAACGCTGGCGAGCCTGTGCCCTCAGCCCGACCCAGTACCGCCGACTACAACAACGCTGGCGAGCCTGTGCCTTCAGCCCGACTTAGGACAGCCGACTAGAACAACCCTGGCGAGCCTGTGCCCTCAGCCCGACCAAGAACGACCGACTACAACAACGCTGGCGAGCCTGTGCCCTCAGCCCGACCCAGGATTGCCGACTACAACAACGCTGGCGAGCCTGTGCCCTCAGCCCGACCCAGGACCGCCGACTACAACAATGCTGGCGAGCCTGTGCCCTCAGCCCGACCAGGACCGCCAACTACAACAACGCTGGCGAGCCTGTGCCCTCAGCCCGACCCAGGATCGCCGACTACAACAACGCTGGAGAGCCTGTGCCCTCAGCCAAACCCAGGACGACCGACAAACCCAACACTGGCGAGCCTGTGCCCTCAGCCCGACCCAGGACGATCGACACACCCAACGCTGGCGAGCCTGTGCCCTGAGCCTGACCCAGGGCGACGGACAAACCCAACGCAGGCAAGCCTGTTCCCTCAGCCAGACCCAGGACTACCGACTACAGCAACGCTGGCGAGCCTGTGCCCTCAGCCCGACCAAGAACGACCGACTACAACAACGCTGGCGAGCCTGTGCCCTCAGCCCGACCCAGGACGACCAACTACAACAACGCTGGCGAGCCTGTGCCCTCAGCCCGACACAGGACCGCCGACTACAACAACGCTGGCGAGCCTGTGCCCTCAGCCCGACCCAAGACCGCCGACTACAACAACGCTGGCAAGCCTGTGCCTTCAGCCCGACTGAGGACAGCCGACTAGAACAACCCTGGCGAGCCTGTGCCATCAGCCCGAACCAGGACCGCCGACTACAACAACGCTGGCGAGCCTGTGCCCTCAGCCCGACTCAGGACCGCCGACTACAACAACGCTGGCGAGCCTGTGCCCTCAGCCCGACCCAGGACCGCCGACTACAATAACGCTGGCGAGCCTGTGCCCTCAGACCGACCCAGGACCGCCGACTACAACAACGCTGGCGAGCCTGTGCCCTCAGCCCGACCCAGGACCGCCGACTAACACAACGCTGGCGAGCCTGTGCCCTCAGCCCGACCCAGGATTGCCGACTACAACAACGCTGGCGAGCCTGTGCCCTCAGCCCGACCCAGGACCGCCGACTACAACAACGCTGGCGAGCCTGTGCCCTCAGCCCGACCAGGACCGCCAACTACAACAACGCTGGCGAGCCTGTGCCCTCAGCCCGACCCAGGATCGCCGACTACAACAACGCTGGAGAGCCTGTGCCCTCAGCCCGACCCAGGACGACCGACAAACCCAACACTGGCGAGCCTGTGCCCTCAGCCCGACCCAGGACGACCGACATTCCCAACGCTGGCGAGCCTGTGCCCTGAGCCTGACCCAGGGCGACGGACAAACCCAACGCAGGCGAGTCTGTGCCCTCAGCCCGACCCAGGACGACCGACTACAACAGCGCTGGCGAGCCTGTTCCCTCAGCCTGACCAAGAACGACCGACTACAACAACGCTGGCGAGCCTGTGCCCTCAGCCCGACCCAGGACCGCCGACTACAACAACGCTGGCGAGCCTGTGCCCTCAGCCCGACCCAGTACCGCCGACTACAACAACGCTGGCGAGCCTGTGCCTTCAGCCCGACTTAGGACAGCCGACTAGAACAACCCTGGCGAGCCTGTGCCATCAGCCCGAACCAGGACTGCCAACTACAACAACGCTGGCGAGCCTGTGCCCTCAGCCCGACTCAGGACCGCCGACTACAACAACGCTGGCGAGCCTGTGCCCTCAGCCCGACCCAGGACCGCCGACTACAACAACGCTGGCGAGCCTGTGCCCTCAGCCCGACCCAGGACCGCCAACTACAACAATGCTGGCGAGCCTGTGCCCTCAGCCCGACCCAGGACCGCCGACTACAACAACGCTGGCGAGCCTGTGCCCTCAGCCTGACCCAGGACCGCCGACTAACACAACGCTGGCGAGCCTGTGCCCTCAGCCCGACCCAGGACCGCCGACTACAACAACGCTGGCGAGCCTGTGCCCTCAGCCCGACCCAGGACCGCCAACTACAACAACGCTGGCGAGCCTGTGCCCTCAACCCGACCCAGGATCGCAGACTACAACAACGCTGCAGAGCCTGTGCCCTCAGCCCGACCCAGGACGACCGACAAACCCAACGCTGGTGAGCCTGTGCCCTCAGCCCGACCCAGGACGACCGACACACCCAACGCTGGCGAGTCTGTGCCCTGAGCCGGACCCAGGGCGACGGA